>CAMTDV010000005.1:95261801-96476801 GCA_947069175.1 Scalesia atractyloides | reverse complement strand
TATGGTTTGTTAGACTGACATAAAAACGATATGATAGTGTATAAGGATGACAATCAAACACGAACCTAATGAGAAAACCTGAAACACGGAACATTTAGGACGGGTATTTGTGTATAAGACCGGGTATGAAATTAGTTTTTAAATTTTCATCGGTATGGGATTATATGTTACCCATCCCGATTACCTGAAAACATAAACCCATTTACCTGAACTATATACCCGATACATATACCTAAGATATTAGTTTTCATTTTTATTTTTATTAACCTTGTCAACTAATATTTCATTCTTATAGTATCACTACGTAAAAAATGTTGTTTTTTCGTCTAAAATATGTATTTGATAATATTATTTATATATTTTTATGATTCGAAGTATTAACTTGTTTTTTAAGGTCTATATCATAATGATATTTGAATATTTTAGATTTTTAGATATTTCGAACTCTATTGGTCGTAAAGATATATATGTGCGTAATTAGTTGTATTTTTTATTTTACTTGTTCACAATATAATGATAAAAAAAGTTAGAACGTTAAGAAAAAAATGTATTTTGAAATCACAAGAGGTATGTTTTAAGAAATCTATGTTCGTGAACGTTTGGTAATGTGTTCGTTTATGTTCGATAGTTCATCGGTGTTTTTACTTTTTATATATTATTAAGAAACTTCAAAATCCCGACAAATAAAAATTAACAAGTGTCGGTGTATTATTTTGTTCATAAACGTTTGTTTGTGTTCATTTGTTTCCATTTATGTTCATGAACATTAGTTTGTGTTCATCAACGTTCGTTGCCTAAATTTAACAAACGAACACGAACAAGTTAATTTCCTTAACAAACGAAGACAAACATAAAATCTTGTTCGGTAAGTGTTCATGAACAGTTCGTAAACACGTATATTTCTTAACAAACGAACACAAGCAAGGTCTTGTTCGTGTTTGTTCGGTTCGCCTTGTACTCAATACCGAACCATACAACTAAGCATCACGTTCTATATGTTGTTAATTGACTTAATACTAAATATTGTAGTCAGAAGCATATACGGTTTTGGTTAGGTTAACATTGTGCATGTGCAATTATACTTCGTGAATAATATGATGCCAAGGGGCACCTTTTTTCGGTGTTAAAGTAGTTAAGTCGACCCTGCTGTAATGACGTGTAATTTGTGCATTAAAAGTTGTAACTTATTGGTTTGCATTCTTTAAGGTCTTACCTGGATTACATAAGCTTAGCTAAAGTACAATGAAAGAGCATAATTGTTTTTGAAAAGAGTCTTTGTCGTCAGGGAATCTTTGTTACACGTTGCAGTTGGATTAATTAACACATAATTAATATTTTAAATTAAGCCCATTTGTTCTAGTTAATGGTTGTTTGTTTCAGCTCTTAATGGTTTAGACATCTTACCGATTCAACATTTAATGGTTCAAACTGTTTGTTTCGCGCACAAATGTCTTAATGGTTTAGAGGTTGTTTGGCAACTTCTGAATGGTTAAGTGCTGAACCATTAAGATGTCTGAACCATTAAGTGCTGAACCAGTAAGAGGTCTGAACCATTAAGAGCTAGTATAATGTTTAACCGTTAAGAGACAAATGTCTGACCAATTCAGATTAGAGATCTTAACCATTCAGACTTATTATACTGGTTAACCATTCAGAGACAAATGTCATAACCATTCAGACATTTGCTCACGAAACAAACAGTCTGAATCATTAAGTGTTGAACCAGTAAGAGGTCTGAACCATTCAGAGCCTCATTAAGAGGTAAACAGACAGCCCCTTAGACATTTGTCTCTGAATGGTTAAGCATTATACCGAGTCTAAATGGTTAAGACCTTTTATCTGAAGTGGTCAAACGTTTATTTCTGAATGGTTAAGCATTATACTGACTCTTAATGAACTGGTTCAGCACTTATCCGTTCAGAAGTTGTCAAACAGCCAATCACTTTTTTTAATGACCATGACTTGAGTTCGATATAGATGTTGTACTAGATTATGCATTTGTGTGTGAGAATAACTAGCACGTTTAGACGTGATAAAGAGGACAAAAGCATGTGAACTATTGTTTTACCAAACATATGGCCAAACCCTACCTTGTCGTTTTTGTTGTGTGAAATTTGCTAAACTATAAACGATTGTGATCACTACATATGAAAACCGGTTATGTATGCTATACCGGTCTACTAGTTTCGTGAACTATCGTATTTAAGTATATCATTTGTGTTATATAAAGCGGTAGAAATTATGTACCGAAAGAAAAACAAAGATATGCGTTGTTCATGAAATATTCTGACTATTGGTGATTTGAGTGTTATCAAGTCGTTTTAGTTAATTGGGATTTCTTTAAGGACCAGGGTAGAATCAAAATAAACACCGATACAAGTTCGGAGATGTGGAGTATATGTTAGTTCAAGACTATCATGATTCCTGGCACCTAGAAGCCTAAGGGGTTCTACACGCTAGATCACTAGGATTTCGAGGGGGCACCACCCTGGTAAGGTCTACGCCCCTAACATGGGTTGCGCTGGTGTTATTTTAGTTGAGTCTAGACACCCACTACCAAAGAAAAAAGAGTAACCATTAATGATTAGAGGTTATCAGGGAATAATGTGTCAATCTCAAATACATGGTATTCCTGGTTGATTTATTAGTAGTTGATGATAATTGAGACTGTGTTTTATGCTACTTATTGGTGATTAATAATCATCCGCTAATATTTTGGCATGTTATTTGAGATTAGATTTTAGTCTCGGATATGTACATAAGTTTTGAAGGAAAGATATTGGCTACTAAACTTTAGTCTTAAATGTGTTCCCTATATAAGTTATTTAGGTGTTAATGATTTTCATTCTATGATAAATCCACTAATTCATTGTTATCGGGCCTTAATGAGTTTTGTCATGTGCTAATGACTTATTTAATGTTAAACCAAGTCATTTAGGACTTAATGCGCTTCTTTTAGTTTTCACCAAGTCTTTTAGGTCGACACAAGTCATTTTGTGTTGATGAATTTTGTTTGATGATAAGTCCATATGGGACTTGCCATGAGATAATGATTTGTTTTAGGTTACACCAAGGCGTATAGGTCAAAACAAGTCCTTTGGGTGTTAGTTACTTAAAGGACCATATATTTCAAGACAACCATTTCCAACAATATAGGTACCACCACATTAACATAGATGGGGTGTGCAACATCGTATATGACACACTTAAATTCCAAAACTACTGATCCCAACAAATATTAGATGTTATCAACAAATGTTACTATCATAGTGATAAAGAACGAAGCATGTTATCAACAAATGTTACTACCATATAAAGATAACGAACAAATTAAGCACATAAAAACTAGTGAAGTCTCAAAAGTAATCATGACAAACATTTCACTTGCACATTTGTTGTCAAACTGTTTCAAATGATGGTTTGCCCGACTTTCAGAATTACGGTACGTGCTCGTAAAACATCATTAAAAATAACATGATTGGTCGCACGTTGTGACAACTGGTGGTTTGCCCTAATCGCTAAACCAAATTCCCTAATATATAGCCGCACTTTTGACTTTTAACACGTTTTCCTATACTTTTATTATGTTGATTGAAGAAACACTGACCTGACGGTAAGGCTCCAACAAGAACTTGGACACTCAGACGACTCGAACAGCTAGCTGCAAAACAGTAACACCGTTAGGACTCGTTACAGGAATGGGGTTATTCCTGTAACCACCCTCCGGTGTGAGAATAAGTCTCGGTATAGGGAGTAATAGTGTGTATTCAGAGAGAATAAGATTATCATACCTTCGATGTTTACCTCTATTTATAATTTACTATTAGAGTTTCCTCTAACTTATGATGGGCTCCGATAAGTTAGGGATTTGCATGATCTTCCCTAAATATTGGGGATTTAGTTATATCGTTTATCCATGATGAATAGAAGATTCTAGAATAAACATGTGTAATTAAATATTTATAATCAAATAATAGGTAATGACCGGGTCGGGTTAACCATTCCGGGTCATACCTCGTCATGTCCCCCCAGTCTGAAGTTATGAAATGAAATACATAAAATCGGACTAAAGAAGTAGCTAAATAAAAACCTCTATGAGTGCATATGTCTCAAATGGGAGTATCGCCGCAAATTTGAATTGTGACGGTGATATGAAAGGAAATGACAATGGGGTCATCATTAGGGTGACAGTTCTACTTACCCTGTTCTGACACGCGTTCCCACCTTGTGTGTCTTTCCGAGTTCAAAAAATTCATTTCACTTTTTATCTACAAAGATCGCCCCCTTAGGGTTTTGACCATTTCCCTTTGTTACTTCATCCTCCTCCATTATTCAATTACATTCCATGGCTTCCAAAATTGGCGAATCCTCATCGGGCCCTGCGATTCCCGACGCCTTGTCTTGCAAGTGGGGAACAACGTCGTTCAATAATCTTTTGCAAGATTATGATATTAGACCGGAGTGGAATCCAGTGCTACCGTAAAAAACAGACGTGGCATTCCTGCTGAAACCAGGTAAAATCACCCTGTTTAGTGATTTCTTCAAGTTATGCAACTTTCGGTTGCCTACCACCAGATTTTGTAAGTCCATTTTGGATGAGTACCAAATTCACATCTCTCAGATGCACCCTCTGGGTTTGGCGAAACTCCGTCACTTCGAGTTCGCCTGTCTGGCCTTAGGTTATGAACCTGAGATTCCGGTGTTTAGGGCTTTCTTCGTTCTTGTTTGGAAATCCCCATTCTTTACATTCGATCGAAGGGACACCGAAAAATCTTGCTTGAGATTTGTTCCCGCGAGCTCGCGCGCGGAGGACTGGAGGAAGAAATTCTTTTACATAGACGCCAGCGTTATCCCTGGCGAGATGCACTGGAGGGATATGGGTTCCCAAGAAAATACCCGGATGAATGTCCCGCCATTGAGGCGTATGCTGAGAATGCCCTTTACAAAAGTTATGCATGCACCCCTCTGAACGTCAAGTTATACCTGGGGAGCGCTTGTACTTGTGGGGATGAGTTTATTATGGCGTGACAACGATTATTCCCAGCATTCCAAAGATTTGACAATGGTGAGTGATACCTCCTCCCTTATCGTATTCATGTTGTGATTTGCAATTACATAGACTGAATTAATTAAATGGGCATAGGTGAATGGTCTCTTTTTGACTTTGTGGACCCTCCCGGAATGCTGCATTACGGGCCACTGACCACGTGATAGGGGAGCAAGAGCCTAATGTGCTCTCCATACACATTGAACGATTTCTCATTCCACCCGCCTTAGTGATGTCGTCTGGTGAGGTGGCCGCTCCTTCCCCCCGTGGTGGGCATGTAGCACTTCCAGAAGGGAAAAAGAAAACGCCCAATCTAAAGGTGATTGTGAGGAAACCCGCTCCCAGTGTGGGTATTATGCCCGTGGAGGCCCATCCGGGTTTTCCGGGAATGTGGATGTGATCCCAACTTCAATTGGAGGTTACTCCGGTCCTGCCTCAAAGAAGCGAAAGAGAATCCCTCCGTTAAAGAACTTTCAAGCAACAAAAGCTGCCCAACGATTACGCGCGGGTAAGTTATTGATCTATAACATTTTTGTTGTGTGGCGTGTCCTTGTTTAATGAACAGTATTCTTCTACAGGCGTTGTGCCCGGGGTTCCTTTGGAGGATATGATCTCGCTGTCGCAGCCCCTTGCAGACACCCATACCTTGGCGACCAGCACGCAGGGCCCTTTGCTTGCCGATCGCATTGCCCAGGCCAGCTCTTTCCAATTTCCCCCTTGTTTACTTCCTCTATTATCGCCATTGCCGTCTCTGCCCCAACTCCCCCAGTTGCTAGTACGACCTTTCCCCTGACTTTTGATTCCCCCGGGGGCGAGTGGCCCAGGGTTAGGCGGTTCAGGTGTGGTTGGTGATATGCCCGCTTCATCCAATAGGGCGGAATCTAGCAGTGAGAAGACAAACACCCCTCACGAGACTGGCAGGTCCAACGATAACTTTCCTGAGGACGAGGCCTTCTTGTTCGATGATCTCTATCTTCCTACCGTGTGTTGGGATTCAAATGCCCAAGACAAACGTTACCAACCTAAGTGGAGAGTTGTCGAATCGACCAGGCTTGTATTTCCGCCTGTCATACACCATTGGGTGGAGCAATCCTACCCATCGGCCGAGTCTTCATATGTGGACGGATTAGACAATGAGCATCTGATGAATTCAACCATGGTGGAGACTGTTAGTGTGCCAAGGAAACTTTCGGAGATCAGGCGCCGATGGATGCATGATAATCACGAACTACGCCAGGCGCGTATGTCCATTCAAGAGCTTGTGGACGAAAAGAATCGATTAGAAAGTCAACTTCAAGCGGCTCGTGTTAGAGAGGACCGCTTCTTGATTGAGAAAAACAAGGCGGAGGACGATCTTAAGCAGGTAACTGCTAACTTGGTTGAGGAGAGACTGGTTTGGGCCCGCGATATGGCGAAAAAAGATCGTGTGATTGTCCGCGCTATAAGCGTTCAACAAGAGTTGGAAAGGAAAGCGGTTGTGGAGGCCCAAAAGGTTAGGTCCGAATTATCTACCGAAATAAGAAGGTATCGTATTAACGCTGATTTTGTTTATCAGGTGCAGGAGAGATACCAAAACTTGACCCTCGAGCTACAAGCCTCTGAAGCCAAATCTCAGGCGAGACATGTTGAACTCGAAGAGCGCGAAGAAAAGCTTAGAAATCTGCAACAAACTTGTGATACGCTTCTCGCTGAAAAGAACCAACTTACCCAAGCCTCTGCTCTTCAACTATCTCATCTCAACGAGGCAGAGCGTGCCTTGGATCAATCCCGCGCTGAAGTGGATAGTCTGACAGACCAACTGGCGAGTGTTCGTGGCGACAGGAACTGGCTAACATCCCAGGGTTTGGCCGGTGCGTTTGAATACTTGCGCCAGTCAGAGCCATTTGTTGCGCTGCTGGATCGTCTATACATATTAGTCGGGGCAACATGATGGCGTTCATGAGAGCTATATTAGTTGCCAGCGGATGGATAAGATTACCCATAAGTTCCAGGAAGAATGAGGCAAACTGACCTCTCAAATGTCAGATGCCCTGGAAGCTGTGTGCAATGATCCCTTACCAGAGTATGTTGATCTGTCCAGCAAGGTGGCTGAAAAGGGCGTAGAGTCATTACGCCAGATGTTGGAGGCGGCGGAGGAGTCGGAGTAACCCCTTGACTATTTGCTTTTGCTTATTGTTTCAAACGTTTTGTATAACGATATCTCAATGGGATGTGTATTGGTACTTGGTGCAATTAACGAACTACATGATTAAGGCGGCGCCGCCGTTTTCTACGCGGCGATTTGACATGCCATCATGACTGTTTGTAGTTAATTAATACATGCCTCTGATTTGACATGTAAT
The DNA here is from genome assembly GCA_947069175.1 of Scalesia atractyloides. NCBI lineage: Eukaryota > Viridiplantae > Streptophyta > Magnoliopsida > Asterales > Asteraceae > Scalesia > Scalesia atractyloides. Next base: position 96,469,412 of record CAMTDV010000005.1, on the reverse strand, counting down.
CATCAGAATTTTGTACTCCTTTTTTGGCAACCTTCCATTATATATTCATGACCCTGTTTTTGCCAGATTTGGTAAAAACAATATGAGTGAAGATTACCGTTTACGAGAGGTTTCCGATGTACTTCGAACCCTTGATGCGGCAACCGCCCTGCTCGCTCTGCATGAGCAGGCGCCTGGGGGTGGGACAAGAGATGGAGGGCTTATCCCTTCCAATGTTGTGACCCATCATGAGTCATCTGATGAAAACGTCAACAACAATGTGGTTTCGGTGGGTGAGGCACTTGTCGCTTCTGATCCTGTTGTGTTGGATGCCGATCTTTAATGCATTGGTTTCCCCTGAAGCCTTGGGCCGGTGCCGTATGGTGTACCAACGACGTGGTAGAGCTCACCAGGCAAACTTATCTGACATTCTAGAGCCAGTGGACGTTCCGATTGGCGTGGCGGAGGATGAAGATTTGATCATGGATCCTCACCCCCTGGAATGGTATGGCGAGGCATTACACACCCCTGCAGAGGTGTTGGCAATGTTTGCCGATTTTTAGTTGGGTAGAACATGTTCGTTTTTTTGGTGACCCCGTATGTTGTTTTTTATTCACACGGGACAAGTACTTGGTTTTGTTTGATAGTTGAATGTATTTATTACCAAAATACCTATCTTTTGTAGTGGTTGATGTATCTATTACCAAGATACCCACTTTAGCGCTGTATAAATATAACTTTGGTATTTATGAAATAGTATTTCGCAGTAAAGTTGTCGTGTACGTCGTAAAAGACTGAACATAAATGTTTATTAATGAATGATTAAAAATAAGAGACATCGAAAATGATGAATTACACTTTATTTTGATCAAGGAAAACCTACTTCGCTGTTATGGCGAGTGTCTACATATAACACTTCTTTAACTGGGCTATATTCCAACTACGCGGGACTGCTGTACCATCAAGCTTGGATATGCGGTAGGCCCCCTTTCCCAAAACTTCTTGAACTACGTATGGTCCTTCCCAGGTAGGGCCTAGTTTGCCAGTGGGTTCCACTCGGCTGGCTTCGTTATCTCGCATGACATAATCGCCCTCCTTGAAAGTCTGTTGAGCTACGCATTTGTTATAAAACCTCTCCAGAGTTTTCTTGTACTTTGCCTCGTTGATGGCGGCTGCCCCCCGCCGTTCTTCCAAAGCATCCAGGCCTTCCCATAAGAGTTTGTCGTTATCGTTAGCCGTTAGGCGCCTTAGCGACGGTAGCCCTACCTCTGCTGGTATCATTGAATCCGTGCCATAGGTTAGGCTGAATGGGGTTTCATTGTTGCTTGTCTTAGGCATGGTTCGGTGTGCCCAGAGGACGTTTGGCAATTCTTCCACCCAAGAGCTTCCCTGATGGTCTAATCTTCTTTTAATTCCATCCAACAGGCTTCCGTTTGCCCTTTCCACTTGGCCATTGTCTTGAGGGTGTGCCACCGACGTGAAAACTAGCTGGATTTGTAGCTCGGTACACCAATCCTGCAGTACCCGATCCGTGAATTGTGTACCATTGTCGCTAACCAGATATAGTGGGAGTCTAAATCGGCAGACGATGTGTTCCCATATGAACTTTTTAGCGTTTTCGGCCGTTATCTTCGCCAACGGCTTTGCTTCCACCCACTTGGTGAAGTAGTCAATTGCCACAATCAAATATTTGAGTTTTCCCGGGGCTGGGGGGAACGGTCCCACGATATCTACAGCTCATTTCTGGAAGGGTCATGCCGCTGTCACAGGAATCAAGTTATTTTTGGGACGCAGCGTTTGGGGGGCATACTTCTGACAGCTGCGGCACCTTCTAAGTTCGACTATAGCGTCTTCATGCATTCCAGGCCAATAGTACCCGGCCTTCTGAATTTTGGCCACAATTGCCCGGGTCCAGCGTGGATTCCACATATACCGGCGTGTATTTCGTGGATCAAGTATGTGCCTTCCGACGGGGATACGCACCGTAATAATGGTCCCAAATACGTTTTCTTGTAGAGGGTGCCATTCTGTATTTCGTATTGCAAAGCCTTTACTTGTATTTTTCTAGCTTCACCTTTGGCGAACGGTAGTGCTTCTTTTGTAAGATAGTCTAGAATGGGCGTATACCAACAGGGCTCTTTCGCCGTAACCGCGGAAACCTCCCGTGTTCAATTGAAGGTGACTGAAGAGTTTCCACCTTTACTTCTTTTTCCATGCCTAACGTTGCTAGCTTACTCAAAGCATCAGCTATTTGGTTTCTACCGCGGGGAACATGGCTGAGTGTGACGCTTTCAAAGGAGGCTATGAGCTCTTTGGTTTTGGCCAGATATTTTGCCATCATTTCGTCCTTGGCCTCGTATGTCTCATTTACCTGGTTGTTGACTAGTAGGGAGTCAACATACGCCTCAACCCTTGTTGCTCCCATGGACTGTGCCATTCTTAAACATGCCAATAGGGCTTCATACTCCGACTCGTTGTTGGAGCATTCGAAATCGAAACATAAGGCATACATCAGCTTTACTTCATCGGGACTTATCAGCATGAGACCCGCGCCAGCCCCCTTTCCACTAGAGGATCCATCTGTATACAAACTCCAGGTTTGTGAGGACGTGCTAGCTTCTGACCTGTTGTCAACCACTGGATCGTCGATGACCTCTCCTTCAGGAATTTCAGCTAGGAAATCGGCGATTACCTGTCCCTTGATCGCCGTTCTTTTTCGATATTCAATGTCCACGGCCCCTAACTCAATTTCCCATTTTGCCAGCCTTCCAGAGATCTCTGGTTTACGTAGGACTTGCAGTAAAGGGTAATTTGTTAGGATTTTCACACGATGAGCCTGGAAATATCTTCGGAGGCGCCAGGTGGTGTGGACAAGTGCGAGTACCAGCTTTTCTAGCGTAGGGTATCGCGTTTCAGGGCTTGCCAACACGCGGCTAATATAGTAGATTGGCGTTTGCTTCCCTCTCTTTCACCCATGAGTACTGCGCTTACTGTGTTGTGAGCTGCCGCTAGGTACATCTTCAAGAGTTCGTTAGGGCGAGGGGCTGTCAATGTGGGCAACTTTTCAATGAATCGTTTCATGTCTTGCAAGGCTTCTTCAGCGTCACTGGTCCATTTGAAGTTGCTCTTGTTGAGGCAATCTTTCAAAGTTTTTATAAACGGCAGGGACTTCTCCGCGTGCCTTGCTAAGAACCTATTTATAGCAACCAATCGCCCGTTTAGTGTCTGTGCTTCTTTTAGGGTCCTGGGTGACGGCATTCGTGTTATGGCAGCTATTTTTTAAGGATTGGCTCTGAAGCCCTCCCGAGTGACTACCACCCCCAGGAACTTGCCTTTCTCTACCCCGAAAGAACACTTCTTGGGGTTAAGTTTTATGTTGTATTCTCGTAGCTTTCGAAAGGTCTACTCGATGTCGTTGAGAATTTGTTTTTCTTCCCTGCTTTTAATCACCAAATCGTCCACATACACTTCCAGGTTTCTATCGATCTGCTTTTCGAAGGCTTTGTCCATTAGCCGCTGGTAGGTGGCGCCTGCACTGCGTAAACCAAAAGGCATTTTTGTGTAACAGAAAATGCCTATATCAGTATGGAACGCTGTTTTTTCCTCATCTTCACGTGACATCTTGATCTGATGGTACCCTTTATATGCGTCCAGGAAACATTTATACCGGAACGGGACCAACAAATCGACTTTGAAATCTATTTTCGGCAGCAGATAGGCATCTTTTGGGCATGCTTTGTTTAAATATTTGAAATCAATGCACATCCGCCATGTGCCGTCTGGTTTCTTGACCATTACAGGATTCGATACCCATGTGTGGTATTTCGTTTCCCGGAGAATGCCTGTTTCGACCAGCTTTCGTACCTCTTTGATCACTGCTTCTTTCCTATCAGGGGCCATGCTTCGCTTTTCTTGGGCCACCTGTTTGATGCCCGGGAAAGTTGCTAACTTGTGTTCCGCCTTGTCCAGGGTTATGCCGGTCATGTCGGAATGTTTGAAAGCGAAGACATCGGCATTTCTTTTCAGCAGCTGCGTCAAGCTGTCCTTGACTTTCGGGGATAGGCTATCCCCTATGGTGACTGTCTGCTCAGGGTAACGGGTGCTTAATACCCATCTTTCCGGACCAACTGCACCGCTGGGTCCCTAACGACACCTCTTGGCGTTAAGTACATCCCCCATTTTTTCCCGGCAAACTGTTGCAACTCCTCCCAACGTGGGGAACTTCATGAGACCTCGCGCTGTGGATACCACAGCATCTAGTTTTCCCAAAGTGTATCTTTCAATTATCACATTATGATGTGAGTCGACGCGTACTACAAGAAAAGTGAGAAGTATGGTTCTTTCACGAGGGGCTAGGCTGAAGGTTACCGGAAAAGTGATTTGACCGATTGGATCAACTTTCTCCCCTGTAAAACCTTTTAGAGGGGCGTGTACCAGCTCAAGCAGCTTCTTATCCTCCGGTTGCATTCTGTTGAAGCAGTGTTCGTATATTATGTCTTCGGAGCTTCCTGTGTTAATCAGTTCCTTTCTCATGTTATAATCGCCAACAACGGCTAATATAATGAGAGGGTCGACAATGAGGTCTAAGTCCTCCGCCGCGGTTCCACCGTCATGGTTGCCAACATCCAAGGTTCCAGGGTGGAGAAACTTCTTTTTACCCCCTTTGCCTTGTCGGCGTATAACATATTCATCTCTCGTTGCCTTTTGCCCGCCCCTTTATCTGGGTCTTCCTTGATGGGGGGGCGGGCCTTGCTTTATGTCTCGAACCAAATGGGCCAGCTTTCCGTTCTTCACATAGTACTCGATTTGCTTCTTCAACTGATAACAATTGTTTGTGTCATGACCGTTGCCCTTGTGATATTCTAAATATTTACCAATGTCTTTATTAGGCGTATCTCTCAGTGGTTTTGGAGGGTTGAGTTTTAAATTTTCAGAGGCCAGGATTTCTGCTGGTGTTTTGCTCAAGTTGGGGTAGTCGGACCTGGACCTCGAGGACGAGTCGTGTCTTGAGTAGGAACTCCTAGATTTGTCATACCGTGAGTCCGAACGATCGCCTTTATGGAACCTCTCGCCTCTTCCTTTGGCTTTCGAGTTTCGGTGTTCCCTGTCATCTTGTCCCTTTTGTGATTCCTTTTTTCGGTTGGCTGCATGACTAGCTGCCACCGTTTTTTCTTGTGTAACATACACATTAGCTATTCTCAGGATTTCATCGATGGTCACGGGTACGCCGTCTCTTCCATAAGGTGTTCTTAACAACTCATCGTCGTTTACTCCTTGTAGGAAAGCGCCGCACGCCAAATCGTTTGTTATGCCTGGGATTGCCAAACTTTCTTTATTGAATCTGACGATGAAGTTTTCGACCGTCTTGTTTTCCTGCCTACGGATGTGGAGAAGTTCGTTTCGGTCCTTGGTGTGTCGTCTCTGCTGACTGAATTGCAGTTGGAACTTTGACACCAAGTCCTCAAAACTATCAATCTCGCCGGTGGGAAGACCATCCCACCATACTCGTGTCGCCCCCACCAGTGTTTGGACAAACATTTTACACCAAAGGGGCATAGGCCAGCAGGCGACTTCTCCGGCACTTTTGAACAAGTTGAGATGGTCATCTGGGTCGCTCAGTCCGTCGTTTTTTCCCACCGTTTGGGGCATCTTGGGTTTCTCCTTGATCGGGGCTTCGGCGATTCTTCTCCTGAACTTTGACCAGTCTGTGGCATCGGCGGGTTTGTAAGGTCGGGTAAGCTCATCGTCTTCCCCATTAACAGGCGGTATGGGGTGGTTCGTTTCATTGACTCTTATCCCCTAAGTAGCCGGGGGTTGAGATGTATTGGTGGTGCCTTCGTTGGGTGAGAAACGAGGCCTGGAAGCACTGCCTCTATTATAGATAGGTTCCGCGGCTGGCTGACTTTGGCTGTATGCCTGCTGTGATGCGGGGTACGTTCACCAAGGTGGCATGCAAGCTGCGTATGGCGGCTGTTGAACATAACTTTGTGTTGTCATCTGAGGGGTGTAGGCCTGGTTGTTGTATGGTTGAAGATATCCATAACGAGGTGCATAGTAATAGCCCGGGAAATAAGCCTAATTCCCGGGCGTGATTGGGGCATTCATGACACCAGTTGGCATGACTACTGGCTGATGGGGTGGTGTGGACAGTGCTACTGTGAGTGCCGCGGAATACAGCGGTGGCATGGAATGGGTAAAGGATGGCTGGTGGTACTGGATCGTACTTGACGGTTGTATACCGCTCCCGGGTGTCGCGGAAGTAGCTATTAGTACACTCCCGGGACTCATGGTCTGTGCGATGGTGCTTGATGAAGGAGTATAGACAGCGACGGGGGCCGAGGTGGAGGCCACCTGTTGAGCCTGCAAGGAAGTATAGGATTGTGGGTTCCCTGCGACCGATCCATAGGAAATGGTTGGGAGCCTCTGGAATCCTGGCGGGACCTCCGCTTCAAACTCCAGGTCAAGGGACCTGGTTACTGCTGGTGATGTTGGAGTGGTCGTGGCTACCGGTACCGTCGCTAATGTTGTGCCACTGGTTATAGATGGTTGGTTTTCTGGTGTCATTGCCGCGCTCTGATCGTTTGCCATTGGGTCTAAGTTTATTGGTGTTGTAGACAGGTCCCACGGATGGCGCCAATGAAGAAACACTGACCTGACGGTAAGGCTCCAACAAGAACTTGGACCCTCAGACGACTCGACCAGCTAGCTGCAAAACAGTAACACCGTTAGGACTCGTTACAGGAATGGGGTTATTCCTGTAACCACCCTCCGGCGTGAGAATAAGTCTCGGTATAGGGAGTAATAGTGTGTATTCAGAGAGAATAAGATGATCATACCTTCGATGTTTACCTCTATTTATAATTTACTGTTAGGGTTTCCTCTAACTTAGGATGGGCTCCGATAAGTTAGGGATTTGCATGATCTTCCCAAAATATTGGGGATTTAGTTATATCGTTTATCCATGATGAATAGAAGATTCTAGAATAAACATGTGTAATTAAATATTTATAATCAAATAATAGGTAATGATCGGGTCGGGTTAACCATTCCGGGTCATACCTCGTCATTGATCAAATCTGTTTTGATTGTAGAAAAATGTGAACGTAGATCTCATTAATTTACGAATGTATTTAGTTAAATTTTTTTTAACGGTAAATTTGGATCACTGATGGACCATGGAGTATTATCATGCCACCAGAGGAACCACCCGATTATATCCATCTCCACTAGGTATAATACCTATATACCAATTCAGGAGGAAACCCAATAAATATGGAAAAACCCCCCTTATAGGAATCGAACCCATGACTTATTGGTCTCAAATCTTTATCTCACCTCTAAGATATCACTAGGCTATAAAGACATGGGCTTTATTTAGTTGTTTAATATAAATTCTAGGTTGTTATTTTTTTATTTCTCAAGATCTAACAATACTTGTAAAATTTAGATTTTTCATATAAAATATATACTTGGTGTAATGATTTTTCTAATTTATAAACATAGTAATCTTTTTCCTCTTAGATAGTGTATTCTTTCGTTTGTGTTTTCATTCTAAGTCAATCAAATATCAATATGCAATTAATTTTGGATTTCATTAGGATGGATGGCAAGGAAAAGAGATGCTTGAGTAGTCAATTCGGCACTTTCGAGTTGAGTGGTGTAGGGTTGGAATGTGTAGGCCTAATTTATGTCACATGAAGGGAACCCAAAGGAAAGGATGGTTCCAAACCAACACGTCCTTGATGAGTGTTTTGGATTGACATCAACCAAATTACATCCCACTGTCATAATTTCATGTAGGCTTGACAAAATACACATTTTTATTAGATAATGGGTTAAGTAGTAATAATCTAAGGTATAGTTGTATAGTGTTTGTCCTCATAAAAGTTTGTGAATTCGAATTCTTATAAGTGCAAAGTCATGTGGTGTATATATATATATATAGTGTTTGTCCTCATAAAAGTTTGTGAATTCAAATTCTTATAGGTGCAAAGTCATGTGGGTGTGTGTGTATATATATATATATATATATATATATTATATATATATATATATTGAACGGCCAACTAAATAATCGGATAAGCATCATGGGATGCCCTCAATCGAGCAAATGCATCCCCTCCTTCATAACGGTCAAAGTTGGATGCATACTCGAGCCACCAAGCCACCAGTTCTGGGGAAAACCCGCCCGAAGGCCCACTGCGGTAAAACCCGGTTCGGCTCGGTTTCGAACTGGCGACCTCCAAAGATGTCTAGTCCTAAACTTCATTGTCACCACCAATGTCCTTCAAAGTGATGCTAGTGGGAGTTAAACTTGAGACCTCAAGGAGAGAAATCAAGTGACTAACCACTAGACCAACTTGTCAGGAAATATATTCATAAAGAAAGAAAGGTGTGGGTTAAGTTGACATACACTTGTAATGATTTGAACAACTAAATTTTACACCCATATACCAGTACAGGTCCATCCCCAAGAGCTTGAGGGCTCTCGGGGCCTTGTACGAATAGAAATAAATGGGCACATGTATTTTCAAGTAATCACGTGTTAACCTAAATAACAAATAATAAGAATTAAAATAAACAAATGATTAAATTAATTCCATATATATAAAAATTAACTTAAATAAAATTTCTAATATAAATAATACAATCAAAAGTAATAAAAACAAAGAAAATAAAAAAGAAACTTACAAATGAATATATAAACTTGAACAAATGAGAACAAAAGAAAAACTAGAGAAAAAAAGAATGTTGTCATGTCTTGAATAATAGACCCGTGTATTGACAAGTGTAGAATCATTAGAGCTACAACAATGTTAATGTTTCATGTCGAACCGTAAATACTTTATATATAAATATAACGAAAGAAAAAAAAATTAGGCCCTCCAAAATTTTAGACGCTGTTCGGTGTCACACCCTTCACACCCTCTGAGACGGCAATGTATACTACCTTTTCAAAGAGCTTTGTAATTAGGTAATATTGAATAAAATAAATTGATTAAGATATTATAAACATAGGAACTACACTTTAGACCCCTTATGACATGTCTACTTATATCTATTTTCCTTTCTTATCGATTTAACTTGTTATTTGTAAGCCTGTGAAGGACAACTCAAATCAACATAGTTCTACTCTAGGTTGACCACCATCAAAGATGACAAAACAATATTGAATCTGATGGGAAAATATGAAACATTTAGGAAGGGCAATGACGTTGACGCTGATATTTGGTTATAGGGCAGGGTAAGAGCATTCACATCCATTTTATCATATTTTTACTCTAAATAACACTAAAAACATTATACTTTCTCTCTCCTTTTCAACTAAATAACATTTTTTATACCTTTATCATTACATTTTTCTCTTCTCCACTCACAACCACTTTTAAAATATATCAAAAAATTACAGGGGTGAACAGTGTCCCCCTAAATATACAGATGAACAGTAAGATTTTATCTCTCCTCCACTCACATCCACTTTTTATACTCTTTATATTATAAAAACTCCACTCACTTACCGAATTTGATGGAAGGGATGTGAATGCTCTAAGAGATAATGTAGAAGTTGTTACAAGAAAATTACTAAAATTCTTAGAAGTTGAGTTTAGTATTTATACTTAGGTTTGTTTTTTGAAGTGAGTTTAGTTGTGGGCTTGAGATAATAAACATCTCAATGGGTAATTTTGAACCTCATAACATCATAATATGGATAGAAATTTATAATCATATCTAAGTATAACTTCAAGTGGTGGGACTTGGGGCCATTGTACTTTGTTATGAATTTTAAGTGGATAATAAATGTTATATAAAAACTTACGCAAAACATGAAAGTGTCAAAAATTAAGTCCTATTGTTTAAAAGAAATTAACAAATATTTTTAACGCTTCAAAATTTCTTCTTTAAGTATTTACAAGGACCACATCGATCATGATAACAGATACCCGAATAATATGTTATGCACTTTGGGTGGTTCTTGTCCAAAGTGACATATAAAAGAGTATCATTTGGTGAAATTAGATTATAAGAAAAGAAATATTATATAACACTTTTAATACAACAAGTTGTGTACTCTTTTCATGTCTTCTACATGTACTTTTTTACATATATGACATAAAATTATAATTTATAATATAAAATATTATGTTATATTTGTTATATCATAAAACTATAAATACACATAAGAAATTACAAAAAGTGTGACCAACAAATGCTTTTTTAATAAATACTTTTAGTAACCGAACGTATTCGTTGATTTTTTTAACGGCTAACTCATCGATCTCTAAGAATACTTTTAAATCTACACTTTATGTTCATTATTACGTGAGTTGACTCCTAAACAACATAGGAATGAACACCTTACCAAAAAAAACCTTCATACTGCTAGGTCTTCAAGTTCGGATACTTCATTTTACTATCCAAAAACCTGCAAAAATAATTATGTGTAAGAAGTTTAAAAAAAATTATTTAAATACTTTTGAAACATTGTTTCAGATAACTGATTTTTTTAAATATCAGAATTATACGAGATATCCAAAGTTTATAAATTTTGTTTGTTATTAAATAATTTGTAAATATATATTCAAATGTTCGGATATCCGAAATATCCGAATTAAAAAGAAAACTATCCAAATCCGAATCTGAAAATTTCGGATATCCGTATTTTCACATATTTCGGATTCAAAATTTCACATAGTTCGGGTTCGATTTCGAATTCTTATCTTTTTGCACACCCTAGCTACAAGCCCTTTAGTATGTATTCGTTAATTTATTCCAATATTCTATCCCTTGCATCATATGGGTATGGATTGTGTTCATTAGAAGTGTATGACATGTATTTATTCTTTCCTAGACTCACCATCCTAAGAATATTACAACAAATCATATTTTGGAAAAAAAAAAGAGTCCCTTCTAAACAATTTTTTTAAGTTAAGGATGTTTTATTCGTTCCCATAATTAGAAAAAAAAAAGATATCAAGAGTGATGCTTGTAATTTGGATATTAAATATGTCTTAGTTTTGTGGTTATAGCATTTCAAGTGAGTGTATAATGTTGATTTTGCTTTTTATTCCTAAAATCTTAGTGAGTTGTTTATTAATTAATATTTGATATATATATATTATATATATATATATATATATATATATATATATATATATATATATATAGGGAATGATTATTTTGAGAACTCTAAATATTATGAGAATCGTAAGAACTCATAAAAAATCAATCAAACTCAATATTTTTATACTACTATATATTACATTTGAGATGCACAAAATTGAGAATCAGCAATCAAGATTAATGTTCATCACAAAGGCCGTGGATAGTCATTTGTTATTCGTTTTTCGTCGTCCATCTTCAAGATCCTCGTGGATTACAGGTAACTGATAGGTGGTTGATTAAATTTAGCTTAAAGGCTTAAAGTGTATAATTTCATAAATTACGTGAGACTGAATTCTAGAATGAGTTATTTTGATATGGTTTGTCATTTGCTTGCCTTAACAATTGTGTTTTGGAAGCATTATAGATCTTTGGGATGGAGTTAGGGTGATTCGGGACGTAAAACAAAAAAATGGGGAAAAATTGGTAACGCGCGTCGGCAATGGCAGGTCGCGTTGGCTGGAGAAGCTGGTGGCGTCAACCAAAGGCAGGGGGCGTAGGCCAAGGTTACCCCGTCGCCAACGCTTGTTTTGGGGTCGACAACGCTGGTCTATTTCTTTTGCCCATATTTCATGCTTTTGAGGTTAATTACAAGATTAATGATGAGATTTGACCAAAACTCGAATTTGGAGGATAAAAGGTCTTTTAGGGAACATCTCTAAACATCCTTTTTCATCACACAATCACCATTGTTCCATCTGATTGAAGATTGCAAATCAAAAATTGAAGATCAGAAGATGAACTTCATGAAGAAGATTTGAGGCTAATCCATCACAATCAACCCCGGTATAGAGTTTGTAAGCTTTTAGAGTTCTTAATTAGACTTCTGGTTTTTAAAAACATATGATTGATTGGTTGAAACTATTGAACTGATTGTGATTGTATTGATTTAAACTATTGAATGTAAAGGTTTTTCTTGCACGACTAACTTCTTGAGATGATTTCTACTTTATAACTGGAATTCAACGTATGGTTTGTTTATGTTCTTGATGATGAAACATACTTTTGTCCATTCAAGCCTAATTATGTGATTTAACCTTTATTGTTTATAAACTCGAACCCATTTTTGATTGCTTTTAGAATAATGTTCAAAACTCGTTTTAGTTAATCATCTATTATATATAATAAACATGAAGATATTGGCTGATGTGACATTCATTGAGGGCTTCTCAATTTCAGTTTTGGCTCCAAAAATTCAGATCCCTTTTTTGTTTAGTGAAGCCCCGTCTTTGACCCGGATATAAGTACTTTTTAAAACACGCTTCTTCTGTTATGTGATCCCTGTTCTAAACTGTCACACCCTCAAATTCCACATGCGGAGTTTTACCGCGAGACGTGTGACTGACCAGGATCTAGCCACTAATCATGTTGACCCAACAATTTAAAATAATAAAAACATCACTATCAACATGATTAGCGGTAAGGTCTAATTTGTTCAAAAGACAGTTTATGTTGCAGCGGAAAAATAAAGTTAAAAACCAACATAAACTTAAAACCACAAGTTAAATAAATGCTCAAAACACAAAGTTTTAACGAACCACCCACTCCAGCCGATTGCAACGCCCGTCCATAGTTGTACGTACTGACCTGCAAAGCATGCAACTACGTGTCAACAGTAAAGTTGGCGAATTCACAAACTTGAGTTTAGTAAAAGTAATGTTTTTTTATTTAAGTATGACTCGGGTAGCTAACCCTCATCATATGACTAAACTGTGTACCGAATGCTGACGTTTTGTTTTTGCCCTCAATAATGTCTATCAACATTAAAGCAAGATTGAAGGTTAGAAGTTCACGCCCGGCCTCCAGCACGGTGTGAGGTTTGTCAAACCTAATAGCGCTATCAACTAATACCCCGTGTATGCCCACCCGGCAATCTAATCGGTAACATGTAGGGACTTTCATGATAGAGTTTTCGTTTAGTCCAAGTGTACTATCCACCTCCAGTGAATAGCATGTTTCAGTGGTCCACACAAGGGACGCGCACGTAGCCCAAACCAGGGCTACCGTAAAAAGTGTTGTCCCAAACCAGGGACGCATGCTTTTAGAAAATAATTGTGAACTCACCTTAGTTTGCTCGGTAGTAAACTTGAAAGGTAATCAGGAATGCCAATCTCTTCCTGATAGGTTTACCGTTTCAATTAGTTTAATTTTATGAATTCCTACACATAGTCTAACACATAGCCACAGAATCACATTGTCATACAATTACTCGTTTAGGTATGTTTTGGCATATGATCATATTATTCCATAAACGCATGCTTAACGTATCAACTACCACAAAACCCAAGATTAAACCTATGATTAAAACCCCGACGACTTAACTGAACCTGCACTTACATAACGTCAAGAACATATATACAGGCACTTTCAGAATCGCAGCCATGATACTATGTTGTAACAAGACTATACCGAAATTAAAGTTTTCATATTAAGTTTTCCAACTAATGTTTAGAAACATATTAAGTTTTCATATAAACATATATCCACATATCATAGCCCAGTCTTTTCTTTTATTTAATAAGTAAAATAAGTAAAATACGTAAAGGGGCTTAAATGTTGGCTCCAAGATATGATTTTCCTTACAAATTTAGTAACTATTCTGTTAAAGTTGTTATATATATATATATATATATATATATATATATATATATATATATATATTCAATATTAATGACTTAGATTTAATCAAACCAAGTATTATTATATATTGTTCCGTTGGATGTATTACTTCATCCTCAACCTTTAACAATTTATCATATTTATACCCTCTATAAAAGAACTCAACAACCTGTGTGCTACTTGTATCTTCATATAAAGGTTTAGTAAATAATTCCCTGAATTAATTTAAAACTCAAGTTTAAGTGTTTAAACAATAGACCAGAAAACAAATGCCAAGAAACTCAGCACAACAATACCATAGAAGGAGTCTTTAACAGAGTTATCTTTAGGTTGATAGTATTAGTCGCCGGAAAAAAAATCGAAACAAAACCAAAATTCGTATATCTATATTTGCATCAGAAGAGGCTTTGATTTGGTACCTTATTATTCGAATGGAGCAGACCGGAACAAGTCAGAAAGTGAGACTAGATCGGCGAAACATGAGTGACCGTGAATCAGACTGGAATGGACTGAATGGAATACGAGTGGCGGCGTAGCATGGCGCTATGGTCTTACGACGTACACGGTGTATCTCTGCGGAACTAGCGAATAAGAACGAGAAGATAATATAACGAAGAAGAGACACGTCATTACGAATTAGTTCATAGCTGGCTCGTGCGTCGTAACTAGTCGCGATGAACGGACCGGAATGGTCTGGTGGTGCAGAGGTGGGCTTCAAGCGGAACAAACAGAACAACTTCGAACGGTTCGAAGTTTGACTGGTTTAGTTTTTGGTTAATAAGGACGATATCGCATCCTGAATTTTTGGTTTATTAGTTTGAAAGTGATAATGATTTTATTAGTATAATATGGATGGTGACGAACAGAAAGTTAAGCGGATAACTCAAGAATAGGAATGATGGAAAGATAATGGAAATCTAGATGTTGTTGTTGTTATTATTATTATTATTATTATTATTATATTATTATTATTATTTCAACGTAAGAGCACAAAAGCATGCACATGCATGCCCCCCTTTATTTCTCATAGGTTTCAGGTTTTATGAGTGGGTCAAATCGACAAGCGAGCATATATTTTGGTTCAATGGTACGACCGGTTCGGGTCGTTTCAACATGATTTGGATTTGGTTCGGATGTTATTTATATAAAGAAATTAAATAAGTATATAATTAATTTGTAAAAACGAAACGAACGGTTTTTACCTCGAAATTACGGGTTGTCACATAAACCCTAGCCTCTCCTTTCTCTTCTAGGTCAATCATCGCCAGCACTAGATGTCGATCAACAACTACATAAATGAATACATATGTATGTGCTTCAACTAAAGGAAGATGGTGACAGTGGTGGTGGCCTGAAGAGAAACGATGACGGCGATTTAGGGTTTCTTCAATTGGGGTAATGTGATGGTTGTGGTTCAAGGTAACGACGATAGGGTGATTCTTCATCATTTTTCGATTTCTTCGTCTGAATTGACTAATTTATTTTCATCGATAGTGATCTGTCCTTCACCAAGGTTATTGATTTGAAGATAATGGATTCCAGCAACCAAAACTTCAACCAATCACGTACCGAATCGCGGAGTCACTATCAGAAATGTTGGGTCACTACAATCAGGTTCTTCTATAGTTTTTTTATAATTAATGTGAATGTGTTTATTTCTTTTTCGAACATACAAAAATATATAGTGATGAATGATGATCTGAGTTTGAACAGATTATGCTAAATACCTGTTGTTTGCAATCATATATAGTGTTGACAATATATCCCTTAGGACTAACTACCTGTTGTTTTCAACGTATCATGATTAATATTGACTAATAATGATCTCAGTATGAACATATCATGTTAATTGCTTATAAAATTGGTTGGATTATGTATCAGGCTTCTTCGTAATAGAGTGTTAAAAAACGATTTTTTGACGAATAAAAGATGGTCAATTTTAACTAAGATTTTTGGAGAAGTTGGAAATGAGAGAGTCGTTCTTGATTGATAAAGACAAACGGAAAGGTTTGCTTTGATATCATACAAAATAAAGGTGGAAACTTGATGAGCAATGGGTAGAATGAGCCGAAAGCATATGAGTCAACTTGACTTGGCTCAAAACCCTCTGCCGTGCTAATATTTTAAACTCGAACTTGGTCATTTACAACTTGAGCTTTCTTATGGCTCAATGAGCCAACTCTAATTGAAGAAAAATGAGAAACTGAACACCAAGTTACAGATCTAGGGTGAGAAATCGATCTACGATGAAAGTGGATTGTTATTTCTATTTGAGCAAGCTAAAGAGTGAGTTTACTTTGGATTGAAAAATTTTACGAGCCATCTTGGCTTAACTTGGAAACTATACCAGCTAATTATGAGCAATTTTTTGCGGTTAAAACTAGCTATATCGACTATGCTGTGCATTTACAAAATTGTATATACATATTAATTATATCATTTACATTGTTCAACCCGTGTAACACACAGGTTATGTCGATTTTATATCTAAATATTTTTGGCTTTGCTTCACATTTACAAAAGTAAGTTCGTGAAAGTTTGTTATTTTCATTTATTAATGTATAGGGTTTTTTGTTTTTGTTCTGAATTGTTGGCCGAAGTTCAAAATTTGGAGAACATTTAAGAGTTTCGAGAACAAATTATGAGCGAAAAGAAAGGGAGACGAATCCTTCAACGAAATAGTTTCTTGCACCTACAAGACGACATTGGTTTTGTTCATGAGATTCGTTTTACTCATAATTCAGAACATCCCAAAAATGGTCTGTATAGTCATGGGCCAATTTTGTGGATGATCGCTTGATGAAACAAGTGGTAGGAGCATGTACAGAAACATTTGTCATGACGGAAGTATTCTAATAACAATTTCCAGCAATCCAAATTGTTCTTTTCACTTAAACATGTGAAGCTAATATGTATGTATTGTTATGATTGTTTAATACATGAATCCGTTAATATAACTTATTTTATGTATTTCGGATTGTGCAGGTAATGAAAAACACACGTCCAGTGCTATGAGGCTGCAACAATTAAGTACCTAGGCTACTTCCCTGCGCTGAAGCCGGATGAGGTTAGCGTTTGAACAAAAACATCTATAAGACTATAACAGTTTATGTGAATGTTAAATAGCTATCAAGTTTAAAATTTATGGCTATTAATTTTGTTTTCTGATCGTACAAATCAGAGCCTTTGTATGATTATAATTATATATTATCCTTGGTCTATAATGTTTTTATAATCTTTTGTTAGTTCATAATATTACACATATTCAGTTTGACAAGGGAATATTTTATAATCAGTTCAAATTATCATCTTTTATTTTTAAAAATTTCATATTGGTTTTTATAGATGGTGGAGGTATAATGGCACAATCGATTTTCTCTTGACATGTATGTATGAATATTTTTTTAGGAATTTTGGTCATCATCTACATGACATGTATGAATATTTTTTTGGGAACTTTGGTCATCATATACATGTATGGATACACATCGATGTACTAATATGTGTCATGGGTGCCATGAAAATTTGTTTTGAAACTTTTGAATCTACATAAACACAAGCGATGAATACTCAGGCTTGATTTCAAGAAGGAACACTCTTTAACTCATAATTTACACCCACCTTTTGAAAAAAAGACGACTTTTTAAACTATTATATATTTAGAATAAAAACTGTACTTTTTTTTTGTCTTTAAAACCTAATGGGTTAAAAGTTATCAAAAATTATGCCATCTTTCTCAGTTATATTAAGTTTTGTTTGGTTTTTTATATTGAGATGTGCGTTTTATATTACAAATACATTTTTTATAAAGTTGATAAAAAATATATAAACTACTAAAGTTTGACATAAGAACTTTGTACCTCTATATATATGAAATTTGTTTTATATTATCAGGGCTATAACTGCGAATTATAAAGTTTAAAATTGTGCAGACTATTTAAGGGCTTTATGAAGTCAAACAAAACAATTTAACTGCTAAAGATGTTAGCCTTGAATCAGGTATGAACTTAACGACACAAAAGTATGATATCTATTTGAACATCAATCTATCAATTTAACTAATGTTGTAGTTTCTACAGGAGTTGATGTTGTGAAGTGGGACATGAGAATACCCCTTGGTGACTTGGAGATGAACAATCAAGTTTCTAAGACTTCACTTAACCCATTTGACCGGTTTCATATTTTGTTTTTTTATGAATTATAATTGTAATTTTTCTTTTCGTTATCTAATGTACCAAGTAATTTTATTTATATACCGTTTATGTATCACACGAGTGCACATGGAAGAATAAACCCTGAGTAAGACATACAAGGGTTGGGTGGATTGGATATGATTTCAATGGGTTTGGTCCAAATGGTTAATTTGTTTGTTTATTTACTCGTATTGTATTTTTATTTATTTTTATAGACATAATAAGGCTTTTATATAACTAAAGAACTGAGAATGTGGAACAATTAAAAGTTTATGGTTGGGAACAACAATCAAACATTTTGCTCGGCATGTCAAGGAAACTATCGTTACTTGTGTCAAAAGATGGTCAAGATGATTCACAAGCCTTTAGTCCAAGTGGTTCCAAACATGTATAATTCCTAAGTTGTATACATAATCGATATTTGTCTTTTTCTTGATGTTTTGTGGACGGCTTATAAAGAAAACTTCATACCTAATGATACAATCCCTTTGTTACTAATTTATGTAATGTCATTTTATTTGCATTACAATTATATTTATGTAATTTAAATTTTCTTACCCGGGTGATAACCTAGTTTTTTATAAGCATCAAGTTATTTACAATCATTATTTGTTTAACACAATCACTCAAATCACTTTGTAGTTCATCTTTCAAAACTCGATAATCACCAGATTGTGAATTTGTAATGTGTAATCGTCCATGTATTTAACTTTCTTTCTCTTGAAATTTATCTGTTTAGATTACACTTTCAACCGTATGGTTGCTAATTTTGTTTTAATGTGTGTAAAGGTTAATCTTTTTGGAGATCATTATCAATTATTGGACTTGGAGTGTCTCCGAAAACGTAACCTGGGAAATTACCATAAATTGGTTTTTAATTCTTGGTTTTTGTAGTTAAATAGTTTGTAACATGTGGTAGTTAAGCTTGTGAAAATGTTTTTTTTTTTTGTAATTTTCCATGTTGTGTTAGTGTATATTAAGAACAACTAATAATAGAACACTGATTTTCCTTTACTCATTTTGTTGAGCTCACCCGCAGTGATAACATGTCATAGCAAAAAATCTCACACCTCTTTTATATAAGGTTGGCTTTCACAATAAGTTTTCAAAACTTAGAGTGTTTAATGCAACTCAAAACTTATGTCAGTTAGCATAACTTGAGTTTCCAGTTTCAAAGAACAGTTGTAGGAACATGAGTTGTGGTTAGCCAAGTGGTTGTGATCCCTTAAGTTTGAATATGATGTTCAAAACATTGGTTGTTTATGGGGTTAGTTGTCTTATATAGGGATCAACTAGAAGTTGTATTTTATTTGTAACCGGTTAATTGTGTTAAGTCAGAAGGCTTAACCACACATCAAATGGGTAATATACGGCTCATATGCATCAGATGGGGTTGAAGGTTATCTAATTGTTTATATGCATAAAAATCTTTTCAAGTGCTTTACTCGTGTGTCCATAGGCATCTCTCTAATTGCTTTAGTAGTATATGTTAAAATACTATTTTGGCAATCACGTAATATCATATATATCATTTGCTATAGAATTAAATAATGGGTTAATGTTGTGTTTATGTTTAGCATTACAAAAAATAATGGGTTTTTAGTCGAGGTTTTTTACTAACGCTCTTACAAAACCTTCCACTAAAAGGATATATAATTTTCTGAAAAAATTATGAGCTTTTCTTTGTTATGTGTGTGTTGCTTTGTCTTCTAATTATCGACTTTGTCGCAAGATGCGAGTTCCTAACTAGTTATTATTGAAATATAACATTAGAAAAAAAAATAACTCTCCAATGAATTCATCTTACCTCTCAAAATCAATCTTAATAATTCTTTACACGTTTAAATAAAAAAATACATATGTGTAAATGATAAATTTACACAATGTGCATTTTTTTGTTTACATATACATGTAAATTTAAACGTGGAAATTATTTTTTTAAGATTGTATTTTATTAATAACGATAGGTGTAAAAATGAGTTTGAAAAATAAGTAAAAAAAAGTACAAAATTTATTATATTATTATTTGAAGGACTTATACATATATTTGTATGCAAAAGCTAAGGAAACAATTTATTAAATGTGATTTTTCTTCTATGTGAACTCGAGTTTTTATGAGTGTTTTTACGTATAAAACTAATGGTTCTTCAATTCACCATTTTTATGGTTCACAATGACCCTCTCCCTATACATGCATACGAGGAGTATTTATGAGAAAAACTAATTAAAATTAAAAGAAAAAGAACAAATGGTATACTTTTAAAACATTAAATATTTTTCTTTTATCGTATTAATTATTCTCTTTGACTAAATAATTAGTCATAATAATTTTAATCCTACAAACATCGACATTTATCCTACATATGTCTTATACATATCAAAGTTTATCATACACTTTATCTAACACATATCAAAATTTATCCTTCTTGTTAATTAGGGTTGTCTTGAAAATGAATATTAGTTTAATTTAAGTAAAATTGGATTTTAATAATCCCAATTTTAATATATTGGTCGTTAACAATCCAACTAAGGAAATATTTGTGACATTCCAAGCTTTTAACCTATTTTCCCTCAATGATCCCATAATAACTAAAAGTTAACCAAATTATATTTTGCTAATGTAGACTGACAAAAAGTCAAAACTTTGTTGACATAGACTTCTTATATGGTAAAGTTTTGACGACAATGAACGACACTATTTAGTAGAATAATTATGATGAAATTATGCTAAAAACTGTTGTATAGTTTATTTTATTTAATCACACACAATAACATATGCATTTGAGTAACAATAAAAAAATTGAGAACAAACATGGAACCTTGCATAAACGAATACCATGATTTAAAATAACGAAGGACATGTGGTATCCATGGAATTTATATGTTTTGTTTGGTTTGTTCGTCTCTTTCCTATTAAATTTTAAATATTTAATTTCTTTTAATTAAAGATATTTATTATAGCATTAACCGTTTATAAAAAAACTATATGACATTAAATAAACATATATGTTTCACTTAAAAGTTTCACCAAGTTCAAAATTATGTTGGTTAAAATGTTAGAAAAAAAACAAAGAATAATGATAATTATTTCTAAGAGCGATTTCTAAATATTTTCAAATGTTTAATGTAGTTGGATGGTAAAAATGATAAAAATATAATATATTAAATAATAACAAATTGTTGGTATTAAAAATCAAAGCTCATACCCAGTTGAACAAAATAACGTTAAAAAATTAACTTAACAAAATTTATAATTGTCCGTTTGTCACGTCAACACTCATTTTTTAATTACATATCTTGATTACATTATCTATTAACAAATTACGTTACATTTTATTCTATTAGTATAAAAGGGTCAGGATATACTTGGAAGTTTCTATGGGTAGGAATGATAGGAAGTAATCTTGACCATCTATTTAGTAATCAAGGCTAAGAATAAATTAGTGGAATTGAAGGAAGAAAAGGAAGCGCGTGAGTTTGTTGAGGGCATTGTAGTTATCCAAGGTAATAGTTTCTCTCTCCTCCAATTCCCCCCCCCTTTTTTAAACGTTAATAACTCATTCATACGACATTTTTTTATAAAAATTGCACCATAAAAACGAACGTTTTTTTATCTTTAAAACAAGCACACTATTGCTACACTTTTGAAAAAAAGTTTTCAATAACCAGATGCGTAAAACGCAATGAAAAAAACACAGTTTTTTTCATTTTTATAAAACACAATGGAAAACACAAAATAAAAGTGTTTTTTTCTAAAAGGCAATGGACAAAAAACACAAAAGAAAATGTTTTTTTATCTAAAAATCAATGAATTAAAACACAAAACAAAGTTTATTTCTAAAACGTAATTGACTAATATAAAAGAAAGCATATTTTCGAAAACGCAATGGACTAAAATCACAAAAGAAAAGTGTCTTTTGTAAAACACAATTGACAAAAAACTGTGTTTTTTCATTATTTTGTAAAACGCAATAGACAAAAAAACACAAAAAAATATGTTTTTCATTCTTTTGTAAAACGCAATGGATAAAAACAGTGTTTTTTTTATTTTATTTGTAAAACGCAATTGACAAAAAAACCCAAAAAATGTGTTTTTTCATTCTTTTGTAAAACGCAATGGATAAAAAACTGTGTTTTTTCATTGTTTTGTAAAACGCAATAGACCAAAAAACAACCAAAAACTGTGTTTTTTCATTCTTTTGTAAAATGCATTAGACAAAAAACTGTGTTTTTTCATTATTTTGTAAAATGCAATGGACAAAAAACACACAAAAAATGTGTTTTTTCATTATTTTGTAAAAAGCAATAGATAAAAAACACCAAAAAAATGTTTTTTCATTCTTTTGTAAAACGCAATGAATAAAAAACAGTGCTTTTTTCATTATTTTGTAAAACGCAATGGACAAAAAACACCAAAAGGTGTGTTTTTTCATTTTTTGTAAAACACAATTTTAAATGAAAGTTTAAACTGAAAGGTGTTTTGTAATTTTTCTTTGAGACATTTTGTCAAACACCTGGTGTGCAACTTTTTATTAATGATTTCTCAATGAAATTGGAACTAATGATGTTGTCCATACGCATGAATATATCAAGAGAAATAGTACAATGAGAGATATCTTCACTTTGAATATGAAATGTTTAAGAAATTTGAGAAGAAGAGTGTCTTTTTTAACAGAAATCTTGTGTCCCATCGCATTATGTTAAATTTGACAGAGTTGTGAGGTTGGGGAGACGATTCTGGTGGTGGTGGGCGATGGAGTGACGACGGTGGTGGTGGTGGTGGTAGTGGTGATGGTGGTGGTGGTGGTGGGGTGAGATGTATCGTGAAAGAAAATTATATACTGGGTTTTTGTTATAGACTGGGTTTTTTATATTAGGGTTGTTTGACTAAAATGTCCTTCTAGTATTTCTTTTATCTTTGACACGTGTCACTCTATCATTGCTTCCTATCATTTCTAGCTAAAACAAATTTCCTATTTGATCATTCCCCTAGTATAAAATACAACAAATGTTTTTTTTATAAAAGCATAACATTTTTGTTACTAATTATATAACACTATATTATCAATAAATGAAATTCTAAATGTAAATAAATCATAATTTAAACGAGAATAAAGACGTGTAGATAGTTACATAAGGTGTGTACGTGTGCATAAGTTTAAAATGTAGTATACTTAGTCCTAAAGTTTAAAATGTTAATTTAAAAAAAAAGTTATCAGTTAATTTAAATTACTTGACCATTAGACAACAATTGTTTGACTTAATTTAATCGAAAAATACTTATCTTGTAACTGAAAATCTAAATTCTGTACAACTGGGTCATGGGCCTTAACTTGGGTCCTTTTAGCAATGGCCAATTATCTAAAAGCCCAATCAGCAGTACCTAAAATAAATAAAAAACTAGACATGCTTTCATTGAGAGTCGAACTCAAGACCTCCCGCTTACTAAACGGGTGCTCTAACCAACTGAGCTATGAAAGCCAGCTTGTTCTGTTTCAACGCTTTGATTATATAATGTAGTGATATAAAAAGGTGCAAACGTTTTTATTTGGAAGTTGGAACTCCTTGTTCAGGTTTTTCCTTTTTTATAAGAAATCATTTACAAACCATCAAATATGTGTGTGTATCAGATTTGATTTCTATTATTTAAAAAACATCACAATTTTACAACATACCAAATATCTTCGTTTTTTTTACACCAAATCACTTATTTTTACATATAAACAAGTCGAGTAAAATATAATACGTTTTCATTACACGGTACAAATTCAAGTTATTTTACATTTCAAACCCGCCGCAACACGCGGAGAAATTTACTAGTTACACACAAAAAGACAATTGGTCAACTAAAGCTTAATATTATTGTGGCAGGTATTTAACACAAAAAGACAATTGGTCGGTGGCATACCTTTTGTTTTAAGATTATATAAATATTAAAATATCTCAATGTTATCAAAATTTGAAAGTTTTTCATAACTAGGCAGGTTTTTACAGAGTTCATATAAATCACTATTGTGTCTGTTATGAACAATGGAGTGTTTACAGTATTCGTGAAGTACGGATGAATGTGGCATTTTGTGATTTGTCATAGATGGTAACCTTAAATGCTTAGGTGTGTTTTCGGCATGTATCTTTGGACCTCAGTTTCATCCACTTATATGATTTACGCAAAAACCATATATGCCTAAATTGTCAATATTTTGACATTAACTATAAATATTTGTGGACAACTTTATGTACAAATACACCGTTGGATTCGTTTTTAAAGACTAACAATATTTAAAGCTGACGTAATTATAATATAAACAAAGCTTTATTCATAATATTGCCGAGTGCCCGAGTATGTGTTATCCACGGCATTGGAGCCATGGTGTGGCTTTTCTTACAGGGTGTGAAACTATGCGAAGCAATGGAAGAGATGGTCATGCGAAACAATTTCCTCCACCATGTGATGGGGTGTGAAAACTGGTGTGGCGTTGAGAGGGTAGTTTTACACACGTGAAAAAATGATGCACACCTTAAGGAGTAAATTTGATGGTTGGAGAAGAGTACCAGGAATGCTTAGTAGACAAGTTTTTTTTTTTTCTTTGCTTTTTTCTGAGTGTTCTTGAGGATGTTATAACATATTGCTTTTCTTTACTTTTTTTAATCTTCGTTATTCTTTCTATTTGTTTCGATAGTAAGAGCACAAGGAATGTTCATGAGACAAGTTCGTTTGTTTGTTTAGAATGTTGTTTGTTACATTTTGTAAGTACCAAGACAAAAAATAAGTATGAGGGTGGCAACATGATCCCGTTACTAAACCACATAAACGTAAATTGCATTTTACTATTACTCTTAATAAGAAACTGAACTTATTTCTTACACAATCATTACATCTTTGAATCTTTGAATGAAAAGTGAGTAAAAGCCTATGCTATCTGACATTATTTTTTCACATTGTCTAATGAGTTTGATTATAAAAATTAGGGGTGCAAACACGTCGAGCCGAGCCTTAACTCGACCAGGCTCGAGCTTGAGCTCGATTAACTTATGGGAGCTCGAGCTTGAGATCGCCTCGGTTCGAGCTTTGTTTTCAAAGCTCGAGCTTGGCTCGTTAGTAGATTCTCAAGCTCGAGCTTGGCTCGGGCTCGACTCGTTTATCATCTAATAATTAATATATTAAATAAAATAATAGACTCGTTTAGACTCGCAAGCTCAATAAGTGATTCTCGGGATCGTTTACCATATAAGCTTATTTTTAGGTTCGGGCTTGGCTCATAAATAAGTTTAAATAAACTCGGCTCGACTAGTTTACTAGACAATTTTAAATAAGGGGTAAATATTAATAAAACTAATATTACACTAAGACTTGATAAGGCTTAACGAGCCTGATGAGCTTCACAAGGCTCAAGCTTGGATCTGACTCAATAAGTATCGACTTGTTTCTTTTTGTTTAACCGTTCTTGAGTAGTTCGTGTGCCACTTGGCTCGTTTGCACCCCTAATAAGAAACATTAATTAGACGTGACTCATTATGGTTGTGTGTCCTAACTTTCCCTTATATATTCTATGTAGTTTTATTTTCTTTATTAAAAAGTTCGCCGTGAAAAACACATACGGTAATATCGATTTTTATATTTAATTATTATCAAAATAATTATTTTATATATGTAATTACTTTAGGTGCTTAACTTGTTTTTGTCATATAACTCGATTAATATAATGTTTTATAAAAATACGAACATACCACTGGGACGAACGTGTTTTTCTCTATCACACGACCTAAGTTTCATAAGAATCGGAGTAGGATCAAATGTAATATATTTTGTTGATAACGGTTCGCACCGGCTTACAAATGGTTCGGATTCGATTTTCAAAACGGGTCGGATTTCGGTGAGCCATTTTGGCGGATGTTACACAAGAAACGTAGGATATGAGGATCGAACCCGGGACCTGCCAAACACAATACCAACACATTGTTCGACCATTAAACTCACCTAATACACCACCATTCCAATTAATCGAATTGATACTGATCAACATCGGGTAATTGAATACACCTACACCTTTGCTTTAACATTCTCGTTGAAAGCCCTAAATCAATTTTAGTTAATATAATCAGATTGGTACTGATTAAATATCTAGGGTTCTTCAATAATCTCATTTGGGATTTCTGATTGAAACGGGTTCTAAAACTTAATTTAATTATACAAGAAGGTTCGAATATTTCATTTGATAAAAACCCTATGATTTCATAACCTAATTCAGTCGATTTGAACCATTTTGAGATTGTGTTTAAAAAACTAGGGTTTTGGATTATAATTGATCGATTAGCTGGCAAAAACCTGATGTTTTTCCAAATTGAAACTACCCCTAGAGTCGCAATCTTCAGTGTAACATATTTTCTAAGCATATTTGTTCGATCAGCACCTATATCGGGTAATTGGATTGGTGGTTGATTGGGTCAGGTTTAATCGTTGAACAAGATGTCAAAAGAAATAAGAAACTAAAACAAACGTGAAATCCTATCTAGCTCGACTGGTTGTGCCTATGTGCTGTGTTTCACAGGTCCCGGGTTCGAACCTCATAGCCTTCGCTTTTAATTCCTTTTTTTATATGACCCAAGCATAACCCTTTAAATGAAGTATTGAAATGACAAAAATGCCCCTTGACTAACTGAGGAGTATGGATAGGGTTAAGTCAGTTGTAACAAAATGGCAACGATGAAACCTTTTTGGATCCAGATGTTAAAAATGAAGCCTTTGGACTAAAGTGGCAAAATGGCCCAAACCACAGGGACTAAAATGACATTTAACTCTTTTTTTATTAATTTAAAAGATTTACATTTGTTTCACGTTAAAAGAAACCGGATGGTTTGAATTTTAACATAGAGAAAGATGTGTAGCTATAGAAAAAGGAATTTTAAAAATCACTACATACTAAACTTTAAAACTTAGTATTCTTAACCATTATATCTACCACTGATTAATTTTTCTAACGACAAATTTGGATCACTGACGGACCATTGCAGTATCATCGTGCTACCAACGAAACCACCTGATTATATCCATCTCCACTAGGCAATAATGTCGGCACACACCAATTCAGGAGGAAACCCAATAAATCTAGAAAAAACCCTTGTGAAATCAAACACAGGACCTAATGGTACCTAACTCTTATCCCACCCTCAAATGTCACTAGGCTATAATGTCATTGTTTGCAAGGGATAGCCTAACTAGACCAATCCAACATGTTTGCGCCCAACACATGAATCCACAAGGCTTTAGCCGATCTTATATCCTATATATAAGGGGCTCAATGCCTCAATCCCCTTTGTGGAGGATCCGTCCTAACATTTTTACCATGAAATTTACCCCATATACATAGTCCCCTCTTCTCTTTTAGGGCTGTTCAAAAACTTCTGAATGATTAAGTGCTAAACCAATAAGAGGTCCAAACCATTAAGAGCCGGTGTAATGCTTAACCGTTCAGAGGCAAATGTCTAACCAATTCAGATTAGGGGTCTTAACCATTCAGACTCAGTATAATACTTAACTATTCAGAGACAAATGTCTGAACCATTAAGTGCTAAACCAGTAAGAGGTCTGAACCATTAAGAGCCTCGTTAAGAGGTAAACAAACAACCCTTGCCCTTTTATACATTCTCATATTGATATCCATGTTTATGATGATGAACCTTAAGACTCATTAAAGCATTCATCAGAGGGTGGTTTTTAGAGCTTCCTTACAACCTCTAGTAGAGGACGCGCAGAAGACGAAGTGTGACGAGTCCATCTCCTCAGCTGCAGCGACAATGCAGATAACCATCTCAGCGGTCCTTGTAGGAACAGTATTTATATTTGTTAATACATTGGTAATAATTATATACTGATCTCCTATAATCTTTACCAAAAACCTGCAACATACAAAATGAATTAAAGCAGGGAAAACCATGTAAAGAATAAGCATTCTCACAACCTACAAACACCATTAATACAAACAATTTGTATACATAAACTCAAGTCTTTCTATATTACATTACAAAAGAGGCTCACCTAGCCAATTACTCACCCGATAAACGCAATTCATCAATAACGCTCGTTAGCCCCAACCCATTTCCATTCTCGAATCTACCATTTTGACCAGAGTCGTCTGATATGTCCTTTGTGGATCCAGCATCTACACATTCATTGAACCTAAAGCAACTAACTAGATGATCATTAGTCAGCCCGGCAACTTGTAGAAATGAGTAAACGACTGTGGGACCCACGCCTCGGAAACCACGTTTGACCAAGTCTTTGCTTATTGAATCTGCTTTCGATGTTTTGATTGGTACTTGACGGGGGTAGCGGAATTTGTTCACTATTGGCTTATGGTTTATGAACCCCCATATATACTTGTCAAAAGACCCAAACTCATCGGCTATCTGCACCATCATCACAAATGCAGAAATATTAAAGTAACTTTTGTACGGGTGAAAATGGGTGACTTTTATATGGGTTGAAATGGGTTGGTGGACATGAAATACTTTTTGTCCTATTTTTTTATTAAAAAATCTAGAGAAATTAGCAGACAAATATGATTATAAAAAGGGACAATAGCCACATATTTAACATTAGGCCTGTAAACGAACTGAACGAACACGAACATGTTCGTGTTCGTTCATTTAACTTTAACCGAACACCAACATATAATCGAACACATTTTTTGTTCGCGTTCGTTCGTTAAGAAAATGGGCATGTTTTATGTTCGTTTATGTTCATTCGTTTAAAACCTAAACGAACGGTTCATGAATGTAACGAACATAAACAAACATACATACTTTAACAAACATAAAACAACATAAATGACCAAAATACCAAACGTAAACAGAATAAGGAAGTTTTTTATATAAGTTATAGATTAGTTATGATAAGTTACATTGGAAAGCTCATTTTTATTACTGGAAAGCCCAATTATCAATTAGTTATATGTATATAAGTAGTTAAAAAATCTCTTTTATGTTATATTTATATAAACATAAGCCCATATGTTTTTTGTTAAAATATTAACGAACATAAATGAACAAACAACACGTGTGTTCATGTTCGTTTGTTTAATAAAATGAATAAATAATTTTGTTCATGTTTGTTCGTTTACTTGATAAACGAACATAAACAAACTTCCAGCCGAACAAGTTCACGAACAGTTCATGAACATTCAGTTCGTTTACAGGCCTATTTAATATATATGGAAATAAGAAATACCTTACAAACTTGTCGAGCATTTTCGATGATTCCCCGTAATTTCACTTCTGAAAGAAGAGAAGTCGCAGGGTTTCCGGGTGCAGATATTTTCTTATCATTCAACTTTGAGACGATAATAGGGTCAAACCCATGAAATACTTCCCTGCACACATGGACATGTTTTATTTCAAATTAAAGATTTATAACACATCACTAAAGAATTATTAAGAAAGGTATTAGTTTACAATATTGTTTTGCCAAAAAATTAATACGCATACCTAAATAAATGTCTTTTGTTGAGAATAGTGGGCCATGTGTGTTCAGCTAAAGCGGTTGATAAACTGAGCAATTCAAATAACTTCCTGAAAAATGGGATTTAATGGCATATGGAATACATTACTTATTATATTGTTGAAAAAAATGATAAAAGAAACTAATAAGTCTACTGATGCTTACTTGTCGTCATGTACCGGCACTCCCCATTCTTCATCATGGAAAACAACATAACAAGGATCTTGAAAAGAAAAACAAACAAATAAGGAGTTATTATGCGGTGAT
Organism: Scalesia atractyloides; assembly: GCA_947069175.1. Classification (NCBI taxonomy): domain Eukaryota; kingdom Viridiplantae; phylum Streptophyta; class Magnoliopsida; order Asterales; family Asteraceae; genus Scalesia; species Scalesia atractyloides. Next base: position 96,439,697 of record CAMTDV010000005.1, on the reverse strand, counting down.
TATCATGATCAACATCTAACACAAAAAAGAAAGAATGGTGTCAATTTTAGTAGGAAATTTACATGGAGATACTTTGTATTATATTAATAATAAATGATACTTATTGGGGGAGACTTTACTCACGTTAAGAACTTAAGATTTCAGATATAGTTCCCATGTAGAGATATTCATGACTTTGAACTGTGAGGACACATAAAAAAGCGAGGATTTGTATTGCCTAACTTACGAGTTACGATATGTAGAGGACCATCATCTTAACATTTCTGGTGTTAATTAATTGTCTCAGTGTAACAACTACCAAGGACTCTTAGATCAGTAAACAAAGCTTATAAACCATGTGGTGGTTATAGCTAGTAAAGCTGGTCTCCATTTATCCAGCTTAACTTTTCTCAAATTATCCAATTGTCTAAGAAGCGGAAAGTAATCTGCAGCCTAAAACTAAAATGACCAAACTAATGCATGCCCATAAAATTTATTTACTACAACTATACAAGATCACATAGGTTGATAGGTTAAATCCTTACACCACTAAATTTTATTTTTAGCTATCATTGTCTGGATTTCGTAACGCCACGTGAACTTTTAGAAATAAAAGAAAATAAGAAAACATCCATATCCAATAACAGAGTTACGATCTAACAGGACACGTAAGCCCTCGATTGTTCCTTTTTGAAATAGATTTTAGGGCTCATATAAGAGGTGACAATGCTGCAAGATAGGATCCTCCATATACAATAGTACAAGAAATACAAATACTCATAGCATACGGATAGCCCTAACAGCCTAAGACTATGATATAGAATCATTAGAAATGCATTTATCCATCACAAAAGATTGAGTATAGGAACAAACTGGATAACCTAATAAACACTCAAATTTAGATATGCCATAACATTGCAAAGCTATATTTGAACTACAGTTTTGTAGAGAATCAAAGTAGAATGAAACATATCATTAGCAGTTTTAAAGCAATTTTATATCTCTGTTCCTATGGCAAGTTCCTGTACCTTCATATCACAGTTACAAGAATCCAAACTTTCCAATTCAAAAGTGAAACATGTTATAAGTCTAAACAAGTGAAGGATACCAGTATTAGCCGTTACCCAAGCACATCTCTTCTGTCCAGGCGAACCATCAGCTGAAGCCTCCAAACAACCATCACTCCCCACAACACTTTCAACTTTTCCACCTCTTGCAACACTCTCATTCTTTCCAGTTTTCAAACCACTAGACGGTTTCCCCCGAACCGGCGTCACACTCCTTCTACTAATCCTCCCAACCGACACTCTACTGTGCGACGAATCAGACGAAGCATCCGATGAGCACGACGCATTCATCGGCAAATTTGACCTCAACACCTTACAATCCTTATGTCTCAAAATCGGAACAGGCATTATTGATTTAGAATCCTTTTGTCTCAAATTAACCGCCACAGTCACCGGCGAGGGAGATTTCTTAACAACTTCCTCCGGTTTTCCTACCGGTTTACAACCAGTTTTAGGTTTTACAACCGGTTTACGCAATTCCACCACCGATCTCGTCTTATTTCCGGCAGGACCTAGCACCGGCCGTGATTCCGACTCGGAAACATCACAATCCGTCACGGAATTCACAGGAGAATCCGACATTTAACACACACAGAGTTAAATTACGCTAAAGTATCAGCTAGGGCACAAAAACTGACTATTCGAGAGAGTGTAAATAGATATGGACGTTCATAAGTGTAAACTAACCTAAATGCGTTTAATCGAAACGGTAGAACCTGTACAGATCGCCGGTGAATTGGACGGCGGAGACAACGACGGTGCGGCGGAGCTCAGTGGTGGTTGTTGACGGAGGAGTAAGGACGGTTGAAAAGTTTCTAGAAGAACCGGAGTTATGAGCTTATGACCTTTTCTAAAGAGTCCAAAATATTAAGTTACTTGATTTTGAAAATTTATTTGAAATTTAAAATATTTTGTCTCGTGTCACTTGGTGAATCGACCAGCCTGTAAAGGTTTTTTATGTTATCAAGCCCTACATGTGGAATTTTTAAATTGAAATTACTAAAATGCCCTTTTAAGCCTGACTCGGTCAAGGCTATCTGTGGATCGAGCTCGGTTATGACTCCGTGTTGACTGAGTTGAGCTCGGATTTGGCTTGATGTATGTGATACTGTAACTTGACCTTCTCGTATAACCATATTTCCCGGCCTGTTAAAAGAAATAGATTGATTATAAACGGGTATGTATTCGGTCTATATGTGTATTAGCTTATTAAAAATAATCTAACCGGTTAGTAATGTTTCTACAGTGTTGCAACTAAAGAAGATACAACAACCTTATTATAATAGATTCGTTGATTAATTCGTGATATAGATCTAATGTAACAGACCATGTAGGGTTTGATTTTGAATTTTTTATGTATACTGAAGTTTACATTTACATTTTACTATTTTCGATAGTTGAGTGAGAGAATGAGAGATAGAGGTTTTGATTCTATCTTCTATCTGTTGACTTTTTGCCAACTTAATTTCCTCATCTCGTTTATGTTTTGAGGAATTTTTAAACTTACGTGTCACAAACATACCTTAGCAATGCTTACAAACATTACAAAAAATTTATAGAAATTATCAATATTTTCTTAACAAGTATATATATTTCAAAAATAATTTATTTCTAGAATCGTATTAACATATACAATATACTTGATACAAAAATTTTATAGAAATTATCAATATTTTCTTAACAAGTATATGTATTTCAAAATAATTTATTTCTAGAATCGTATCACATATACAATATACTTGATATAAAAATTTTATAGAAATTATTAATATTTTCTTAATAAGTATACGTATTTCAAGAATAATTTATTTCTAGAATCGTATTAACATATACAATATACTTGATACTAAAATATAAATATAACACACTCATGTATACAATAGCCTAAAAGTTTTAAGATTTAAAATTAATAAACTTTAAAACATTACATAAACTAAAGTAAAAACATAATGTTTTATTTTAGAACATTCGAAACATGCTTTTCGTTACATAAACTAAAAACATAATATTTTATTTTAGAACATTCCCAAAAACGTGAATTGTCCACATGTCTGGATTTTTTTTTGACTTAAGAACAACTTTTTTTTTCTTAATTTAGAGAGATATTAGATTTAAATAATGTAAATTTTCACCAATTAGTCGATAACACTTTTAACTTTCGATTTTTATTACATCACTCTTAACTTATTTTCCTATAATTTAGAGACATCAGCTGCCATGTCACCATACAAGTGCAACAACAGTTGCCATGTAATAAAAAAGCCACGTTAGACACCATGTCATCAAAAAAAGCCAAATTAGATGCCACGTCACCACACAAGTGCCACATCAGTAAAAATAACTAACTGGGTTAGTGTTCATTTAGTTTGGAAGTGCCGAGGAAACTAAGTTGAAAGTTGAGAGTGCTATTGGCCACTTGATGAAAGTTAAGGCTATTTAAATTCAATATTCCTAATTCAACAATTTATTCATCTAGCATCAAAATTTTCCATCGCTTCATTCTTTTTAAAACGTTTTTAACTTGCTGATTTAATCTTCAGCTACTTTTATGAATATTTTTTACAGTTTTGTTTTATAACAGGTTTAAATAATATACAGACATCTATATATTTTTATAGAGACTAGGTTTAAACAAATTCGTCGCGTTGCGCCAAACTTCTTTTAATATTTAATCTGTGTTTACATGTGTTTTGAAATTACTATGAGCACGTTGCGATCGGAACCGCTTACAAGAATAAAAAGAAAAAGTAGAAAAAAAACACTAAAAGAGAACCAAAAGAAAATCAACGAAAAAAGTTATATGGTAATGATGTTGTTTGTATCGAAACCAGTGGTCACAGATGAGCAAATGGTACTGGGTACCGGCACCGAATTTCCCGAACCGTTAGACCTTAAGTACCAATTCAGTACTGACTTTTGGCGTTCCTGGTACCGGTTCGCTACTGGTTTTTACCTTCGTATACCAGTACCCAGTATTTTCGGTACCAATACCATTCAGTATCAGGTGACACCGAGCTCATCCATACCCTTGATACTAAGAAAAAGAAATCATTAAAATTACTATTCCTTAAACAAAATGAAACATGCCATGCATTATAGCCTAGTGTCATCTTGGGAGTAGGATAAGGCTTAAGGACCATGAGGGCTTGTGTTCGATTACCATAACGGGGGTTTTCCCAGATTTATTAGGTTTTCTCATGAATTGGTGTATTATGCATTATACCCTAGTGGAGATGGATATGATCGGTGGTTCGTCTGATGGCACGATGATACTTCAGTGGGACGTTAGTGATCCACAATTGCTGTTAAAAATCAAAATGAAACATAAAAAAGGAAAAGATAACTTGCCACGTGGGTGGCTGATTTTGAGTGAGGCTAATACTATTTCTAAGGTTTGAATTTTAAAAATATAATATATAGATAAATAATCTTTGCTTACAAATATACAAACACCAAAAAAACAATATCAACTAATTTTTTTTATAATACAACCTTTTTACAATAAGATAAAAGAAAAGCTAACCTTCAAGTTTATTTATTTATTTATAAAAGAAAAAGGTAAAACAAAATATTTAGCCACCCCCACACCTGAAGGGCTCAAGGACAATGACTGCAATGGGCCTTCTATGCATTTCCTATGGTGTAGGTATTTTCGAATTAGAGGTGAATGGGACTAAAAAATATGGCGGTGTAGGATGTTCGGTTTTATGGTGAAAGGGTCTAACGAAGATGGTGGTGGAGCCGTGGAGGGGTGGTCGAGCGAAGATGGTGACAGCGTCGAAGGTGGTGACAGAAAACTAAAAAGCTAAAACAATATGTTTAATAAGAAACAAGAAAGCAACAAAAACAAGGAAATTCATTGATGCATACGATGATACGAACATCATAAATATTCGAATGAGCACACTACATCTATTAGATCTGGTTCTAAATAATCAAACGACAGTGTTTATGGGAGTGTGTTGGCTAATATGATTCAAGAAAGCGGTTTGGCTCGAGAAGCTGGATCCTCTTTCGATTCAACATGTATCATGAAAAGGTATCCTAGTACCCAAAGGAAGATGTACAAGAATGGGACCCACGCTACACAAGCTAAAAGGCTCATAATACTACCTACATATTGAGGGTCTTTTACTGTGCCGAAAGGGAACTCTGTCACCCATGGTATGTTCTTCCCAAACCGTACGCCGTAGTAAGTGCCTGCTTCGCCAAGTAACTGATATACCCTGTAATAATCGGTTTAGAAAAGAAAAATATCTTAGAATCCAATTATTAGTTGTAAAATGTTAAAAAGGGATCGGAGCTAAAAGAACTTGCCGTAAACCGTGTTGTTTTTACATGGTCCTAGTGGAGTAGTGATTAGTAGGGTATTGGTGGGCCCGTATGATTTCCCAGTGACAGGTCCGTACAGTTAGAGGTGTTCATAAGCCGTTGAAACCGACTGAACCACCCAAACCAAAGTAAGTCGTTTCTTCACTGTATGGTTTTGATGGTTTAATATTTTATGGTCCGGTTACGGTTTGAAACTTGAAAGGCGTTGTGTAAACCAAACTGTCTGTTTAACATTTATTATTATTTTTTTAATTTTAGGAAAATGAAGTTAATAAATGTTATATTCAAGAATCATCCTTATCATTTTTAGAAAATAGTGCACAATTAAAAACAAAAAAAAATGGTTCAAAACTTTCACCACTAAAATGAAATCATCAAACCGCCAAAACCGGCCAGTCTAGCCGAGCCAACCAACCTAGGATTACCTTTTTAAAACTGTAGTTAGCGGTTTGCTGAGAACTTTGGTCAAAACTGGCGATACCGGACCATGAACACTCCTACTTACTTTGGCATTAAAAAAGGGGGAAAATTAGCCTGTAATAATCCCAACTAGACGTCATTGGCTATTGCCAGTCCCACCTTTGAATATTCCCCATGCCAGACCCACCTTTCACTTATTTTTCCTCCACTGGTCCTCGGCCGTTAAGTTTTTTTCTGAATTACAAGCTGACGTTTTAGGGCTTTTGATCAGAACGAGGATACGAGTTGAATGATGTAAAACTTACCTTGAAATTGTGCTCCAAACCATGAAAACGATGCTTCAATTTGGGTGTTTAAACTTCCAATTAACAAAAATCAAGTCGGTTGGAGCACCGTTTCGAGGTAAGTTTATATCAATAGACTTGTATCTTCGTTCTGATCAAAAGCCCTAAAACGTAAGCTTGTAATTCAGAAAAAAAAAACTTAACTCCGTTAGTTTTTTTAACTGAGGACCAGTGGAGGAAAAATAAGTGAAAGGTAGGATTAGCATGGGGAATATTCAAAGGTGGGACTGGCAATGGTCAATAACGTCTAGTTGGGATTATTACAGGCCAATTCCCCTTAAAGAAAAAGACTAAAAATGGGTTTGTGCGTCACTATCTCAGCCATATGAAACTAAATAAGTTTAAATCTTTATTTGGACAGTTTTCAAAACACAGTAAGCCATTTCTATGATTATCATCTACAATTTCTCCATGTCGTGATCGTGAAGCATGATTAATAACCTAATCTACAATCAGATCACTCTAATGTTTGTCCTACATAAGTGTTGCACATAACAAACAAACTTCAAATGATTATGAAGGTTCACCTAACAAAGGTATTCGGGAAGACACATTGAAAACTTTAAACTGTACGAAACGAAAAGATGCAGTACTCACATGTGTTAGTAACTGGCCCAGACTGATGATTAATGCTTTTATTTTATTACTCTATTATTGATTCATTGATACAAGAGATTAACTATTGTAGTTCACCAAGAGTTGGAAGCACATTAAGAGTTTGGCAAAATCCGATTATGATTACAATCTTCTAATTACTCTGGGCCAAATATCAAGATCGGACATTGTCAACAATACACTTTACGTATCACACCCGACTCCTTTAAACCAACCAATACTGTCCGTTTTGCCTACAAGGAGCTCACGGATTTGTTTTCAGACTACCCGAGTAGAAACTTCCCACTGGACCCACCAAGCACGCTTAACTGTGGACCACTCTAACCAATCAACTGCATTTCAAATAACCCCCCCCCCCCCCCCCCCCCCCCCTAAATGCAAACTTACCTAACTAACTACACATCTACCTCATACTTCAATCACCAGATTTGGATCAAACAGTCACAATCAGCTCTAATGTATCAAATCCCATAATCATAATAAAAAAAAAAAAAAACCGTTACAAAGCTTCATGTTAACATGAGATTAAATAAGAGTTTAAAAAAGGGGGTTCAGTAAACAGTAGGGACGTGAAATTAAGAAACTGGCCGAAGAAGAAGAGGGGCCAGGAATACAACGGAGGGGACCATGAGAGAGTGGAAACGGAGTATAGCGATACGAACTGAACCAGCTTGAAAACATGAGAGACCATAGCCATGGTTTTGGAAGGATCTCGATCTTTTCCGCAGAGATTGACCCATGTCTGCGGGTGATTCCATAGCCAGTAGTAGAATGGAAAGGGTGTGATCACTCCGATGCATGCCATATCCCCATTTGATTCGATTTGTCTCGTCTGCTGCTACTATGAGAGTGTGAGACCTGTAGCGTGATGGACTGATGGTTAGTTTGATAGTTGCTTTGTTAAAAAAAAAAAAAAAGGGTTTGATACTTATTCGGACCCTAAAACCATCTTTGGTCTAACCGTTTTAATATGTGCAACATAAGGTGCCCTTGCAGATAATTTTACTCCCAAAAATAATTTTCAAGAATTTATATATATATATTGTTGTTTAATTTTTAGTATAATTAGTATTTTTTTAGTGTTTAATTTTTAGTATAATTAGAATTTTTTTTTAGTATAACTAGTATTTTTGTATATAGTTTATTATCAATAAAAAAGAGTAAATTCTGTTCCGAATCACTAAGGGGCTGTTTGTTTACCTCTTAATGAGTCTTTTAGTGGTTCAGACCTCTTACTAGTTCAATACTTAAATGGTTTAGAAGTTTGTTTCGTAGCAGATGTCTGAATGGTTAAGCATTATACTAAGTCTGAATGGTTAAGACTTCTAATCTGAATTGGTCAAACATTTTCTTTTGAACAGTTAAGCATTATATTGGTTCTTAATGGTTCAAACCTTACTGATTAGCATTTAATGATTTATCTACTGGTTCACACTTACATTCAGAAGTTGTCAAACGGACCCTAAGTTTTAGTAGTTTTAACTAGCTGATAATTGTATGAATGTCATGAACATTAACCATATCAGGTTTTATTTCATGGATTCAAGGTTTTTTACATCGGTGATTAATAAATATATAAAACACGCTGAAATTGAATTATGAGTCAACATTATAGTGTTTTATTAGATGTCAACCGATCATAAGTTTTCCTTTTATTTAATTTTTACTTGAAACGACTACACTCATGTGGTGTTGATTTAGTTAAAAGCTCAATGTTTACTTGACAATTTAACAATAACTTGTAGTTAAAACCACCGCAAATAATCTTTAACACCACTTATCAATTGTAACAAAACAAGTTAAATAGTACTATTGTGTTTTTTTTTTCTTTTACTGTTATAAGTTATTATAACGTTCCTATGTTATATCACATACAAATTCTTATTTCCAGTGAACCTAAAATACAATTTTTTTTTACATTAAGGACCGAATCCATCACCTTCTAGCACCCTACACCTTATATAACTTGTCAATAGTACTGGCTATTTCAAATGAATCTATTTTAACGGTTAATGAATCTTCTAAATGGGCTACTGGCGAAATTCACCACATTAGATATACTCGCCTTTCCGAACTGGAAATAACCTCACCTAGGGCCGAAGCCCGTGAACACTCGCCTGAAGGCATGACAGTACGGTGAGGTAAAGCCGCTCAGTTCAATGATCGAACTAGCGATAACCCGCCTACTCGCCGAGTCTCCCATCATCACCAGGTGCCATAAAAACGACATGCTGGAAGTAGAAATTGAACCTGGATCACCAGATCTCTAACCCAAATCACCTGAAACGCCGAATAACCTCTTACCACTTCACCACTAGCTCATGCAAGTCTTAATTAGCGACATGAATCTTAAATTCAAGTCTCAACAACATGAATTTAAAAATAATTAAACTAGTTATTACTTATTAGTAAATCTTTATGATTTTCTTTTTCCTGTTGCCACGTATCACAAATAAATAACACATGCGTTCAAAGTCCAAACACACCAAAAAGGGTTTTATTTACAATCTGCTTGAGAAAGGGGTTTAGGTCATCAAAGGGGAAAAAATGGGAAGCCAGATGAACAATGGCGGATTTAGGGCTAAAATGGAGCACTACATGTACAGCGGCGAGAAGAAGCATGTCATGGCCGGTATGGCCATCATCGGCGTCATCTTCGGCGTTCCATGGTACCTCATGAACCGAGGTACTTCATCTCTCAATCTATTCATCCTTACCGATCATTAATATTCCATTATTTCAATTTGTTCTTCACCTGTTTGTTTAATTGCATCTAGGTTACACTTCTGTTTATTTAATTTTGCTGTTGATATTACGTTTTTATGATTAGATTACATAGTTTTTGTGTGATTAGGGTTAGGAAATGTTAGCTAAAGGTATGTTAGTAGGTGATCTCTGTAATTGCTTATGGATTGTATGATTTTGATCGTATTCCGGTTATTAATTGAGTCGGCTATTAGACATCTATATGTTAATACCTTCAATGGATTGTATGTATGATTTGAAGTGTATTTGAAATGAATCGAGTTAGGTTGATGCTGGAAAGAGCTGTGTAGTGTGTTCTGACTGGGGATATTAAGTTGTAAATGGTGTTGTAAACTGACGGGACGTTTAGCGAACCGTTTGTGAACGATATTTTTTGTTTATATGTTAAACGAAGGAGCACAGACACAGGTACACTTTGTTCATTTAGTTTGTGAATGAATGTTCATTAAGGTTTGTTCGTTTATACATGCATACAGCCGCCGTACATGAATCTGTTCTGCGTTACCGATTATTTAGATTCCGTTATTTCAACTCAACAGTTAGAGTTTGTTCTTCACATATTTGTTTCATCGCATCTAGGTTCCGATTCTGCTTTTGTTACTTTTGGTTATAGTCTTATACGTTCTTTCGATTAGACTGCAAAGTTTTCATATGATATGATTAGGGTTTCACCAATCTTAGCTTAATAGGGCAGGTTAATAGCTTAAATCTGCAATTGCTTAAGGATTCGTGATTTTGATTATATTTCGGTTATTATTTGAGTCATTGTTGAGTGAAGTTTTAGGGTTGTGTTTGGATGTGTGTATTACTTCTTGCAATAATCAAAATTCATCATACACTCAACAGTCAACACCATCAAGGGTGACTATACAACTTGAATCAGTAAAAGCAAATGCAAAATCTCTTTTTAAAACTTTTTACATCTCACATCTACATGTTACCACATTGGATAATATGTATAAAAGCGTAAAACGAACAACTTTGTTTCCTTAATTGATGAACACGAACGAGAAAGTAGTTGTTCATGTTTGTTCATTCGTGTGGTTAGAGCTGAAAGAACAAACGCGACCAAAGCCCTGTAGTGTGTTCATTCAGTTCATTTGTAGTTCTAGTTGTAAATAAATGCGACAACCAGCTCTGAGCTTTTAGGGTTAATGGTGTGTGTTCAAATACACTAATCTTGTTGAACATATAAGATATCATTGCTCAATCATATCTCACTTTATTTATAAGAGAATTTCCCTATATAATCTGATGATTTTTTATATTTTGAAAGTTTACAGTTTGTGCTTTATTATAGATCAATGGTTTAATAATATCATGCTATTCAAGCCAATGGTTTCATCGATAATAAATGTAATAGATATGAATTCAAAAACCATATAATTAAAACGATAACGTGACTCTTGAAATAAACCATTATGGGATGCTGTGAGTATTTGAATACACTTTAGGCGACGTTTGACTCATTTTGATCCTTTGCTTTTATGGGAGATTGAAGTGGTGTTTTTTACAGGCAGATCTAACTGATATGTGTTCTTTGAAGGTACAAAACATTCATCACATCAAGACTACTTAGAGAAAGCGGATAGAGCTCGAAACGCACGACTTCATTCTGCACCGCCTGCATCAAAATAATTTTTATTCTAGTTTTCACTTGTCTACAATGATCATGTTATAAGATAGAACCAGTTCGTGTTTACCTGTTTTGCATTTGGATTGCAAAAGATTGAATAATCGGTAGCACTAGTTTTTGATCCTGTTGTTGGAAATTGGGCCGAGTTTAAACAAGAAACAAGCTCAAGCCCGGGCTTTCTTTACCAAGCTTGATTAGGCATCTAGGCTTAGAAACTTTAACAAGTTTATTATTATATAAGCATAGTATATTTTATTTTGCCTGTTAAATATGTACATTTAAATGTTATTATATATAATTATTTTAAAAATAACCAAATAATATGTATTATGTTATATGTAAACAACTATAATAACAAATATGTATAAAACTATCTATATGTATATAAATAAAGTAAACAGTAAACTTGCCAGGCTCAGTTGTAGAAAATGACTCGGATGTTGTGAGCACGAAGTTTTAAACATAGAGTTCGAAACGAGCAAACTCGATGTCTTTCTTAAGTTAAAGATTGAGCTCAGGCAAAGTTTGTTTACGCCCTTAATCTTAAATATGTATCCATAGACCGTAGACGCTTTGTCTGACTCTAATCCCATAGCATCTCTCGTCGGTCTTCATTCTACCCTTTTGTTTCTGTGACTTCCATCACAACAAGTCAAGTCGAGAGGACCCGGCAAATAAAATAACATTCAACACACTTTATTTCATTTGCATCAATAATTAAAGTCGCTATTTTAAAATCTAATTAACAAGTCAGACTTAGAGAAATCTCCTCATTTTCATTGACCATTTACAAAGGCATCAATCTTTTGTACTTGAAAAACCACAAAAACAAACTAAATAGACTGGCGCCAGAAATCCCGGTGATCACAAGAACCCATTCGAAAGCCGATGGACTTTTAAACAAAGGTATCTCAAAATTCATCCCGAATATCCCTGCTACAACCCCAAACATGGCGACTACAAATGTTGCTGTCGTTAGCACCAGCTCAAACTGTATAAGTTGGTTTCTAACATTATCCTGCAAGTCAAATGTTCAATCTAATAAAAAAGATTTCGACACTTAACGGTTTTCTCCAAGAACACCTATATAAGAAGCGAAACATACCAGTTGAATGTTGATGAAATCTTCAGTATCATCAATGTATTCCTTCAGCTAGTACACAAACAAAAAGGAAGTCCTTACTATAGTATTAAAATATTAGAAATTTTCAAAGAGTAAAATGCCATTTTCGTCCCTGAGGTGTGGCCAGTTTGGCGACTTTCGTCCAAAGGTTTGTTTTTCCACATCCAGATCCAAAAGGTTTGAAATGTTGCATTTTCATCCAGCTCGTTAAGTCCATCCATTTTTCTCCGTTAAGTCAAGGGGATTTCCGTCTTTTTTGTTAACTTAAAGGGCAATTCGGTCTTTTCACTTTGTGTACAAGCATTTTGCATAATGTACAAGTATTCAAAAGATCGAATTGCCCTTTAAGTTAACAAAAGGACGAAAATACCCCTGACTTAACAGAGAAAAATGGATGGACTTAACGAGCCGGATGAAAATGGCAACATTTCAAACCTTTTGGATCCAGATGCGAAAAACCAAACCTTTGGAAGAAAGTCGAAAAACTGGCCAGGGACGAAAATGACATTTTACTCTTTCTCATAACTGCTAACAACCTACCGACGTAAGCTTATTAAGAGTGCTGTCAGAGACAACAAAATAAGCTTCCAGTAGCATTTCCAGCTCATCAATCTTTTCTGCAGCACTCTCAGAACTCTTTGTGCTCTCATGCCTGCTCCTTGCAAGGCTCAAATTTCGGTCAAGCCTACGAGCATTTGGAGGTGAAGAGACCGGAGAAATTGGTGCAGAAATAGATTGAGTCCCATCCGTTGATCTGTGTCCTGCTAGAGATTGATCTCCACCGTAGAACGATGAATCCATTTTCCTTTTCTTCTCAGTCAAATACATTTCAGCCATATCTCCATCGTCATCCATCAGTTGCTCTATCTCATCTCTTACCTATTCAAGTGTTCAACATAAGCGTAAATAAAAACAAATGTTAACCCTTTACTTGTATTTCTAATAATAGTAATCAGGAGATGGCTGTTTGACCTTCTGAACTCTTCGGGTCAACGCAACTAGTCTGCTTTTTAATCTTCGAGCACGTTCCAAGTTTGACGTACTGATTTTTGATGTAAGTTCATCTAGTAGTGGATACGCTTCAATTTCTAATTCTGCAGCCTAATGAAATTAAATAAGATGAATAAGTTAGAACCTCTAAAACTGAAACAAATTTTTATTTTTTATATTTTAGAGAAATATGTTTCAAAAGAAGCACATATAATTAAGAGTAAATTCCATTTTCGTCCCTGAGGTTTGGCCAGTTTTGCGACTTTCATCCAAATCTGGATCCAAAAGGTTTGAAATCTTGCCATTTTCATCCGCCTCGTTAACTCCGTCCATTTTTCTCCATTAAGTCAGGGTATTTTCGTCTCTTTTGTTAACTTAAAGCGCAATTCGGTCTTTTTTCAGGGTACTTGGTCTTTTTACATAAAATGAAAAACACCGAATTACCCTTTGAGCTAACAAAAAAGACGGAAATACCCCTGATTAACGGAGAAAATGGATGGTGTTAACGAGCCAGATGAAAATGGCAAGATTTCAAACCTTTTGGATCCAGATGCGGAAAAACAAACCTTTGGACGAAAGTCGCAAAACTGGCCAAACCTCAAGGACGAAAATGGCAATTTACTCTATAATTAAAGTTGAAAACATTACAAGATGCATTGATACCATAACAACCTTATAAGTTATAAAAAAAAACATAAAACAAGTTACGTTTCAAGATTATATCATCTTATATCACAAAAACTAATAAAACAAACCTGTGTGTCCAAAAACGTACAAGCAGCCTCAAGAGCAACTTCTAAAGCCTTAAACTCAAACGGCAAATAATCAGGCGATATGCATCCAAAAGCCCCCCTAAAACTCCTACCACCTTTCTTCTACTAAAATCCGAGCTCTCAGATTGCCAAACATCATCATTCCCCGCAGCTTTTAACCGACGCTGCAACTCCACCACATACTGTAACACATAACTATCAAGAGAATTCAAAAGCAAAACTTCATCAGACGTTATAATACACCGAATCTGCTCCAAATTTACAACTATAGCCTTCTCTCTGCCAAGAATCGTCGACGGGTAGACAAATAATGGATCAAGTAACCGAAGATCGCGTGCAGGAAGATCACATCTCCTCATCATTGTGTTTTTGTCAACTTCAATAACTTCGGATTCCCCTGTTGCAGCATCCACACGGATCCATGATCGAAGACCTTGACCGTGTTTTTTCAGGCCTATTACATCGCTAGGTTTATCGCAGACGCAGGTTTTGTCGGTAGCAGACGTTCTTTTAGGTCTTCCATTAGCGAGATCTAACTGCACACATAAATACGCAACAATTTGGTATCTCAACTGCTATAAAATCAATCTATACTTATAGCATTTTACTCATATAGCAACTTAAGTATCCCCTTAACATATATATGTTCTTTCATCAACATGATTATGAACCGGAATCATGATTACTACATCTAGCTTAAACAATTTATTATTCTACAACTGAATAGTCCATCAACTTTACTTTAGTATTAGAGTAAAAGTGGCGAAGCTTAAGATTTCAGACCGGCGGGGCGGAAGTCACCGGACCTAAAAATTTCTATAAAACCGGGGGTCGAAAACGTATATACCAAAAAATTTATATATAAAAACTACATACTCTCCACTACTGAGCAAAAAGTTCGGGGGTTCGGCCTCCCCCTCCCGCCCCTTAAAAGCTTCGCCCATGAGACTAAATTACTTTTTGAGTCTCTGTGTTTTAGTGGTTTTAACCACTTGAGTGCAAAATCAAAAAGTTTAACGCTCAGAGTCCCTAACCACTTATTTTATAACATTTTGAGTCCACGGTTAACACTTGTACTTTTGATTTTGGACTCAAGTGGTTAAAACCACTGAAACACAGACTCAAACGTTATGAAATGAAACGGTTAGGGACTCATGGCATTAAACTTTTTTATTTTAGACTCAGATGGTTAAAACCATGCGATTACTTTATCCAAACACAACCGATGAAATGTATGAAAGATCACTCACTTGCTTCATCCGAAAACGCACAAATTAGGGTTTCAATCAACCGAATTTCGAAATGACGCAATGAAACAATCTGCAACAGAAAACACCTGAAGTTAATAATCAAAATGACTGAATAAATTATAAACCTAAATACCGATTACTTCATCCACACATACAAACAGTGGTAACAAAGTGCAATACATTATAATTGAATAATTTCTCCTTTAATTTACACAAATTCATTAAATATTCTACAATTAAATCTACTTCCATCAACTTTACTTGAGAATCACGCAATCAATTTATCCGAACACAATCAATGAACATATGAAATGTATGAATATTATTATTTACTTTATTACTTACTTGTTTCATCCACAAATGAGTGAATTATGATGAAAGCAAAATTTGGAGTGTTGTATATATGCACCGATTCAGAAATCAGAATCTTAGAGACGCGTCACGGGTGACCCAAATACGTTAGTGGGGTTCCTGCATGCCTCAAACGACGTCGTCTTTAGTTGGTCGATGATCTCCATCGTTCAGTTACTTTAAAGAGAAAGTGTATCCAACTAAAAGATTTGTTTTTTTAACTCAAATTATAAGACCATGCTAATCGTTTTTATCGATAATGCCCTCACCCTTTGGTATATTTCTGTCATGTGACAGTCTAGTCAGTAAGGTGACATTATTCACAAAGAGGCGTAGTGGTGATAACTTCCAATAATGCCCCGTCAATCATCACACAATCATTAATTTATTTTAATTAAAAGTAAATAAATTTCATTAAATTAAAAACATTACATTCTAAAAAATAAAAATAAAAAGTGGGGTGTTTATATAGGTTTAAAAGTGGGGTGTTTATATAGGTTTTAAAAAATATATATAATTTATTATTCAAAAATTGAATTGTTTTGTCGATTTTAGCGTGACTCAAAACACGCGGCCCCCCATTTTTTTCAAAAAAAAAAACAGCCAAACACGCCCACGTGGGTGGGGGTTTTTGGCGTGATTTGGCGTTATTGGGCGGGTTTGGGCAAAAAAAACGCCCGACTACGCATGGTCTAAAGCACATGTATGTTTTTTTTCTTCGAAACAGTAGAATGTTATAAAACTGGTTAATGGCCCGCTCTTGTTACGAGGCTTGCGCCAAATATTTCTCCACACATTAAAACAAAACCGGTATCAAAGGTTTGCTAGAAAAAAAAACTAAAACGATCAGAAAACTGTAATTTTAAATTTGGGGCAAAATTGTAATTTGTTAGGACCAATGAGTGAGTGCCAGCGAATATAAATTATATCGAGTCAACCAATTAAAACAAAATACTACCATAGGTTTGCAAAAAAAAAGGGAAACGATGGCAATGCTGTAATTTTGAACTGGGGGGAAATCATAAGTTTGAATGGGGTAAAATCGTAATTTAAAAGCTACAACGACAAGAGTGTAATTTTGAACTGGGGACAAAATCGTAATTTGTCAAAATCTACAACGATGCAAAACTGTAATTTTAAACTAGGGTCAAAAGCATAATTTTTAACTGGGGAAAATCGTAATTTATTAGGGCCATAAAAAATGATGCCTGACTCTATTCCCCTCCATTGGTTTTGTATATATATAAAATTTCCAATAAATATAGCTTTCAGATATCATATGAATCCAAAATTGTATTATTTTTCATTTAATATGAATATATTGCTAGATTATTTTCTAGATGATGTTTTTAAAAGTTCTAATGCACTTTTGATGATAACTAGTGGGCGTTGAAATCTGTAAGACTGTGATTAAACGATCAAAACGTAAATGAATATGAGCAATTGTAACGGCATGTTCGGAATTTTTAAAAATATATGTGTATATATATTTTAAAAGTAAAAAACTTTGAAGCAATTTTGGCTTGTACGTTTGTTCCTCGTAAAAAATTAAAATACAAAAATTAAACGGAAAATAAGTAAAGCTAAATTGTATTTTAAAAGAATAAAAATTATAAAAAATTTACTAAAATGTTTCAATTTTAAAGAATAAAAATTATAAAAAATTTACTAAAACAAATGGACGTTGAGTTTGAACGAGTTTTAGCTACTCTCATTATATAGTTAAGTCAACTTTCCCGTGAAACCAACAATTCCATTTGTTAGGTCAAGTGTGTGAAACCAATAAGCCAAGGAATTTACTTATAAAAAAAATCAAGAATCCAATAATGAACGTTTAGTGGATTAATATATGATTTATCATTCACGAACTAAGTATGTATACCAATAATATGGGATATAATCATGAATATTTAGTAGATTAGTATATGATAAATTCATGGAATAAAGTAAATATACCAATAATACGGATAACTAATCTTTAGTGGATTAATCTATGATTTATCATTTATGTATAAGTATACGAATACGAATACAGTATAAGGGCTAGGATCATGTGGGAAGAGGTAGGCTATTTGAGAAACTTAAGAAGAAATCTGGACCACACATTTTTTCTAAGTAATTCGTAATATACACATACGTATAATTAAAAGTGACTATATACATATATGTATATTGAATTATACACATATGTATATAGTCAAATGTAAACTATACATATGTGTATATTACGAAAAGCTTAGAAAAATGTGTGGTCCAGATTTCTTCTCAAGTTTCTCAAATAGGATGTTCTTCTCTTAGGATCCCTACCCTATATAATTATGAATTTTTATTAGACTAATATATGATTTATCACTATGGTCGTTTACTTGAAACTAAATACAAGAAAAGATATTTCATTTCTTCTGTACACACAAGTATGGTTTACGAAATACGAAACCTAATATATTTTAGCTTTCTCTCGTACCAACAAAATATTGTTTTTAACGTATAATTTCATCAATTTTTACATGTGGTGACTCACTTGTATTTACAATACGACGATACATAGACATTATGATTCTCTACTGTAATTTCAGACATTTCATACTCTGATATGGCTTAATAAATCCATCGAATCCAGTGTATATCAGTCACTTGATCCGCAAGGATATGTTGGATATAGTATCACCGAAAGGAACTTCCCATAAGGAGGACTAGCTCACTTGGCAGAAACGCTTACCTTCTAATGGGAGGTCTTGGGTTCAATCTCAAGCAAGGTGTAGATTAGGAATAACTTGATGTATTTAGGAAGTGAGTAACCTTTGCCATTCAAAAATATAAAATAAGAGTTTACATTATTGAGTAAAGATCTCGTACAAAGTATTTTATCATCCAAACATACGAATGTCGTTAAAAAGTAAAAAAAATGCGTCGGCATTTTAGTAATTATTTTAATCGTAACTACCCTACAAGATCAAAATTATCCTACAAGATCAAAATTACCCTACAAGATCATTTGCAGAGTAATTTTGATAAACACCTTACGAGTTAAATAATTACGAAAATGTCATCACGTTTTTTTCTTTTTACTTTTTCACTCCATTCGTCCGTTTTGTACGATAAAATACTTGGTATTTGATCTTTTGTCTACATTTATGTTACTAAGTAATAAGTCGTCTTTAAAGTCTTTTCATTAGGTGAGTTTTTAAGTGTACATCACTAAGTAGTAAACGTCAATAGTAATTCAATCTGGGGCTAACCCACTTGGGTGAGACAGATGCTTTTTAAAGGAGATGTTTTACATTTAATTCTGGGCAAAGATGTAGTTTAAAGTTACTTGTGTAATACAAAAAATAATGTTTGCCGTTTAAAAAATGTCACATGTCACATATTCAAGTTAAACGTGTTTTTTTTTGTTTGACCGACCGATTTAACCCAGTTCGATCCAGCAATTAAACATTCAACTACTATCTGCTCACCCGACAAGCATTCACTCACTATATTAAACTACCATATGTAGAAATGAATTAAGAAAATACATGAATACCATGGATCCAGTCGTTTACTTGTAACTAAAAATTAATAGAATTTTTATTTTCTTCTTACACACACAAGTAGGGGATACGTATATAGAGCTAATATATTCCCTTTTCTTACATCAACAAAATTTTACTTCGAAGTGTATTTATTTTCAACCATCTTTACATTTTGGCTCATTGGTTTCACAATACACCAAATATATATTTTTTGGACCGGAAATTTATATACTTTTTTTAAACAAGTTTGTGCATATATGGTTGTACATGTTGCTTTAGTGTTTTTTTTTGTTCAAAACCAAACTATTGAAAATTTTACTTAATACTATTAATATTAATATTAATTGGTAACATTGATAGGCATTAAATTAAAACTTGTATTTGTATTATAAGTTGGACAATGGTAACATTGTTAGAGCATTCACAATAACATCCCTATATTTATACATATATATCTATATATTTTCACTAAAAACAACTAATTTTTCTATCTTCTTTTTAATTAAATAATATTTTTATATCTTTATCATTATTTTTTCTCTTTCCTTCAGTCACAACCATTTCTAAAAAATCAAAAAATTTATACATTTTTCTCTCTCCAGAATTTTTTTCCCCATATATTTTATCTCTCCTCTGCTCACAATCACTCAAAAACATTACCAACCATTCCTTATAATATAACTAAACTCCCTCACATATTTATACAGTTTCATTGTGAATGCTCTTAGGCATTAAAACTTGTAGTGTTAGGTATGGATGAGTACGGTACCCGTTCGGTACCGGTACTGAAAAACGAGAAAAGTGGGTACAGACACCGAATACACCGGCCGTAATGTGGAGCTCATGTATAATGTTTAGGGGTTGTTTGGCAACTTCTGAATGGTTAAGTACTGAATCACTAAGAGGTCGGAACTATTAAGTGTTGAACCAGTAAGAGGTCTGAACCATTAAGAGCCAGTATAATGCTTAACCGTTCAGAGGCAAGTGTCTGACCAATTCAGATTAGAGGTTTTAACCATTGAGACTCGATATAATGCTTAACTATTCAGATGCAAATGTCTGAACCATTCAGACATTTACTCGCGAAAAAAAACAGTCTGAATCATAAGTATTGAACCAGTAAGAGGTCTAAACCATTCAGAGCCTTATTAAGAGGTAAACAAACAGCCCCTTAGTTGTTAACTAACTGAATTTGGAAGCCCCGGCCGCAATGCGGCGTGGTCTTACATATAGAGCCTGTTTGGTATGGGGTAATGGAATGAGCGGGGAATGAAATGGACGAGGTATGAATATAGGAAAATTGATCATTACCATTCCATGTCTTGTTTGGTTACTGTTTTGGTCAAAAATCTCACAAGGATAATGTAACCAAATCTGATTTTTGTGAGGTTGGATGCTTGGTTAAACGAACAAGTGTTTGAACAAATATCAAAAGTAAATGACAATGAACACAATGATTTGTACGAGAAAAAAGCCCTTGATCAAGAGATGATCTCCGGCACAAAAAACCTCGGGTGATGGCAAATACCGATCACCAATTGGTATTAAGCAAAAACAATTACAACTTCGGAAATATTGAGCTTGTTACAATGTTGCTAGTGTGCGTATCAGAGAGTAGTGTAGGTCGCAGATGTGTGTGTTCGAATTTTTTTCTTATTCAAGCTCAATACCCCTTTTATTCAGCTAAAAATTCCTTAACTAACTATCCGAAAATCTTGGCAATATCCCCCGTTCACCAATAACGGTCTCGAACTCCTGGCACGTGCTAGAATAATGGCATATTCCCCTTGATTCTCGGCGGGTAAGTCATCTTCGTAAAGATCCTGCAAAACCATGCCATAATACATTGGAAACAATTGTTAGCTAATTAGAACAATAATGAGGATCAATGATCCTTAGCCTTCCTGCACCTTGTCTTGAGAATCCATGATCCAGACATATAGAAGGATATATGATCCACGAACATTAAAATTCTATCCCTAACAATTGCCCCCAAACATGACTAATTAAATGCCCTAATGATTAGTCATGTTTCCGTTAGAAAGAAACTAGCCGTTGCCACTTGCATATATCCGTTGCACAGTATGACGTCACTTGATTTGATAACCTGCAACAAACATCATTATTTATAGCATATGGATAGAGATCAAATCTCTTATTTAAACTTGATCTCTGCCTTTTTATACGCATATCCAGAGCATCAAACAGGTATCCTCTTTCTCTCTCTCTCTCTCTATTCAATCCTCTATTTTTCCATTATTCTGATCCATGGGAAAGATGGTAACCCGATCCTATCCTCTCAAATATCAACCACAAGATCACACTCCCAAGAGCCAAAACATTCTGAAAAATCCTTCGGATGAGCTTTGCCGTTTTGCTGATCCCGAAATCGATCAAATACGCCCCTGTTTCCCGGAGGAAACAGTTTTCAGACCCTTTGATTCATCACTGAGAAGTGATTGCGAATCAGAGTTCTGGAACTGTTTTCCTGTCGCTCCATTCTTGATCGTCTATACATATACTTTCCCAATGTTTACTCAAACCTTCTTCTCTCATACCGGCATGTGATACAACCAGGTCATGCCTATGCTGTGGAGGGTATTGTATACTCTGGAACAGTTGATCAAGAACGAGGGTCTAAGCTTTGGTATCACCGAACTCCCCAACCTGTACAGCCTTGTGACTCACGGGTCTTATCGATATCTTTTCAAATCCAAATCCAAAACTCACCCCCCACTGCTCAAAATCACCAAGAATGACACCAACTGGAAAAACCAGTTCTTCTTTGTGAGAAGAGACTCCATTCCTTAGGGGGAGTATCTTCCCAAAAAGTGGAACTTGAATGGTAGGATTTAGGACATGTTACTTTCAGTTACACTGAGGATAACTGATCCTGTTTTTTGTGCATGCAGTGACTAGCTACGCCGCCTTGAGAGATTTACCTGCCACGCCAATAAGGATTGCTGCCTTTTGGGCACTTGATTCATCTGTGAGGACCTTTTACCCCAAGATCAAGGATTTAGAAGAAGATACCTCTACCTCTGTCACGATGTCAAGTAAGTATTTGTATACAAGTATATGAAAATATTCAACAAAATAGATAGCTTATAAATACTTATCTGAGTTTGATTTGCATAGGTGCTGCCAAGTCTACATCCAAATCTCCCACCAAGTTTGATCTCGTGGAACTTCAAAGTATCATCTCCCCCCGCTCCATCAAGGTGAACTGGCCTCAGGCCAAAGTAAGCCAGGAACAAGGGCCATGCCTTCCAGAGCCAAATCCGGGAGCAAAAGGAAGAAACCGAGCGAGCCAACCGAGGACACCTCCCAGATCAAGCAGCAAATCTCTGACTTCATTGCTGAGGTAAGGATCACCTATTCTTGAATTACACTTGAACTTTGAGGATCACTGATCCTGAAAATTTCGACTTATGCAGAAAATAGCCCAACTCGAAGCCCTCCAAAGAAAACTCCTAACTGAAGCTGAAGAGCACATTGACGAGCTCCGCGCCATTACTGCTGCCAAGGACAAAAGGATCTTCAATTTGGAAAAGGAGGTCAAGCGCTTGGAGAAGGAGATCTTGGTGGATCAGATCCGGGCTAACAAAGAGAGATTGGAGGCTGCTGACGAGGCGAAGGTTTCTGCCGTTAGGTCTATCCTCAAAGATCGGATAAAGATGGTTGAAGAGGCCATGAATCCTTCTTTTGACAGGGCTGAGTGGGATGTGGCTGCTTGGAAGCAGAGGTTGATCGAGCTGGGTGACGAAGAAAGTCCTGAACAGGCACCCATCCCGGAGGCAGAGCCAAGCAGCGTGATGGATCTGGCAGAGCCAGCAGTTGGTGGCAAGGGAGAAGGAGGTGAAGGTGATGAAGCAGTCGTGGAGTAGGTTGCATGAATGGGCGATGATGGATAATTCTAGACGTGGCCGGAGCCCATTTTTTAGGATTGTTGGTTTTTGTTTGATGGTATTTTGATTTCAAACAATGATGGTCTGTAACTAAACAATAGTATTTAGGGTTAAGGATCACTGATCCTTCGAACAATAGGGGGTAGCAAAGGTGGATGGGTCCTTCTGTTTGTGGAGGATGAAGCCCTTGATGCCCCTCGCCTTTTATTTCCTGCACGTTTAAACTCTGCAATGTATGACCCGTTAGTATGGACACCCTTTGCCAACCCAAGTGGTCGGGCCACGTTTTGCTGATAGAAGCTTGGGTAGGCAATTTTGACAACCTCTTAAAGGGTTTTAAATAAATAAAACTTTAATTTTTTGGCTATCTTTGGTGTCACCTACTTATTTTACGTTTTGAATATCGTTGCATCTATACTTATTGGTCAATTCCCTATATGATTTTGGAATTTATAAGTTGTTAAAAAGAACACCGAATATGTGTCAAAACAAGTTCTATCTTAAAGACTTTGCATCATATGATCAAGGATCACACACCCTGTTGTCGAAGGTTGAAAGGTAACATAAACAAACCAAAAATAAAACAAAGGCAAATGAAGGATCGTACCAGTGAACCCAAGTTAGGATTCTATATCCTCATCACTTACAGTTGTGCCAACCAAAGCATAACAATCGATAGGACTTTAGGATTCAGGATCCTTCGCTGTTAAACTTCATAAACCTGTAGTAGTATTTAACTTGGGGCTAAGCCAAACATCAAATGAAAGAATCATTAGTTACTGGGGGCAAGCCCAACAAACTGGGGACAAGCCCAAATAAACTGGGGACAAGCCCAAATAAACTAGGGACAAGCCCAAATAAACTGGTGTAAACTGGAGTATGGCCCAAACTGGCATCTATCCAATCGTAGGTGACATGAAAATGTCGAAACCTTAGCTAACGTGAAAACGTTAGAAACCTTAGGAACAGATGCATGGTACGTCTACCATTATACTTAGATCCTACATATAGCCAACAACAATGAAATTGTCAGCCCCTAAAGCGGGTACTGGTCCCATTGCCTCGAACTATACTTGGATAACGTGCGCTACTGGCGGGGTGTTGAAACCCAATTCGTGTGAAAGGTGAAAACCTTTAAACCTTAGAAGGTATTGGATACCTTAAACTGGGGACATGCCCAAAGTCTTGGAGAGGTGGCCAACCTCTTGATCCTTTGTAATAACTTCTGCAAAACTTAAAACTTGATAAGGTTGAATGTTGAAAATTTAACATCCTTATTTTATAATAAATAATAAGAAGTACAATAAGAATGAAATCATTAGTAAAACGTTACCGAATCAAGAATCTCATATCCTTTGAGGATCCTTCAATCTGAATTGATCATTAGGATACTTAAGGATCCCTGATCCTTTACATAAAATACTTTTTTAGGTGGATAGCATTCCAAGCTCTTGGAAGAATGTCACCATCCATAGTCAGTAATCGATATGCCCCCTTTCCTGTCTCGGCTTCAATTAGATAGGGGCCTTCCCATTTTGGTGTCAATTTGCCATTAGAAGGATTCGTGGTATTCTGAAATGCTTTCCTCAGCACCATGTCACCAACTTGAAATCTTCTTATTCTGATATTCTTATTATAAGCACCAGCCATCCTTTGTTGATAACTAGCCAGCCTTATCCTTGCCAAGTTTCTTAATTCTTCCACGGTATCTAGGTCTTAAGCCAGAGTCTCATCATTTGCTTCAGGATCACGGATGCTTGTTCTGGCTGTAGGGACTACCATTTCTGTAGGGATCACTGCCTCAGCTCCAAAGACTAAGGAAAAATGAGTTTGACCCGTAGCATTCTTGGGAGTTGTTCTATCTACCCATAACACATATGGTAGTTCTTCAGCCCACTTTCCTTTCTTTGATCCAAGCTTTTTCTTCAAATTGTTGATGATGATCTTGTTAGATAATTCCGCCTGGCCATTAGCTTGTGGGTGGCTGGTGTTGATGTAATCATCCTAATCCCCCAGCTGTCACAAAAGTTAGTAGTACGGTTCCCAATAAACTGGGATCCGTTATCACAAACAATCTCAAAAGGAATACCAAATCTAGTAATGATATTTCTTTTAATAAAGGATATGGCTTCCTTTTCCCTGACTTGGGTAAAAGCTTCAGCTTCTATCCATTTAGAGAAATAGTCTACATTTGTAAGTTAGGTTAACAGTAACCTTACTTTTTGTTTTTTTGTTTCTTTTTTTTTTTTTTTTTGCCTTTTTTTGTCTTTTGTCTTTTTTGTATTTCTTTTATACTTTCACCTCTCAATTTTAACCATTTAAAATTATAACCCTTTAACTTTCTAAAAACTTTATAATCGAGATTTATTTATTTTTATATAGGTGTTTGTATAAACTCAGATTCATTTACGTTTAGACATAAAAAATTTTCGAAATAAATTGAGTCAAATATAATATGTTATACTTATTATAATGCAAATCGTTTTCAGTTATTCTACATTTTGACGTAATTTTTTTCGCAAAATAAGTCGGCTCAAATATAATACGTTTTCATAGATAGCATGAACACTTTTCCTCCTGGTGCCTTGGGAAGCTTGCCTACTATATCTATTCCCCATATCATAAATGGCCAAGAGGAGGATATAGGATGCAGAGGTTCTGTGGGCTGATGAAGGATATTACTGTGTCTTTGGCAAGCATCACATTTCTTGCATACTCCACAGAATCCTTCTTCATTGTAGGCCAATAATATCCTGTTCTGAGGATCCTTGAAAATAGTGCTCTGCCTCCAGTATGATTTCCACAATCTCCTTCATGAAAATCCTTCAAGACTTCTTGGATCTCAGGATCCTCAATGCACCGTAGATAGGGTCCTGCAAGAGATCTCTTATATAACATGTTATTAATGATAGTGAATTGGGATACCTTTATCTTGAAGGCTCTAGGATTTTCCCCAATGGGAACTTCCCCATTTTGGATATAATTCAGGATTGGAAGGATCCATGATCCTGGAGTTGATTGTGCATCATCACTAGGTACAATTGCAGCATCTTCCACTATCTCCATTGCTTCATTTTCCTCTATTGCAGGAGTCAGAATATGGATGATGGGTATGTTTACATCCTCTGGCATCTTCAGTGAGGATCCTAGATTGGCTAAGGCATCCGCTTCTGCATTTTCTTCCCTAGGTACTTGTGTAAGATTGAAAAAAGCAAAAGAATCTGCCAATTTCTTGACTATCTTCAAATATTTAATTAGTTTCTCAGCATTAACAGCACAGGAACCATTATAGTGATTAGTAATTAATAGAGAATCCACAAACACTTGAAGATACCTGATCCTCATATGCTTAGCTAACTGCGAACCTGCTATTAAGGTCTCATACTCTGCCTCGTTATTAGTGGTTTGGAATTCACATGCTATTGACTGGGGTATAATGTCCCCTTGTGGCGATTTTAGTAGTAAACCTAGTCCAGTTCCTTTAACATTTGAAGCTCCATCTGTGAAGAGTGTCCAAGATCCTTAGTCTCCTCAAGTTGTTGCACTTCCAATTCAGCTTCTCTTTGTAGATCACTACTGAAATCAGCCACAAAGTCAGCCAAAGCCTGGAATTTAATAGCAGTTCTAGGCTCATACTTAATGTCATATGCACTAAGTTTAACAGCCCATTTTTCCATTCTCCCCGACATCTCTGGTTTCCTGAGAACATTCTTGATAGGAAAGTTAGTTTTAACGACAATAGTACGAGTTTCGAAATAATGTCTTAATTTAGTAGAAGCCATGATTAGAGCCTGATTGATACCTGTATCCTGCATGGAACCGTAATTAGTACCAAAAGATGTATTGACATGGTTACCTCCTGATTGGTTTGGAACCGGTATCGCTGAAATGTATCCAAAAGTAGACACTTCAGGTGCAACAGTTGGACCAGATGAAGCAATAGTCTGCATAGGGATGAAATCCCCTTTGTGAACTTCAGAATCCTTGAATATCTGACTCCCTGAAGATCCTTGATCCTGAAAGATATTAGGTCCAGGATACATGTGTGCTGACGGCCTTAAAGGATACTGCAAGGATCCTTGAACCTTATCCCAAGCAGAGGATCCTTGATCCTTAGAGAAGGATCCTTGATGTGGGAATAGGGTCCCTTTGGTGCAACTGTCTCCAAATATCCTCCCCAGCTGAGATAGCCTCCTTGATAATGATACGATGATCCTGGAGATTGGGATGAGGATCCATAAGGTTGGCCATGAGATGCTTGTGGCTGCGTCATTGCCAACGATCTATGCTGCAATCCTAAGGATCCTTGAGCCTGTGTCATCGCCATTGATCCCTGCTGGTAATTGGAGGATTCTTGGATTTGAACACCAGATCCCCTTGAGTGCTGGATTGCTGACGTCGGAGAAGTGAAATCCAATTATCTGGGCATCAGCGGAGAGTGATCCTCCACTGATCTCTTCTGTTTCGTGATTTCATCAATCTCCCTGAGGACCCTCTGGTTAGTTTTGTCCTGTTGCTCCATGTATCCCTTCATCTGCAAAATTAAAATAGAAAAATCATTGTTAGTTACTGTAGATGAAGAAACATTGGAGGTTTTCGATCCTGTGTAAACAGGTGTAGTTTTCTTATGAGGATTCTCAGCATTCTTCTGATATGCAAGAGGAATGGGTGGCAATGATGCACTAGGCTGAGATGTGGTAACCGCCAGCATGGCACTTGAAGTAGATTTTCCCTGAGAAGCCATGTGGTTGAAGGAAATGAATGAAATGAATGGAATTTTCAGAATTGAAGCACCGATTGCCCCACGGTGGGCGCTAAACTGTTTTGGTCAAAAATCTCACAAGGATAATGTAACCAAATCTGATTTTTGTGAGGTTGGATGCTTGGTTAAACGAACAAGTGTTTGAACAAATATCAAAAGTAAATGACAATGAACACAATGATTTGTACGAGGAAAAAGCCCTTGATCAAGAGATGATCTCCGGCACAAAAAACCTCGGGTGATGGCAAATACCGATCACCAATTGGTATTAAGCAAAAACAATTACAACTTCGGAAATATTGAGCTTGTTACAATGTTGCTAGTGTGCGTATCAGAGAGTAGTGTAGGTCGCAGATGTGTGTGTTCGAATTTTTTTCTTATTCAAGCTCAATACCCCTTTTATTCAGCTAAAAATTATCCTTAACTAACTATCCGAAAATCTTGGCAATATCCCACGTTCACCAATAACAGTCACGAACTCCTGGCACGTGCTGGAATAATGGCATATTCCCCTTGATTCTCGGTGGGTAGGTCATCTTCGTAAAGCTCCTGCAAAACCATGCCATAATACATTGGAAACAATTGTTAGCTAATTAGAACAATAATGAGGATCAATGATCCTTAGCCTTCCTGCACAGTGTCTTGAGGATCCATGATCCAGACATATAGAAGGATATATGATCGACGAACATTAAAATTCTATCTCTAACAGTTACCATGTGAGAATGGAATGGACCATTGTTTTTGGTTGTTTGGTATGCGTGAAAAGGCGAATGAATAAAATCGGGTGAAGGTGGTCAATGATAGGCGGTGATAGTGGGTGGTGATAGATGGCAGTTGTAACGGCATCGGTTGTGGTGGACGGAGACAAGTTGAGTTGTGAAGCGGTGGTGGTGGTGGGTGACGAAGGAGGTGGGTGGCGCGCGGCTGTGGGTGGGGTGGCGGCGGCGGTGGGGAAGCAGGTAACGGGTGGCGGCGGCGGCGGGTGACGGCGGCGGCGGGTGACGGTGGTGGCAACGGTAGTAGGTTTGTGTTGTTAATAAAGGGTGGAGAGGGAATGGAATGGAAAAAAACATGGGGAGGATGGAATGCTTTTGAGGGAATTGAATGCATTTTGGAATGAGCGATTCCATTCCATTGACCAATCAAACACTCCTTTTTTCATTCCCTCACAATGATCCATTCCATTCCCTCTCTTATTTCTGCATATCAAACACTACCCTAGTTTTATTGAAAACCCAAAACACCAAAGCTAGGAGCTAACCAAAAATTACAAGGGGAAAATAATATAACAATTACTTATTACAAAAATTGAAAGAGCATCATTGTTCCCAATCTATAATCTTATAGTTCACATGCTATTAGAGAACAAAAGTCAAAAATAACATCAAAAGAAAATAACTCCAAGGGTGTTTGTTGTGAAAGTTAAAAAAATCTGTTCCATGAAGTTAAAATCTTAAAGCCAACCCGTATTGACCGTTGACGTTGACTTATTCGATTACCAAGCTTCTCTAGCGTCTATATATATATACACACATCTCATCTCATTTCTGCACCCAACACCTACATCGGAAAAAATGGATTCCGACTATTCGCCACCTCCGACCTTTTCATCCGCAAATTTCAGGAGCGTGGAGCCTGAGCTCCCAACAGATAACCAACCTACCGGGGAAGTTCAAGCTCCAACCATGTCAATCATGGGGATTACAAACTCCGAACCTCAGTTTTCGACACCAGGTCAACGCCTGGTGCCTGATGAACCTTACGTTCAAGCTCAATCTCTCTCAGATATTCGACATGTCGAGAGCTCGTTTACTGGTGGAGATGCCGATCGTGTGCAGGCTGCAAGTGCTCAAGCCCCGGACGTTGATGCCGCAGGCCACGTTCACGTGTCTATAATTGGTCTCAATGCTGATAGTGGCTCTGAGCGAGCACCGACATTCACCGATATAAAACAACATGTGTTTAGTACTCCAGGAAGGCAATTTCCCCATGGAAATCTGACTGGTCCGCAGGAGGATGTTGGATTTAGTATTCCAGGAAGTAGGGCCGTCCCCGGAAATCCCTAAAAACTTTTGGGCCTTGTGCGAGTTAAACATATAGCCCCTACATTTAAACTTATTTACATAAAATCAGTAATAGGACGATGGTTGTAATAACAATAAATAGAAAAGATATTGTAGCAAAATGATCTATGTTGAATAGTTAAATGAATAGTGAGGTTCTCCATTTGTACTCAACTAATGAATAAGTTGCCACCGACGACAATTTGCACATCTCAAAGGATCAGCAACCAAAATGTTAATATGCACATTATAAGTTTTAATCAAAATATAGGGTTCGAGTATTATCTAAAAAATCGGTATAAAGATGAGCACAATTAGCTTCAAAATGGTTTATTAGTTATCACATTTATCCATGTTCATAAAGTGAATATACATCTCAAATTAGCATCAATTAAAAACAATAAATCCAAGTTTATGTTATAAATAAATTAATACAACTAAATTAGTTTCAACACCCTCCAGGCAAAAATTAACTAACACTTAAATATTTCCAACAAAAGAAGTGTAATATGTGTAATCATATCCAAATTAGTTTGATAACACCAACTTTTCACAAATAAAATAAATAGAGCTATAAACTATAAATTACGTTCTACTTGGTCAATATTGTAAACGATTAGATGTGGATTAAGAAAATAAAAAAAATAAATTAAAACACTTACAAATTCAAACAAGAAAACATGTAAACCCTTTTTTTTTATCTAAATGGTTAAATGAGAATTTTTTTTTACAGATTTTAAACAAGAAAATATATAAAATTTAATATGTAAATGGTTAAATGAGAAGCTAGAGACGTAAAAATAAGCTTTATAGAGACTTTAACCTGTTAATAAAATAAGCTAATCAAAAGAAAAAAACACTGCTAGCGAATCGACTCAAACAACCAGTCAACAATCAAGTGCAACATGAGCAAAGGGATTTATATTTTTTATAAAGGTTTATAAAAATCATCTTTGGAAGAACCAATCAAAGAATTTCTAATCCATCTAAGCTATCGTGAGTGAGTTGACAAAGATAATCAATAAAAAAATCGAAGAATTCAAAGAGTGATCAGGACAAGAAACGGCTTGATTTTATACTGACATATACATTGCCGCTGCGTTTGAGCAGCAAATCGTCACACATATGTTTTTTAAACGATTTTGGGCCTCACAAACGTTTGGGCCCGGTGCGGTGGCACCTCCGCACAAGCCCAAAACCGGCTCTGCCTGGAAGGCACTTTCGCCGGGGAAATATGACAGGACCCTACTATATATAATTAAGACTGGATCAAATAAAGATGTGTGTTGCTTGGATTATCATATGTGTTTCTGGAATCTGAATCTGAATTTGGGTTTGTTTGTTTGTTTGTGTTGTGTTTTGAATGAAGATATAAATTATTGAAGTGAGGTTTACTTTTGTGTTATTGAATTGTAAGTCGTCTTTTAAGTCTTTGTTTGTTTAGGTGAGTTTTAAAAAGCATAGGTGATAAACACCAATTTTATACTTGTAAAGATTTGAATTTACAACATTTTGATGGATGACAATCACCATACAACTAGACCATTTAGTGATGTGTATTACAAGGTTACCGAATAGGCAAATACATGTCACATACACACACAATAAATGAGTACTATGGACGAATAATTTCATATAAAATTCGTTGGTGGAAGTGATTATTAATGAGAGTTTGTCGGTGAAAGTTTGTTGGTAATATGGTTAGAATGTACGTATAGTGCAAACTTCCCCACCGGAAAGGGTATATAGGTTTCCACGGAGGGGGAATTCAATTCTGAGGGTGTTAAAAAATATTCGTATCCGAACTATCCAATATCTGAATCAAAAAATTTGGATATCCGAATTCGGATAGTGATTTTAAAAATTTTCGGATATTCAAAAATCCAATTTTTCTTTTTATTGGATATCCGAACATCTGAAAATATCTGAAATATCCAAAACTTATATTCGGATATCCGAAACTATCCGATATATCCGGTTCCAAATATTAAAAAAATAATAAAAAATTAAAAATTAAATAAAAAACTGAATGTTCGGATATTTGATTCACTATCCGACCGGATATCCAAAATTTCGGATACAAATTCGGATAGTGTAATCAGGTATTCGAAAATTTCGTATATTCAGTTTTAAACACTCTTAGGGAATTCAAGGTTCAATTCCAAGGGAAGCCAATATTAATATACAAGTCATTCCAAATCAGTTTGGGATATAATTGAATACATGATATGCATATTACACTTATAGACATTGTGATGAGGAAGGACACACCTGCTACTTTCCGATGAGGGGTCGGGTTAATTCCTGTTATAAGTATAACAATTTAATGTTGCAAACATAATTTTTGAAAGTAATTGTGCTAGAGATGTGATTAATGTTTGTGAAGGGGCAAATTATCTCTTGTTAGAAGTTGAAGGAGTTACGGCTATTGTTACTAAAGTTTGGAGGTGCAGTTTTGAAGCATGGATTCTTAAAGGATATTTAAGGGGTATTTTGGAACACGGTGTGTGGCATTAAAATCCGGCTTGGAAGCCAGTCCACGTCAAGCTAACCACCCCGTGTTCGACGTGGAGTACGGTGCTGTTATTGGGGCTTGAGGATTTCCACCGGCGTGGCAACAAATGTGTGGGTGAGGTGGCGGCGTTTCATTAGTGGGTGGATTTTGGGTTGGTTTTGATTGGTTAATGTTCATTTTTTATATAACACTATGGGATGTGGAGGGGCTTGGGTTGGGGACATTGCTCGACACGTGGCAGATGTGGGCTCCACCAGTCCACCCCAAAAAAGTGGGGTGTGGAAGCGGCGTGGTCAGGCCGGCGTTGTGGAAGGGGCTTGCCAAACGGTCATCAACAACCAGCCAACCATTGCCAGACACGTCACCCCTGGTCAGCGCCTCATGCCAAGCTGGCAACGCCCACCAAAACGCCAACCCGGGGTGGAGCACCCGGCGTTGAAGGGCCATCAACGCCCAAAACCCACGCCCACATCCACCGATCTAAAAATGACCACTTTCCACGTCCTGTTCCACTCTCATTTTTTTTGCACCATGCTAAGATCCTATTTTCATGCCCCTCCACACTGAATCGTCTGTCATTCCTCAAATCACATTCCCTCGTTAACCTCAACTTTGAAGGCTGCAAATTGATCTCTCGCTTAAAGGGGAATTTCACCCCCATCTTTGGGGATTCTTCTGGTTATTATGATAAGTAAGAAATCATTCTTCTAGTCTTGAGTTTCACATTGAGCTTTGATCGCTTCTAGTCTTGCTTCTTGTAGTATGTTTTGATATTTGTCTGAATTAGGAAACCATTCAACTAATTTTGTTTATCAGCCAAATTCTTCTTGTAATTTCTGATCAATCCAATAAAGCGTTCCCTTTGTTGACATATCCCCATCTACACCATACTAATATCCTCATTTTCTTTAGTTAGATAAAATATTTATTCTTATTACGGATGGTGGTTATGTCTCTCTATAGCAAAGCTAACTAATGTTGTTTTGTGGATAATTTTCTTCCACACGCCATTCTCAATGACTCTATGCCTTCGGTAGTTTTATGAGTCTTCACACATAGTATGGGAGGATAAATTTTATAACCATAACTAGGTAGATGCCCGCCCGTGTTGCGGGGCGGATGGCTGAATAATGAGCGAGTGTTAGGCAGCTCATTGACACGGAAAAGAATTAAATCGAGTCAATCAATAAAAACATAACACTTTTATAATTTTGCTAAAAAAACTAAAACAATGGCAATACTGTTATTTTTAACTAATGGAAAGTTATATTTTTTTCACTTGTGTAAAAAGCAAAATGTATTTAGGTAGAGAAGGTTTCCATCCTCTTATAAGAATGGTTTGATTGTCACCCTAAACCGATTTGGAATTTACATCTCACCCTCTCTTAGGGAGCCAATGTCCTCGCTGGCATATCTGCTCGGCCCCTAGCTGTGATACCATTGGTAAAGTGATGGCAGTGCTAGAAATTGAAAGCAGGGGCAAAAGTGTAAATCTGCGCAGGGGCGAAATCGTACTTTTGAAACTAGGGCAACACAGTAATATAAATTTAAACTAAAGGCACAACCGTAATTTTAGACCGGAGGCAAAACCATATTTTTATTTTGAACCAAGGGTATAATCGTAATTTTGAGTTGGAGCGAAAAGCGTAATTTTATTTTGAACAGGGGCAAAAACGTAATTTTTAACTGAGGGCGAAATCATAATTTTTTAAATAGGGGAAAATCGTAATTTTAAGGTGGGGGCGAGAACAAATTTTTTTCATTTGAACTGAAAACATAATTTTGAGCTGAGGGCAAAATTGAAATTTTGAGTCGTGGGCAAAATCATAATTTTGGGCTGGGGCCAAAAGCGTAGTTTTATTTTGAGCAGGGGCAAAATCGTAATTTTAAACTGGGGGCAAACCCGTAATTTTACAGCGTAAACAAATAATAAACGGTTGGTCCAATGGGGGAGTGCCAGGCCAGCTGCCTTGGCACTATTCCGGGGCAATTCCGTAATTTTACAGTGTTAACATATAATAAACGGCTGGTCCAATGAGAGAGTCCCAGGCCAGCTGCCTGGCACTATTCCTTTTTTTATATTAAAATCACTGTTCAAATCGTTGTGTTTTTAACGTATTGATAGTGATAATGATAATATAATGATAAAATAATGATAATGTATCGATTTTAGTTCAATAGCAGGGGAGAGGATCAAATAGGAATATGTTTTGGGTAGGAAGGATAGGAAGTAATCTTGGCCGTCCATCTGGAAAATTAGATATACAAGTGGGAAGGGTATTTTTATCAATCTTCTTTTATCTATTCTTTCTATTTCACTTCTCTGTATCTTCAAAACCCAGATGTTCAAAACCCACCATCTTCAACATTTCATTCATTTTCTCTCTCTAGAATTACTACATCACGGTGCAATTTTTCTTCATCAAATGAATGGTTCGAACATTCAATCAACGTGTTCTTCGATTTCTATGAAGAAAACCCAGTTTATATTTCTATAATTTCTCGTTTTTTTCAATTTAACATGATGCGATGGAAGATAAGATTTCTGTTAAAACAGGTACTCATCTTCTCAAATTTCTCAAACATATTTGAATTCAAAGTGAATGTATCTCTGATTCTACTTTTTCTCTTGATGTATTCATGCGTTTGGGCAACATCATTAGTTTCAATTTCATTGAGAAATCATTAATAAAAAGTTGCACACCAGGTGTTTGACAAAATGTCTCAAAGAAGAATTGCAAAATACCTTTCGGTTTAGACTTTCATTTAAAATTGTGTTTTACAAAAGAATGAAAAAACACATTTTTGGTGTTTTTTGTCCATTGCGTTTTATAAAATAAAGAAAAAACACAGTTTTTTATCCATTGCGTTTTACAAAATAATAAAAAAACACGTTTTATCCATTGCGTTTTACAAAGAATGAAAAAAACACACTTTTTGGTGTTTTTTGGTCCATTGCATTTTACAAAATCATGAAAAACACAGTTTTTTATCCATTGCGTTTTACAAAAGAATAAAAAAACAACTTTTTGGGTGTTTTTTGTCATTGGTTTTACAAAATCATGAAAAAACACATTTTTATCCAACGCGTTTTACCAAAGATTGAAAAACACACTTTTTGGGTGTTTTTTGGTCCATTGCGTTTTACAAAACAATGAAAAAACACATTTTTTATCCATTGCGTTTTAGAAATAACACTTATTTTATTTTTTTAGTGCATTGTGTTTTATAATGGTTTGTTGAACTTGAAATGAAACTATATGATAATAATGTTAGAATTAAGTGTGTTTGAATGGATGTTCCAAAATAGTAAACCACTTGTCCCACATTGGTGTGGAGACAAAGTAAATGGTTATTTATAAGGTGAAACCTTTGCCTAACCAACGTAACTTTATGACATGTTTTACCATAAGTACTACGCGCGGGTGCAAGGGGGTGCAAATTGGAACCGGAATTTAGTCGAACTCGTGTGCACCCGCACGTCCTGGGACACAAATGCAGTTCTGAAAACCCGGGCCCCGTGTGGCTGGTTTTTGCTGTCCTTCGTTTTACATTTCTGCAGTTGCTACAGACTGGCAGAGCTGCGTTGCGTTTTACATGTGTCTTCTGCAGCTGCGATCTGGTTCGGTTCGCTGCTGCAGAACTGTGTTGCATTTTTTTCTTACTCGTTTTACATGACTGTATTGTTTTACTGCAGACTGTATGATCACTGTAGTTAATTGCGTTTTTTTGGGCTTTTTTTCCGTTGCGTTTTACGCAACTGGGTTTTCAAATTTATTTTTTTCAAAATATAGCAATAGCATACTCGTTTTAAAGATAAAAAAACGCTCGTTTTTTGTGCAATTTTTATTAAAAAATAATGTCATATGAAAGTGTTATTAACGTTTAAAAAATGGGGGGAATTGGAGGAGAGAGAAACTATTACCTTGGATTGACTACAATACCCCCTAACAAACTCACGCGCCTCTTTTTCTTCTTCAATTTCATTCATTTAATCTTAACCCTTGATTAATAAATAGATGGTCAAGACTACTTCCTACCCTTCCTGTCCATAGAAACTTCCTATTATATCTTAACCCTTAATAGCAGATCCATAGAATTTGTACTTGGCACATGGAGGTAACAAAATGCGTTGGGCCTGACCTCGGGTGGGTCAAAGAAACATAAGATGTTGGAGCAAAGTTTACAAAACACTTTGCCTTCGACTTTAGTTTATTTTCTTTTAGGGGTGTTTGACTAAGTTTTTCGATACCTATTTATAACTTATTGAATTTTACAAAAAAAAAACTAATAAATCAATTTTTTATAAAGTCCTTTTAAAAAACTCAAAGTCAATCAATCTTTTTAACAAAAAGTTCTTTTTGAATTAAATAATCTTAGCCAAACAAGCCCATAGTGACAATTTTTTTAATCTATGTTGTCTATGAGACTTGCCCAATATATTCTCTCTCACACTCAGATATTTAAAGGATTTGCCTTTGCTAATGGACTACACCACTGGTTTGCATTTAAGTAAAGTCAAAATATAAAAAGAATAAAAACATTGTTCATATCGACCATAGTACTAAAATTTAAGTTCAATTAATAACCAAACAGAATGAAATCATGGAACTGATTCTATATTATACAAGATATAGAGTATGTTTGGCATGAAGCTTTTAGGAGCTTCTAGCTTTAAGCTTTTAAGAAAAAGCTCCTACTTAATAAAAAACCTTGTTTGGTTGAAGGAGCTTGAAGCTTTTAAGTTAGGATTTTGAAGCTATAGGTTAAACGCTCATACTAGTAGCGTTTAGAAGGAGCTAGAAGCTTTTATGGAAACAATAACTATTTTAACCTCTAAAGATAATAAACTTTTTAATGCACCAGCTTTTTAATGTCCATATTGGTCATTTTATATATTTTATTAAAAGCTTCAACTACTCTGCCAAACATTTAAATATATTTAAAAAACTACAGTTGGCAGCTACCAGCTTTCAGCCACCGACTACCGGCTACTTTTGTCAAACATACACATAACCAAAACTTTTGGAGTTGGACACAAAAGATAAATAGTTGGGCTGGCACACGGAAGTTCAAAGAAGAAAATGAAAAAGAAAAAAAAGAAAATGTTTTGGTTTCCTATGTTTTGATCGGTGCCCTTGTGTCAATAGTTTGACGGGTGTAAAAGAATCTATAGGCCTAAATAAGTTTTTTTTAATGTAAGTAACAAGTGTAATGTGGGTAAAATTTATATAGGTCTAAACGGTTTGAAACTTGTATAAATTATCATTACACAAACATTTACTGCAACATAAAATGAACTTCGATGTAAAAATTTTACATAAGTTAGAAATTTTTTTATATACTTTGTCGAATGTAAATTTTTTTTTGTGCACGGTGTCGAATATAAACGCTTTTTACACACACGGTAAAAAATGTTTTCTTTACGCTCTTTATTGCCGACCTGAGCTCCACTAAATGTCACACGTAAATCTATTTTACATACGTTTGGAAAATGTTTTTAAGTACTGATTTTTTTTGCATAGGGTGGAGAATGTAAACGTTTTGTTTTACTACATACGGTCATGGTTGTAAAACAAGGTTTCCAAGGCCGACTACTCCCCGAGTAGTCGCTACAAGGTAGGTTGCCGAGGCGACTTTCTTCGGCTCCGCCTAATTACTCAAAGTTGGTCAAACGTGGTCAACCTCGACCAGAATTGGAACTAGTAGGTTAACTCGAGCCTAGTTTGACTTAAATAATAATAAAACATAATTTCTATGCCTATCATATTTTAGAATGAATATCATTTTCACATATTTTGTTATAAATATTATTAATTTTATGTTATTTGACATATATTTAATCTCCAAATATTAATTTTTTTATAACTTAACATGTCCGAGTACTCCCCGTGTATTCTCCGCCTAGACCGAGTACTCTCAACTCTCCGGTCGATCAACTAGGGAGCGCCTAGCGACTTTTGCAACCATGCATACGGTAAAAAAATGTTTTCACGTTTATAAATTTTGTGTTTTTACATACGTTTGTAAATTTTTAGTTTTTACATACGTTTAAAAAATGTTTTTACGTACATTGTCGAATGTAAAAAAATGTTTTTTACGCATGATGTTAAATGTAAGTGTTCTTTTACATATGGTAATAAAATGTTTTTTTACGCCCCTGATCGTAGGACTGGGCACCTCTTAAACAACAACAACAACCATACCCAGTATAATCTCACCTATAGGGAAGCTATTGATAGGGTCTGGGGAGGGTAGGATGTCGGCAAGTCTTACCTCTATCCCAGGGGATACAGAGGCTGCTTCCAGTGAGACCCTCGGCTTCAAAAATCGTAACCAAGACATAAGCTTCTGGAAAAAAAAACATATATAAGCATACAAGTACTAAAAAGGAGAAATAAAAATAATAATAAACATATAAACAAAAAAGTTTTTGTTAGTAAAACTAAGACACCGGGAATAGGTGAAAACCTATAAAAAACTATATCACACCTCATAGAAACTGAAAGATTAAACTCATAAGACAGGAACCTAAACAAAAAACCAAACCAAACTCCTAAAAGTCCTTAATTTTAATCCTACGTCTCCACGAAGTTATGTCCTCGACTACGTCCTCAAAGAGGTGCAAATCTAGCAAATGCCTAATCTGCTCATCCCAAGTCATTTTCGGCCTGCCTCTGCTCCTTCCATCTACAGTGAGTGTTTCAACTATTCTAATCAGGTCTGTCGTCTGCCTCCTCATGATATGCCCAAACCATCTCAGTCTCTCCTCCCTTATCTTATCTGAAATACTAGCAACTCCTAATCTTTCCCTAAAAACCTCACTTCTTTTCTTATCCAACCTAGTGTGCCTACACATCCGTCTTAGCATCCTCATCTCTGCTACCTCTAGCTTTCGTGCTTGAATTTTCTCGATGGTCCAACAATCTGTTCCGTATAACATAGAGGGTCTAATTGCAACCCTATAAAATTTCCCTTTTAATATATCAGGGAACCTCTTGTCGCACAATACCCCTATGGCTGCTCTCCACCTACACCATCCAACTTGGATACGGTGAGCTACGTCACTGCCTATCTCTCCATTACTCTGAATAAACGATCCTAGATACTTGAACGTAGTTGCCTGTGGAACCACATGGCCCTCAATGGTGACTAAGTGTTCGTGCTCTTCGCCTGCTCCACTAAAATCACTAGTAAAGGTACTCATTCTTAGAGCGACTTATCCTTAAACCTTTGCATTCTAAAGCTACACGCCATTATTCTAACCTCGCATTCAAGCTCTGTTTACTTTCTTCAATCAGCACAATTTCGTCTGCAAAAAGCAAGCACCACGTAACCGACTCCTGAATCGACTTTTACAACTCATCTAGGACAATCGCAAATAGAAAAGGCTCAATGCTGACGTCATACATAAATCTATTTTTACACACGTTTGTAAAAAATGTTTATTTTACATACGTTTGTAAAAAAATTTACGTATAGTGTTGAATGTATTTTTTTTTGCGTACGGTAGAGAATATAAAGACTTTTTTACGTACGCTAAAAAAAGGTTTTCATGTTTGTGGAATGTTAACACTTTGTTTTTTCTTTAATTTTCGCAAGTGTTAGGGCTTTTGTGTTCAAAATACGAGGATAACAAACAAGATATGACACTGATATATTTTTTTATATTCCTTCTTAATTCTAATTACTTTCCCTTTTTTTTACATTCCTTCTTAAATTCAACTTATTACTTTTCCTAATTTTCAAAAACCATGTTAATCTTAAATAAAAAAGTTTTTGTAAATCAATCTCAAAAACTCACTTTTTAGAGCATTCTTCCCCTGAAAAGGTAACATTTTAATAAGCTATCAATATAAAACATTTTATTTATGTAACAATTTACATCAAGATAGATGGTAAATGGGCAACAAGCTACGTCGCTACCCCTTTTTGAATAACAAAACTAAGTCTATTAAAAACTACGTCGATAGATCTCGAGGTCATAACATTACTATGCATGACCTTTTGAACTCGACTAAGTAGGTCCACAGCCTCTGGCAACAGGAAACCAAAAGTATCAAAAGCAAATGTGATAAACACATGCTCAACCATCAAGGCACGTTTTCTCGTGGTGTTTGGTCACTTTGCCAAAAAGCTTAAAGCCCACACCCACGTGAAACCAGTACCCCCTAAGCCCACAAGCGGGGAAACCCTTGTTAGATCCACACGTGCATGTTTACCTCCTACCCATCCAAAGACCAAAATGTCGGCTGGTCTAAGGTTAGATCTCCCTTCAAATGGGTCAGTTAAGAAATTAACGTGTGCCTCTTTCTAAGCAGAAATACTAGCGCGCCTGAATATGTCAAAAAGGATATCCCTAACCAAATCAGGTTGGCACTTGAACGCGTGAGATCTTCAACAAGAACTTGCATTCCAAAAGATCCAACACGCCCTTTAAACAATAATATTTAATATTATCAACTGAAAATTAATATTAATATATTAATAATAAAATTGATAAAATATATATCAAATCCAATCCTATATCATACATTATATATTTAAAATAAAAAGCTTACAATAGAAAACAAATGATATAGTAATTAGTTTGGATATAGGTATTTATACACTATAAATTATTAACTTTTTTTTTCATTAGGAGTTGTACATTATATTTGGGTATTCCAAAAAAAAAAAAATTAATTTGATTTTATACTTTTAGTCAAAAACATTTGATGTATTATTTTTAACTCAAAACTATTTGGGTTATAACTTTTAACAAAAAACTTTTCATCTTTTCATTTCAACCTAATAACTTTTTTACTTTCAACTTTGTTCCTCTATACTTTTTATATTTCGCAACTTTTTTTTTTACGCTTCGTTCTAAATTTTGCGAGTTAACACCGCGCAACGTGCGTGTGTGGTTCAACGTTTTTACGCTTCGTTCTAAGTTTTGCGAGTTACTAGATGTTATTGTGACACAGCGTGTTTAGGTCTAATTTTTTTATGTTTTATGTTTTACGTTCAGTCTAATTTTTTCGCCGTAAATTCAGTGTTGGTGGTCCGCTCGTGTGGTATGACATTGATGTTATTTGACACGGTTTTATGCTCCCCGCCGCAACGCGAAGGTGCTTAATACTAGTTTTTATCTAAAAACCAACACAATATATTTTTTATGACATATGAAAACTATTTTCTTTATATATTTTAGGGAAAACGTCACAGAAATGTAACCAACTTTGCCTATTGTTTCAATTAAGTCATCCAAACTTTATTTGTCACTTTAAAGTAATTATGGTTTAGTTTAGTGTTTAATAATACGTAATTACCAGGTTATCAGGTTACTATTTTCTCTCTTATTTTTTTATTTTCTTAATGCTTATTTGAAAATTACTTATATTATGAAAACAAATTTTAAACCCTTAAAAACGAGCAGATAATTTTTTTATTAACCACCAGCTCCATATATTCTATCCCCCAAAAAAAACCAATTGTACTTTTTTGGATTTGTCACCTTTAAATCTTCCATACACTCAATTCAAATGTTCGCAATAGACTTTCGATTATTCAAAAAAAGGGTTTATTTTCATAGAATCAGAGTGATGTAATTTTTTTTTTCGTATTTGATGAATCAAGAATGGGATTTCTTTAATTAAGAAAAATGAAATAAAAATATTTGAGGATCTTAGAATAAACCAAAATCTCATTTTCGTCTTGAATAAAAAAGGATATGGTGTTTGGAATTTAGATTAATACAAAATGGATTGTTAATAATAACATTTAAAATTACCAATCGTCTGGGTGTCGATGAATTAAAAATAGGTTTAATAAAAGGGGTAACTTTATAAAATAGTAACCAAGTTTTAAAAGTGTTCCAATTAGGTCACTCAAGTTTCAAAAGTGTTCCAATCAGGTCACTCAACATTCGTTTTTCATTAAAATTAAGGGTCTTTTCATCCATTTCATAGGTAATCATGGTGATGTGAATTTTTTTTCTTTTTTTCCTTTCATTTGATGGTAACGTCGAATGATGACGCGGATTTTAGCTTGTTTTTTTAATTTTTAATGTGATTAAAGTGTTTTTATTTTAAATAAAAATAATTTCATATATTAAAATAATCCGACTCCAACATCTTATGCTCCATTTTTTTCTTGACACATTGAAAAAAGGATATGGCTCGATTTGAATGTTAAGTTATCTAATTGGGACAAAAACGATACGAGTGACCTAATTAGAACACTTTTAAAACTTGATTACTGTAATATATTCCCTTAATAAAAATATTACTATATTTTAGGACGAAAGAATTGGCATTTTAGTTTATTTATTTTTAATTCAAAAAGCCATGTCACTTATATGTATGATCCACGTAAGCATAAAAAAAGTGTGACCTGACACGTCACCAAGCTTTCCTGCTAACGTACAAATTACAGAAGATTAGAACAAGATATAATACTTAAGTGATTTTAGAAAGACAAAAAAAGATTCAGTGACTTTGGCAGAACAAAGTGGAAAGTTGAAAAGGAACATTCTTAGTGAGGAGCCAAGATTCCCTCTCTGTTTTTCTGCAGACGAATCTGTCAAACATCTCTTCACTGCTTGTTCAGTATCTTCGGTTGTATGGAACGGAATAAGTATATGGTGCAAAATCCCTTTTATTTACACTTACTCGATCAAAGACCTTCTTGGAATTCATAAGTCCCTTTCGGCCTCGGCTAAGAAGAAGGAGGCGGTGTACGGTGTTGTTATCATAGTCTGTTGGAACCTTTGGCGTGCGAGGAACAAGTCGGTTTTTGCTAACAAACCGGTTAGTATTGATAGGATTTTAAGTGAAGTTAAAGCTTTAGGTTTCCTTTGGTTTTCAAATAGATCTAAACATAAAAGGTTAGCTGGGAAGATTGGGTTTCCTTTGTAAATATGTAATCTGGTAGTTGCTTTTGGGTCGGCTCGGTTTGGGCTAGCTTGTTGTGAATGAAGTTTACTTTTCAAAAAAAAAAGTGAAAAGTTGATTACTATTCTGTAAAGTTACCCCTATATTTTATTTAAATTTTGTTATATTGTTCTAAGTTCGCTACATGATATGACACTCAAATATTTTTTATATTCCTTCTTAATTTATAATTACTTTCTCTATTTTTTACATTCCTTCTTGAATTCAAATTATTATTTTTTCGAATTTTCAGAACCATGTTAATATTAAATAACAAAGTTTTTGTAAATCAATCTTAAAACCCATTTTTAGTGCATTCTTTCCCTAAAAAGTAACATTTTAATAAGTTATCAATATTGGTTTTCGAAAATTAATATTAATATATTAATAACAAAAAATTATTAAAAATATATATAATCCAATTCTATCATACATTATATATTTAAAAGCTTACAATAGAAAATAAATGGTATAGTAATTAGTTTGGATGTAGGTTTTTCTATCTAAA
Organism: Scalesia atractyloides; assembly: GCA_947069175.1. Lineage (NCBI taxonomy): Eukaryota > Viridiplantae > Streptophyta > Magnoliopsida > Asterales > Asteraceae > Scalesia > Scalesia atractyloides. The sequence goes on along the minus strand of CAMTDV010000005.1, from coordinate 96,395,864 downwards.
AACCGACAATATATTTTTTATAATAAATGAAAACTATTCTCTTTATATATTTTTATATAAATTTTGTAATATTGTTCCAAGCTCGCTACATGATATGATACTGATTTATTTTTTATATTTCTTCTTAAATTCTAATTATTTTCCCTATTTTTTTATATTCCTCTTTAAATACTAATTATTAGTTTTTCAATTTTCAAAAACAATATTAATCTTGAATAACAAAGTTTTTGGAAATCAATGTTCAAAACTCATTTTTTAGTACATTCACCCCTAAAAAGGTAACACATTAGGTTGCCGAAATTAATATTAATATTTTAGTAACAAAAATTTATATAAAGTATATCAAATCGAATCCTATATAATACACTAAATATTTTAAAGCTTACAATAGAAAACAAATGATATAGTAATTACTATACCTATATTAAAAGGCTATGTCGATGACATTGCATTTTAATTTTTAAAATTCTCATTGATATAAAGCACATTATCTTTACAGTATTTTGAACCATATATTGTAACTAGATGAGTACCCCGCCGCAATTGCGGCGGGGGCGCGTATTGCGACGAGTTCTGTTAAACCATACCAAATAGCATAACCATGAATTCTTTAACTTACATGCAACAACTTTTCAAACCGGGTTCATCACCAACAGCCGACGACTTCATCATCTCCCAAATATGCTAGAGAACCTTGATAAATGAAATAAATAATGAACTTTAAACACACAAACAAAACCACGCATATAGGAATGGTTTCCAAGAAAACCAACGTATAACTTGTAAAACAAAGAGTACAATCAACATTGCACAACAAGGTCGCTAAATGCTTTATACTACACGAGTTCATCATCACCCTCCGAAAGCTTCCAAACTAACATACCAGCGCTCCAACAAACACCACCGCATCGGTTCCTCACCCTCTACCGAAGACCTCTACCATCACCTTGTAAAACCGGCCACAACAACATAGATGGGGTGATGCGGCTTTAAATACAAATAAAACCATGGATCAAGAAAATGGTTTCCACTAGGGATGAGCATTTGGTACCGAGTACCGGTACCGAACCGTACCGGGTATATTCGGTACCGGTACCCACTTTATCCGTTTCTCGGTACCGGTACCGAACCGGTATATTCAGTACCGATACCCATTTTTCTCGTTAGTTTAAATATTGGTATTTATGTCTAAAAGTGACAATATATTTTTTATAACAAATGACAACTATTTTCTTTATATATTTTATTTAAATTTAAATTTTGTTATTTTGTTCCAAGTTCGCTACATGATATGACACCGATATAATTTTTATATTCCTTCTTAAATTCTAAATACTTTCCCTATTTTTTACATTCCTTCTTAAATTCAAACTATTTCTTTTTCCTAATTTTTAGAAACCATGTTAATCTTAAATAACAATTTTTTTGTAAATCAATCATCAAAACCCACTTTTTAGTGGCTTCTTGCCCTTAAAAGGTAATATATTAACAAGTTATCAATATTGGTTGCAGAAATAGATATTGATATGTTAATAATAAAAATTTATAAAAATATATCAAATCCAATCCTATATCATAGATTATATATTTAAAAGCTTACTATAAAAACAAATGATAAAGTAATTGGTTTGCATATAGGTATTTATATCTAAAAACCGACACAATATATATTTTTTAATAACAAATGAAAACTATTGTCTTTAAATATTTTTATTTAAATTTTGTTATATTGTTCCAAGTTCGCTACATGATATGATATTAATCTATTTTTAAATTCTAGTTACTTTCCCTATTTTTTTGTATTCCTTCTTAAATTCAAATTATTACTTTTCTACAATTTCAGAAATCATGTAAATCTTAAATAACAAAGTTTTTAGAAATCGATGTTCAAAACCCATTTTTAGTGGATTCTTTCTCTCAAAAGGTAACATTTTAATAAGTTAGCAATATTGGTTGTGGAAAATTAATATTCATATTTTAATAACAAAAACTTTTAAAAAGTATATCAACTCTAATCTTATATCATACATTATATAATTAAAAGCTTATAATAGAAAACAAATTATATAGTAATTAGTTTGGATATAGGTGTTTATATCGAAAAATCGACACAATATATTTTCTTATAACAAATTAAAACTATTCTCTTATATATTTTTATATAAATTTTGTTAAATTGTTCCAAGTTCGTTAAATGATATGACACTCATATATACTTTCTTTATATTCCTTCTTAAATTCTAACTAGTTTCCCTATTTTTTTTACATTCCTTCTAAAATTTAAATTGTTACTTTTTCTAGCATTCAGAAACTATGTTGATCTTAAATGATTGAGTTTTTGTAAATCAATCTCCAAAACCCACTTTTTAGGGCATTCTTCCCATAAAAGGTAACATTTTAATAAGTTATCCATACTGGTTGTCGAAATTAATATTAATATATATATATATTAATAACAAAAATTTATAAAATATATATCAAATCCAATCCTATATCATACATTTTATATTTAAAAGCTTGTAATAGAAAACAAATGAAATAGTAATTAGTTTGGATATAGGTGTTTATATCCGAAAACCGACACAATATATTTTTTTATAAGAAATCAAAACTATTTTCTTTACATATTTTTATTTTAATTTTGTTATATTGTTCCAAGTTCGCTACATGATATGATACTAATATATTTTTTTTATATTCCCTCTTAAATTCTAATTAATTTCTCTATTTTTTATATTCTTTCTTAAATTCAAACTATTACTTTTCCGAATTTTCAGAAATCATATTAATCTTAAATAACAAAGGTTTTGGAAATCAATGTCCAATACCCACTTTTTAGTGCACCGATTCCCCTAAAAGTGTAACATTTTAATAAGTTATAAATATTGGTTGTCAAAAATTAATATTAATATATTAAAAGAATTTTTTTATAAAAAATATATCTAATCCAATCTTATATCATACATTATATATTTAATTTAAAAGCTTACAATAGAAAACAAATGATATAGTAATTAGTTTAGATATAGGTATTATATCGAAAAACCAACACAATATTTTTTATAACAAATGAAAACTATTTTCTTTATATATTTTTTATTTAAATTTTGTTATATTGTTCCAAGTTCGCTACATGATAGAATAATGTATTTTTTTTTCATGCCTTCTTAAATTCTATTAACTTTCCCTATTTTTTTTATAATCCTTCTTAAATTCTAATTATTACTTTTCCTAATTTTCAGTAACCATGTTAATTTTAAATAACAAAGTTTTTGGAAATCAATTTTCAAGGTGGATGTCCTCCCTATTTAACCCAACAATTAGCACATAACATTTACCAATCTTTTTCAAACAAACATCCAACTCGACCTTTACATCATGTATGTTCTTAAAAACTTATTACTTTCGATACTCCTTTTCTTATTAGTCTTCTTTGTGTTTGTATTTTCCTCACATTCCTACAACATTGTTCTATTGTTTATTTCATGAGTATTCGGTTTACATCGGATGTTTTGAAGTTTAAAATGGTGATGAATTTTTCAAAGTTGCACCATTGTACTATATATGTTGAATTAAATAAATCCCCATGATACATATCCAACTCAAAGTAAAGTAAATTATCTTTTGGGTCTTTTCTTTTAACCATTTAACTATTAACATTGAATTTGTTTGTACTGGTTATACCATTTGCTATTTAGTTTGTATGACATCTTACTATTTCAATTTTTTTTCTCCCTTAAACTATTAATAAATTTTATTTTCATTCTTTTGAGTTTATGATTTTTAATTTTCTTCCCTTAGTAACATTTTTTTCTTCTCTTTAACATATTATTAAAGTACAATATAACCGTTGTGGTTTATTTTAAATTCTAATAGACCCTTATATTTTAACTTTAATAAACCATATACTTTATAAATTTATTTAACTCTTGTTCTTCTTATTGTTATTATTATTATTCTAACACGCCCGAATAGTGCTCTTTATCATTTTGATTTAATTATTCTTTTCTATGTTTCACATTTTGAACTAATTTTGTGAGTTAAACCGTGTGAGTGGTTCAATATTTTTCACGGTTCTGTCTCAGTGCATTACTAAATACTAGTTTAAGTAAATAACAACCAATAAAAATTATTCTTTTATAATTACATTAACTTTTTAAAATTCAAAATTTTCTTTTCTCGTAACATTCAAGCAATTAAAATCACATGACACTTTCCAGCACGTTGACGTTTTTTGGCTTGTATATGACACATTGCAATCAAAAGAAAACCAATACAAATTTGGGTTAAAAAAGCAAACATCAGACGAACTAGGGTTTCTCTCATCTCCTGCTCTGCTTCTCAAAGTTTCAATCCAATTCTTTCATCAAAAAGGTTTGATTTATCATTTTTATATATCAAAACTTCTTTTTATCTGGATTTGTCCCGATTGTAGGTACGACTCCTTCTACCTATAGTAAATATGATGCTTGACTATGCTATTTTTTTTTTTAATTGTAATACTATTTTGATTTAGGGTTTTAAACAGAAGTTGTCGGGTTCAATGAAAAAGTTGTATGATTAGGTTGTGTTTGATTAATATTTTTTACCTAAGGTTAACAGTTTTTTTAATGGAATTAAGTTAAAATGAGTAATATTAAGTTGGGTTTTTTATTTTATTTTATGTTAATAGTGGTGTTTGCGGATTGAAGATCAGTTATTGTTTTAGTTTTGATGCTTGGTATGTAGGTTTGTGTGGATGAATTCCAGACTGTGTTGGAGTTTTTTTCACCAGCAAGTTCAAGTTATAAACATTTTTAAGTTTGTTAAAATACTTGCATATTATTGATGCATTGTTTTCTTTTCAGAATTGTACAACCATATTGGATTACTCTGTGGCCGTTCAACGCCGCCCATAGTGATTACTTTCTCCCAATGCGCTCTGTAAGTGCTCCCCAATTTCACGACTGCCAAATCAATGCTATTACTATGTTCATCTGTACAAAATGTGTTGCAATCTATGTGTCTATTTACTGATTGTTGTTATTTCTTTATTTGTTTGAATATCTGTAATCAGTACTATTTTGATTGTTCTATTTGTTCAAGAAAGTGAAAAGAAACCATCTTTTAGATCTTCGTCATCTCTGTTGTGGTTGGAATCAACTGAAGTTTTCATAGATAAGGACAAAGTTGTGCACATTTGAAGGTTATCATTGTTAGTGGCTAACTTTTTATTTATTTTTTTATGTAATATTTTATTATAAATGTAAAAAATGTTAAAATTAAGTGACCCTAATAATGTTTTGTTCATCAATACAGGTGGTTCTAGGGTTACAACACAGCCCCACGTAGTCGATGTGGTGGCTTAGTTGTCACCGATTTGCATATTCTAGCGGTCGTATTTAGGGTGGATGGTTGTGGTGTTTTAGGAAAAAAGATTATATAACTCACGGATCCACCATAAGGTAAGATATGATGGCTATGTCTTAATTCCATATCATTCAAGATTTTTCAATTTTATGAAATTTTCTTCTATGTTTATATACATAGGGGAGGTATAGTTAAAGCTTTAAGCCTCTGTAAACAATGGGGAGGTTATGCTCAAGATTATGTAGGATCAGAAAAGTTGGTTTTTACAGTGAAAGATCCAAAAGGATGATTTCCAAACAATGTGGAATATTTCCTTACACACATTTCTTTCTTTTAAATGTTTCATAAAAGCATGTATCAATTCCAACTTATAAGATGCATTTGTGGTAAGCTATTACTAAAAGCTTTTATTCTGATGATACATGGTTATCCACACCAATTTTGTCCCTTATTCTTATGTTCTTTAGATTGAATGAAATATTGATTTTTTCTGCAAGACGTTTCGGTAACCACAATTGCTATGTTTGATGATGATAATGGTAGCAAAAGTTTTGTTCGATGCCTGTAGATTTCTTCTTAAAAAATTGTTTGATGCCTAATGTGTCATTGTGTCTATCACCAGATTTGTGTGTCAAATTAGACATGTGTTCCGATTTCATTCGTCCTCAGGTGTGTTTCTCCAACTCTTTTATCCACTATCTGAATTGGTTTCTCATTCATTGTTTGTTGTTGTTATTTGTTTTTACTTAGTTATATTATACATATGAATTATGAACGCTCATGAACAGTTCTATCTTATGATTAATAGAGGGTGGCAGTGGACCTCTATGACTGATAGACACATATCAGAAGGTTTGCTTTGAAACCGTGCCATTTTTAGTATCTCAATATTCAGGTATGGTTATTATAATTTAATATAAGAAACTCACATAGACACAAGTGTATCTACGTCTTTGCAATATTACTTTTATTAAAACTTATATTTTAAGTTAATTGACCCATTAGATATAAAGTAAATTCTCAACCCAATGGATCAAAAAAATAATTTTATGATAGATGGTCAGGTTCGATAACGGGCTAAATCTGGGCTCGATTTGAAACGGGTTAGATTCACAGCAGGTCTGGGTAGCAAATGGATCCAAAATTATCTTTTCTTTTTAAGTTAGATGGCCGGGCTAGATAACGGGTCAAAACTAGCTTGGATTTGAAAAGAGTCAGATTCACTACAGGTTTGGATTTTATGAGTTGTAGTTATGATACAACCCATTTTTTACATGCTGCAATATTTTACGATGGGTTTGAGTTCTATGTGTTGCAACTTTTATATTAAAGTTAAGAACTTTTTTTTTCATAATTAAGTGAGATGACTATTTGTCATCTAACATATGTTCTTTTTTACTATCAAAATGAATATTGATTTAAATAAAATACACATAACAGTTTAAATAAATATATAGTTTTTTTATACAGGTGGTTTACTTGATTATGTGGAATTGTTGTATAAAGTATTCTAAAAAAATTGTGTTTACTGTTGCGAACAAAAACAGTTGCATATATTGTTTTCGTCTATATATTGCAGATAATTCAAACTTCTCATGACGGCTTCAAATACTCTCTTTGACCAGTTTAAACATCTGTAGGTTTTGGTTATGTTTTATGTTCTAACGGGTCCAAAAGTTGAATTTTGTAACTTTTTTCTAAACATGAAACAAAGTAAACGTATTCCTAAATTGATTTTTCTAGAAACAAATAGATTATTGTCCACTAATATGCCAAAGTGTATTCTTCAATATGATTTTGTATTATTTTGTCATAATCAGGGTCGGGCTTTTTCCAAACTATAATAATAGACCGCAACAAGCACTTGGGCCTCAAACAGGTATCAAGCATCCAGGTAATCGTTTAAATATGAAAAAAACCAGTGTTCCATTTTCATGGTCACTAATGTTCCTAATAATTTTTTACAGTTGGTCCTAGCATCGAATGGAAATCAGAACCAACAAATCCAATTCTTGATCAAGGATCCAAGTGATTTTTCCACAGTGGTAAACATTTGATAACCCATAAAGTATCATTAAATTTTGTAATGTTATTGTCAGTAAGTTGCATTAAATTCATTTGATTTTGACTGGTATGTAGTTGTACTTGATGAGGGCATAATTTCTTGCAAAAGCAACTTACTAATCTTTTTTATTATCTCACGGGACATCTAAGAAACGACTCCATAAGGTTAATAAGCCTTTTTATAGGTTGCTTTGCATTTCATTTCATTTAAATTGTAAGTTTTTGCTTCTTAAGTCATTTTAACAATATCCAGGTCGATAAACAAGAAAAATAAAATGCAGCCATGATAGCAGAAGTAATTTGATAATGAGGATCTCAATGATAGTAGAGTGGAAGCCATGGGAGATTTGTCTTTTTGTTGATTGTTTCCTTTACATTATGACATTTACGTTCTTCAAATCACCTCAGAATACTACTACGTTGCGGAAAAGAATATGAATGATTTTCACAAAATGATGGCTTTTAAAACTTGGACTCACATTCTTAGAGACTAATCTCTACATAATATAATTTTCTTTTTCGAAATATATATATATATATATATATATATATATATATATATTGTTTTAACCAAAATAACTCAAGGGATCAGTTATTATTCTTGAAATAAACAATAGGCAAATGCAATTTTTATGGGTGGCCTTGAATAATGTGGATGATTTTTTATCACATGAATTTTTGACATGGTTTTGCTCACCTGTGTGTTTGATAAAAAGTACCAATCAGACAAGTAAAAAAGCTATTCAACCTTATCACAGATTCTCAGACATACATTCTTGAAACTGCTAGACTTCTACTCCTGGGAAGTGGGAAACATCTCAAAATTTAATCTAAATTCGTTCCCAAATGCACAAGCATTATCGTTTTTAAATTCTAACAATCGTCGTGCTTTGACTATGTTGTCCATACAACAACCAAAATCCCCTTTTCACATCCACAACCTTTCATATAAGCCCTATACAAATTCATCAATTCGCTTATTTCAACCACAACAGTAAGAATCGTAACAACCCTAGATCCATAACACCATTCTTTTATTTGTAACTGTGTTTCTGTATTCTTCATCAGGCTATAAAATGTAGCAGTTATGTATTACAAATTAGATGATGTTATCGGGTCGGGTGGCCCCTATGGCCTACACAACTACTTATATGACCGCTTCAACTACTTATATAAACTTCTAAAATCTTTTTTACTTTTTTGGATAAGTTACCGTTTTACACGATCTCAAATTATGGTTTTTTATATTGCGATGTAACTTTTTCGTGGTTTCTTAATATAATATCGTTACAACGTAATTTTTTCTATGTTTCATATGCAAACCCATGTGTTTTTTTGCCGGTTAGGCTAAACATAGTCCTCTTTTACTTGTCATAAATTACGGTTCTTTTTTGTATTACGATGTAACTTTTTTGTGATTCAATTACCGTTACAACATGATTTTCTTCTATGTTTCAATATGCAAATACATGCGTTTTCTTTATCTACGTTCTCATTTAAATTTTTAATATAAACTTACTGATTAGACTAAATATAACCTTCTTACTTTTCCTAACCCCCTCCCCCCTTAAAAAAACACTAAAACTTGTCACATTCTCCCCTTTGATAAATCATTATTTTAATATTATGATAAATCATTATTTTGTTATTAAAACCAATTTTTTAATCAAAAAGACTTAAATCATGGGAGGAGACAGTTGGAATAAAACAATCATCACTCAATGTTTCTCTTATTTGTTCAATTCTTCGTTAGTTACTTTTTTCAATTTTTCGTTAGTTATTCTAATTTGTGGTTTTTATATATTTAAAAACAACAATAATATATATTATTTTTATAACTAACTTTGAGAAAATAAAAAATCTATATCTATCTATCTATCTCTTTACTTAGGTGTCAACCAATGAACCCATCAACAATGTCATTCTTAAGTCATTATTGCATCATAAATCATTTATTAAGTAATTTCCTTAAATAGTTTATTTTTTAATTAATTGGATTTTAACCATTTGAATTTCAAATGTTTAAAAAGGTTTTTGTAATATATTTTATTATGAATCCACAAGGGTTTCCATGCTAATGGAGTGATGATCGGAAAAGGGTATGGCCTACAGCTGAGATGATACGACCATGAATACTGTGGTCTAATTACCTTTGTGTCGCTTCCTTCTGTGTTTCTCTTGATCATCCTTTTGCTATATTAAAGTTTTCAATAAGGCTATGATGAGTAAATATTGTTGAATATGTCATCTTGGCTTGGCAGGGTTGAAGGATGGTAGATCTTCATCTGCAACCTCCCTTACAGCCATGGTGCTTTCATTAAGTCCTAATTCAATTTGTGTTTGTTTGAAAAACCTTTGATTTATGTTGTAGAGGTAATGTTTCAATGGAATACCTTATAAATATATGGTATATGATATCTCTGGTAGGTTTATGTGTTTAGATTTGTACATCTTCTAAATCAGGATTTATATCAGTTTCTTTTATCATTAGTTGCTTATTTCACTATTCTTTGTTTTGATTTAAAGATTGGTACGGTTTTTAGAAGTTAGGGTTTGTAAAATATATAAACATAATTCCTGTCTTCATAGATTTTCATCAACTGCAGAAAACCGTGTGATTTGATTTGATTTGTGTTACAGTCTTCGTACTGAGTGAAGTTGTGTATGATAAGGAACGGCCTGGAGTTACGGTGAGTTTTAACTTTTTAAGTTTAGTATGTTTGTTTATGATTAGTTTAGGGTTTGTGCATGATGTTGTTTTGTGTGTGAATTGGTTTGTGATGGCTGAGGAATTGTGAATTGCAGTGGCCAAAGCAGTTGAATGCGCCGTTTGAGGTTGTGGATCTGGAAATTGCGGATATTATTGAGCTCGAAAAGGCTCGGCAATGGAAGGTTGTGTTTGTTTAATCTCATACTGTTTGTTTGTATCAAGTTAATGTTTTTAATAGATAGATTTAGGTGGAGTTTTATTAATGTCTTTAATAGATTTTAAGGGATTAAATAGAAGAACTCGGATTTGGAATTGGTTTGGAATGCTCTTTGACATCGAAATTTTCTGTTGAGAGAGCGAATCTGATTTTTAGGATACACATCTTTTTGTTCTTAACAGTAAAAGTGTCATCAGAACTATGACACACTACAAAAATTAATGCACTTTAGTCATTATTCATAATTCAGAGTGTAATGCAATTGTATTTTTGAAACCTTTTTTACTCAAACTTTGTTTTTTGATTATTTTTATACAAAGTCTTTTTATAGATTTTATTTAAAATTATGAAATGATTTAGGATATTGTTTAGGCGAGCATCCCCCATTTCAGATTCCACTTCTGGTTTTAAATATAGACATGATTTGTAAGGATGTTCTCTTTGATGTTCTAAAGCGGACATGGATTTCGGTGAAAAAGGAGGCTCCGGTGAACTTCTTGACGGATCCGCTCGATGGGAGGTCTACTCTTCGGCCAGCTGATATTCTTGTGTTTGGGTGGGTCAGGGGAAAACACGCTTGGTGGATCTTATAGGAGTGTCCCCTCTTGTTGGGCTTAGGGATAATGGGTTTGTTGCTGGCCAAGCTGCGTTGAAACGGAATCAGGCAAGGTCGCTAAACACGAGAAGCTTGTTTAGAGAATCAACACGTGTTTATCCTATTCCGTTTGATACATTTGGGTCCCTAGCCCCAGAGGCCGTAGAATTCCTAAACAGGGTCCAACGGTTGTAAATAGTAATCACTCAACCTTCAGGGGCCGTTTCGTCTTTAGTAGGATTGGTTTTGCAATTCAAAAGGGGGTTGCGGCACAGCTTGTTGCCCGTTTACCTGCCACTTGTTTGTAATTTGTTTCTTCGGTATTTTAATGAAAGAAATGATCTTCGATTTAAAAAAAAAATCTATATAGTATCTTTCACTCATCTATACTTAATTTTTATAAATTAAATAAATATGATAAGTATCAATTTTAAAGTTTACTTTTAAAATAAAATGTATGTTTCTAAATATTATATTTTAAAAGTATGTTAATGAATAAATTATCAGAAAATATTCCTATTGAAGTAATATTAACTTTCGAGCATATACTTCGGAAAAATGAGTTATTTCAAATATTAATATGAGCTAAATAATTTGTTTTTCTTTTTATTTTAAAAGTATGCTTCTCTTTTATTTTTTTATCCAAACTTTATATATTATATTACTTAAAAGTATATCCATCTTCGTTTTTTTCGGACAACATTCCAACTTAATAACTTCGTATTTGAAACAACATATATAAGTTGTTTATATGTTATTAGTAACCTTTTACTTAGAGTTGTTCTTTTTAACCCTTTCACATTTTAATTCAGATTGTATTATTAATTTTGTGATTAAAATAGGATTCCAATACCTCTTAAGCCTTAGTAAATAAACAGTACATCAAAGTTTATTTTTTTAAACATATCTTAACGACTATACGTGTAATACATGGGTTTATTCAACCCGTACAATACAATACATGAGATCTTTTAAATATATAACTTTTTTATTATTTCATAAATAAATAAACATATATTCAACCTCGTGTAATACCGGGGTTCTAACCTAGTATCATTATATACAAAATATCTTATATAAAATATAAGAACAGAGTTAAAACATAAGAAGGCACGGTCTTTTTAAAGTTGTAAAAACATAAAAAGACATTTAGAAAAAAAAGGTTCTTTTTAAAAATCAGTAAAAAGTTTTTTTTTAAGATTTTAATAACAAAATGACAAAATAACAAAAAAATAAAAATAAAAAAGGTTTTGAATTGTATTGATGTAAACTAGAGGAAAGGGGTACGTTCAATAAAAGTAAAGTTAAATAAGGTGCTTTTAACAACTCTTAAACCGGCCTCATTAAAAATAAAGTTAATAAGGTGTTTTTAGCAACATCTTAAACCGGCCTATCGCAACACACGGGTGAATGGGTGATTCTAATTTCTCACTAGTTGTTTTTAGTTTTGAAATTGGTTTAGAAAACTTATTTGAAAACAACCATTTTTTTTCACGCAATGAAAAAACCCTTTAATAAAATGCCACAACTCATCTACACCACCCAATGGATTTGGCCTCTCATATAAGTTATATAAGCCTGAACTGACTTATAGAAGATTACCTGGGAAGAAAAAAATGTAACATGTTTAATCATATTCATACCATTATTTACCTTTTATAGTGAATATCAAGATGAAGGTGGTGGTAAGAGAATCTACTATGGTGACTCCAGCTGAGAAGACACCTATGATAAAGCTATGGAGCTCTACCCTTGATCTCATTGCCACCAATAGTCACACACTATCCTTGTATTTTTACCAGCGCCTAATGGTGCTCCCAACTTCTTTGATACAAAAGTGATGAAGGACGTTTGAGTAAGGCTTTGGTTGTGTTTTACCCAATAGCGGGGCGATTTAAACACGACCAAGATGGTCGGGTTGAGATCGATTGTCAAGGACAAGGGGCGTTGTTTTCGGAAGCGGAGGCTGATGGCGTTATCGATGATTTTGGTGACTTTTCACCCAAATTGGAGTCCTTGAAACTCGTTCCGAAGTTTGATTACTCGTTGGGAATTGAATCATATCCTCTACTGGTCGTGCAGGTAAGACAAAGCCTTTTAATACACTTAGGTGTGAGGTCTTAGGTTCAAGTTTCACAAGAAGCAACTAATTCGACGTTGAAAAAATATAACGTATTACATATCTGAAAGATAGGTCCACGTAGAATTGACATGCATATATTTCACAAATGTGTTTCAGGACAAAACATATTACAAAGTTGAAAAATAGTTCTATATAAATTTGACATGAAATTTGAAAAATAGTTCTACATAAATTTGACATCACTACTAGAAAAATTGAAATTTTTAACGCGTTTTCAACGCATTTGTAACCAAAACTTAATTTTTGTAAACAAACACAAAAGAATTATGATATCGTTACAAATGGGTTGCAATTTTAAACATTCCGTTACAAATGGGTTGCAATTTTAAACATTCCGTTACAAATGTGTTGCAATTTTTCAAACATTCCGTTACAAATTCGTTGCATTTTTTCCAAATATTTTGTTGCAAATGCGTCACAAATTTGCTAATAAAATAAGGAAAGTGTAGTAAATGCGTTGTAAATGGTTTTCAACGGGGCCTTTTCCAACATCAAGTTTTGTTGCAAATCCGTAACAAATCGGAATTTGTAACGCATTTGTAATGGAAAGGGGCGTTGAAAATTGCCATTTTTCTAGTAGTGCATGTATGCATATAAAACATATTACAAGTTTGAAAAATAGTTCAACATAAATTTGGCATGTATATATGTAACATTGTGTTTGAGCAGGTAACTTACTTCAAATGCGGCGGGGTTTCGCTAGGAATTGGGATGCACCATCGTGTCACGGATGGGACGTCTGCGTTTCACTTCATAAACACATGGTCCGATATGGCTCGTGGGCTTGACATAACTCTCCCACCCTTCATAGACCATACTCTCCTTCGTGCACGTGACCCACCACAACCCGTTTTTAAGCACGTTGAATACCACCCAGATCCTACCGTGAACTCGCCGCTCCAAGTCCCATCGGGTGAAAGCAAAACCGTCTTCTCAGTTTTTAAGTTAACCCAAAACCAACTCGATGCACTCAAAGCAAAATCAAAGGAATATGGAAACACGATCCGCTACAGCACTTTTGAAATTCTCTCGGGCCATATTTGGAAGTGCGTGGGTAAAGCCCGTGGGCAGCTGCCAGACAATGTGAAAACCAAGCTCTATTTCTCGGTAGATGGGCGGGCCCGCTTACAACCACCACTTCCACGTGGCTATTTCGGTAATGCTGTCTTCACAGCCACTGCTACAGCGACAGCTGGCGACATTCAATCCAAACCTTCGTGGTACGCTTCAAGTAAAATCCACGATGCTTTAACGATGATGAATAACGATTATCTAAAATCAGCAATTGATTATCTGGAACAACACTAATGTCAAAAGCCTGAGGTTTCTTATAAGTACACTAATCTTCAAATAGTAAGTTGGGCTAGGATCCCGATTCACGACACGGACTTTGGATGGGGCCGGCCCATCTTCACGACCCGTTTAGGGATCCCGTCATCTGGTAAGTGTATCGTTTCTCCAAGCCCGATAAACGATGGGAGCTTTTTAGCAACTTGTTGTATGCAATTTGAAATTGAAGTTGTTCAGCATTAACTTTCAATGCAACAATAATTTACCTTTTAGTTATCGACAAGATACTTGTCACATAGAGCTTGAATAATTTATAAAATTTCAATAATAAGTTTGTATGCCTATATGTAGAGATGGGCATAATCGGGTTTTATTATTACCCGGAACCGGTTCCAACCCGGACCCGGTTCTGCTTGGATGTCATTGGAACCGGGTATGGTGTGGAACCGGGTCCAGTTCCTACCCGGGTTCACACCCAAGAATATGGAACCGTGTAGAACGGGTACGGGTATTATGGAACCGGGTATGGTGTGGAACCGGGTATGGTGCGGAACCGTTTCTGATAGTGTGGGAACCGGTTCCTGGCAGTCAAACCTGCATTTACTGTTCAGAACCGGTTCCTGACAGCCATTTATTGTTCAGTCAAACCTGCCATTTTACTATTGGGAACCGGTTCCTGACAGTCAAACCTGCCATTTACTGTTCAGAACCGGTTCCTGATAAAATGTTACCGTTGGAAACCGTTCCAGATAAATGTTACCGTTGGAACCGTCTGATTAAAAAATCGGTTTTTGTATATAAACCCCTTCCTACTTACCATTTCTAAACTTAACACTTTACACTTCAAATCTAATACTATCAAAGAGATAACGATGGCTTGCAACGATGAGGTCGTGGATGTTTTGGAAACCAAAAGAAACCCCGCTATTTGGAAGCACTTTGACTTGTGCTTGATGTCGGATAGCCATGAAATGGCTAGATGCAAGGGGTGCGGGAAGTTCATGAAGGCGTCGGCCAACTCGACGCTCAAGAAACACACTGACCGCCATTGTCCGGTGACAAAGGCGAAAAACAATGAAAAGGGTGAAGCATCCGGGACCGGGTTTCATGAAAGTTTAGTTTGTTTTATGTATTGTAAACCCATTTATGTTTTATGATTAGTATGTTTAGTGTTTTATGTGTTTTGTTTAACGTTTCTTGTTTAGGTTGTTTGTGTAACCGGGTATTGTTTCTCGTAATAAGTAGTTTTATGTTCATGTATTATACCTTGTTCTAGCAAAGACTTATAAAAAAACTCACATTAAAAATATATTGACGCCGGGTCTGGAAGGTTACCGTAGGAACCGGGTATGATAAGAACCGGTTACGGGTACAACCCGGGTACGGGTTGGAACCGGTTCCGGAACTTATTTTTTTCCAAAAATGTGGAACCGGGTAGGAACCATCGGGTATTTTGAACCCGGAACCGGTTTACTATATGTCGGTAAACCGGAACTGTCCAGGTAGGTTCCACCGGGTCGGGTTTGGAACCGGTTATTATGCCCATCTCTATCCTATATGTATGTATTATTTGTAAAATTCCACCAATATTATCTCTAGTCACTTCTTGTTAAGCCCTTGCTTGAAATAAATAATTTATAAATTTCAATAAATAAGTTTGTGGATGTACTCCCATGACAACTTTTTCCTTTTATTAAAAATCAAAGTACAATTAAACCGAATAAACTAACTTAACTTGAAGTTAAGCTTCCTTTACTAACTCTAGTACAACCCCTGCTATTTTCCAAATTCAAAAACAAATAAACAAAACAAACTAACTATTTAATTCTTGCTGCATAACTCGTGACCCATCCTAGCCAATCCAATCCATTCTCTTACTCCATCGGATTGAACCCTCCACCTCTTGAATAGAGGCAGACACCTACCATCAGATGTCCATTGCGGACTAAACCATCACTATTTGTCTCTGTTTTGCTATTACTGTAGCAGCTATAGGTGACTTTAATAATCGGTAGCCAAAGGAAAACTGAAATTTATTTAAAGTATAACGAAATTATAATAGCGTGGTTTGTGTAAATTTTATCATGGTTTCCTTTAAATATTCGAAAACACATGGTAAAATAGTTATGTGAACCGATAAGAAACTATGTTGTGTTCTTACTCATGGAACATGTTTGAGTGAATGGACTCATGAAACACATTTACATGATGAATTCGAGCATTAAACACGTTTTGTACACAACCTCCTTAATGTCTCTGATAATCTTGATTTCATATCCACTACCTAATTTTCTTAATCTTACCAAATTACATTACTCATTTCATAATCCAAATCTTGAATCATTTCATGCTTGATGATTTCAAAGTCTGACCTTGTTGGAAATTCGGAAAAAATGTGAATTGAAATTAATTTAGTAAAATTATTAATGAGACTTTTCATAGTGACAAACTCTTGAGTAGAGTTTTTATGTCACTTGTTTAGCTTTTATTAGAGTTTTTGGTGAGACGCAGGCGATGTCCTTTCTTTCGTTTAAACATAGGGTGAAATGTAATAGTTTGGAGTGGGGTGAGTGGGTGCGTTTCAGTTTTGACATTAGGTAGTATGTATTGTGTATATGTATGGGTGTTGTAATATGATTCCAACAGCTTGCGGGTATGCTGTGTAATTTTGGTGGTGAATGAATATAAATGCTGTTAAAAAAAGCTTTTATTAGAGTTTTATGTCTTTAATTAAATCTCTAGTTAAGTGAAAATCTGAAAGTGGGGGGATCGTAAACAAGCTCACATCACTCTTGATTCATCAAAATACGAGTCGGGCGTGGTATGACTATGAAACAAACAAACAACAAAAACGAACAATATAGAAGATGTGGAAACCGATTTCATTGATAATCAACACGGATTACATACCAAAAGAGTTTACATCTTTACATTAGCGCCCCTTATCCAACCCTAGGTGAGCACACATAGGGTTGGTGACTCACCCCCTACACACACACAAATGTGGAGGTTATAATAATTATTTATAGTGTTGGGAGGTTTACAACCTACTATAGTCTGGATGAGTCAATGAACTCTAACTAGGTTTCACATGAAACCTAACCTTTAACTTCATTTGCTTAGCAACAGTCACAAATCATGCACCAACAAATCCCCCCTTGATTGTTGCTATCAAATCAGTCAATCACCAATAATCATCAATCACAAATCATGCTTCAACAAATTCCCCTTGACTAATGCTATCAAGTGTGTTTGTCATTGTCTTGTGTCTCCGCCGATAAGCCAAAGTCTTTCATTTCAGATTTCCCCCTCAAAGTAGGTTCCTCCATATTAATTGGAGATTCCAACTCAACGAGCAACTCCCCCCTAGGTAAGCTTTACGTCTGATGAATCACCTATACTATAAATGGCATATGATAAAGGTTCAATCCACCACTAGTTAACGACGAACAACCAGCTTCATCGCGAAAACATTCCACAGTTTGCAAACACGAGCTCTATAATGATCATCGAAGACGTCTAACAATCTTCAATTCAGTTTTCATTCCAGGGTTAAGCCCACCTTAAAGGTTGCTAATTAAGCACCCTTAATCAAGTTATCTATCCAGAATATGTCTGGATCCCAAATGAGAAATCGAACCACAAATGAATCATGTCGAATCTAACGCGATATTGACCATTCTTTGACTTTGAGCGAGCTCCATTTAACTCAGATAGGCCCAAATAGTCACAACCGAATAAATTGACCAAATGTTGAGTTTGGTTCCTGCTACAAGTGACTACCCTACTTTAACGCCCTGCTATTTCAAACTTTCTATATTTGAAAACCGGTTATTATGCCCATCTCTACCTATATGTATGTATTATTTGTAAAATTCCACCAATATTATCTCCAGTCACTTCTTGTTAAGCCCTTGCTTGAAATAAATAATTTATAAAATTTCAATAAATAAGTTTGTGGGTGTACTCCCACGACAACTTTTTCCTTTTATTAAAAATCAAAGTACAATTAAACCGAATAAACTAACTTAACTTGAAAGTTAAGCTTCCTTTACTAACTCTAGTACAACCCCTGCTATTTTCCAAATTCAAAAACAAATAAACAAAACAAACTAACTATTTAATTCTTGCTGCATAACTCGTGACCCATCCTAGCCAATCCAATCCATTCTCTTACTCCATCGGGATTGAACCCTCCACCTCTTGAATAGAGGGCAGACACCTTACCATCAGGATGTCCATTGCGGACTAAACCATCACTATTTGTCTCTGTTTTGCTATTACTGTAGCAGCTATAGGTGACTTTAATAATCGGTAGCCAAAGGAAAACTGAAATTTATTTAAAGTATAACGAAATTATAATAGCGTGGTTTGTGTAAATTTTATCATGGTTTCCTTTAAATATTCGAAAACACATGGTAAAATAGTTATGTGAACCGATAAGAAACTATGTTGTGTTCTTACCCATGGAACATGTTTTAGTGAATGGACTCATGAAACACATTTACATGATGAATTCGAGCATTAAACACGTTTTGTACACAACCTCCTTAATGTCTCTGAAATCTTGATTTCATATCCACTGCCTAATTTTCTTAATCTTACCAAATTACATTACTCATTTCACAATCCAAATCTTGAATTATTTCATGCTTGATGATTTCAAAGTCTGACCTTGTTGGAAATTCGGAAAAAATGTGAATTGAAATTAATTTAGTAAAATTATTAATGAGACTTTTCATAGTGACAAACTCACGAGCTCTATAATGATCTCGAAGATGTCTAACAATCTTCAATTCAGTTTTCATTCCAGGGTTAAGCCCACCTTAAAGGTTGCTAATTAAGCACCCTTAATCAAGTTATCTATCCAGAATATGTCTGGATCCCAAATGAGAAATCCAACCACAACTGAATCATGTCGAATCTAACGCGATATTGACCATTCTTTGACTTTGAGCGAGCTCCATTTAACTCAGATAGGCCCAAATAGTCACAACCGAATAAATTGACCAAAATTGAGTTTGGTTCCTTCTACAAGTGACTACCCTACTTTAACGCCCTGCTATTTCAAACTTTCTATATTTGAAAAGTTCATGTTGTATTTCTATTTTTGGAAACCCTTGTAATCATTTGTATTCATCTTTCCGTTAATAATCTGAGACTTGAATCATAATGAAATGTGTGTTCTAATCATTTTCTATTTTAATCATGTTATATTTTAATCATGGTCTATTTTAATCATGTCAAACTCATTTGTGTCTACATATATGCTACTTGATCCACAATACACGCAAACGTTTGATAAACTTACAATATGTGACTTACATGCTGAAATACGAAACTTATACGCGATATTTATACTTAATCTTATTCAATTTATACATAAGGAACCTTTGACACTTGTTATTTATGCTTAGAAACCTTTATTTACTCATAAAATAGCAAGTTATAACCTTTAAGTATGTATCAAACAATAAAAAAAAGTAAGGTTTGGCTCCTGATGGATCCCCCCTTACGGTCCGTAAGGAAACCTGACAGGGGAACTTTCGAATCCTGACCAAGCCTTACGGACCTCAAGGATCACCCCTTACGGTCCATAAGGGGACCTGGCGGGGGAACTTTGAATCAGCCACGATTTTGTACGAATCCACACACTTTCTTCTCCCCCACTAGCCTCCAAACCCCATTAAAACTCACCTAACTCAACCCTAATCACTTCCCTATAAATCCCACACCTCTTCCAAGCATTTCACACTTTTCTAATCATCCATATCACTCCCAAATCCTCCATAATCAGCTGCTAATTGCAAGTTCGGGCAGAAAGTTCAGCTTTCACAAAAGTGAGCATAACTCACTCATTTCTTAACGAAATCACTCCATTCTTTTTCCCACTTGCTTGGTTTGACCTTGTGCAGATCTCCAATGGTTTTCCTTGGAAAATCAGACCCTGGAATGTCACGAAAATGGCTCCAAAGTGGACTGCTTGTTTCTATTTTCATCAAAACTTGTTTAAACTTGTTCAAACTTGAGTTATCTCATCTCAAACCTATGTCCGAATGCTTACAACACTATTAGTGGTTGGTTAGGCTTAAAAAAAGGTTGAGACATGTCAAACTAGAGGTGAAAACCTCACAAACTTCTGTTTTTCACTTGGGTTTACACCCACAAGTAGTGTCCAAGTTTAACTTGTGCATGTGTGAAGTTGGTCTAGCCTTGGCAACCCATCTTGAAACCACACACTACTTGATGCTTTCCATTAGATTAGTTGTTATTATTATTTCGTTCATGATCCTCATTGTGTTCATAATACAAGTGTAGTGGTGAACATTCGAGGTGCCTAAACGGAAGCATGTTCTTCCTACCTCCTACATGATATCCATGACACTAGAGGTGCCTAAATGGAGACTTTGATCTCCTACCTCATGTTTGATTTATGATTTAAAGTAAGTACATTATATATGTATATATATATACATGTGACAAAGACTTAATAATAACTCCATAGTTACTTGTTAAGAAACTAGTTACATCATCTAAAGACCAGACACTTGTTACGATTCTAATGGGTCTTCGAATCCATGAAAACACACCAAACCCTTGTGGTTTCTATAGTGTCAAGAACAAGTGTCATGACTCCAAGATGATTACTTTAATAATACTATTTTTACGTTATTTACATTCCGAATCCATAATCTCCCCAATACCCATACACCTTCCTTACTTCTTGTAGAAGGGAAAGGTGCTCCAAGATAATCAACCTACCACACTCTCGGGATTCAAGTCGGATTTAGCTTGCAAAACCGTGAGTATACTCGATCCCTTTTTCCTATTTTTATTTTGGGTGCAACATGTTCAAAAACCATAAAACTAGTTTACAACTTGCTCTATCCATTATAACATGATACTTGTTTATATACTCAATCAACGCGTGCTATGTTAGACTTGTGATATATGATCATTAACTTTGCTAGCCAACCTTAACATATATAGCGCTATAGGAGTAACGCCCGCCCGTATGCTTGTGGTATTGTTAAGTAAACTATTAAACACCCGTTTTATGACAATGTTGGGTAATCACAATTGCGTTAGACTTTGGTTTGACATATAATTTCACATGTTCTAGTATGCAATCTACAAGTTTGTCATGTTGGATATGAGACAAAATTATTCTTTATTATGCTATGTATCAAACTTGTATGATCGCCAACATTTTTGTTGATATATATTATTTTAATACATGTTGCAGGAAATTAAGTTGATGACATGGAAGAAACACAACCAGGGTGGATTAGATACACGCCAATTTTGATTATGTACTTCGTTTATGTTGAAATTGTTATTTGGAACTTGTTGTAATTTTATTCTCGAAAGTATGTATTTCCCTTTAGTATCAATGAAATTTGAGTTGTTAAATATTGTCGCAAAGTAGTGTTATGACGTTTTGAGCAATTTGTTTGTCTTATCCCGATGTTTCCGCCATCGGTTGGGGTGTGACAGATTGGTATCAGCGCCATAACTATAGGGAATTAGAAAATTGCCATGCTCTTGACCTAGTCTATAGTTGAAGTATCGATTTTTGACCATTCTTTATTCATGCTTAAAATGTTAATTCTTCCTACATTGCTTCTATCTCTTCTTTTGTCTAAATATTGCAATATGTCTTTCCTAAGACATCTTACACAAATTACACATTTGAAGACACTCTTGTTACATCAACGAGACGATTTGCACCAAGATAGGCCCAATGGCCCGTAATTTTTGGTGAAATCCCTCAATCCGCGTATTCTATTTTGCACGAAGTACACCATCAAGCTAGGAGTGATATCCACATCTTGATGGGAACTTCCATTTCAAACGCTAGTGGACCCTATCAACGAGTCGGAATTCGCTCCTCGTTTGGTAAGTACTAACCACGTTAGGGTACGATGTTATTAAGTTAGGGGTGAAACCCGCACCTTGTTAACTAGTCCCATTCCTTGATTTTCAATCTCGCCAAAGTCTCGAATTTTCGATCGACTAGAGACATGTAGTAACTGGAAGGGTGAATACCGTTAGTCGCTCCTTGATGAGAGTATTCCACCTATTAGGCCAAAGCATGTTCTCTAACTCGAAAGAACTTTCGAGCCACTTTTGAATAGTCGACGTTTCTCTACCTGAAACATTCCAATGTTTTATTGAGCCTATCATTTATGCTAATTCAATTTCAATTGTTTTATACGTTGAACGTTACTAGCTTCGATTCATTTACACAAGTTGCACTTATCTCGCAATCTCGAACAATAATAATCCTTCGTGAACAAACTAAATTTACACTCTTTCATGTCAATATTTGTGATTATACTATGTGAACTCTTATTTTGCCAATGTAAACTATTTGAAACTATGTGCTACATGTTACATGCTAAATTATGCAAAATGTTTTTCTCAAAAAAACATTATGATCAAGTCTCATCTTTTGACATCACCCTTGTAGATGTCTTCCAACCGTCTTTCCAACACTAAAAGGAACTCCGAGTCGAACTCAAGCAAGAAGATGCTTGCATTCATGGCCAAGCAAATGGCTCAAGTAATTCCCGACATTGTGAGCAAGGTTACCGCCAATGCCGCCAATTCGTCTGTCAACTCCAAAGCTGACCAACGTAAGCCTACCTCTTTCATCTACAAGCACTTCATCGCTTGCAACCCTAGGCCATTCACTGGCAACGAGGTGTCACTGCTATGTTCGAATGGTTTGAGAGCATCGAAGTGACATTCATCAACAGTGATTGTCCTGAGCACCTCAAAACCCGAAGCGCAACGGGCGTCTTCCAGGATCGAGCTCTCGAGTGGTGGACGAACGAGCGTAACATCTGCTCCAATGAAGTAGCCTATGCCCTACCTTGGATCGAGGTTAGGGAGATGATGATGTTGGAGTTTTGTCCTCCCCATGAACAAGAAAAGCTTGAGAACGAATTTTGGCACCTCAGGCAAGTGGGTGACGATAACCTTGGTTACACCACCCGCTTCAAACAATTAAGTATCATCGTTCCCCACCTCGTGAACACTCCTGCACGTGCTATTAGGAAATACCTCAACGGCCTTCCTCCTGCGATACGTGATGCCATTCAAGCCTCCAGCCTCGATAACCTTGACCATGTTTACCGTCTCGCTGCCGAGATCAATGATAACCGTGTTCGTGATAAAACCAAACCCTCTAGCTCAACCAAATCTGCCAACCAAGCCACCACCGAACCTAATGAACCCAAAAGCCAATCACGAAGCAACAATGGCAAGAAACGAATGTTTCAAAGCTAAAGTTGCAACGCGATCACACCAGCTGCAAACTCAAATCCCCCTCAAGAACCCGCAAGAAAGCCATACATTGGAAATCATCCAAATATACTATATACCATCACCACCATCCAACCAACATCGCTTGCCGCCATTGCACAAATTGCAATCGGTTTGGTCATGTGATTGCCGCTTGCCGAAGTGGTCCTGCACCACAAGGCAACCAAAACCAGCAACCTCCCCAAAACCAAAACCATCATGCACCCGCCAACAATGTCCGAGCTTGCTTCAAGTGCGGTGATCCAAATCACCTCCGTCCCCAATGTCCTCAGTTAAACCAAGAGCAGCAACAACAAGCTCCTCGTGGCCGCGCTTTCAACATCAACGCGAACCAAGCACAACACGACAATGAAGTCGTGAACGGTATGTTCCTTGTCAATGGCTTATATGCTTTGTCACACCCCGACCCGCAGCGGAAAAGGTGATCGGGGCATGATTGGGTTATCATCAAAGCTCATGACATTTATTATAACGTTTCATATTCATTATTACAATTTAAATTGAAACATACAATCATAATTACATCATGTCCTAAACATCATTCTAGACTTCATTGTTTTCTTCTAAGGCATTTCCTATGTTTTCCTTGCTTCATCCTGTTCACCTGTATCATGTGTAAAAATGGTTTTTGGATCAACAAAAAGTTGGCGAGTGAATCCTATGAAAAACATTTGAACAAGTTTATTTAATTGATTATAAAATAAAGTGCACAACCACATATGAGTAAATATAGATGTAAACTTATTCACCAATCATTTAATATTAAATAATGCACACACGTACAATAATGGATCGTTTTGAGGCACGCGTTGCTCAACTCGTCTCCCCCGAGGAACTGATGGGCCTAATGAATGATTTGCAAATAACTTGACAATATGAAATACATAACTACAAACAATATATACATTCTACGTTTAGATCACAATATGGTATGGCACAAGTTTAAATAAACGAGTTAATTTTAATGACACATGACACACCCCAAAACGTGTAATTAAAAAGGGGAGTTGTAAGATTCACTCACATTGGGTGCGTTCGGTTGATGATGCTGAATGCGCACGAAGTTGGTTTTAACCACGGGTGAAACTAACCTAGATAATGGCATAATGGTTCGGTAAGTAAGCGGATTTTATTAATCAATTTTAGTAGGATTGTTGGATGTATTTTTGTGAGTTTAAGGCTATTTTCTAACCTTAAAAATGTTATTTTTAAGTATTTTTAATGTAAATAAATAAATAAAAGTAATAAAAAAAATGTTGATTTTTGACTGTTGACCCGTTGACTGTTGACTTTGTTGACCGGTTTTATTGTATAATTGTGTGCGCCGGGTGAGGCTCGAACTCGAGACCTCCCGTTCGCGTGCACGCAGCTCTACCAACTGAGCTACGTGTCTAACCCGAAATATTTCTGTTTTTAATTATATTTATACACTAATTGGATTAATCCGAAAATCATTTATTTCAAAAACGATTTTAATGACTCGCTCGGTGTTCTCCACAGGTCTCGAACCCGGGACCTGTGGTTTAGGTTAACACACAGTCCACCTCTGGACTGTGTGTCTAACTTGTTAAATAATCTGATTTTTATTATACATATATACAAACTAAATAATTTCATTTCTGCCTTATATAAAAAGTTTGATATTTGTCCGGACCGGTGCGGTAGTCTGGACTCGAACTCGTGACATGTGATTTAAACGTTCACACAGTCCACCACTGGACTGTGTGTCTTTCTTGGTTATTATTCCGGTTTTTATTAAACTTAACATCTATTGCAGTGAATCCGGTTCGGTTAAAAAAAGAACATTTTTATTAAGGCGAGTGTGCGTGGGACAAGAATCGAACTCGGGACGTAAGCGTGTTTTATTTGCACACAGTCCACCGCTGGACTGTGTGTCTAACCCGAGATATATCTTGATTTTAATTAAACATATACAATACTGAAACTTCGTCTTCTTCATTGGACTTAACCAGAACTAATGTCCGACTGGTTTGACGATTTAATCATGTTCTTTTAGTGTGTTGCGCTTAATTACAGGTGAGATTAATAAAAGAATGAGAGATTAAGTGTAAGATATACCGAACAGTGGCTCCTCTGTTTCGCCGGCGAAGCTCCGATGTCAGCAGGTTATTCCGGCGACGTGTGTCTTGCGGCAGAGGGTCTTCAGGGAGTTTGAGATGAGTGTGGGTGGCTTCGGTATGAGCTCTGGGTGTTCAGTAAGGCTCAGAGGTGAAATGCTTGGTTTTCCGGCGAGTTGCAGAAATTCTCCGGCGAGTGAAATTTACGTCCGGAAAGAGTGTGATTGTGAGCGAAAAAGCTAACAGAGGTTAGAGGGGGTATTTATAGGGCAGGACATCGACGAATTTAGTCCGTTTTCCGTCTTGATTCGTCGGTCAATAAGTTTTCCGGCGGTTATGACTTGCGTCGCGGGTTCAGACGTCGGTTATAACCGATGTAATAGTTAAGGCTTCGGTTAAAACAGAAGAAACCGTCCAATCTCGGCGAAATCGTCGGGATTTCCGACGACTGCGATTGGGCGCGTCGGTTTTGAATTTGAGATTTAGGTTATGTATTAATTGTTTCTAGTAATGAACAAGAAACACAAGTGGCGCCGTGGTTGGATGGATGAGTGTTAAGGCTTTGCTGAATTCGCTGGCTGACCCGGGTTCGAAACCCGGCAGCATTGATTTATTTTTATTTCATTATTTTTAATACTTTTTCAAATATATATTATATATTCCAATATACTTATTAATTATGTATCGTTTAAAAATAATTTGGGCATTAAATACGCAACGAAATTTTTAACTGATTGTTCGGTTAATAAACAGAGCGGGTTTGGTAAATCCGGTTTTTGACGGATGTTACATGCTTCTTTACTATTTGATACTGGTGCGGATAAAAGTTTTGTATCCATAGAATTTGAACTAATGTTAAATTGTGCACGTTCTAATCTTCCAAAATCTTTCACCGTCAAAGTTGCCAATGGCAAGTCCATCACCGTTGATTTTGTCCTTCGCGATTGTTTTCTCACCGTCAATAATCATGTGTTCTCTATCGATCTCATACCTATGCAATTGGGTAGTTTCGATATCATAGAAGGTATGGATTGGCTTCGTAAGAACCATGCTGAAATCGATTGTCACGAAAAGTTTGTTCGATTGCTTCTTCCGTCCGGTGACACTTTGCGCGTCTATGGAGAAAGACCCTCAAAAGGTCTCAAACTCATGTCATGCACCCAGGCGAACAAGTACTTACGTAAGGAGTACTTTGCCTTTTTAGCCCACATTGTGGAAGAAAAGGGCAAGGGAAAGGACGTAAGTGATGTTCCAGTGGTGTGTGATTTTCCCGACGTTTTCCCCGAAGACCTTCCTGGTCCACCTCCTCCTCGTTCAGTTGATTTCCGTATCGATCTCATTCCTGGCGCTACGCCTGTTGCCAAGTCTCCTTATCGCCTAGCACCCTCGGAAATGCAAGAGCTATCTAGCCAACTTCAATAACTTCTTGATAAAGGCTTTATACGCCTTAGTACTTCTCCTTGGGGCGCTCCCGTTTTATTCGTCAAGAAGAAGGATGGTTCGTTTCGAATGTGTATCGATTATCGCGAACTCAACAAACTCACCGTAAAAAACCGCTATCCTCTTCCCCGCATCGATGACCTCTTTGATCAACTTCAAGGCGCAACTTGCTTTTCCAAGATCGACCTTCGTTCCGGTTACCATCAACTTCGAGTCCTCGAAGAAGATATCCCTAAAACTGCCTTTCGTACTAGATACGGTCACTACAAATTTGTAGTTATGCCATTCGGTTTAATGAATGCACCCGCAGTCTTCATGGACTTAATGAATCGGGTGTGTAAGTTATACTTGGATCGCTTCGTGATCGTGTTCATAGACGATATCCTCATCTATTCCAAGACTCAAGACGAGCACGAGCGACACTTACGTCTTATCCTTGAACTTCTTCAACGTGAAAAACTATACGCCAAATTCTCCAAATGTGAATTTTGGCTAAAGGAAGTTCAATTTCTCGGTCATGTTGTGAACGAGAAGGGCATTCACGTCGATCCCGCAAAGATTAAAGCCGTAAAGAATTGGATCGCTCCAAAATCTCCGTTTGAAATTCGTTTTTTCCTTGGTTTAGTCGGTTATTATCGTCGCTTCATTTCAAACTTTTCAAAGGTCGCCGTTCCTCTCACGTCTTTGACCTAAAAGGATAAACCTTTTGTTTGGGGTCCCGAACAAGAGGAGTCTTTTCAAACACTCAAGGACATGCTTTTTAATGCTCCTATTCTCGCTCTTCCCAATGGAAACAATGATTTTGTCGTGTATTGCGATGCTTCAAACCGAGACCTTGGTTGCGTTTTTATGCAACGGGACAAGGTTATCGTCTACGCTTCAAGACAACTCAAGATTCATGAGAAAAACTACACTACGCACGACCTTGAAATTGGTGCGGTTGTTTTTGCATTGAAGATATGGCGACACTAACTTTATGGTACTAAGTGTGTGGTCTTCACCGACCATAAGAGCCTTCAGCACATCTTCAATAAAAAAGAACTCAACATGCGTCAACGTCGATGGGTAGAGTTGCTCAACGACTACGACTGCGAGATTCGCTATCACCCTGGTAAAGCGAATGTTGTAGCCGACGCTCTAAGTCGTCAACCTCATGCGAAGGGTATCCACTGTTTCCAGATCCTAAGAAATCTTCAAGACCGAATTCGTAAGGCTCAACACTCATCCATCAACGAGAACAACTTATACAATGAGATGAGGTGTGGTACCGAAGATCAACTCTCGTCCAAAGCTGATGGTATGTTATACTATCTCAATCGAGCGTGGATTCCAAATCGCGACAACCTTCATGACTTCTTGATGAAGGAAGCCCACAAATCCCGATACTCTTTTCATCCTGGCCCAGCAAGATGTACCAAGACTTGCGATCGTCTTATTGGTGGCCTGGCATGAAGAAGGATATCACTCTTTATGTCTCAAAATGTCTCACGTGTTCCAAGGTTAAAGCCAAACATCAACGCCCCTCTGGCCTACTCGAACACCAGAAATTCCTGTTTGGAAATGGAGAGTATCGCTATGGACTTCATTACTAAACTCCCTCGTACGTCCTCTGGTCACGATAGCATCTGGGTCATCATTGACCGTTTGACCAAATCTGCGCACTTCCTCCCCATTCGTGAAGATTATAAAGTCGAGAAATTGGCTTGTATCTACACGGATGAAGTCATTTATCGTCATGGTATCCCCATTGACATCATTTCAGACTGTGATGGTCGTTTCACTTCGCGTCTTTGGCAAACCTTCCAAAAAGCTCTCGGTACTCACCTCAATCTTTGTACTGCTTTTCATCCTCAGTCCGATGGTCAAACCGAGCGTACTATTCAAACTCTAGAAGATATGCTTCGTTCTTGTGTAATCGATTTTGGTGGCAACTGAGATTCACATTTGCCTTTGTAGAATTCTCGTACAATAACAGTTATCACTCCAGTATTCAAATGGCCCCATTCGAGGCATTATATGGTCGAAAATGTCGATCGCCTACTATTGGCACGAGATTGGTGAAGCTCAACTCACGGTCCCGAACTCATACAAGAAACAACGGACAAGATCTTGCAAATACGTGATAACCTACTCAAAGCTCGAAGTCGCCAAAAGAGCTACGCTGATAAAAGACGCAAACCTTTGGAATTCAACTTTGGTGACCATGTAGTCAAAGTATCCCCTTGGAAGGGTGTAGTTCGTTTCGGCAAGAAAGGTAAACTCGCACCTCGCTACGTAGGTCCTTTCAACTCGAAAGGATTGGTAAGGTTGCGTATCGACTGAACCTGCCTGAAGAGCTCAACAACGTTCACCCTGTCTTTCATGTTTCGAACCTCAAAGAGTGTTTAGCTGAAGAGGGACTTCAATTTCCGCTCGAAGATCTTCAAATTAACGATACTTTGCACTTTGTGGAGAAACCGGTCGAATCATGGACCGAGGAGTCAAGCAATTGAGGCGCAGTCGAATTCCTATCGTCAAGGTTTGATGGGAAGGTAAACGTGGCGCTGAATTTACTTGGGAACTCGAGAGTGATATGAAGACCAAGTATCCGCATCTATTCGTTACATTTTCCTAAATTTCGGGACGAAATTTCCTAAAGGAGAGGAGACTGTAACGCCCTGCTATTTCAAACTTTCTATATTTGGAAAGTTCATGTTGTATTTCTATTTTTGGAAACCCTTGTAATCATTTGTATTCATCTTTCCGTTGTAATTAATAATCGAGACTTGAATCATAATGAAATGCGTGTTCTAATCATTTTCTATTTTAATCATGTTATATTTTAATCATGGTCTATTTTAATCATGTCAAACTCATTTGTGTCTACATATATGCTACTTGATCCACAATACACGCAAACGTTTGATAAACTTACAATATGTGACTTACATGCTGTAATACGAAACTTATATGTGATATTTATACTTAATCTTATTCAATTTATACATAAGGAACCTTTGACACTTGTTATTTATGCTTAGAAACCTTTATTTACTCATAAAATAGCAAGTTATAACCTTTAAGTATGTTATCAAACAATAAAAAAAGTAAGGTTTGGCTCCTGATGGATCCCCCCATACGGTCCGTAAGGGAACCTGACAGGGGAACTTTTGAATCCTGACCAAGCCTTACGGACCGCAAGGATCCCCCCTTATGGTCCGTAAGGGGACCTGACGGGGGAACTTTGAATCAGCCGCGATTTTGCATGAATCCACACACTTTCTTCTCCTCCAATGGCCTCCAAACCCCATTAAAACTCACCTAACTCAACTCTAATCACTTCCCTATAAATCCCACACATCTTCCAAGCATTTCACACTTTTCTAATCAACCATATCACTCCCAAATCCTCCATAATCAGCTGCTAATTGCAAGTTCGGGCAGAAAGTTCATCTTTCACAAAAGTGAGCATAACTCACTCATTTCTTAACGAAATCACTCCATTCTTTTTCCCACTTGCTTGGTTTGACCTTGTGCAGATCTCCAATGGTTTTCCTTGGAAAATCAGACCCTGGAATGTCACGAAAATGGCTCCAAAGTGGACTGTTTGTTTCTATTTTCATCAAAACTTGTTTAAACTTGTTCAAACTTGAGTTATCTCATCTCAAACCTATGTCAGAATGCTTACAACACTATTAGTGGTTGGTTAGGCTTAAAAAAGGTTGAGACATGTCAAACTAGAGGTGAAAACCTCACAAACTTTTGTTTTTCACTTGGGTTTACACCCACAAGTAGTGTCCAAGTTTAACTTGTGCATGTGTGAAGTTGGTCTAGCCTTGGCAACCCATCTTGAAACCACACACTACTTGATGCTTTCCATTAGATTAGTTGTTATTATTATTTCGTTCATGACCCTCATTGTGTTCATAATACAAGTGTAGTGGTGAACATTCGAGGTGCCTAAACGGAAGCATGTTCTTCCTACCTCCTACATGATATCCATGACACTAGAGGTGCCTAAATGGAGACTTTGATCTCCTACCTCATGTTTGATTTATGATTTAAAGTAAGTACATTATATATGTATATATA
Source organism: Scalesia atractyloides (assembly GCA_947069175.1). Lineage (NCBI taxonomy): Eukaryota > Viridiplantae > Streptophyta > Magnoliopsida > Asterales > Asteraceae > Scalesia > Scalesia atractyloides. Next base: position 96,364,577 of record CAMTDV010000005.1, on the reverse strand, counting down.
TATATACATGTGACAAAGACTTAATAATAACTCCATAGTTACTTGTTAAGAAACTGGTTACATCATCTAAAGACCATACACTTGTTACGATTCTAATGGGTCTTCGAATCCATGAAAACACACCAAACCCTTGTGGTTTCTATAGTGTCAAGAACAAGTGTCATGACTCCAAGATGATTACTTTAATAATACTATTTTTACGTTATTTACATTCCGAATCCATAATCTCCCCCAATACCCATACACGTTCCTTACTTCTTGTAGAAGGGCAAGGTGCTCCAAGATAATCAACCTACCACACTCCCGGGATTCAAGTCGGATTTAGCTTGCAAAACCGTGAGTATACTCGATCCCTTTTTCCTATTTTTATTTTGGGTGCAACATGTTCAAAAACCATAAAACTAGTTTACAACTTGCTCTATCCATTATAACATGATACTTGTTTATATACTCAATCAACGCATGCTATGTTAGACTTGTGATATATGATTATTAACTTTGCTAGCCAACCTTAACATATATAGCGCTATAGGAGTAACGCCCGCCCGTATGCTTGTGGTATTGTTAAGTAAACTATTAAACACCCGTTTTATGACAATGTTGGGTAATCACAATTGTGTTAGACTTTGGTTTGACATATAATTTCACATGTTCTAGTATGCAATCACCATATGTGTACAAGTTGCCATGTTGGATATGAGACAAAATTATTCTTTATTATGCTATGTATCAAACTTGTATGATCGCCAACATTTTTGTTAATATATATTATTTTAATACATGTTGCAGGAAATTAAGTTGATGACATGGAAGAAACACAACCAGGGTGGATTAGATACACGCCAATTTTGATTATGTACTTCGTTTATGTTGAAATTGTTATTTGGAACTTGTTGTAATTTTATTCTCGAAAGTATGTATTTCCCTTTAGTATCAATGAAATTTGAGTTGTTAAATATTGTCGCAAAGTAGTGTTATGACGTTTTGAGCAATTTGTTCGTCTCATCCCAATGTTTCCGCCATGGGTTGGGGTTTGACAGATTGGTATCAGTGCCATAACTATAGGGAATTAGTAAAATTGCCATGCTCTTGACCTAGTCTATAGTTGAAGTGTCTGATTTTTGACCATTCTTTATCCATGCTTAAAATGTTAATTCTTCCTATATTGCTTCTATCTCTTCTTTTGTCTAAATATTGCAATATGTCTTTCCTAAGACATCTTACACAAATTACACATTTGAAGACACTCTTGTTACATCAACAAGACGATTTGCACCAAGATAGGCCCAATGGCCCACAATTTTTGGTGAAATCCCTCAATCCGCGTATTCTATTTTGCACGAAGTACACCATCAAGCTAGGAGTGATATCCACATCTTGATGGGAACTTCCATTTCAAACTCTAGTGGACCCTATCAACGAGTCGGAATTCACTCCTCGTTTGGTAAGTACCAACCACGTTAGGGTACGATGTTATTAAGTTAGGGTAAGTCGGATTTAGCTTGCAAAACCGTGAGTATACTCGATCCCGTTTTCCTATTTTTATTTTGGGTGCAACATGTTCAAAAACCATAAAACTAGTTTACAACTTGCTCTATTCATTATAACATGATACTTGTTTATATACTCAATCAACGCATGCTATGTTAGACTTGTGATATATGATCATTAACTTTGCTAGCCAACCTTAACATATATAGCGCTATAGGAGTAACGCCCGCCCGTATGCTTGTGGTATTGTTAAGTAAACTATTAAACACCCGTTTTATGACAATGTTGGGTAATCACAATTGCGTTAGACTTTGGTTTGACATATAATTTCACGTGTTCTAGTATGCAATCACCATATGTGTACAAGTTGCCATGTTTGATATGAGACAAAATTATTCTTTATTATGCTATGTATCAAACTTGTATGCTCGCCAACATTTTTGTTGATATATATTATTTTAATACATGTTGCAGGAAATTAAGTTGATAACATGGAAGAAACACAACTAGGGTGGATTAGATACATGCCAATTTTGATTATTTACTTAGTTTATGTTGAAATTGTTATTTGGAACTTTTTTTTATTTTATTCTCGAAACAATGTATTTCCCTTTAGTATCAATGAAATTTGAGTTGTTAAATATTGTCGCAAAGTAGTGTTATGACGTTTTGAGCAATTTGTTCGTCTCATCCCGATGTTTCTGCCATCAGTTGGGGTGTGACACCCTGCAATAATCATTAGAAACCAACTAATGGATCTATGAAATTAATTCACCCAACAAACTTTTGTGGTCAAATAATTACATTCGCACCAATCTCCAGCAACTAAGCATCAACAGCTCCCAAAATTCCATTTTTTTGGAAAATTTTATGTATAGAAGTTTCAGTATCAAGGAAGGTTTTGGTAACGAAGTTTCGGTATCAAGGAAGGTTTTGGTAAGGAAGTTTCGGTATCAAAGAATGTTTTGGTAAAATAGTGATATAGAAACTCAATTTCAGTATTCATGGAAGTTTCGGTATGGAAGGAAATTTTTGTAGATATATATCGGTAACCCATGAAATTTCGGTATGGGTAATATTTTTTGACATTAGAAATTTCAGAGGAAATTTCTGACATTAGAAATTTCGGAAGATATTTCTGACATCAGAAATTTCAGCAGGATAAATTTCTAATAAGTAAAAATTTCGGTTGTGAAAGAAATTTCTGTAGAAAAAGAAATTTCAGTGTTAGAAACTTCCTCAAACATATAAATTACACTTTTGTATACATAAACTTCTTCAGATGCTTTTCTGTACATATAAACTTCTTTAGATGCAGAAATTGTACTGTAATCAGAAATATCATTTTTTCCTTCTTCAACCTTTGTTCTTTAGAAACTTCTAAAAATCCACAATTCTTGCAAAATAATCCGAAATCCACAAAAAATGTCACACCCTCAAAATCCACGTGCGGAGTATTACCACGAGGCTGTGACTAACTAGGATCATACCATCAATCATATTGAACAATAAGTGAAAGTAAACAAAGTCCATCGCAATCAATACGATTGGTGTTTACGAAAACAAATATCCAAAACCAAATTTTAGTGTCAGTGGAAGCATAATGTCTAAAACCCAAATCAAAAGTTTAAAAGTTCATAAACTTTTATAAGAACCCAAAAATGTTTTTTTTCCCAGAACGACCAGCCCTCCGTGCAAGCTCCGGTAAGTACCTAACGACCTGCAAAGCATGTAGTAACGTATCAACAAAAAAATGTTGGCGAGTTCACAGTTGTTTAGTGTTGTTCCAAAAACATAAGTTCATTAAAATACTCCGTTCTTATAGAACATGTCACGGGGAGCTATCCCACCTTTTTAAGCTACTAACCCGTTACCATACGACTACTAACTGTGGTTATGTTTTCACGCGTCAATGTCTATCGTCATTGACTAGTGCCTAAGTATATTAGTCCACGCCGTCCTTTGTGGCACGGTGTGAGGCTTGTTAGACCTAATAGCGCTATTCAACTAATAACACCGTTCGCCATTAGCCCGGCGATTGATCGGTATAAAATGTGTAGGGTCTTTCAGATAGTGTTTCCGTCTAGTACGCTTAAGACATGTGATATAATAGTAAATTAACTTGTTGTCCCACCCAATGGGGACAAGGTTTCCTGTATTCTACCCAAGGAGAATACGTAGTTGTTTTATTCCGTTCCCAAGCCACTGGGAATACATGCTTTTATAAAAGTGTGAACTCACCTTAGATTAGCTCGGCATATTAAGTTATGGAAAGAAATACGCGAGGTGGAACCTTTCAATCACGTCCTAACATGATTATCGTTTAGTTTATTAGTGTGCTCATGAAAGACACGAAATCCTTACACGTATCATACAATCACGTTGACAACTTACATATATATCCCTCGTATATATTTTCGTTCAAACGGTATATGTATATGAATATATAGATGTCGTAGCATACAACAACTTAAATGATATTTAATGTTGACATTAAAATGTTCGATCATTCTCAAATAACACAACTAGCAATCAGATGCACACATTGCGACTTAATAAGTTTCAGCTTTAATACTCCAAACTGGGTTGTATTCGTGTATTTTTATAAAATAGTTACAGGTCATGATAAATTCCCAAAAAAATATATGACATGTGAAAAGGTCTCAGTGTGTTTCTGTAAAATTTTCAAAGTCTAGTTGTTTACATATTTTTCGTAAAAATTTGAGCAATGGGTAGTGGTTTGAATTGTTATGATTCCTACCCCTGCCCACTGTTTATTTTATTTAAAGATCACCGAGTCTCCAAACAAGGTGATTCTAGTTGGAGAACTTCTGTTTACTCGCATATTTTCTTTGGTTTAAATCTCATAACTTATGTTCTAATATAGCCTTAGATATGACTGAAAACGTGACCTGCAATTTCTTCAGAAAAAGAACAGCCCAGCGCACTGTAACGAAAAATTCCATTTAAAATAGTAATCGATCGTCAAAAAAATGATTCCAGGCCGTTTGAATCGTATTTTGAAACTATACTTTGTGGATCAAGAAAACTCATTTTCGATAGGTTATGACCCAGTTATAGTCAACAGAAGTTGGCTGCAGATTTCAGACAGAATCTGTTTTCAATTACCCGTTTATGCAAACGATTAATTAATGTACCCGTGACACCAAAAACATGATTCACAGCAGGTTTATAGTCGTTTATAACATATTTATCATGTTCAACATCATACTCAATAATCAAATCAAACCCTAGCAATTCAATTTCACAAGAAATCATCATAACCTTGTAATCACACAAAACCCTAGTTACTAAACATGTAATCATAATGATCCAAACATACTGAAACATGATTTCCAACAAGCCCTAGATTTTAATTATTCTCATAAACACCAAGTATAAATCATCAACAAAAACGCAGTCAAGAACATCGAAGAACTCAAATCAAAACACATGATAACACACTAACTTGAATCAAATAACTAGGAGACTAGAGAGAGGGAGTGTAGAGATCGATTGGGGGGGGGGGGTCTTGATCCTCTGCCGTCACACCAGGAGGGGGAGAAAGAAGATTAGGGTTTGCTAATTTTTTTTATAAACTCTCATGCACACATACGTATTGGGTTAGTTGGGCCGAAAAAGGGAATGGGTGGTGGGTTGGGCTTGTTCGAGTTTGGTTCGGGTTTTAGACGTTACACAATTTATAACCCACTAGTAACCGAGAGGTTTTAATTATATTTAAAAAATAATAATAAACACGTTTAATATAAAGAACTGGACCGGAATTGTTATCTGATTTTCTGGGATGTCACATTATCCCCAACTTGAAGGAATTTTCGTCCTGAAAATTTAGCACACAGTCACAGAGGAAGCTAGTTGTGTTGAGCGTTTTCGTGGGGTGTCACAAAAAACACCTATAGAAGCTCACCAATAACACCCAAAACACAACCAACACTATCAAATCACCTAAAACCCACATAAATGCCTCAAAGCAACCAAAAACCCCATTTTCTTCATACCTTAACGTCTCTTGGTGGATTTCCAATTCTGAGCCCCGAATCAAGAGCAATGGTGAATCGATTGGATGTTAGACACAAGCAATTCGATAACCTCGCTATGATACTATGTGAAAGTGCGCGCAGATCGATAAACAAGCTCACATTCATAAAAAACCGAGTCGGGTGTGGTATGAGCCCAACAAACAACAAAAACGAAAAAGGTGTGTATAATATGAAGTGAATCTTAAATGAATCAAGTTGGCATGATGTTGGAAGAGGTGTGTAGCATGCTGTGATTGGGAATATTAAATTGTTGAGTGTTGTAAACTGCTTCAGGGAGCCGTTTGTGAACCTTTTGATGGAAGTTTACAAAGGAACACGAATGTATAATATGTAGTTATAGTTGTAAATTAATGCGAAAACCAACTCTGTGCTTCTAAGGTTAATGATTTGTGTTCAAATACACTAATGTTGTTCAACATGTAAGATATCATTGCTCAATCATATCACTTTTTTTACAAGAGAAATTCCCTTTATAATCTTATAATTCTTTATATTTTAAAAGTTTATAATTTGTGCTTTATTGTAGATCTATGGTTTAATAATATCATGTGATTCAAGCCAATGGTTTCATCACGGGTTGTATAAAGAAAATATTTCTTTTAAATCTATTGATTTAATAAATTACACAGATATAATTGCTACTATATTCACAATCGGTTCCTGTGTTACGATTATTAACATATTTTAACACCCTCTTTATAATGAGGAGCCGGCCGCGATTAAAGATGCAAGTTGAGCTAAAACGTACATAACGTAGATCACCCTGAATCTAAATTAGGTTGAAAATAAACATAAATGTAGTAAAGGAGTACATTTTGAATATATAACAGAAACGCGTAATGAATATACAACATGAGGGTTTCCAAAAATAATACATGAACGGTTCAAAATCTTTCTTAAAAAAAGGCTAAAGACCCATAGAAACAATGCTGACCGTTGAAGCCATAGAAAAGCAAAAAGGCCATATCATGACCAAATGACCTTTCAGCAAGTATCACAATTATATTATAATCTCAACAAAAATGTCTTTGCATGAGTGAGACCATGCTGACCGTTGAAGGTGCATGTGGTATTTGCATCTCATCCGTTAACTTCTACCCAGCCATCATAGACTGAGAGGCACTTGTAGCTATTGGCTTAGAGCCCAAAAGAGAATTTTGGCTTGTTTTGGCTTAGAGCCCAGAATGAAATCATGGAACTGATTTTATGATTACACAAAACATAACCGAAACTTTTGGTATTGATGATTACACAAAACATATAACCGAAACTTTTGGTACTGGACAAAAAAAAAAAAAATTAAAGAGTTGGGCCTGGCCCAAGGAAGTTCGAAGAAGAAAATGAAAGAAAAAAGAAAAGAGAACTACATATATCCCCTTACTAGCTTCACTAATTATAATACCCAACTCAAAAAATCAGTTACATATATTTCCTTCCTAAAAGCTATAAATATCAAATTTACCTATTTTAATTTTTCTTTTATGAAAGTTTATTAATGGTTTGCATTTAGTAAAGATGAAAAAGAAAAGATAAAAAAAAAAAAACTAAAATGACTTATTTTTCATGCCAAATGTGTATTTTATATAGGGGTGCAAACGAGCCGAGTTACTCGAGCTCGGCTCGAAAAAAAGCTCGAACAAGCCGAGCTTAAACGAGCCCGAGCCTAAAAACAAGCTCGTTTAGTAAAAGAGCCCGAGCTTCGCGAGCCCTTAACGAGCTTTCTGTTTATATATTTTTTATTAATATACTAAACATCTATTTAAATAATAATATTTACCATTTGTATAAATGTAAAAAATAACTAAATTATATGTATAATAATAATTATAATTAATATAAATTAATTAATAAATACTAAACGAGTCGAGCTCGAGCCGAGCTCGAGCTTGAAAAATTACCTTCGAGCCGAGCTCGAGCTTTAGAAATAAAGCTCAAATTGAGCCGAGTTCGAGCTCGAGCTTTCATATGTTAAATGAGCCTGGTCGAGCTTGGGCTCGGCTTGGCTTGTTTGCACCTCTAATTTTATATGACGAAAAAGAAAAGATTAAAATACTAAAAAGACTTCACTGTTCATTGCCAAAATGTGTTATATATATATATATTAATATAATTAATTAATTAATAATATGTAACATCCTCAACTTTCTAACCTTATATAATTTCACGACTTAATTGCGGGGCTTGCTCCTCTCGTGACGTTGCATGGTTTTAAACGCAATAGGTACTATTTAACGAATTGTTAACTATATTAGAGTGTACTTGCAACACTTTTGTGACAAAAGTACATGATATCGAAATTGGAGGGACCTTGTGATTTTCTAAGTGTAAGGAAGGATGAAAATGCAAAATTTAGCTCATCATCTTTTTGCTAAAACCCTAGTGCCGTATAACATCAGAAGGTCTCTCATTCATTTTTTTCCAACGCAAAACAAAGGCGATTTGGATCTAAACTCCTTACCGTTCCAAAGGTAACCTTCGAGCCAATTTCTAGTTTTGTTATCAGGTTAATTTAGAGGTGCATGGGGTTCGGGTTGGGGCTTGCAAACCGAACCACCTAGCAGTGGCGGATCTAGATTCGTTCTTAGCGGTAACGTTTTATAAAAAAAAAAACGGTAACGAAATCGAAAAAAAAGTAAAATTTTCCAAAATTTATATTTAACCGTTAGCGCAAAGCGACGGCTGCCGTTTGCCCTAGTTTTTATCAGGATAATTTAGAGGTGCAAGTCTGGTAAAAAAATTAATAAGGGTTGTGGATATTGCATTATGGGTTTAATGGAGGATATGGAAAGATGATGATGATTATTGACGAGCATGTGGGAATAGGGAATGAATATGGGAAAAGAAATAAGCGCACACACCTCAGTTGTATGCGGCTATGGAACAGTTGAAATAAAAGAAACAATTACGCAAGCAACTTCGTAGGCTGGTCACTAAATCCATCGGCAATTTTATAAAGAAAGCAAGCAATTAAGCTACTAAACATGTCAAAAAAGTCAAATGATTTAAAGAAGCAAGCAGCCAAGGACACAAGTGAATTAATTTAAGCAAACATCTAGACACATACATGAATTAACACGAGAAGGGTGGAGCCAACGATCTTGATGATGTTGAGAAGTTGAAGGTGAATGGTTATGGTGGAGACGATGATGGACATGTAATTGCTTCGGTTACGCAGTGATCGATTCACGCTTGATGATGAGTTGCAGGACGTTAGCTCGTAGATTGGAAGCTTTGCAACCGGTGAGTTCTAATTCCTTTTTACTAAAATATTTTCACGACTAGCATACATGCTTTTCACATGTTTTCATACGTGTCATGAATTTTAAATGTTAACGAGTTATATATGCGATAAAAATGTTTTATAAACATTTTTCCACGAACAATGTTTTTATATGACGTAGTGATTAATCGGGCTTTATTAGTCCTGCATAGGTGTATGACGTTTTATTTAGTGATGTCGAGGTCGTATAGGTATGGGGCGTGGTAGATGTTGATATTTAAAGCACTACTGATGAATTTTACTTGTAACTCTATTGTAGGTTCCGAACCTTAGTGGTAGCGGGAATGTGAAGGTAGTAGTTGCCAGGTAGTTAACGTGCGTTTAACCTTATATGTGTATCTATGTGTTTTATGTGAATTAACACCTTGAGGTGCTTGATGCAGGTTACTTGTGATGGCGGCGTTACCTTCGGGGTGGCGTCAGGTCATGAGATGCGGGTTACTTGTGATGGTGGCGTTACTTTTGGGGTGACGTCAGGTCACGAGATGCGGGTTATGGAGACGTTACCTTCGGGGTGGCGCAGGTCACGAGAAACATCACTAAGATGTTTAAATGATTAGCCCTAGTGGCAACGACGAACCATTCGGGGTATTATGCGGGTGACAGACTCTTCGGGTTCAAATTGGAGGAGATGAAACCTTGACGAGGGCAAATGATGATAGCCTACGGGCAACAAACGATGTGTCAGGTTCCCACCTTATGTGCTTACATGTTTCACGTTAGTTAAATGGTGGGTAAATGATGATTATTTATGTAGTTGACGAATGATGTTAAGTGATGTGGGTAACGAATGACGTCTTATTATGCAGTTGTCGAGTGATGTTAAATTGTGTAGTTGTCAGACGAGATCAAGTTACAATTGAGTTTTTAGCCATTAATTGTTATGTCCTAGATACGAGTCGGTTTGGTTAATGGTCATATGAATTAAGATGCATTGCAGGTTGTCCTTTGGTGTTCAAGAAATCTGATCCATATCGGAAAGGATTACCGGTAGGGTGATTAGATCGAGGATATGGGTGGAGTTTTGGGTTACGGGTTGGAGTCATTAACTTTAAAATGATGTTAATGTATTTTAATAAACGATGGTGGTTTTAAAATGTATGGTGTTTTGGTTTTCAAATAAAGCATTTGGGATGTGTTTTAAATGCTTCAACTAAACTGTTAGAACTCATTCAGCGTAGCTGACTTTTGCATGTATGTTAGATGTTTTGCAGGTGTGTGATACGAGTCGGTGCTGCTCTCGGCTAGCAGTTGGGATTACTCGTGATATAGTGGAATGTATTCGATTTGTTAGAAACTAAATAACATTTTGAGTTTTTATTTATCATGTACTGTTTTAATCAAAATTTCCGCTGCGTATTTTTTAGAAAGGACTTATTTTCAAACAGTACAATGTGATGTGACCGACTGTGATGTGCCGGTTTGGGGTCTTATAAGTTGGTATTAGAGCAGTGGTTTAAGAGAAATAAGCATTCTTGGATGCCTAAACTTAAATTTTAGTGGGACCAATGTAACGAATGCCACCACGACTAACCGTGAGCCAAGAGGTATGTTTGACATGTTGTGTTTAGTAATTGAAATTTCTTGTTTTGTGTGCTTGCATTACGTGGAAGGTAAAACACTAGTGTGACCGTGACGGGAAATGTTTAGAACGTCTGCGGGACACAGACAATCGATAGCACGTGATCAACGTTGTGGGCGGTCTATTGTTACTTCTCATGTTCTAAATGATGACCTGAATGAATCATGCGAGTGTTCTGCCTTGGGTGGGTGTTTAATAACGGGTTAATGGTGGAATTATGCCTTTAGATGAGATTACATTGTGTTATCGTCTATTAATTAACGATAGATCATTTATGAGTTATGCCTTGCACATTCGGTGGTTTAATCATTGGTGGGTATATATGTAGTTGTTGTTAGATCATGTGTAGTCTGTGGCCATGTGGCAATGCTTGTATAGCTTGATTTTATACTAGTATAATCTTTGGTGTGGTATAACAGTCATTGTCGACCACAAATAGACTAGTATAGATAGGTTTGTGATTCGTCTTAACTTATGGTATTGATTGCGCCTTGCGCATGTTAAATGTTCAGGATGATGTTATGTGTACAGATACTTAAAGTAACCTAAAGAAACTATGTAGATGTTTCTAGCTTGGGTTTGGTGTCTAGTATGATGATTGGTACGACGGTGTGAACCTTATATTGGTACGGTGGTGACGAGTGGTAACGGTCACAAATGAGGTATACGTATTTTCCCAGGCTTAGAACTAGAATGAATGATGTACGAGTCTGGTAGTTGCGGTTACCATTTAATGAGTGTTATGTATTTCATTGTTATTGTGTTGTAGAGGTATGTGATACTTTCGTGAATGGTCTTCTTTAAGACATGCGTTCTGAGTATTGTCGTTTTCCTAAATTGAGGATGCCATAGTTGTGATAGTAATTGTATATAAGAAATTGTTTTCCTATTGTGATGAATTCTTAGTGACGAGATCGTATAAAGATAGGGCGTAAGGTGATGCGATGCTTGTTTGTGCACTTATCAGGAGCTTTTATAAGAGGTTTTCGTTTGTCACATTAGCATTAGGACGTGTAGTACTAAATCGAGTTACAGATATGTAGTGTGGAGAGTATCTTTCGCTTGCACAGCGGTTAGCAATGCAACCACGATGGAAGAGTGGCAGTGCTAAGGGATTCAATACCGAGTGATGGTGTAACATAACGACATGATGACGTGTGACGGGAAGACTTTGTATAGAAGACTTAGTTGACGCATACTTCTGATTATTCGAGGAGTTGAGATTGCACGATTGAAATGTGATTATGAAGCTTGAGGTAGACGGTTGGCAGATGATGCACGAGTCTTCGGCAATCATCATACTTCGACGATTGTACGGCCGATTGTAGATATGGTATTGCCTACTTATGGGTATGATGGACAACGACAACGCGTCAGAATTGCTCAAAATCGGAGGTGACATTGACGTGGCTGTTGTGGTTACGAGTGAGACATGGAAGGTGTGTCGACAAGCCGATGATAGCTACAAGTTTTGACGATATAAACGATGTTAACAATTACAAAATGGATGATGTCATTGGTTACAATATAGACATTGCTAAGACGATTAGTGTTATCAATGCAACCTTCGCGCGATGAACAACACATTGGGAGTAGTGGTAGGTCACACTCTATGGTGACAAGAAGGCATAATCGCGGGTCATGAGACAGGGATGCCTAGTGAGTATGGAGTCAAATGAGAAGTTGTACGAGGAATGTATAAGCAAATGAAACGAGCCGTAAAGTTAAAGGCAAATGGTTGAGAAGACTCATTTGACTACCATGTATGGTAATTGGACTATGCAACAAGGCGATGTGGTTATAAGGCAATGAGAAAGGACTTATTTTCACTGAGATTACCGTGATATAGTGGAATGTATTCGATTTGTTAGAAATTAAATAACATTTTGAGTTTTTATTTAATCATGTACAGTTTTAATCAAAATTTCCGCTGCATATTTTTTAGAAAGGATTTATTTTCAAACAATACACTGTGATGTGACTCGATTGTTTGGTGCCTAGATTGGGGGTCTTCAATTAATGATGCTTTAACACGATTACAACGTTGATAAATTTTACATTGTTAAGTGTCTCAGAATCATTTGTATAAGTTTTATATACATTCATTAATTACAATTACAATTACATTACATTACAATTACATTACATTACAATATATTACAATTATATTACATTACAACATATTACAATAATTACATTACAATTATTACAAATTACATTACATTACTATGGGTCAGGATATACTAGGAAGTTTTCATGGGTAGGAAGGATAGGAAGTAATCTTGACCATCTATTTAGTAATCAAGGTCTAAGATTAAATGGGTGGAATTAAAGGAAAGAAAAGGAAGCGCGTGAGTTTGTTAAGGGGCATTGTAGTCAATCCAAGGTAATAGTTTCTCTCTCCTCCAATTCCCCCCATTTTTTAAACGTTAATAACTCATTCATACGACATTATTTTTTTATAAAAATTGCACCATAAAAACGATGCGTTTTTTATCTTTAAAACGAGCACATTATTGCTATACTTTTGAAAAAAAATCGATAACCCAGATGGTAAAATGCAATGAAAAAACACAATTTTTTTTCATTTTTATAAAATACAATGGACTAAAAAACACAAAATAAAGTATTTTTTCTAAAAGGCAATGGACAAAAAACACAAAAGAAAATGTTTTTTTTATCTAAAAAGCAATGAATTAAAACACAAAACAAAGTTTATCTCTAAAACGTAATTGACTAAAAATATAAAAGAAATTGTACTTTCTAAAACACAATGGACTAAAATCACAAAAGAAAAGTGTCTTTTGTAAAACGCAATGGACAAAAAACTGTGTTTTTTCATTATTTTGTAAAACGCAATAGACAAAAAACACAAAAAATGTGTTTTTTCATTCTTTTGTAAAACGCAATGGATAAAAAACAGTGTTTTTTCATTTTATTTTTAAAACGCAATAGACAAAAAACAACCAAAAAGTGTGTTTTTTTTTTCAATTCTTTTGTAAAACGCAATAGACAAAAAAACTGTGTTTTTTTAATAACAAAAATTATATTTTGTAAAAGTAATGGACAAAAAAACACACAAAAGTGTGTTTTTTCATTATTTTATAAAACGCAATGGATAAAAAACACAAAAAAATGTGTTTTTTCATTCTTTTGTAAAACGCAATGGAAAACATGTTTTCATTATTTAAAACATGACAACAAAAAGGTGTGTTTTTTCATTTTTTTTTGTAAAACACAATTTTAAATGAAACTTTAAACTGAAAGGTGTTTTGTAATTTTTCTTTGAGACGTTTTGTCAAACACCTGGTGTGCAACTTTTTATTAATGATTTCTCAATGAAATTGGAACTAATGATGTTGCCCATACGCATGAATAAATCAAGAGAAAGAGTAGAATTAGAGATATCTTCACCTTAAATACAAAACGTTTAAGAAATTTGAGAAGAAGAGTACTTTTTTTAACAGAAATCTCGTGTCCCATCGATTATGTTAAATTTGACAGAGTGGTGAGGTTGGGGAGACGATTCTGGTGGTGGTGGGCGATGGAGTGACGACGGTGGTGGTGGTGGTGGTGGTGGGTGAGATGTATCTTGAAAGAAAATGACATACTGTGTTTTTGTTATAGAACTGAGTTTTTTATCTTATGGTTTTTGACTAAAATGTCAATCTAATGTTTTTTATCTTTGACACGTGTCACTCTATCATTGCTTTCTATCCTTCCTAACTAAAACAAACTTCCTATTTGATCCATTCCTACATTACATTATACATACTTACATTAAATTAAACAATTACAAAGCTAATGAATAGTAGTTTAATCATCAAGAAGTTGCCACGTGGCAATTTTTGTTTATTGTTTTTTATTTTATGTTATATTTTTTGTTTATTGTTTTTTTATTTTATATTATATAATTTTCTCCAATAACTCGCGCTTGTTAACTTGAAAAAAAAACTAAATTCGCAATTGCGTTTAATTTTCCAGGCCTTTCATTGTAAATTTTGTTGAGAGCATAGTTGCTAATTATTTTCTTTATTATTTTTCTTAACTTTAATGATTTATTTTTATCACGGGTTGGGATAAATGTTATCTAGTATCATTTGTTCATCCCCGATCACGGATACCGTACGAACAATAACGGTATCGCACAATTTCTTTTGTTGATTTTCTTCAACTTTTAATGATTTTTTTTAGTTTCAAGGGTAGGGATGAGTCGGGTCAACCAATATCGAATCAATCGGTACCGAAATTGATAATTAAGATCTTTCTGTTCGGGAAATTCTGTACCGCTACCAAGTACCATTTGCTCATCTCTGACCATGAGTTTCATACGAGTAACATCATTGCCATATAACTTTTTTGGTTGATTTTCTTTCGGTTATCTTTTAGTGTTTTTTTTTCTACATTTTTTTTGTCAATGGTTTCGTGCGCAACGCGCTCGTAATGATTTTAAGACACATGTAAACACAGACTAAATAATAAAAAAAAGTTCGCCGCAACGCGGCGAATGATGATAAACATAGTAAGAATTTATAAATATACGGGTCGTATTCGAGTTGTATTCAACATACTAACTCTTCAAACTAAAAACTTTTAACTTACCATTTTGGCAAGATTGCCACCTTAGTTTGTAATTTGCCATGGTAATGATTCCATGGTGTAAGTTCGAATTACCTTTTAAAACAAATCTAATATTCTTATATTCATGTTTTATACCAACTTATAAATTGCAGTTTCATAATAACAAACCTGTCAGTGCTTAATTATATTCCCATTCATTATACAAGCCAATAAAAGATAGAAAGATAATTACACGATTAACAAAACTAGTTTGTATTCATTTGTCAACTAGTCTCTGTGCAATCATCTTCAGTGTCAAGATAAACGTCAAGATAACATGTAATCCGGCTATACGTACAATTAATATTTCTCTTTAATTGTTTTTAGATTATTCACTTTTCATAATAATAAAACCTTAGTCATTAGTCTATCTTTCTTCTTCTCAATACATGTCGATTAATTAATGAAATAAAAATGAAAACTAAATAGAGCCCCTAAAATAATTAAGACACGCTAACCTACTACATCAGCTACAAATGTGTGTAATTAATTTTTCTCGACAAACTTGATAAGGTTGATACGACGTGGTGGCTCTACTCACATTTTCGTTCCCTGTTGACATTAAAGATGATGAATCGGAAGCACTACTTTAAAGTAATTGATAAACATATGAATTATGAATGAACATCAATCTAACAACAAAACAATCATACCCAATAAATCCCCCAAATAGCAAAGCTAATGATAGGTCTGGGGAGCGTGAGATGTATGGTGAACCTTACATCACCGCACTAGTAAAAAGAGAAACCTTCAATAACACCATAGAACATAAAGGAGTGGAATAACAAACTAATTTGCATAGAAATAGTGGAGATAACATAAGGATATCATAAGGTAAAATAGTCCATAGAACATGAAAGATAATCACATACAAATAGATACTCAAAAGATATCCCCTACAAATAAACTCTAACTCCCACATCTTCAACTTCACCTTAAAAGTCCTTAACGTTAATCTCACATCTCCATAGATCCCTATTATATACCATGTCCGTGGAGAGGTGCAACTCTAATCAAATCCTGCCTTATTCGCTCATCCTGGGTAATTTGGGCCTGCCTCTACTCTTCATCCCATCCACAGTCAAGGATTCCACTATTCTAACTGGAGTTGTCGACTGTCTCATCTTCACATGTCCAAACCATCTAAATCTCCCCTTCTGTATCTTATCCGATATACTATCACTCCGAACCTTTCCCTAAGAACTTCATTTCTTATCCGATCCAACCCATCCATCTTAACATCCTCATCTCTGCTACTTCCATCTTATGCGCCTGTGTCTTCTTGATGACCCAACAGTCTGTTTCATACAACATAGCAGGTCTAGCTACAACTCTATCTAATTTCCCCTTTAATTTAGTTGGAAACCTCTTGTCGCACAATACCCCAGTGACTACTCTCCACCTACACCATCCAACCTGGATGCAATGAACTACAGCACTATCTATCTCCCCGTCACTTTGTACAAACGATCCTAGATATTTTTGTTAGTTGTCCGCAGAACCATTTGACCGTAAATGGTAATTTGAGTAGCGTCTACGTCACTTACTTCTCTGAAATCATAGTAAAGATACTTAGCCTTAGAGCAACTAATCTTAAAACCCTTGCCTTCCAAAGCTACTCGCCACTCCTCTAATCTCTCATTCAGGCACTGTTTAATCTCCGTCACTAACAATATACTCTGCGAAAAGCATGCACCATAGGACTGCCTCCTGAATCGATCTAGAACAACTCATCCAACACTAATGTATAAAGAAACGGACTCAACACAGATCCTTGGTGGAGTCCTACCTCCACAGGGAAAAAACCGGTATCCCCTACAGGTGTACACATTAGTTTTAGTCATAAAAATACATATCCCTGGTTATATTATTTAACATGATATTGGTATTTTTTTTGTTCATTTTCTAACGTATGCGCAACTAGATCTGTTGCACATTCCTATTCTTATTTTTTATTAGAGGCATCCACATCCATGTCCCATATTAACCCTTTCCCTATAACTTGGAGAAAAAATATCATATACAATTATATATATCCAAGTTCCAACCAAAACTAAAAATTAGTGATGACCAAAAACAAAACCGTAACAAAAAACCAAACCGTTAACCATAAATTAACCCAAAGCTGACCAAAGCGATCTGCTTAGGTGAATATGAATAACCGACCATTTTCTAATTTGCGCTGCACCGCAAAGGCCACCTATTCAATTGGTGTGCAATTGGTCTAGACTTCACACTGGATAGGTAGTTTCATATTTAATGTGGAAAGAGATGTTTCTGGCCCATGTGACAGTGGTTCAACTACTAAATTGGTGGCTCGAGTTAAGTGTTTAAGAAAGATCATCTGCAGCTCCATCTCACCTTTGGGAAGGTTTTTTTTTTTTTATTTGGATCAAACCGAATCATCTGCACCTCCATTTCTTATTTGGATAAACTCAAAACGCAACCTAAAACGTAACATAAAATAACCGGGACAACCATAAATGCCGGTTTAGCTGACCATCGGTTATGCTTATGGTTAACACTTTCTGATTAATCGAATCATTGGTTAACCTAAACCCACTGTTAACCAACTTTGCACACCCGCAAATCGGGTATATATGGGACTAGGATTACTTAAACGCGTCACAAACCCGTCCCATTCTCAACCCTATTTAAAGGGTATATTCCGTTATTGTTTATAACTATAGTATATAACATTTAATATAATCACTACAATAATTTCTCTAACCCGTATAATGATCCATACTAGGCCTGTAAATGAACCGAACGAACACGAACATACGCATGTTCGTGTTTGTTCATTTAACTTTAACCGGACACGAACATGAACACAAATATATAATCGAACACACTTTTTTTGTTCGTGTTTGTTCATTTAACTTTAACCGAACACGAACATGAACACAAATATATAATCGAACACACTTTTTTGTTCGTGTTCGTTCATTAAGAAATCGGGCATGTTCGTGTTCGTTAATGTTCGTTCGTTTAAAGCCTAAACGAACGGTTCACAAACACAAACGAACATAAACATGAAAAATTTAACCAAACATATTTGATAAAAACATAAACAAAAATAAACGAACACAAATAAACGTAATTGAACAAACATAAACAAACACAATTTAACATTATTGAACACAAACAAACAAGTTTAATATATTACAGTTCATCTGAAAACACATATAAATTAAGGTTCATAGATACTAAAATTAAGTAGTTTTTTTATATAAATATTAAGTAAGTGATCAGTTACGATCTAAGAAAAATTTTAAAATTTCATCTTTTATTACTAAAAAACTCAATTACTAATTAGATATATTTATATAAGTAGTTAGAAAACCTAATATTTATATAAATTATCTATTTATGTATTTACTAAATTTAAACGAACATAAACGAACATAATAAACAACATAAACGAATGTTCACAAACATAAATGAACGAACACAAGGGCGGCTTGGAGGGGGTGCGGGGTGCGCGACGGCATGGGGCCCAAACCCTTCGGGGCCTAAATATTTTTAATTTTGTATAGAATTTACGTTGTAACAAGCAAGAATATATATATATATATATATATATATATATATATATATTTAGGGAGAGGATCATGAGAAAACTAGATATAAATGAGAAAACTAACTAAAAAGCCAAAAAAAGCATTAAAAACATACAATTTCTTTACAATTTTTTTTATAAAAAATCGCTACATTTTATGTATAAAAAACTTTTTATTAAAAAAAAACTTGTACTACACATGTGCGCTATATGTGTACTACATATGTGCATTACATGTTTATGTTGCACATGTGCATTATATGTTTTTTTATTATTTTTTTTAAAAGTTTTTTTATATAATATATATAGCGAATTTTAATAAAAAAAATCAAAAAAAAATTGATATGTTTTTTTTTTGGATTTTTTAGTTAGTTTTTTGGTTTTCTCATTTAAACTAGTTTTCTCATGATCCATCCCCTATATATTTATACTGAATCAAAATGTGACACAAACAAGCTCTTGTGAGGATAGTTATTGCCTTGCTTAAATAACAAGGAGACGTGGGTTTTAATCCCGCTGTCTACAAATTCTCTGTTTTAGCTTCATATTTTGGTTTTTTTAGTTGCATATGACATTTAATGCCTAATTTTGTCAACGACATTTTCCTCTTTAATTAATAAATTACTAACTAAATTTAGATAAAAATACTATTTAAATTACTTTCACATAAATTTTAGCGATTAAATAATTGATGAGTTTATAATATATGGAAATTTGCGAATAGGGCCCAACACTTTTATCTCGCACGGGGCCAATTTTTTTTATTTTTTTTTTGTGATTTTGGGAGACGGCCCTGAACGAACATAAATGAACGAATACAAGGTGTGTTCATGTTTGTTCATTTAATTAAATGAACAATTTTTTTTGTTCGTGTTCGTTCGTTTATTAAATAAACGAACATAAACGAATTCCCCGCCGAACAAATTCACGAACAGTTCATGAACGTTCGGTTCGTTTACAGGCCTAATTCATACAAATATCTGATTTTTGACATTATTGATGCTACATTGATTACAACGTTGCTCTTCAAATAGGGTTACAATATACTGAGTTTTAATCGTGTTTATTATTATGCTTCTAACACATTAATTACAACGTTACTCTTCAAATAGGGTTACAATATAGTTTTAATCGTGTTTATTATTATGCTTCTAACACATTATAGTTGTGTTACTCTTACATATATAGTTGCCAAAACGACATGTACTTAATTGGACCGATAACCCTAAAACTCGTACACATAGCTATTTTTTATTCGTATCCATGGCTTTTTCCCGTCTGTGTTATTTGACAACATAAATAAATAAATGTTTATTGATTTCAACATTTGGTTTTGATCCAGAAAGGTTTATTTATGATATCCTGAAGTCCATTTTCAAATCATGTAGATATCTAAATTGGCTTTTTGGATGATTAGAATAAAAAAAAAAGTTTAACCAGTCATCCAAAGACTCAATACTAATAAGTAATACTACGTTTTAAAATAGTCAATCTCATGAACTAAAATAAAAACTTATTTGTATGATAACTAGATTATTCAAACCGCGTGTTGCCGTGGGGAGTTAAGGGTAATTCGATAGGTATTGATTTAGTTCACCCCCGTGCTGGCACATGCTACAGGAAGCGGAAAAGAAAACCCAAAAGATACAGTCGTAACATAACACAAACTGATATGTACATGTTTATAATTTTTAAGCGGTTAAAAACCAAAACCTATCGCAAAACCAACTTTTAAACAAAGTATCGTACAAACTGTACGTTGCAAATCATAATGTTACCATTTCACATGTATATGATTTGAATAAACTAATATAAAGTTACCATTCTTTTAAAGCTTATTATTATTTTTAGCGCGTGATAAACATTAGCCGATACCACAGGTTCTTTGTTTCATGTAATTTAAAAATGAATATAATGTTATAATAGTCACAACCTGCACAACTTTTTTGAAATATTCTTAAGCTTTTTTGTAGCGTCTGTTCAATTAAAAAAAGGTTAAAGCAACCGGCAAATTAGAACCTATGCACTCAAATTAGTAGCAGACACTACTCATTCAAACTTTATAAAAAAGCATTTAATTTTTCGTTGCGGCGAGGACATAGAACCATGTCAAGTAGTGTGACAACCCTCAAGAATGTCTCAAACAAACCCGTAATCTAAACCTCGAACGCGTCCGATGAAAACTGGAACGAAAATTCTCGTCGCGTGTCGCGACAAGATTTGTAGTCACGTGGAGCGAGAGGGCGAGATTCGACAGAGGCCACGTCAGGGGCGTAGCCAGAAATTTTTTCCTACGGGTTCGGAAATTTTTCAAGGTTCGATTTAAAGGATTCTACGGGTTCAATGGTGAAATTTCTACATGCGCGATGTGAAAATACACTTGTATATAATACTAAAAAAAAATTTGGTATGGTTCGGTTGAACCCGTACCCTTCTATGTAGCTACGCCCCTGGGCCACGTATCGCCACATGATGCCACGTGGCAAGCCTACATGGTTGACTCGGCTGACCTAAACCCTAGATGGACCCTTCGCGTGTTGCAACAGAGTTTAAATTGGCTGACACGTGGCACGACGAAGCTAGATTCCAGCCAGATAAAATCAACCAGTCGCGCGTCGCGACAAGGTTAATCTGTCTTGTCGTGTGGCAAGACGGAGACAAAAACCAGCTATAAATAGAGCAGTTCATGGGCATTCCAAACTGCATACTCTCATTTCTTAATCTCGATTTCTAAACACTCTGCTTTGTTTCGTATACCGTGTATCAAACCCAAATCACCGATACTATACGATACCCTATCCGATCAAAGTTTTGATACATTCTTTATAAACATGTTTATAGTGTTTTATGACTTTTTACATGTTTATGGTGTTTTAGTAGTCTTCACTCTTTTATTTGTAAGTTTTATGTGTGTTTTATGGCTGAAATTATATTGTTTTATGACTTTTTACACTTTTTAGGAAATTTAGACTTTATAGCTGAACCCAACATATATATATAATATATATATATATATATATATATATATATATATATATATATATATATATATATATATATATAGAGAGAGAGAGAGAAGAGAGAGAGAGAGAGGGGGTCGGTTAATGTACAATAGCGCTTATCGTGCAATGCGTACGCGAGCATCTAAACCACACATCTGAGCCTTCAATTAAACGCGGTGACACAATAATAGTTAAGTCGACGTAATTACGCACATTTAAAAAAAATTAACCCACCAAACATTACGCATGAGTTGTTGCAAACCCTAATTAGGCATGTTATACACATACTCATGCATGTTATAAAAAATAAGAAATGACACACGTCTCAATTCCCTGCTCACGTACGCATCACACGATAAACATCATATATTTACACTTTCTCACTCTCTCTTTTATATATATATATATATATATATATATATATATATATATATATAATAACATATCAGTACATTAATTAGAGGATAAACCTACCAATAAAAATATGGTAAAAACAATAATATATATTTATAACATACACTTATTTATGAAAGTCATATAACGAGTAACTAATGGATTTTAAGGTACATTTAAGATGGTGTATATTCACTATTCAAATAAAATTATACTCTACATTAAACTAACGCTCTGCGACGGGGCGATCCAAATTTTAATGGAAACGTAGACGCAATAGTACAAATAACGCATTTGATATTTGTTTGATTCATTAAAATACCGATACTTACTGAAAAAGAAATAAAAAAAGCCATGATACGACCAAAAAATACTGAGATGTGTTTACATCGATCGAAACAGTAAAAACAAATATCAGTTCTGGCACTGACGTTGTCCGGTCAGTATTAGACTGTTCGTTTTGTTACATGTACAATATCATCTTCGATTGAAGCTTAAAAAAGAAAAAGAAAAACAAAAAATAGAAAAAAAAGATGAAAAGAATTCACAAAAGGACAAAATTCACAAAAGAACAAAAATTAATGTAGCTAAGAAGTTTATAAATTATAATAGGGCTTGGTTATCCACACATCCCTCTATTTTATTTGCATAGTCGACGTAATTACGCACATTTAAAAAAAATTAACCCACCAAACATTACGCATGAGTTGTTGCAAACCCTAATTAGGCATGTTATACACATACTCATGCATGTTATAAAAAATAAGAAATGACACACGTCTCAATTCCCTGCTCACGTACGCATCACACGATAAACATCATATATTTACACTTTCTCACTCTCTCTTTTATATATATATATATATATATATATATATATATATATATATATATATAATAACACATCAGTACATTAATTAGAGGATAAACCTACCAATAAAAATATGGTAAAAACAATAATATATATTTATAACATACACTTATTTATGAAAGTCATATAACGAGTAACTAATGGATTTTAAGGTACATTTAAGATGGTGTATATTCACTATTCAAATAAAATTATACTCTACATTAAACTAGCGCTCTGCGACGGGGCGATCCAAATTTTAATGGAAACGTAGACGCAATAGTACAAATAACGCATTTGATATTTGTTTGATTCATTAAAATACCGATACTTACTGAAAAAGAAATAAAAAAAGCCATGATACGACCAAAAAATACTGAGATGTGTTTACATCGATCGAAACAGTAAAAACAAATATCAGTTCTGGCACTGACGTTGTCCGGTCAGTATTAGACTGTTCGTTTTGTTACATGTACAATATCATCTTCGATTGAAGCTTAAAAAAGAAAAAAGAAAAACAAAAAATAGAAAAAAAAGATGAAAAGAATTCACAAAAGGACAAAATTCACAAAAGAACAAAAATTAATGTAGCTAAGAAGTTTATAAATTATAATAGGGCTTGGTTATCCACACATCCCTCTATTTTATTTGCATAGTCGACGTAATTACGCACATTTAAAAAAAATTAACCCACCAAACATTACGCATGAGTTGTTGCAAACCCTAATTAGGCATGTTATACACATACTCATGCATGTTATAAAAAATAAGAAATGACACACGTCTCAATTCCCTGCTCACGTACGCATCACACGATAAACATCATATATTTACACTTTCTCACTCTCTCTTTTATATATATATATATATATATATATATATATATATATATATAATAACACATCAGTACATTAATTAGAGGATAAACCTACCAATAAAAATATGGTAAAAACAATAATATATATTTATAACATACACTTATTTATGAAAGTCATATAACGAGTAACTAATGGATTTTAAGGTACATTTAAGATGGTGTATATTCACTATTCAAATAAAATTATACTCTACATTAAACTAGCGCTCTGCGACGGGGCGATCCAAATTTTAATGGAAACGTAGACGCAATAGTACAAATAACGCATTTGATATTTGTTTGATTCATTAAAATACCGATACTTACTGAAAAAGAAATAAAAAAAGCCATGATACGACCAAAAAATACTGAGATGTGTTTACATCGATCGAAACAGTAAAAACAAATATCAGTTCTGGCACTGACGTTGTCCGGTCAGTATTAGACTGTTTGTTTTGTTACATGTACAATATCATCTTCGATTGAAGCTTAAAAAAGAAAAAGAAAAACAAAAAATAGAAAAAAAAGATGAAAAGAATTCACAAAAGGACAAAATTCACAAAAGAACAAAAATTAATGTAGCTAAGAAGTTTATAAATTATAATAGGGCTTGGTTATCCACACATCCCTCTATTTTATTTGCATAGTCGACGTAATTACGCACATTTAAAAAAAATTAACCCACCAAACATTACGCATGAGTTGTTGCAAACCCTAATTAGGCATGTTATACACATACTCATGCATGTTATAAAAAATAAGAAATGACACACGTCTCAATTCCCTGCTAACGTACGCATCACACGATAAACATCATATATTTACACTTTCTCACTCTCTCTTTTATATATATATATATATATATATATATATATATATATATATATATATATATATATATATAATAACATATAGTACATTAATTAGAGGATAAACCTACCAATAAAAATATGGTAAAAACAATAATATATATTTATAACATACACTTATTTATGAAAGTCATATAACGAGTAACTAATGGATTTTAAGGTACATTTAAGATGGTGTATATTCACTATTCAAATAAAATTATACTCTACATTAAACTAGCGCTCTGCGACGGGGCGATCCAAATTTTAATGGAAACGTAGACGCAATAGTACAAATAACGCATTTGATATTTGTTTGATTCATTAAAATACCGATACTTACTGAAAAAGAAATAAAAAAAGCCATGATACGACCAAAAAATACTGAGATGTGTTTACATCGATCGAAACAGTAAAAACAAATATCAGTTTTGGCACTGACGTTGTCCGGTCAGTATTAGACTGTTCGTTTTGTTACATGTACAATATCATCTTCGATTGAAGCTTAAAAAAGAAAAAGAAAAACAAAAAATAGAAAAAAAAAAGATGAAAAGCATTCACAAAAGGACAAAATTCACAAAAGAACAAAAATTAATGTAGCTAAGAAGTTTATAAATTATAACAGGGCTTGGTTATCCACACATCCCTCTATTTTATTTGCATATCCCTTGAACCCTATAGGAAGCGTATAGGGTAATACAGTTCCTCTAGTCCAAGAGTATTGAGCAATACACTTCCTATTGTGTACTTGAAGTACAAACTTTTCACAAGATGATCAGCTAATGATTAGGGGACCAGGGGAAACGTATAGGGTAATACGGTTCCTCTGGGTCCAAACGTATTGAGCAATACACTTCTTATATGTGTACTTGAATTACAAACTTTTCAGAAGATGGTCAGATAATAGGAAGTGTATAGGGTTTTTCAAAAGACCAGGGAATCATATAGGGCCACGTTCCTTGGAGGAATTTTTTTTTTTTGCAAGAACAACATATTGTTATTAGTATCTTTTTGAACTTTATTTTTTTTAAATTAATTAAGTTGTTTTTTTTTTTGTTATAAAATGATGTTAGTTTTTTTTTTGTTATAAATTTAATAAAATACGTAGTGAAATTAAGCAATCCAAACAAGCTAAACATATTCAAATTAAACAAATATTTAAAATTAAATTCAATTATTCGTACAATACTGCATCATATAATAACAACATAAACCACTATCATCATCAATACTTGTCAGACTCAATGAGCTCCTCCTCCGTAAAGTTCGGGTCATGCCTAGTAGAGGGTGACGGGTTGTGCCGCGTATAGGACGTGCCTGGAGCCTATAAAAAATTTAAACAACGGGCTAGATGCATATTTATATTTTTCTGTAAAGAAAAACAAAATCAAATTTTAAGACGACAATAACGAATCGGTTAGATCCTAATAAAAGTAATATAAATAGAAGTTGAAAAGAACTGAGTTATTAGAAGATAATTTTTGGTGTCCCAATCAACTAACAGTTTTTTGGTTAATATTTGAGAAGATGTTTTTATAAAAAGGATTCAGATTAGGGGACCAGGGGAACCATATTGCCCCGTACGTTTCCTATACATTGGGTCCAGGGGAACCATATTGCCCCATACGTTTCCTATAATTTGGGTCTAGGGGAACCATATTACTCCATACGCTTTCTATTAACCCTAGGGGAATCGTATTGCCCTATACGCTTTCTATTGGGGTGACTTTGATCATACCAATATGAATCGTATTGCTCAATACGCTTCCTATTAAACTTATGGAAATCATATTGGACAATAAGCATCCTATTGGATCACTTTTCAGTTTTGAACTACGTGCATGTCAGTGAATATTTGGGTTCATTGTACAATAGGAACCGTATTGTCCGATACGCTTCCTATTGGTGTCGCATTTAATGCTTCAAACTCTATGGGAAGCGTATTGGGCTGTATGGTTCCTATTAAGGGATATACAAAAAATTTTAGGGGATGTGTAGATAACATAATAATAATAATAATAATAATAATAATAATATCACAAGCTAAACGTCGGTTTCTACCGTGCCTATTTCATGGTTGCATTTAAAGCCGCTTGGCAGAGTTTGACGCACGTTCTAATCTTAGCGTCACACCTCAAAGTCCTTTTCAATTGACTTTTTGAGATTTTTTCGTTTGAATTTTTGAGATTTTTTTGTTTCTTTTAGTTATATACGACCTTTCAAATCTGCAATGAATTTTTTTTTCGTTTTTGACCATCCAACACAAAGTAAATAATGTTTTCGCTTGGGTTTTTTTCTTCTTTGACTATCCAACTCAAAGTAAAGTAAATAATGTTTTCGCTTTCTTTTCTTCTTCTTTAATTACTTAACGAATTACATAAAGGTTGAGAATAAATAGAAAGTATAGTTTGACTACTAATTAGACTATGTAAAATGATTAATACCTCTTAGGGGCAATTTTTACCACATCAGTATCATAACGTCCATTCAAAAAATATATAATGGTTAATGTTTCTTAATGCCCTTTTCTAATACTTTCCATTTTTTTCTCCTTTTGGGATTATTCTAGAAATTCTCATCCCTCTTCATGCCCCTATAACGCCCAGGGGGATAGTGTTGGGTGTGTTATCAAACCCTTTCATGCCCCTATAATGCCCATTATGCATGGCCTTATAGAAAAGGATTGAAGTTGTGACATGTAGTAAAATTGAAAAACAAAGAGAAATGATATTTTAGTCAATCTGATATTATCTCTATATTTCTCTTTCCCTTTATCTTTAAAACCCATTAGCATTCAACATTTTCTTTACGCTCTCTTTATAATAACTACATCATATTGTATCATATTGCGATTTTCTTCATCAATGATTCAAACACTCAATCAACGTGTTCTTCAACTTTTTTCAAGAAACCCAGTTCAATTTTACACAATTTTCTCATTTTTTTCGTTTTTTAACCGAATCAATTGATTCGTTCGTTAATGTTTCTATCATTCAATTTTCGTCAATCGTTGAAGAAATCCTATGAAATCGGCTTTAGTCTGTGTAAGACATCTGAAGAATCTCATCAATCATTGCGTTTTACGATCATGTTTTTGAATTGCGTTTTACGACCTGGGTTTTTGAATAACGTTTTACGGCCTGGGTTTTCGAATAGCGTTTTACGATCTGGGTTTTACCATTGTGAATTGCATTTTACGACATGGGTTTTACCATTGCGTATTTTGATTTGGGTTTTATCATTGTGAATTGTGTTTTATGTTTTGGGTTTTACCATTTTGAATTTTACCATTTTGAATTGCGTTTTACGATTTGGGTTTCGAATATCATTTTACGATATGGTTTCACCATTGGAATTGCGTTTTACAATATGGGTTTTACCATTGCGTTTTACGCACAGGTTTTACCATTGCGTTTTACGATCTAGGTTTTCGAAAAAAAATTCAAAAGTATAGCAATAGTATACTCGTTTTTAAGATAAAAAAACGCTTGTTTTTATGGTGTAATTTTTACAAAAAAATAATGTCGTATGAAAGAGTTATTAACGTTTTAAAAGGGAGGAAATTGGAGAAGAGATAAATAATTGCCTTGGATGGTCTAGAATACCCTTACACAAACTCATGCGCCATCGTTTTTTTTCAAATTCACCAATTTAATCTTGTCCATTTATTTTAAATCTAATGGATAGGATTTCTTCTTAACTTTCTACACAAAAAAAAAAACTTCATATTATATCCTGACCCATGACATCAAATTGAGTTCCGAGTGTATCACTCATGTATCTAAAATTTAATCTGATTGTGTTTTATATGACTGTATCATTTGCTATTTAGTTTGTACCACGTCTCAATATTTTACTTTTCTTTTCTTAAATTTTAGTGAGTTTTAATTTCCTTTTATTGGAGTATTAATAACTTTTATTTTCTTAAAGTATTAGACCACACAGTGTGAGAGTTTACAAGCCGCGTGGAAGCTTGTTAACGTCGTGCACACCATCCCGGTCACGGCGTGGAGGACAACGTGGGTCATTCGGCGGTGCAAATCCCACAGGTGTTGAGACCAAATTCATGTTGACGTGGCACGTTTCAATTGACGTGGGTATTATCTTTTGACAACAACAGTTAGTTTTTTAAAATTTTAAAAACTTAACTTTTTTAAAAAATTAAAATTTTACTCTATAGAAACCACCCACTTCTTCAACTTTTTACAAACTCTTACATTTCACCCAAAAGTTTATAACCTCTCTCCCATTTCCACTACACAAAACCGAAAATGCCAACCATCCCTTGTACCGAAGAAGTGGTTATCGCATTGTGCGCGTCGTGGGTCGAAGTCTTGCGTCACTACACATTGCGTAATCGCTCAAGCAGTCCGTTTTTGGAGAAAATTTTGCAACACTTTTGTGTCCATAAGGGTGAAACCACCCGAACGTAGACTCGTTTTAGGGTTATACGTTGGATTGTGAAAGATTCGGGACGGTGCACACAGTGGTGGAAAACGAGAGTGGTGACCTTGGGTAGGACGACATCATACAAGTCGCTCTCATCAACTTTAGGCACAAACAAAACTGTGAATTCCATCACGTTTTGGCTTGGCAGATTATTAGATTTTTTATGTAATAATTTTTAATTTTTAGGTTTTATTATAATTATGCAATAGTTTTTATTTTTAAATATGTAATGTTTAATTATTAACATTTTTGTTAATTTCTATTACTGTATTTTTATAAATTAAATAGATTTTATAGATTTTTTAAATATAATTTAACAATAAAAAAAAAAGTGTGCCACGTGTCGAATAACGCCACTCTTCCACGCCGTTCCCCCCCCCCCCCCCATTTTTACTCCACTCCCCTTTTCTAACGCAAGCTAACGTGTCCTTCATGTGTAGGATAACGCCGTTTTTCAGGCCTCTCCACACCGTATGGTTTAGTAAAATACAATATAACACTTACATTTTAGTTTAAATTTTAATAGACCATATGCTTTACTTTATACTTTTAACTTTAGAAAATCCTATACTTATAAATTTATCTAATTATTATATTATTATTGTATATTACATTAATTCTAACCTGCTTGAATAATGTTTCTTTTACCATTTCAATTTAGTTATTCTTTTAATATATTTTTTGTGAGTTAATGTGCGTAGTTTTCAATATTTTTAACATAGGGTACTAAATATTAATTTAAGTAAATAACAACCAATATTTTTTTATTGTACATATCTCAAATTTAATATTCAAATAACATTTTTAGTTATTCATGATATATTTGTTTAGGTTAGGTTTTCATTGATCTTAAATTATTTTTTTTGTATTAAGATGTATTTTTTTCGTGATTTCTGAATACACAGTTACAACGTGACATCTTCTATGTTTCGATGCGTAAACATATGTGTTTTTTATACGTTTTATTTTAAACGATGGTTAAGCTAAACATACCCCTTCCCCCTCTCAAATTCCCCATTTGTTAAATCACTATTATTAGAAACAACTTTTTTAAAATAGAAGATTCAACTATGGAATGAGATGTTGGAAAAAACAATCATCACTCAATTGTTCTCTTAGGGTTTGTTTGGTATGGGGTAATGTAATGGATGATGAAATGGAATGAGCGAGGTAATAGAATGGACAACGCAATGAAATGGATCGTTTCATTTCTCATGTGTGCCTAGTATTAGCTGAGAGGGACCATTTTTGTCATTTAATAAAGTTTTATATTAGAAGTACTAAACATATCAACTACCTCGTAAAAGTTTGGCCTCTGAGTGACTCATACGGACCGTAAGCTTAATTGCTTACGGACCGTAAGGACGAAGAAGTAATTGTGGCTGACAAGCGGTTACGGACCGCAAGG
This sequence comes from Scalesia atractyloides, assembly GCA_947069175.1. NCBI lineage: Eukaryota > Viridiplantae > Streptophyta > Magnoliopsida > Asterales > Asteraceae > Scalesia > Scalesia atractyloides. The sequence goes on along the minus strand of CAMTDV010000005.1, from coordinate 96,334,175 downwards.
CTTAGTCCTTATGGTCGTAACCAATTCAAAACAAGGGCGCGTTAAACTGCTTACGGACCGTAAGCAAAAAGCCATATGGTCCGTAAGGGACTGCCAGTGGCAGTTTTGTTTGGGAGCCAAGGCTGCCTTCCCTTGTGTCACTTATCCCGATTTTGCCACTCTTGTGCAGCTCTTGCCACCTCCATTAACACCTGGAATGATCTTAAATCACGTCCTAACACCTGGATTGATCCTATGGACTTTCTACAACTATAAATAGGACCTCCTCCATGCCTTTAAACTTGCTCATTCACTTCTTCTTACTCTATCACTCTCATCTGGAGTCCTGATAAAAAAGAACCTCCTAACTTAGTTTAATATTCTCCAAGGATCACTTGTAAGTGTTCCTTTCCAGCTCTTTCATTTTCTAGGCTAAGATATTAGCCGAAAGTCGAGCAAATTGACTTTTGCTTTGACTTTCGGTTAAAAACATTATGGTCAAGACATTATTCGAAACGAACATGGCTACGTGATCATAATAAGGTAGGTGTTAATCCCTTAACAGGTAACCTCCTGGAAATCACGTTAAGTTGGTCAAATGACGGGTCAAAGTTATGTTAAATGAAAAGTCAAAATGTCATTTTTCGGAAAACTTATAAAATGAACATATAGATGTTTAAACACATGTTTTGAAACTTAAAAAAGTTGGTAAATAATATTAGAACACGTATGAACAAGTTTAGCCCGTCATTTCCAGTCTTAGTGTCGATTCGCAACCGAAAGTCGCAAAGTTTGACTTCTGCTTTGACTTTTGATTCTGACCCGATTTAGCTAAGTTAGCTACTGAACTAGAGTTGTATTATGATCATAATACAATGTAGGATAACCCTATGAGGTTATACTACATGATCATAATCAGATTCTGAGTTTTTATACAAGTTCTTACATTGTGCCATACTTTGACCAAAATGCCCTTAATGCAAGAAATAAGGTTTTAATCAATAACGAACTTGCAAATGTTTTACCTACTAATATGTTAGTATAATTAACATATTATGATGTTATTAAACTGATCATGATTTGAATTTTGACTAAAAATCAAAGATGTCGTTATTTAACGACCAAAACGCCCTTTTGGCGCATAATATGGTTTTAAACCATAACTATTAACTAAAACTTGATACCTATGATATTACAAGTTATTTAAAAAGTTTTCATAGTAGGTACATGATCATAACTCAGATTTCTAAATAAATTCTCAAACTATATGTAGAATGACCAAATTCCCATTCGGTGCATAGTTTGGTCTAAAATCATATAACACACATATGTTTGATTTTATACTGATATTATATCATAAATATAATATTTTTACAGAATGATCATATTCATAACATCAGTTTATACGCAAGTTCCTTTAATACGTCACATAATGACCAAAGTGCCCTTATGGTGCACATTTTGATTTTTAAACCTTAACGGGCATATAAGTTGATAACCTACTGATGTTACAACTATTTAAAGTATATGGCATATGAAACTTGTTTATGACTCATCCGGTTACCCGGTGTCGCTTATATGCGCACGGTTAAGCTTATGTAGTCCGTTTACGTAAGTTTACCGAAACGGGTCAAATCTTATCATCTTTACTTCAAATTCCAAAATTTATATTGTTTACCCAATATTATACAAGTCATAGTAGTTGTTGGGTTTAAACCACATTCTATTCCGGTCAACGCTAAATCTAGCGCATCGTACCGTTTTTCATTAATTTAGGTTAACCGGTCCAAGTCTATGACTTGAATAGGACCCGTTGACATTCTAATTGGTTATTAATACCATTCATTCCAGACTAGAGCCTTCCAGTAAATTGCAAACCGAGCTAGTTAATTGGATACGGCCGTGCTTATTATATTTTCTTATTTTATAAGACTTGCTTAGCCAGGTAAATACTCTTAACCTATTTTCCCTATACGGGCTTGGGATACGGTATATTATTAACGCTTGGTCGGGTATGGGATCATATGTTGGATTGTGACTAGAAAATCCGCATAACCTGTTTTAATCTGTTTTGTCTGATAACTTAAACATTGGGGGTTAATTCGACCGTGTCCTGAATATCCTCAGCTCATTAAATTGCTAATGGCCACGACTTGTGCACGGGTTGTAGGCATACACCTGACAAATGTAAAATAAAATGTTTTCTTACCCATATTGGGGATACCCCTTCGTGGGTTAAAGTGGTGTGTCGGTTAATTATGTTGTTCGGTTTCTGCAGCGGTCCCCATATGTATTGACATACTTGTAAAATTGTATACAAGATCATTTTGAATTTTCCTAAGTTATTTATGAAAATTATGTGCCTTGTGCACTTAAAACAACTTTGAAATATTTTCAAAATGTGTCGGTTATTTGTATTTACCAGTGAAAACTGACATATTTTCAAAAGACTAAGCGCATGTTGCAAAGTACGTAAATAGGCTATAAGCTGCTCGGTAAATGCTTAATAGGAATTTGCAACTCCTTGCATTAAAGCCTAGAGTCTGATTAGAATCGCCTTGTATAATTTTCGATCCGCCTGTGGATCTTTGTTACAAACGTCTGTATTATTATATTTTGAACTTTGGAACATTTACGTTTGTAATAATATTTTAAATCCAAGATTTCCGTTGTGTTATTTGTGTTGTTTGACTATGACGAGACCAATCTTACGTTATGATACTCCCCACCCGGGCCCACCGGGATTTGCTTTGAAATTCGGGGTGTGAGATATGTTCATAACTGGTAAGATTACGCACGCTACGCTGCGGGTTTCCGGTTGATTTCTATTTTGATTCATTAGCAACCGAAAGAAATGTGCTCAAAAGAATATCGAGACATCTTTTACATCGACCGAAACCATAAAATTAAATATAAATTGGACAGCGGGACGGGTTGATTTTAAATTAACTGTAAATGGAAACGTAAACGCTATCTTAAATATAACTTTAATGAAAATTTACGTCGAAACGTAAACCCGCTTGAATTTATACCGCCACGTGCATAAAAATTAGCACGTAAGAAAAGAGTGTTTTTATTAAGTTAAAGAATGGGTTAGGGCGTTGCGACAGTGTCGAAATGTAAAGTGACCAACTCGCTTTCGAACAAAATTTACGTTAAAACGTAGACCAACTAAAAACGTACAAAAAATAAGCATGGAACGTATTATATTTGACCTTATTCATTTCTGGAAAAAAAATTACGTCAAATCATAGACCAAGTGTAAACGTACACAATAATAAACATAAGAACATATTATATTTGACCCAACTCATTTCCGGGAAAAATTTACGTTGAAACATAAATCAACTTGAATGTATACCGATACGTAAATATAAAATAAACATGTAAAACCGAATTATAAATAATCTTTCGAAAGTTAAAAAGGTTGTAAGTGTTAATGCTAAAAATTGAAGTTTAAAAATAAAAAAATATATTTAAAAAAAATGAAGAAGAAAAAGTCAAAAATTCCTGTTCATTTAAGTTGATAATGATAATTATTATATAGAATATAGATAATTTGTGTTTTTTTAATTAATGTTTTTCTTTTAGTTCCTGTATCCATGACAAATTCATTGTTGTTGTCCAATTTGTACTCTTCTAAATCCACCATCATTTGAAAGGTTATGGGTTTTAAATTATTTGTGTGTGAATGAATTGAAGATTGCAAGTAACGATGACTTTTGAAAATATAAGATGGTTACAAACAGGCCTTAAGATATTCTAGCTGTTTACTTGGTTCAGGGTCCTTTTAAAAACAATAATAATAAATATTATTTTCATAGAATAAAGTTATTACACAAATAGGTTTTAATATAACAAATTGATCTTATGATGAGAAGTGAAGGAATATATTATTTTTATAGAGTAAAGTTATTATATAAATGGGTTTTAACGTAACAAATTGACCTTAACATGAAAAATGAAGGAATTTCTTTTATTTGAACTTTTCCCCCAATTTTATCAAGGACGTATTTTAATCTAAAAAGTTATTGAATTAAAATAATAATTCGTATATCTACACTAGTTGAGTAATTATGTAATTCCTCTAGAGTAACTATAATCACTCTAAGTAATTAAACATAATTACTCTACTAATGTAAATACAAAAAATTATTATTATTATTATTTAATATTTTTTAGTACATTTTGCAGTTAAACATTATGCTTAGGTAGATGGCTATGGAAAAAAATTTAAAAAAAAAATTCTTCACTTCTTATGTTAAGATCTATTTGTATTTGATATTTAAATTAAATTTATAACTAAAATATCATTATATAAAAAATATCATTACTAATAAAGTTGTTACATATCAAGAACAGAGTTAAAACATAGAGTAAAATGCACGGATAGTCCTTGTGGTTTTGTGAAATTTCATCTTTAGTCCCTAACTTTTTAAAATTACACTCTTAGTCCCTGTGGTTTGACGATTTGTTACTCGGATAGTCCCTAAAGTGGATGACCGTTAGTTTGTGACATTAAGTGACTATGAAATGAAAAAACTACCCTTTATGATAAAATAAAACAAATAAATTGTTTAATAATTAAATAATATATATTTATGGGCCTACTTATTATTATAAAATTATAAAAACAATTAACAAATCAGTCATTCAGTCCCCCACATGCCAATCCCAGATCCCTCTCGCTGCTCACTTTCTTCTCTCTAGCCGGAAATTGACAATGGCAGTGATAGAGGATGATGGTCATGGAAGGACAATGGTGGTGTGAAGGTGTAATAAACGGTGGTTAGGGGTTTTAGTGGAGGTTTGTGGTGGTGGGTTGTAGGAGGTGCGGCGACGAAGGTGGAGATGTGGTGGTGGAATCGGGTTGCAGGCGATGTTGGAGATAGGTGGTGGAATCAGATTGTGGTGCGACGGTGGTAGCAGCTGGGGGTTAAAGGGAATGTGAACGGTGGTGACAGGTGCTTGAAGTCACCGGCGCCGGTGGTGACAGGTGAGCAATCATCGACATCGGTCTTTTGTTGACTTCTTCGGTGGTACGGATTGGGTCGGGAAAATGATCTTCGGTGCTACTGTTTTATTTAAGCGAATTGGGTTTTGGTTGTGGAAGTCGAGTCGCCGGCGACTCTGGTTTCGGTGGGGAAAACAATCTTGTGCGGATGCTTTGCTAAGTATAAACTATAAACATTCAGATTTAGATTGCACAGATTCGTAATAAAAATCATGGGTCTAAACTTTAGTGGCCGGAATCTTGTCGCCGGCGAGTTGGGGAAGATGACCGGCAAAAGGATTGAAAGAGTGGAGTTTTAATTTGTTTTTTATGTACTTGTGGGTCCAACGAATTTTAGTATGTTTCTTTTAGTCCATAATTTATGTATTTTTTAAGAGTAAGGGCATATTAGTCTTTTTACGTCTACTTAAACTCAAAAACTAAAGGCCATCCATGCCTGGGAGCATCCGTGTATCATATTTGTAAACCAAAGGGACTATGAGTGTAATTTTGAAATGTTAGGGATTAAAGTTGAAATTTTGTCAAACCACAGGGAGTATCCAAACATTTTACTCTAAAACATAAGAAGGCAAGGTGCAAAATATTTACCATACACAACGTTATTAGAAAAAAAAAATTAAAAAAAGTTTTAAAAACCTACAAAACACATTTAGGAAAAAAGAAGTTTCTTTAAAAATCAATAAAAAGGTTTTTAGAAAAATTCTAATAATAAAAGATAACAAAATGACAAAGGAACAGACAAATAAAAATTAAAAACTGTCTGAATTGTATTAGTTTGAAACTTGAGGGAGGGTGTACGTTTAGTAAAAATAAAGAGAAAACATAAATGCCTTAAACCGGCCCGGCGCCACGCACCGGTGATTCTCACTAGTTACTAATTTTAAAATTGGTTTAGAAAACTTATTTGAAAACAACCCATTTTACACGTAAAAAACTTTAATAAATGCCACAAGCCGTCTACACCACCTAACCACACAATGGATTTGCCCTCATCAAGTTAATAATCCAAAAAATCACTCGTCATCCTCATCAAGTTAATCTATTGGAGTATTGAATGCTTCAAGTTCATGATTGCTTAAAAGATGAAATTCACAATCAACGACATCCTCATAAACAAGAGCATAACTACTTCTTTAAAAACCTACAAAACACATTTAGGAAAAAAGAAGTTTCTTTAAAAATCAATAAAAAGGTTTTTAGAAAAATTCTAATAATAAAAGATAACAAAATGACAAAGGAACAGACAAAAAAAAAATTAAAAACTGTCTGAATTGTATTAGTTTGAAACTTGAGGGAGGGTGTACGTTTAGTAAAAATAAAGAGAAAACATAAATGCCTTAAACTGGCCCGTCGCCACGCACCGGTGATTCTCACTAGTTACTAATTTTAAAATTGGTTTAGAAAACTTATTTGAAAACAACCTATTTTACACGTAAAAAACTTTAATAAATGCCACAAGTCGTCTACACCACCTAACCACACAATGGATTTGCCCTCAAGTTAATAATCCAAAAAATCACTCGTCATCCTCATCAAGTTAATCCATTGGAGTATTGATTGCTTCAAGTTCATGATTGCTTAAAAGATGAAATTCACAATCAACGACATTCCCATAAACAAGAGCATAACTACTTCTTTAAAAACCTACAAAACACATTTAGGAAAAAAGAAGTTTCTTTAAAAATCAATAAAAAGGTTTTTAGAAAAATTCTAATAATAAAAGATAACAAAATGACAAAGGAACAGACAAAAAAAAATTAAAAACTGTCTGAATTGTATTAGTTTGAAACTTGAGGGAGGGTGTACGTTTAGTAAAAATAAAGAGAAAACATAAATGCCTTAAACCGGCCCGTGGCCACGCACCGGTGATTCTCCCTAGTTACTAATTTTAAAATTGGTTTAGAAAACTTATTTGAAAACAACCCATTTTACACGTAAAAAACTTTAATAAATGCCACAAGTCGTCTACACCACCTAACCACACAATGGATTTGCCCTCATCAAGTTAATAATCCAAAAAATCACTATCAACGTCATCCTCATCAAGTTAATCCATTGGAGTATTGAATGCTTCAAGTTCATGATTGCTTAAAAGATGAAATTCACAATCAACGACATCCTCATAAACAAGAGCATAACTACTTTAAAAACCTACAAAACACATTTAGGAAAAAAGAAGTTTCTTTAAAAATCAATAAAAAGGTTTTTAGAAAAATTCTAATAATAAAAGATAACAAAATGACAAAGGAACAGACAAAAAAAAATTAAAAACTGTCTGAATTGTATTAGTATGAAACTTGAGGGAGGGTGTACGTTTAGTAAAAATAAAGAGAAAACATAAATGCCTTAAACCGGCCCGTCGTCACGCACCGGTGATTCTCACTAGTTACTAATTTTAAAATTGGTTTAGAAAACTTATTTGAAAACAACCCATTTTACACGTAAAAAACTTTAATAAATGCCACAAGTCGTCTACACCACCTAACCATACAATGGATTTGCCCTCATCAAGTTAATAATCCAAAAAATCACTCGTCATCCTCATCAAGTTAATCCATTGGAGTATTGAATGCTTCAAGTTCATGATTGCTTAAAAGATGAAATTCACAATCAACGACATCCTCATAAACAAGAGCATAACTACTTCTTTAAAAACCTACAAAACACATTTAGGAAAAAAGAAGTTTCTTTAAAAATCAATAAAAAGGTTTTTAGAAAAAATTAATAATAAAAGATAACAAAATGACAAAGGAACAGACAAAAAAAAATTAAAAATGTCTGAATTGTATTAGTTTGAAACTTGAGGGAGGGTGTACGTTTAGTAAAAATAAAGAGAAAACATAAATGCCTTAAACGGCCCGTCGCCACGCACCGGTGATTCTCACTAGTTACTAATTTTAAAATTGGTTTAGAAAACTTATTTGAAAACAACCCATTTTACACGTAAAAAACTTTAATAAATGCCACAAGTCGTCTACACCACCTAACCACACAATGGATTTGCCCTCATCAAGTTAATAATCCAAAAAATCACTCGTCATCCTCATCAAGTTAATCCATTGGAGTATTGAATGCTTCAAGTTCATGATTGCTTAAAAGATGAAATTCACAATCAACGACATCCTCATAAACAAGAGCATAACTACTTCTTTAAAAACCTACAAAACACATTTAGGAAAAAAGAAGTTTCTTTAAAAATCAATAAAAAGGTTTTTAGAAAAATTCTAATAATAAAAGATAACAAAATGACAAAGGAACAGACAAAAAAAAATTAAAAACTGTCTGAATTGTATTAGTTTGAAACTTGAGGGAGGGTGTACGTTTAGTAAAAATAAAGAGAAAACATAAATGCCTTAAACCGGCCCGTCGCCACGCACCGTGATTCTCACTAGTTACTAATTTTAAAATTGGTTTAGAAAACTTATTTGAAAACAACCATTTTACACGTAAAAAACTTTAATAAATGCCACAAGTCGTCTACACCACCTAACCACACAATGGATTTGCCCTCATCAAGTTAATAATCCAAAAAATCACTCGTCATCCTCATCAAGTTAATCCATTGGAGTATTGAATGCTTCAAGTTCATGATTGCTTAAAAGATGAAATTCACAATCAACGACATCCTCATAAACAAGAGCATAACTACTTCTTTAAAAACCTACAAAACACATTTAGGAAAAAAGAAGTTTCTTTAAAAATCAATAAAAAGGTTTTTAGAAAATTCTAATAATAAAAGATAACAAAATGACAAAGGAACAGACAAAAAAAAATTAAAAACTGTCTGAATTGTATTAGTTTGAAACTTGAGGGAGGGTGTACGTTTAGTAAAAATAAAGAGAAAACATAAATGCCTTAAACCGGCCGTGGCCACGCACGTGATTCTCCCTAGTTATAATTTTAAATTGGTTTAGAAAACTTATTGAAAACAACCCATTTACACGTAAAATTAATAATGCCACAAGTCGTCTACACACTAACACACAATGGATTTGCCCTCATCAGTTAATAATCCAAAAACACATCAAGATCTATCAAGTTAATCATTGGAGTATTGAATGCTTAAGTTTGATGTTAAAAGAGAAACACAATCAACACTACCATAAACAAGGCTAATACTTCTTTAAAAACACAAAACATAGAAAAAATTTCTTTAAAAATCAATAAAAGGTTTTTAGAAAAATTCTAATAATAAAGTAACAAAATGACAAGGAACAACAAACAAAATTTAAATGTCTAATTATTAGTTTGAAATTAGGAAGGGTGTCTTTATAAAAATAAAGGAAACATAAATCCTTAACGGCCCGTCGCCACGTATCCGGTGATTCTCACTAGTTACTAATTTTAAATTGGTTTAGAAAACTATTTGAAAACAACCATTTTACACGTTAAAAAACTTTAATAAATGCCACAAGTCGTCTACACAACCTAACCACACAATGGATTTGCCTCATAAGTTAATAATCCAAAATATCATCGTCATCCTCATCAAGTTAATCCATTGGATATTGAATGCTTCAAGTTCATGATTGCTTAAAAGTGAAATTCACAATCAACGACATCCTCATAAACAAGAGCATAACTACTTCTTTAAAACCTACAAACACATTTAGGAAAAAAGAAGTTTCTTAAAATCAATAAAAAGGTTTTAGAAAATTTATAATAAAAGATAACAAATGAAAAGGAACAGACAAAAAAATAAAACTGTTGAATTGTATTGTTTGAAACTTTAGGAGGGTGTACGTTTATAAAATAAAGAGAAACATAAATGCCTTAACCGGCCGTGGCACGCACCGGTGATTCTCACTAGTTACTAATTTAAATTGGTTTAGAAAATTATTTGAAACAACCCATTTTACACGTAAAAACTTTAATAATGCCACACGTCGTCTACACCACCTAACCACACAATGATTTGCCCTTATAAGTTAATAATCCAAAAAATCACTATCAACGTCATCCTCATCAAGTTAATCCATTGGAGTATTGAATGCTTCAAGTTCATGATTGCTTAAAAGATGAATTCACATCAACGACATCCTCATAAACAAGAGCATAACTACTTCGGTTTCCTACAATGTAAAATAGGAAATTGTATTTACCAATAAAATAATATACTAAAATTGCGTTAGATAAATAACATATATAACAAGTAACCTTGTGTTTGAGAAACCAGTTATGTTCCTCCTCGCAAACATGTTATCTATATCGTCAGAAGTTCTCCTTCCTACTCTTCTTCAACCACCCAAACTTCCGAATAATTAATACTTTCATAATCAATCGGTTTGAAAAGTTACATACTCCCATGTTTTATCCTATTTTATTCTAAACCTTAATTGCCAGGCTCAGTTTGGTTATCTTCCATGTTCTACAAAAACAAGTAATTTATTTAAGAGATATCACCATATACGTGATACACAAATTCATAGAAAATAGAAGAGAATAGCACAACTTCTGTTGACAAAATTCTTCTTAGTTTTGTGAACAGAGAAAATAGAACAATTTTCCTATGCCAAAAGAAATGAGAAATTCGTGAACTTTTTTGCACAACAACTTTTTTGAATAGAACAACTTTTTAGGATAGCAATTTTCCTAAAACAATATATATTATTAACTATTACACAACCTGAATATAATAATACAACGTGAACAATATATGAAAATTCATAAAATTAACTTTTTGAATAGAACAACTTAATTTTTTGAACAAATCTTAACAACGTGAATATAATAATTTATCTATAAATTATATCATATTACTCAGGAATTCAAATAGATATAATAGACTAGTAGGTGTCCGTGCCATGCGGCGGGAACACAACACAAACCGTACCATTAGTTCTCTTAACAACTTAGTTATTTTGATGGCCAATCGCTACTACTTTTAATATTACATGGGCTTTAAAAAATAGAGTTGAGTTATGCGATTTGAAGTGCAACGATATTAGTCAGTGAAAACAGAGAGTGTGAGAGGCGGAGAGGGAGACTTGAAGTAGTGATCCGGGCATCCGCGGCTCGATCAATGCGTTTGAGAAATATTTAAATGTGTTTTTCTATTAATGTTTATAATTATGATTGTCTTTAGAAATTTTACATTGTTTAAAATGTATATTTGTTGTGTAGTATTTGACATAGAACTATGAGGCTTTTGGATACCCGTTTTAAAAGATTGTTGGCTACAGCAGTGTACGAATCTAGGAAATTTGTTCAGGGGGTTCTTTTTGCTAGATTGTCACTATTTTTTTCAAATCATAGGTTTACACTAAAATTTTCCATTTTTTTCCAAACCGAAGAGATTCCTGGGAACCCAGGAACCCCCTGGATCCGCACTGGGCTACAGGGTTAGGAACAGAAACAAGCGTCGATTTCAATTTCACAAGGGTTAGAGACAGAGGAAACATAAATCAAATAAATTCTTGAATCAATGCTTAATTGAATTCTATAATTTAAGAATTCTAATGTCTTTAATACAAAACTGGGGGAGTGCAGTGACCTAATACAAGAAAGCCGACATTAAAAAAATACAAATTCATTGCATGTATTTATGTTGATATGCACATTAGAGTTGGGGTCTAAATTGAACTTAGGAAAGTTTCAGAGGTTAGACACGGTCTAACACAACAAAAAAGTCCAAACCCAGATTTTATTATAGCAACAAACATATTTTATTATAGCAACAAACAGAGATTCTAACAACCATATGAAAATTTTAACGTAGACCCAATTATAACATTTTTCGGGATTACTAAAATTCTTGAAAGAAAAACTTAAAAGGTGGATACAATTTATACATGATTTGAGTGAATGTTGTACCAATAACACACAAAATTGCAAACAAAGTCACATAAGAAACACAATTAATTATAGGATTTTAAGGTGGCTTTGTTTAGAGTGAAAATAAACAACATATTTACTTGAATTTGATCCCAACCGTACACCAATGTAATTATATGAAACACAATTAAAAGAAGATGTACGATAGTTATATTATTATTATATTCAGCTTTTAAAGTCATAAATTTGTATGTTATCTATAATAATATTTTAATTTAATAAAAAAGCTTTTAATTCGTTCCGAATAAATTTTGAAATTCACACTAGCTCGATTTGTTGTGATTACTCCTGTAGAACACTAAGCTCTTGTGTTTGATTCCTGCTAGCTAGCTCATAATTTCTTTTCCCATTTTTTCGTCTTTTGTCTGATTTAAAGTTTCAGCTTATCCATATCTTAACCCTTCTTAAATTTCTTTTATTATTTCTTATACTCCATTTAACCTATTAATATTTATATTTAAAATTCTAAATTAAGTTGTAATTATATGCTATTTTTTGACAATATGTTTATTCGTTTCTATGGTTTTCTGCATAACTTTCGCTGAAAAACGAAGTAGTATACACAATAAAGAATCTCTCTTGTATTGTAAAGTATTCTACCGGTGTTGTGACGAACGAAACTGATATCTTATCAAGAATATCGATATCACGTCGATATTGGCTAAACAATATCGATATTGGTGTCGGTACTATTAGAACCGTTACTGATACACAGATTGCGAAGTGCTTATTTTATTTAAGTATATTTCTTATTGAAAATGAAGTTTTATTCACAACAGAATGCTTTTTGGGATCGTAAGTTTTAGCGAATGTGAGTATGGTACAGAAACCATGACGAACCCAAATAATAACGTCTCAACAATATCAGTATCAGGTATCCCAACAATTTAGTCATATCAATGTTAGTAATATCCATTTTTACAATTTTGATTAATGTAAAACACATATCGCTATCCTTTTGGGTATGTCATGACTCTTTCTATTACTATACTTAGTGTTGGGTACTGTATCAATATCGTAAGGAATCAAACCAATGTCGACCAAATTCCCGCCGCAACGCGCGGGGACTCTTACTAGTTCACTACATAGTTGTTTATTTTTGATTTCCAAGCTATAATATTTTTCTAACACCAAGTTTGAAGAAAATCTATATAACTATCATATATTTTTACATAAATTAAATTCTCATATTACGTTACAAGCATATGGTTTTACTGCAGACCATGTTTCTTGAGTATTTAAGGAATTGTATAATTTTTATTTCTAGCAAAATTTAATTCCATTAAAGTTCGAACAATCCATCTGTATTAAAAAGGAATAATGGATTTCAACTATTAATCGTTGGTCAGCTAATAGTCCAAACTTCACAATTAATCAGTGGTGATCTCACATTATCACATATTGTAAATCAATAGGGCTTTACTAAAAATATTATTTTTATAACCAACTTTGAGGACATAAAAATATCATTATATAAAAAATATATTTTTACATATCAAGAACAGAGTTAAAACACAAAAAGGCAAGGTGCAAAATATTTACTATGCACAACGTTATTAGAAAAAATGTAATAAAAATTTCAAAAACATAAAAAAGACATTTAGGAAAAAAAAAGTTTCTTTAAAAATCAATAAAAAGGTTTTTAGAAAAATTCTAATAATAAAAGATAACAAAATGATAAAAAAAAAAACAAAAAAAATTAAAAACATGTCTGAATTGTATCAGTGTGAAACTTGAGAGAGGGTGTACGTTTAGTAAAAATAAAGGGAAAATAGAGGTGTCTTAAACCGACCTGTCGCCACGCACCGGTGATTCTCACTAGTTACTAGTTTCAAAATTTTTTTATGTAAGGTGTTGTTTGTTTAGGTTGCTTTTTCCGTCTTGAAGATAGCTTCCCTGTTGTTTTTTCTATGAAAGTTGAATTTTCAAAAAAAAAAAAACTAGTTTAGAAATTGGTTTAGAAAACTTATTTGAAAACAACCCATTTTCCACGTAAAAAAACCTTTAATAAATGCCACAAGTCTTCTACACCACCAAACCACAAAATGGATTTGGCCTCTCATATAAGTTAGATATTTAAGCCAGATGTGAGTTTCAGAAGACCACCTGGGAAGAAAAATCTGTAACAGGTTTGATATTTAAACCAAGTGTATCAATAATGCTTTTCTATATATATATATATGATCATATTCTTACCATTATTTACCTTTTATAGTGAATATCAACATGAAGGTGGTGGTAAGAGAATCAACCATGGTGACTCCAGCTGAGAAGACACCTATGATAAAGCTATGGAGCTCTACCCTTGATCTCATTGCCACCAACAGTCACACACTATCCTTGTTTTTTTACCGGCCCAATGGTGCTCCCAACTTTTTTAATACGAAGGTGATGAAGGACGCTTTGAGCCGGGCTTTGGTCGCATTTTACCCGATGGCAGGGCGATTTCAACACGACCAAGATGGCCGGGTTGAGATCGATTGTCAAGGACAAGGGGCGTTGTTTTTGGAAGCGGAGTCTGATGGCGTTATCGATGATTTTGGTGACTTTTCACCCAAATTGGAATCCTTGAAACTCGTTCCGAAGTTTGATTACTCGTTGGGAATTGAATCATATCCTTTGTTGGTCGTGCAGGTATACAACCACTAGGGTTGGTGGTCCAGTGGCAAGGCAAAACCTTTTAATACACTTAAGTGTGAGGTCTTAGGTTCAAGTCTCACAAGAAGCAAGAAATTCTGAATTTGAAAAAAATATAATATATTACATATTTGAAAAATAGTTCTACGTAAAATTGACATGTATATATTTAACAATTGTGTTTCAGTATAAAACATATTACAAATTTGAAAAATAGTTCTACATAAATTTGAAAAATATTTCTACATAAATTTGACATGTATATATGTAACAATTGTGTTTGAACAGTATAAAACATAATTACAAGTTTGGAAAAATATAGTTCAACATAAATTGGCACAAGTTTGAAAAATAATTCAACATTAAATTTGGCAACAAGTTTGAAAAATAGTTCCAACATAAATTTGGCATGTATATATCTAACAATAACAATTGTGTTTTTAATAGGTAACTTACTTCAAATGCGGTGGGGTTTCGCTAGGCATTGGGATGCACCATCGTGTCGTGGATGGGACATCCGCGTTTCACTTCATAAACACATGGTCGATATGTCCCATGGACTTGACATAACTCTCCCACCCTTCATAGACCGAACCCTCCTTCGTGCAAGTGACCCACCACAACCCGTTTTTAAGCACGTCGAATACCACCCGGATCCAACCATGAATTCGCCGCTCCAAGTCCCATCGGGTGAAAGCAAAACCGTCTTCTCAGTTTTTAAGTTAACACGAAACCAACTCGAGGCACTCAAAGCAAAATCACAGGAAGATGGTAACACGATCCGCTAAGCTCTTTTGAAATTCTCTCGGGCCATATTTGGAAGTGCGTGGGTAAAGCCCGTGGGCTACCAGACGATGTGAAAACCAAGCTCTACTTCTCAGTAGATGGGCGGGCCCGCTTACAACCGCCACTTCCACGTGGCTATTTCGGTAATGCTGTCTTCACAGCCACTGCTATAGCGCCAGCTGGCGAAATTCAATCCAAACCTTCGTGGTACGCTTCAGGTAAAATCCACGATGCTTTAGCGATGATGAATAACGATTATCTAAAATCGGCTATTGATTATCTGGAAGAACATGATTGTCACAAACCCGAGGTTTCTTATAAGTACACTAATCTTCAAATAGTAAGTTGGGCTAGGATCCCGATTCATGACACGGACTTTGGATGGGGCCGGCCCATCTTCATGGGCCGTACAGGGATCCCGTCCGCTGGTAAGTGTATCGTTTCTCCAAGCCCGATAAACGATGGGAGCTTATCGATCGTCATTGGACTAGAAGTTGAACAAATGAAGCTTTTCAGCAACTTGTTGTATGTGATCTGATTGAAATTGGCGTTCGATATGTTTAATGCAAATCAATAAGATACTTGGTCATATAAAGGTTGAATAATTTATATAATTTCAATAATAAGTTTGTATGCCTACATGTATGCATTATTTGTATAATTCCAATAATAGTTTCTCTAGTTAGTACTTCTTATTAAGCCCTGGCTGTCCTATGCAACATGGGGGAAGCTTTTAAGGGCGGGAGGGGGTGGCCGACCTCCCGAACTTTTCGCTCAGTAGTGGAGAGTATGTAGTTTTCATATAGAAATATTTGGGTATATACGTTTTCGACCCCCGGTTTTATAGAAATTTTTAGGTCCAGTGACTTCCGCCCTCTCCGATTGGAAATCTCAAGCTTCGCCACATGCAATATTTGTTGGATTAATGGTAACAAGCAAACACGAAGACAACTGATTTTATGTGGGTGTACTCCCACGACAACCTTTTACTTTTTATTAAAGTACAATTAAATGATTACAAGGACCAAACTATTGATAAGCTGACTTAACTTGAAAGTTAAGCTTCTGTTTTTAACTCTTTAACTAATACATTATATAGACATAATTACATGTTATAAATTTACATCGAGACAGATGGTAAACGGGCAAAAGCTGCCGCTGCGTTACTGCCCCTTTTTGAATAGCAAAATTTTAAAAACTACGTCCATAGATCTCGGGGTCATAACATTATTATGCGTAATCCTTTGAACTCGACGAAGTAGGTCACAGCCTCTGGCACCAGGAAACCAAAAGTATCAAAAGCAAGTGGATAAACACGTGCTGGTTGTCAAGGCACGTTTTCTCGTGTTTGGTCACTTTGCCCGAAGCAGCCTTTAAAACAGCCTAGCCCACCGTGAAAATACTACCCTAATACATTTTCAACATTCAAAACAAACTAAATTTAATCTATTAGAACTTGCTGCATAACCAGTGACCCATTCCAGGTGATCCGATCCATTTTTTTACTCCATCCGGATTGAACCCACCACCTCTTGATAAAGACGAGGCACCTTACCACAAGGATGTCGGTTGGGGACTAAACCATCACCATTTATTATTATTATGTTCAACATGTTAAGAATCGGTAGACAAAGGAAAACTGAAATATATTTAAGGTTTAACGAAATGATAATAGTGTGTTTCATCATTTATATATATGGAATATTGGGATTTTAATAATCCCAACTATTGGACGTTGGCCGCCAACAGTCCCAACTTCAAAAATCACCACCGGCAATCTCAACTATTGACATATTGGTCACAAATGGACCGTGACTAACAGAATCTTAACGTCGTTAGTCTCTCCGTCGCCGGAAAACCGTTTTTAACCAGAAAAAAGTTTCTAAAGGTCTGATCTAAGATTACAAAGAGGTTTGGGACGAAGATGTTAAGTTTTCCGGCCAAAAAGTTGAGTTTTCCGACCATAAATAAGTTTTCCGGAAAAAAAGTTAGTTTTCTGCCGACTTCAATAGTTGGGGCTTTTACTAGAAAAAAGTTCATAAAGTTTGTAATAAGATTACAAAGAGGTTTGGGACGAAAATGTTGAGTTTTCCGGCAAAAACATTTTTCCGGCGACCGGAGACTAACGACATTAGGATTACCGTTAGTCAGTGTTCATTGGAGGCTAATATGTTAATAGTTGGGACTACCAGTGGTTATTTTTTAAGTTGGGAATGTTGGCGGCAAACGACGAATAGTTAAGTTATTAAAATTCAATATTCCTATGTATATTTTATCATGGCATCCTTTTAATATTTAGAAACAAATGGCTCTAATTATATATACCTATAATTTTCAACAATTCTAGGCATCATAATTTGTACTTTATGCTTGATAGATTGTACATGTATTTATATACATATAATTTTCAACAATTCTAGGCATTATGGTTTGTACTTTATGCTTGATAGATTGTACATGTTTTGCAACATATTATATATACATATAGTTTGGAACATACCTATGCATTATGCATTATGGCTTGTACCATAATGCTTAGTGGGCTTGTACCCGCTAAAGACAAACTTATACGTGCATTATGGTTTGTACCATAATGCTTAGTGGGTTGTACCAACTAAAGACAAGCTTGTATATTTATATTTTATATTTATATTTATATTTGTACCATAATACTTATTGGGTTGCAATGTTTTAAAAAATGGTTTAAACTGGCCGGTTGTATCGGTTGAGCCGTCCGGTACACCCGGTTAAACCGCCCGATACACCTGGTTAAATCGTTTTTTAACCAAATCCAGTAAGGCCGAATTTTAAAATATTGGTGGGTTGTATCCACTAAAGACAAATATGTATGTTTATATTTATATTTATATATATAGTAGTTTAATTTGCAACATCTAAATAGGGATGGGCTCGTACCGAAAATCCTCAAAAGTGGATACCGGTAACGAATATACCTGTACCATTCGGTACCGAAAATTCCCAAAACTGGTAAATACCGGTACCGAACCGGTACCGAAAATGTTAAAAGTCGGTACCCCGGTACCATTTGCCCATCCCTACATTTAAAGGCATAAGGATATTGTACACTTTACTTTGGTGTTTTTTCATGCATCAATTTCTTGCATTATGGGTTTGATTTGATCGTAAGCTTTTAAAATAATGGTCACGTATTTATTTTCTATACAATATTTATATTTGTTTGACATTTGTTTCTTTGGCTCTTTAAAACCCAGACATCTCTTAATATCTCTTTCTCTTAGATCTCTTACTCTCTCTGAAACTCTCTCTCTTAGTTGCAGACACTTTCCGACGACTTTTTGTCCGACCATTTATGGACCTTACGCGGTCGTATTCTGTAGAGAGAGGAACATCAATGGGGTTTCTAAGGAGAGAAACAGAGCGAGATGACATGTTTTTAGCCCCCGCCGCAACGCGGGGAAGCTTACATCTAGTTATCTTAAATTCATATCCACTGCCTCATTATTTTTTTAATGGCTCTAACAATCTTAAATTCATATCCACTGCCTAATTATCTAAATCTTACCAAATTACATTACTCATTTCACTATCATTTCTTGTATTCTTACCATTGCCTAATTATACTTTTAATTAATGGCTTTAACAATCTTAAATTCATATCCACTTCCTAATTATCTTAATTTTACCAAATTACATTACTCATTTCACTATCCAAAATTTGTATTATTTCTTGCTTGATGATTTCTAAGTCTAACCTAACACGGTAACACCGCCATTGATCATTCTTCTCACTTTGAGTAGATTATGTGTTGGTTGCCGTTTAATTATCCATTGCAGAAGATTAATGGCTCTAGAAGGTAGCACAAGCCTAAAATTAATTGGATGGTTTCTCCCGTGTCCTACTTGCTTTTTTATTTTATTTTTTACAAACAAACTATTAGGACCGGACTAATCGTGTTGGTGAATTAGCTTGCGTGTTGTGCCTCCAAATTTTTGGGGACTCAGTGTCACACTCTAACCGATGGCGGAAACATTGGGATGAGACGAACAAATTGCTCAAAACGTTATAACACTACTTTGCGACAATATTTAACAATTCAAATTTCATTGATAATAAATCTCAAATACATTGTTTTGGGAACAAGAATACAACAAGTTCAAATATCAAATTCAACATAACGAATACATAATCAAAATTGGGCGTGTATCTAATCCACCCTAATCGTGTTTCTTCCAAGGCATCATCTAATTTCCTGCAACATGTATTAAAATAATATATCAACAAAATGTTGGCGAGTATACAAGTTTGATACATAGCATAAATAAGAATAGTTTTGTCTCATATCCAACATGGCAACTTGTATATAAATGGTGATTGCATACTAAAACATGTGAAATTATATGTCAAACCAAAGTCTAACGCAATTGTGATTACCCAACATCGTCGAGACGAAGTGGGTGCAATATAGTTTACTTAACAATACCACAAGTTTACGGGTGGTGCGTTAATCCTATAGCGCTATATTTGTTAAGGTTGGCTAGCTAAGTTAATGAGCATATAACACAAGTCTAACATAGCATGCGGTAAAATGAGCATATAAGCAAGTTTCATGTTTATGTGTGGATAGAGTATATTGTGTAAACAAGTTTAACGTGTTTTTGTGATTTTTGTATATTTTGCACCCAAAGTGTATAAATTATGAAATGGGATCGAGTAAACTCACGGTTTTGCAAGTCTTGACTTGAATTCCGGGAGTTGTTGGGTTGATTATCTTGGAGCACCTCGTCCTTCTACAAGAAGCAACAAGGCGTATGAGTATTGGAGTTTACGGATGATTATGGATTCGGAACTTAAATATCGTGAAAATAGTATTATGAAAGTAATCAACTTGGCACTCATGACACTTGTTCTTGACACTATAGAAACCTCAAGGGTTTGGTGTGTTTTCATGGATTCGAAGATCTATTAGAATCGTGACAAGTTGTATGGTCCTTTAGATGATGTAACCAGTTTCTTAACATATAACCATTTAGTTATCATTAAGTCTTTGTTACATAGTCATATATACATATACATATACTTTATATCATATAACATATAAATCAAGTAGGAGGTAGAAGATTAAAGTCTCCATTTAGGTACCTCTATTGTGTCATGGATTTCATGCATAAGGTAGGAAGAACAAGCTTCCATTTAGGTACCTCGAATGTTCACCACTACACTTGTGTTATAAGCACAAGGAGGGTCATGAACTAAATAATAATAACAACTGATCTAATGGAAAGCATCAAGTAGTGTGTGGTTTCAATATGGGTTGCCAAGGCTAGACCAACTTCACACATGCACAAGTTAAACTTGGACACTACTTGTGGGTGTAAACCCAAGTTGAAAAACAGAAAGTTTGTGAGGTTCTCACCTCTAGTTTGACATGTCTCGGCCTTGTTTTTAAGCCTAACCAACCACAATAGTGTTGTAAGGTTTGAGATGAGTTAGACTCAAGTTGAACAAGTTTTATAAAAGTTTGAAGATGTAAAGTAAAAACAGTCCACTTTGGAGGCCAGCTCAACATGCTGTCAATCGTGACATTCCAGAGCCTGACTTTCCATGAAAAACCATTGGAGATGTGCACAAGGTCAAACCAAGTAAGTGGGAAAAAGTGTAACATCCGTCAAAAACGGATTTACCAAACCCGCTCCGTTTATCAACCGAACAGTCAATTAAAATTTTCGTTGCGAATTAAATGCCCAAAATAATTTTAAACGATACATAATCAATTATTATACGGGAATATATAATTAGTTTTTGAAAAACTGTTAAAAATCGCAAAATAAAAATGTTTTGGTTCTGCCGGGTTTCGAACCCGGGTCAGTAACCGGTCCAGCAACGACTTAACACACAACACACAAACCACTGCGCCACTGATGCTACTTGTTAATTATTAAGATCATTTAATTCATATCTTGACTTTCCGAATTCAAAACCGGCGCCCAAAAGTTCAGTTGTCGGAAATCCCGACAATCTCGCGAGTTTAACGACATCTTCCGTTATAACGTAAACATTTACTAAGACATCGGTTATAACCGACGTCTGAGTCCGCGACCAAAGTTATAACCGCCGGAGAAATTCAAACCAATTAATCCAGTTGGAAATCGGGCCAAATACATCGACGATTTGCCCTATAAAAACCACCTCGAACTTCTGCAAACCTTTTCGCTCAAAACC
This sequence comes from Scalesia atractyloides, assembly GCA_947069175.1. Lineage (NCBI taxonomy): Eukaryota > Viridiplantae > Streptophyta > Magnoliopsida > Asterales > Asteraceae > Scalesia > Scalesia atractyloides. The sequence goes on along the minus strand of CAMTDV010000005.1, from coordinate 96,312,723 downwards.
ACACCCTTTCTCGGCGAAAACCCACTCGCCGGAATTCTTCTGATTGTCGCCGGAAAACCGGGTTCTCCATTTCTGAGCCTTATTGAACCCCCTAAGCTTATACCGAAGTCACCCATACCTTTTTCAAACTTTCTGGAGACTCGCTACTGCAAGACACCTGACGCCGGAGCCTATTGCTGTCGCCGGAGTTCTGCCGGAAAACAGAGGAAAGCTAGTCGGTATACCTCACGCCTAATTTCCTTTCTTTTTACTTTTATCTCATCGGTAATTAACCTAAGACGCTAAAGAAACCTGAATCAACACTTCGAACCAGTCAGTCGTCACTTCTGGTTATAACACAACGAAGAAGATGAAGTTCGGTAAACATATAAGTATAATTTAAATCAAGAAATTACTCGGGTTAGACACACAGTCCAGCGGTGGACTGTGTGCACATTAAACACACAAAGGTCTCGAGTTCGAATCTTGTTCCACACACGCTGCGTAAATAAAAATGTTTTTTGTTGTTAACTGAACCGGATTCATTTTATATATATGTTAAGTATATTAATAACCGGAATAATAACCAAGTTAGACACACAGTCCAGCGGTGGACTGTGTGTATGTTTAATCAAAGCACACGAGTTCGAGTCCGGTCTTCTGCATCGACCCGGACCATTATGTTACCTTTTTAAATAAGTCAGAAATGAAAACAAGTAGTTTGTATTTAAGTATAATAAAAATTGGATTATATAACATGTTAAACACACAGTCCAGCGGTGGACTGTGTGTTACGCAACCCACAGGTCCCGGGTTCGAGACCTGTGGAGCGCACCGTCCGATTCAATTAAAGTGTTTTTAAAATAAAAGGATTTTCTGTTTAAAATAGTTAATATATAAATATAATTAAAAACAGATATATGACGGTTAGACACGTAGCTCAGTTGGTAGAGCTGCGTGCACGCGTACGGGAGGTCTCGGGTTCGAGCCTCACCCAGCGCACTTATATTCGCACTCGAACCGGTCAACGGTCAAGTCAACGGTCAAAGTCAAAGTCAACGGTCAGAAAAAGTCAATTTTTTTATTTTTATTTAATTATTTTAATTAAAAATCAATTAAAAATACTTAAAAATAACATTTTTAAGGTTAGAAAATAGCCTTAAACTCACAAAAATACACCCAACAATCCTACTAAAATAGATTAATAAAATCCGTTTACTTACCAAACCATAATGCGATTTATCTAGGTTAATCTCACTCGTGGTTAAAACCACTTCGCGTGCATTCAACATCATCAACCGAACGCACCCACTGTGAGTGAATCTTACAACTCCCCCTTTTAATTACACGTTTTGAGGTGTGTCATGTGTCACAAAATAATTAACTCGTTTATTTAAACTTGTGCCATACCATGTCATGATCTAAACATAGATTGTTTATATTGTTGTGATTACTTATTTCATTTTGTCAAATTATATGAAATTCATTCATTAAGCCCATCAGTTCCTCATGGGAGACGAGTTGAACAACGCGTGCCTCAAATCAAATTCATTATTGTTCATGTGTGTATCATTGAGTTTACATTGTTTGTAGTTGTGTCATTCATATTATCATGTTTATGCAATTCATTCATTAGGCCCCTCAGTTCCTTGTGAGAGACGAGTTGAGCAACGCGTGCCTCTAAATGTTCCATTATTGTTCATGTGTGCTTTATTTAATATCTTATGATTGTTGAATAAGTTTACATTTATTTTTACTCATGTTTGGTTGTGCACATATTTCATAATCAATTTAAATAAACTTGTTCAAATGTTTTCCATAGGATTCACTCGCCAACTTTATGTTGATCCAAAAACCCTTTTACACATGATACAGGTGAACAGGTTGAAGCAAGGAAAACATAGGAAATGCCTTAGAAGAGAACAAAGAAGCTTAGATTGATAGTTAGAACATGTTGTAACATTTATTGTAAATTTCCATTAAATTGTATTAATGAATATGAAACGCATAATAAATGTCATGAGCTTTGATGATAACCCAATCATGCCCCGATCACCTTTTCCGCTGCGGGTCGGGGTGTGACAAAAAGAATGGAAGGATTTGGTTAAGAATCGAGTGAGTTAGACTCACTTTAGTGGAGATGGAACTTTCTGCTCGAACTTGCAATTATCAGCTGATTAGAGAGGATTTGAGATAGCTATGGAGGTTTATACAGTGTTAAAATGGTGTGGATTAGCTTGGGTTTTATAGGGGATGATTAGGGTTGGGTGTTAGTTGACTATTTAATGCAAGAAACACAAAACAACTCAATAAAACACACAAAATAGCCCAATCCCGTAGCTGAAACAATCTTTCTGCGGATTGGGTGCCGTGGCGTAGCGCCCCAAGGGGGTAGGCGTAGCGTACGGCGGCGCCCCTGGTTTCCTTTTGAAGTTTGATTTCTTTCATTTTGGCCCCCAAACTTCCTAAAATTCATCATTTTATGCCTAATCTTTGATATTTAACATGTTTTCGAGTATATTGAATGTATACAAGTATAAATTGAATCGCGAATGCATGTACGAACGATTGCACGTATAATAAGTATCAATTGTGTATAAAAGTTGATTAAATTGTAAGTATAACAAGTGTGTATAAAATACGTATTTCATTATGATCAAGGTCTCGGATTACAAGATTGAAACTGAAAGACGGCACAAGTAAAAAGGTTTCCTAAAATAGAAAGTTTCCCAAAACGGAAAGTACCACAAGTCTTGCTAAATATAGAAGGTTTGAAAACGCGGAGCGTTACACTCAGTTTAAAAAATAATGATTAATATAATTTTAATTTAAAAGATTTCTATGCATTGTAGGTTGTATCTTGTGCTTTGTTGTTTTCACATGCTTTGGTTGTTTGTTTGTCTTGACTTTTGTTTGTACGGGTCCGGGGGGTTAAAAGGTTGCCTTTTCATGGTGTATTACCCTTTACACTCTCTCACCCTCTCTCTACACGATTGTTTCTCTCTCTACACTCGGGCTACTTGAGTCGACTTTCTCCGACGACTTTCTGGCTACTTTAGGTAACTACTTTGTTTGTTTGTTTATGTATGTTGTTCGATCGACTTGCTTATTGGGTCTTATTGTTTGAACGGTTTGTTTTATTGGGTTTGTGTTACTTATGTACGTTTCCGGCCAACGCCGCTGTGTATTTGCTTCCTGTGTTAACGTATGTTGTTTGATCGTCGTCGATTTTGTGTTAACACTTCCTGACTTTTGTTAGCTAGGTTTCTTTCTTACTGATGTTAACAAAGCTTTTACGTCACGATATGCTTATTGTTAAGTTTGTCTATAAGGAAGACGTATTTTAGGGATTTTTACAATCGGTTGATGTATCCAGTGTTAAATTTGATGATGTTTTGTTGGATTTTATGTGTTTTAATGTGCGATTGTATACTTGCATGTCTTCAAAGTTGTTGGATTTTGTGTCTTTGATGTTGCTTTGATGATGATGATTACTGTTTTGTATTCGGAGTCTGTTTAGAATGTTTGGTTCATTCTATGATGCTTAATTCGGACGTTGTTTGTTGGCTCTTGTTGTGTTAATGTGTAATCGGTCTATGAGGATGACTGTTGGGTCGTTCGAGGCAGTTTTAATTTTGTGTGTGGGTATATGATGGTTTGCTTTTGAGATTGATTGTAGAAGGCTATGTATTGAAGAGTATTCGGTCGGTGAGGGTGGCTCTTCAGCCGTCTGAGATTATTTACCTTCTTTGGTTGGGTTTGTGATGCTTTGGTGAGGATGACTCGGTTGTTGTACGAGACTACTTGGATTGAGTATGTGTGTCTGTGACACTATGCCGAGACACTTAAAGTTGGAAGTAAAACTGACAACTTAATTACAGATTTATCATTTACGTTGTTTCGTTGTTGTATCCGTTTTCCTAGTGATAATGCCGTGATTTGGGCGATGTAGATAACAATTGTGTTGTTGGAGATTTTCTCTACACCTTTTGTAACTACGATTGCAGCCATGGTAGAATTGGGCAAAGTCGAATTTCGTTACTACGATTCTGAGCCTTTGTTACTACTGTTTTTTCCCACTTTCATTTTGCTTTTGATTTGTTAAAGAAAGATGTTTTTTGGGTTCATCATATGTGTCACACCCCAACAAATGGCGAAAACATTGAGGCGAGACGTAATTGATTGCTCAAAGACATCATAACGTTAAAATTGTGACGTATTAAGATTCAAAATTTCATTTCATTTCATCAAATAACACGTTACATTGTTCAAAAGAAAAGAAGTACAACAAGTGGGAATTTCATGCTAAAACAAAAAAAAAATACATAAATAATAAAGGTTTGTTGAGTTTCCAATCCACCCTAAGTAGATTTCTTGTAGTGTCATCATCAATATTTCCTGCAACATGTATAAAATATCCGTCAACACAAATTATGTCGGTGAAGATACTAGTTTGTCTACATAGCATAAGTATGAATAAAGTCTCAATCCACATGTTAAAAGTATACAAATCATGTAATCATACTAGCATGCAATAGCTAAAAAAGCAACCCAAAGTTTCCACTAGCTTAATCTTATCACCGAAGTGAATAAGACCGTAGAGATTGAATACTTAACAATGACCCAACAAACGGGACAATGTGCTACTCATATAGCATTATACATGTTAGGGGATGCTTTTTAAAGTTAATGATAGATATTATGGCATAAGATTGTTCTAGCATGTATGACGATTTAGCATAACAAGTAAGCATGTTAAAGGATTGAGTTTTGCATAAGATTGATTGTATGTGTGTGATTGTGTATTTAATTACGGATACATATTGCAACCCAGACAATGTTTAAAGCGTGAAATGGGTCAAGTATTAACTCACGGTTTACGAAGTTTTTCCATAAAGTGTGAGCGAGCGGTTTTGAAGGATGGAACACCGAAGTTACCCTAAAAAGGTAAACAAAGGTGTATGAGTATTTTGGATTTGGAGATTCGAATGTAAACGAAAGTTACAAGTATGAAATTACATAAAAAGATATATTCCATCTTAGACACTTATTCGAACACTGTTATTTGTTTGTGTTTTTCATGAGTCCCATTACTCATTTGAAGTCCGAAATAAGGAATCCAAGATTTTGGATATCCTCCACCTTAACATAATATTCAACCATGGTTTGGTTAATATCATGGTTGGGTTTTTGGAGTAAGTATTATATACGTGTGTGATATATGTGTATATATATATATATATATATATATGGTGAGGTTATTGTAAAAAAAGTGTTTTTTTTTGTGAGAAGGGTAAGAAAGAATCTAAACCATTAGATTTTTAATCTAATGGTTAAGATCTTGATGGCAATCTTGTAAATAGTGTTTACCATTAAAATAATTAATTTTCTAGATTAAGGGTATAAAGATAAATTTAACATTTTTAAATTTAGAAAGCCACATTGTAACACTACGTGTTTTTAAGTCCAAAAATATTCTGACATGTGTTCCAATAAATCTCGTATGCCGTGTGCTTAAACGAGAAGGACCAAAGTCGTTGAAACGATAAATTATGATCACTAAGTATTAGTGATTTAAAGTTGGGGGACTAAAAAAGTAAATGCCAAAAACTTAGCTTCTAGAAGGTGGTTACGGACCGCAAGGCTAAACCCTTACGGTCCGTAACTAATTGAAACTATGTGGGCGCCAGAGGTCCTTATGGACCTCAAGGCTCACCCCTTACGGTCCGTAAGGGACTGCCAGCGACCGAAAACTTGGCAGCTCCTTGTTATGCCACCTTTGTCACTATTGCCACCCTTTGCTACATGATGCCACGATATGGGACACTTGTTTACGTCCATAAATACCTGGCAACCCCTCCTAGCTCCCCCACAACTATTTAAATGGGCATTTTTATGAGTTGCAACTTGCTCATCTTCACTCTTAACTCCTCAAGCTCACTTAGAGAAGTTCTAGGCAATCTTGAAGCATTCCTCTGAGTTCCTAGCATTCCCAGGAGCTTGTGTGAGTGTTCCATTTTGTTCTAAGTTATTTTCATTAGGCTTAAAGCCAAGGTCAAAGTCTTGTCGTAAAAACGCCTTGACTTTGAGCAAAAACCATGACGGTCCAGCCATTGATCGTATCGAATGTGGCTACGTGATCGTAATTAGGTAGGTGTTAATCCCTCAAAAGAGCACCTCCTGATTACCACGAATTCCTGACCAATTGACGGGTCAAAGTAAAAGTCAATAAAAGTCAAATGGGTCAGATTTTATAAAAATTCATAACTGATTATATAGATGTTATAAAATATGATTTGAAGCATAAAAAACTTAAAAATAAGTATTAGAACATGTATAAACTGATTAGACCCGTCAAGTCTCGGTCTAGGGTTGGTTCGCAACCGAAAGTCGCAAAGCTTGACTTCTGCTTTGACTTTCAGTTCTGACTCGATTTAGCCACTTAGGCTACTGACCTTAGCTCATTTTAAGACCATGTTTAAGTGTAGTATAACCTCCTAAAGTTATACTACATGGTTCCTTAGCAATCCGAGATTATATGCAAGTTCCGATAAAATTACTTAAACTTTGCAAAAAGGTCCCTTTTATGTAAATTATGGTTTTAATCATGAACCAATATAAAAATGAATCACATACTGATTTGTAAACATAAGTAAAATATAATGATGTCAAGAATCTGATCAAGAACCAAGTTTTGATAAAAAGACGTAATATATGCTTTTAAATGACTAAAATTGCCCTTTCCGGTATTTTAGAAAGGTTAAGCATGGTTTTATCACTAAGATGAAATACCTACTGATGTAATATGATACGTAGGACATATAGGGATATTTATTCAGATCATAAACCGAATAAAGGTCTAAGATTCGTTAAATGCCAATAAAAGACCAAATTACCCTTTTACGTGTAAAGTGACTTAAATCAAGCTTTTTATAACCAAATTTTTTGTTTACTGATGTAACATGTTAAATAACATATTTCGGTTATATAAAACAGGTCATAACCTCATTTTACCTTAAACATCGAATTTAACGGCCTTTATCGACTTTTACGCCTTCCCAGCGCATAGTATGGTTTTAAACCATATCTATGACCTAAGACTTGTTACCTACTGATTTGTAAACTTATTTTAAATATTTTTACTGTAAGTACAAGTCCTAAACTCAGAATCCCAAATTTGTCTTCAAGGCTATGTGTGAAATGACTAAAATGCCCCTACGGGGCATAGTTTGGGTTAAAACTGTCAAACACACATATATTTGATATCCTACTGATATAACATCATAATCTAAGTATTTTTACAGAATGTTATGAACCTTGACATCAGATTTCTTATAAACATCTTTTATAAATTTTAAAAATGACCAAAATGCCATTATGAGGCATAATTCGGTTTTAAAAGCATTACGGGCATATATATTGATATCCTACTGATGTCATGATATATTTTAAACATATTAACTTATGGAACTTGTATATGACTCTTTCAGTTACTCGGTTTCGCTTATACGCTTACGGTTAACCATACGTAACTAGTTTACATAATCTAACCGAAACGGGTTCAACCTTGTCAGTTTCTTATCAAAATCCATAATGTTATTGGTATACCCATATTATACAAGTCTTGATACTTTCCGGGTCCAATTAACCTTCTATTCCGGTCACCGCTTAATCTAGGGTGTCGTACCATACTTGTTTTTACGTAAGACTAGTTGGTTCAAGTCTAAGACTTAACTAAGGACCCGTTAGCATTCTAATTTGGTTAATAATACCATTATTCCAGACTAAACGCCTTCCAGTAAATTGTGCCTGTACTTGTCTTTGATTTGCGGCTGAGTTTTGGATTTCTTGAAGACTTAAGCTCAGGTAAATACTCTTAACCTATTTTCCCTATACAGGCTTGGGATACGGTAAATTATTACCGCTTGGTCGGGTATGGAAATCTTGTTTTTGTCACACCCCGACCCGCAGCGGATAAGGTGATCGGGGCATGATTGGGTTATCATCAAAGCTCATGACATTTATTAAATGTTTCATATTCATTAATACAAATTAAATGAAAGTTTACAATGATTGCTACAACATGATCTAACTAACAATCTAACTCCTTTGTTCTCTTCTAAGGCATATCCTATGCTATCCTTGCTTCAACCTGTTCACCTGTATCATGTGTAAAAAGGTTTTTTGGATCAACATAATGTTGGCGAGTGAATCCTATGGAAAACATTTGAGCAATTTATTTAAATTGATTATGAAATATGTGCACAACCAAACATGAGTAAAATTAGATGTAACTTGATCAACAATCATAAGATGTTAAATGAAACACTCATGAATAATAATGGAAACAATTAAAAGCACGCGATGCTCAACTCGTCTCTCACGAGGAACTGAGGGGCCTGATGAATGAATTGCATAAACATGATATTATGAATAACACAACTACAAACAATATAAACTCAATGAAAACACACATGAACAATAATGAATTTGAATTGAAGCACGCGATGTTCTACTCGTTTCCCACGAGGAACTGATGGGCTTAATGTATGAGTTTCATGTAATTTGACAAACGGAATATAAATAGATCACAACAATAAATCAATCTAAGATTAAGTCATGATGTGGTATGGCACAAGTTTAAATAAATAAATTAATTAATTCATAACACATGACACACCCCAAAACGTGTAATTTAAAAGGGGGAATTGTAAGATTCACTCACAGTGGGTGCGTTCGGTTGATGATGATGAATGCACGCGAAGTGGTTTTAACCACGAGTGAGATTTAACCTAGATAAATCGCATTATGGTTTGGTGAGTAAACGGATTTTATTAAACTATTTTAGTAGTATTGCTGGGTGTATTTTTGTGAGTTTGAAACTATTTTCTAATCTTAAAAAATGTTATTTTTAAGTATTTATAATTGATTTTTAATTAAAATAATTAAATAAAAAATAATAAAAATATTTATTTTTTTCTGCTACAGTTGACCTTGACCAGTTGACTTTGACTGGTCGTTGACCGGTTTGCGGAATATTGTTGTGCGCTCGGTGAGGCTCGAACCCGAGACCTCCCGTACGCGTGCACACAGCTCTACCAACTGAGCTACGTGTCTAACCCGTTATATATCCGATTTTAATTTCATATATACATTAATTAGAATTAACAGAAAATCATTTTTATTTTAAAAACAGTTTAAGGCGAAACGGTCATGCACACCACAGGTCTCGAACCCGGGACCTGTGGGTTAATCTAACACACAGTCCACCGCTGGACTGTGTGTTCAACATGTTATAATATTCGGTTTTTATTATACTTAAATACAAAATAGATATTTCCTTTTCTGCCTTATTTAAAAGAAAAGATAATTGTCCGAGTCGGTGCTGAGGACCGGACTCGAACTCGTGACTTGTGATATAAACAAACACACAGTCCACCGCTGGACTGTGTGTATAACTTGGTTATTATTCCGGTTATTAATATACTTAACATATAACTAAGGCGACTCCGGTTCAGTAATAAAAAAAAATAGATTTTATTAAGGCAGCGTGTGAGACGGGATTCGAACTCGAGACCTTTGTATAATTAACGTCTTATGTGCACACAGTCCACCGCTGGACTGTGTGTCTAACCCGATTAAAATCATGATTTATAATATACTTATATGATATGGAAGAACATCGTCTTCTTCGTCAATGCTTGAACCAGAAATCGGAATTCGACCAGTTCAAGTTTTTTTATCAGTTTGTTAGTGTTTTAGGTTAATTATTGATAAGATAGAAGTGAAAAGGAAAAGAAACTGAGCGGAGAATATACCGACTGAACTCTCTGTTTTCCGGCAGAAACTCCGGCGACTGAATACTACTCCGGCGTCAGGTGTCTTGCAGCAGCAAGTCTCCGAAAAGTTTGGAAAAGGTAAGGGTATCTCCGGTATAAGCTTCAGAGGTTCAGAAAAGCTCGGCAATGGGGAAACCGGTTTTCCGGCGACGAACAGGTTTATTCCGGCGAGTGAAATTTCGCCGTGAAAAGATGTGATTTTTAGCGAAAAGGTTTGCAGACAATTGTGGTTGAATTTATAGGGAATAATCGAAATGTATTTGGTCTGATTTTTGACTGTGTTCGTTATTTAAATTTTTCCGGCGGTTTTGATTTTGGTCGCGGACTTCAAACATCGGTTATAACCGATATGTGATTAAAGGTTTACGTTATAACGTAAATTGGTGTTAAGACTCGCGAATAATCCGGGATTCCGACGACTGAATCGTTGGGCGCCGATTTTTGAATTTGTAAAGTCACTTTATGAATTAAATTATTTCATTATTTATCAAACAAATCAGTTGGCGCAGTGGTTTGTGTGTGAGATGTTAAGTCACTAGGTGACTCGGTACAGACCCGGGTTCGAAACCCGGCTGTAACAATTCATTTTTATTTTTCGATTTTCAACAGTTTTTCAAAAACTAAATATATACCCCCGTATAATAATTGATTACGGATCGTTTAAAAATATTTTGGGCATTTAATTCGCAACAAAAATTTTGACTGACTGTTCGGTTGCTAAACGGAGCGGGTTTGGTAAATCCGTTTTTGACGGATGTTACAGTATCCCCTGCTTTTTTAGAAATTTCGTCCCGAAATTTAAATAATGATATATTTTGACTATAAGAATGATGATGTTTTGTTTGACAGTTGCATGCTTAGCAAAAATGAGGGTTTAAGTTTTTGTTCGAGGCGGTAACGTTCCTTGTAAAGGTTAAGTACCCTATTCAGGAATCGCTTTTTGTTGCCTACTGTATGAATATTGATAAACAGGAATGATTCGCTAAAAATGATATCATGCATAAGAGTTTAGATACGTTTGGGAAAAATATGGTTATATCCTAAGGCAAAACTTCTAACACTACAATCTACATGGAACATAAATAAAAACACAACAGCTGATATCCAAACATGAATGAACACATCAGCAATTATTTGAACATGAATAAACACAACAGCAAGTATTTGAACATGAATAAACATAATAGCAAAAATTCGAACATGAATAGACACATCAGCGAATGAATAAACACAATAGCCAATATTCGAACATGAATAGACACATCAGCGAATATTTGAACATGAATAAACACAACAGCAAATATTTGAATCCATATATGTTTGAATGATGGAAGTTCCTCTCTCGTTTGTTATGATGGAGAGGTTAATTTATGTAGAAATGGAACACAATCCAATCTCTTTAAATAACATGATGATATAAATGTATCACAAATTCCAACCAAGGCAAATAATAAATCCTACCTGGAACTTCTCATAACCGCCTGATAATGCCTCTGATCCTTTGGCAAGAATACTTATATATAGGAAGTACCAGCGGCGTATCCACCATATTCTTGCCAAATTTTCATTAGTTTTATCCACAAGTTATGATTGGTTACCAAGAAACTAATAAATCCTACATAGAACTTCTCATAACCATCCGTTAATGCCTCTGATCCTTTGACAAGAATACTTATATATAGGAAGTACCAGCGGCGTATCCACCATATTCTTGTCAAATTTTCATTGGTTTTAACAGTGAATTATGATTAGTCCTATAACTCTACAATCAATACAACAAACATAAATTACTGAAATGAAACATATCTGTGCGATCAAGGCTCAATCGAACGGAGCCGATCGTATTGCATGTACTGAAAATGAAATTGTGTGCTCAAGGCTCAATCAAACGGAGCCGAACATATTGAATGTACTGAAATTGAAATTGTGTGCTCAAGGCTCAATCAAACGGAGCCGAACATATTGCATGTACTGTATATGAATAACTTAACCACACAAACAGCCTATGCATGCAACCTCTCATAACCGCCTGATAATGCCTCCGATTATTTGACAAGAATACTTATATATAGGAAGTACCATCGGCGTATCCACCATATCCTTGTCAAATTTTCATTGACTTTATCCGCAAGTTATGGTTAGTTCGATGCGACTCTACTACAAACACCACAACCACAAGATACTGATAATGAAATTGTATGTGTGCTCAAGGCTCAATCAAACGGAGCCGAGCGTATTGCATGAACTGGAAATGTGAATAAATCTGTGTACTCAAGGCTCAATCAAACGGAGCCGAGCATATTGCATGAACTGAAAATGAGAATAAATCTGTGTACTCAAGGCTCAATCAAACGGAGCCGAGCATATTGCATGAACTGGAAATGAGAATAAATCTGTGTACTCAAGGCTCAATCAAACGGAGCCGAGCATATTGCATGAACTGGAAATGAGAATAAATCTGTGTACTCAAGGCTCAATCAAACGGAGCCGAGCATATTGCATGTATTGAAATGTAATATTACGTAACCGATCAAGGCTCAACAAACGGAGCCGATCGTGCGGGCACGCCAAGATCAACCACATAATAAAATGGGGATCCAACTCAACCTCGATGGATGGGGAGCCACGGCCTCGGCAAAATCGTATACTGAAAACAATATATAATATATAATATACCATAATTACTCTAACAGTCTACACATGATAAAGAAAACATAAGACTAAACAACAGGAGTTGAATCTGGATCTTCGGCGAAAAGGACTAGCTGAGTATCTTCGTTTGGGCCGTCATTATCTTCGACAGGGTTGGCGTTGATATTGAAGACTCTTCCTCTTGCTGGTGGCATAGTGGTTGGGTTTTCTTGGTTTATTTGGTTAACTGGTTTGATTGGGCTTGAGTGTTGATAACGTTTACCAATTGAGGGCATGTGTTTCTAAAGTGGGTAGGGTCGCCACAATTGAAGCAAGCTCGAGCATATGGGAACATGGGGTGTTGGGGTTGGTGATAAGTTTGGGCCATGTTTTGAGTAGGGGAAAAGGTTTGGTCTTGAAAGGTGCGACAAACATTGCTCAAATGACCATAACGTCCACAAGTTGTACATAGCCGGCAAGGTAAAGTAAGGGAATGATGATAAAAACAGTGGTTGCATTGAGGGTGAGGTCCAAGATATGGTTTCTTATTTGGGTAAGCTGAATTGGGTGCCACTTGGGTGATTGGGACAGCTCGGATGGGTATAGCGTGAAAAACGGGTTGATTTCGTTGGGTAGCAGCGAAAAGTCGCCCGACTCTTTTTCTCTTAGGGTTGGGTTGAGAAGGGGATTCGGTTTGGGTGGAGTCGGAGGTTTCAGTCGATTCTTTATCCTTCTTCTTCTCCTCCTCAAAGTCTTTGCTTCGGATTCGGTTCTCGGTGAGCTCTATTGCTAGCTCCATTGCTGCTTCCAAAGTTGCAGGCTTGGTACTTATCACAGGGTCTTGAATCTTTGACGGAAGACCACGAATGTAGTGCTCGATCAAACGGTAGAGGGGAGTAAACATGTTGGGAACCATTTGATGTAATTCGAGGAACCTTTTGTTGTAGGTGGTGTGGTCTCCTTCCACTTGCTTCAATGAGTAAAATTCATCTTCTAGCTTCTTGATTTCGCTCCTTGGGCAAAATCGTCTGGTCATGATTTCCTTCAATTCGTTCCAAGTTAAAGACATAGCATCTTCCACACCTCGTTTGGCCTTCTCTGTGTTCCACCAAGTAAGTGCTATCCCATATAGTCGACCGGTAGCATAACGCACTTTGCGATCATCAGGGCAATCGCAATTTAGAAAAGTATTCTCCATTTCTTCAAACCAATGGAGGAGTGCGGTGACACCTTCAGTTCCTTTATATTTCGGAGGGTCGCATGATTTGAAATGCTTGTAGGTGCATTTAGTGGTGTTTGGGGAAGAGTTGAAAATGTTTTGGTTTGCTTGGTTGACAGGATTATTGGTAAGTGCTTGTTGAACTTGGATTACAATATTGGGTATTACAGCAGCCATTTGTTGAGCGATTAAGGTAGCCATGCGTTCGCGGGCTTTTCCTGCTCTCATCTTCCTACGGGCGAGGTTAGAAGACATCTACAATGAATACATGACAAGGGTATGAGTTGGATGCTTTTGAGATCGTGGGTCGCATTCAAGAATGAACATTCATAAAATAATTATACAAAAATACTACATCCATAGGATGTCTTTGGCTTTGCTCGCTGTTAGGCCCGTCATGCCGCCATACTTTACCTTATGTAATCATGTGGGCCCCCATGAATTACCGGTTTTTCATATGGTTCGCACGGTTTCTGCCTGGTTGCGTACACAAAACCCGGTGAAAATCGAGAAATATGTATACAACGTGTGATGTTCGGAATGTGTCCAGGTGTAGACACGATGACACCTCAAAGTGGGTTAGTTCGAACGACGTTTGGTGTGGCATGCTTTGGCCTAATAGGTCCTTCGTACTCTCATCGTTGGTCCCCAGGTAGGCAAACTGGTCCGTTATATTGGATTTATACGAATGCCAGCCTAGACAGGACGTTCCGACTACCGGTACTTGTACCCTTCCAGTTACTACATGCCCGTCGCAGAACTTACTTTGATGAGAATTGAAAATTGCATAAAATCTTTGGATAATGAGAATATGAAAATAAATTGAACACATGAACATCGATATATGTATAATGAATATGTATATATGTATAATGAATATGTATATGAGCATGTATGTTTGACTGAAATGTAAACAAATATGAAACAAATAAATATCACAAGTTTGTATGTAACCACTTAATCAATTTAAAATTTTAGGCAGACTATAGTATAGGCTCTAAGGGTCTAATAACCTATCCTATATCCCTATAGTCATGGCTCTGATACCAATCTGTCACACCCCGACCCGCAGCGGATAAGGTGATCGGGGCATGATTGGGTTATCATCAAAGCTCATGACATTTATTAAATGTTTCATATTCATTAATACAAATTAAATGAAAGTTTACAATGATTGCTACAACATGATCTAACTAACAATCTAACTCCTTTGTTCTCTTCTAAGGCATATCCTATGCTATCCTTGCTTCAACCTGTTCACCTGTATCATGTGTAAAAAGGTTTTTTGGATCAACATAATGTTGGCGAGTGAATCCTATGGAAAACATTTGAGCAATTTATTTAAATTGATTATGAAATATGTGCACAACCAAACATGAGTAAAATTAGATGTAACTTGATCAACAATCATAAGATGTTAAATGAAACACTCATGAATAATAATGGAAACAATTAAAAGCACGCGATGCTCAACTCGTCTCTCACGAGGAACTGAGGGGCCTGATGAATGAATTGCATAAACATGATATTATGAATAACACAACTACAAACAATATAAACTCAATGAAAACACACATGAACAATAATGAATTTGAATTGAAGCACGCGATGTTCTACTCGTTTCCCACGAGGAACTGATGGGCTTAATGTATGAGTTTCATGTAATTTGACAAACGGAATATAAATAGATCACAACAATAAATCAATCTAAGATTAAGTCATGATGTGGTATGGCACAAGTTTAAATAAATAAATTAATTAATTCATAACACATGACACACCCCAAAACGTGTAATTTAAAAGGGGGAATTGTAAGATTCACTCACAGTGGGTGCGTTCGGTTGATGATGATGAATGCACGCGAAGTGGTTTTAACCACGAGTGAGATTTAACCTAGATAAATCGCATTATGGTTTGGTGAGTAAACGGATTTTATTAAACTATTTTAGTAGTATTGCTGGGTGTATTTTTGTGAGTTTGAAACTATTTTCTAATCTTAAAAAATGTTATTTTTAAGTATTTATAATTGATTTTTAATTAAAATAATTAAATAAAAAATAATAAAAATATTTATTTTTTTCTGCTACAGTTGACCTTGACCAGTTGACTTTGACTGGTCGTTGACCGGTTTGCGGAATATTGTTGTGCGCTCGGTGAGGCTCGAACCCGAGACCTCCCGTACGCGTGCACACAGCTCTACCAACTGAGCTACGTGTCTAACCCGTTATATATCCGATTTTAATTTCATATATACATTAATTAGAATTAACAGAAAATCATTTTTATTTTAAAAACAGTTTAAGGCGAAACGGTCATGCACACCACAGGTCTCGAACCCGGGACCTGTGGGTTAATCTAACACACAGTCCACCGCTGGACTGTGTGTTCAACATGTTATAATATTCGGTTTTTATTATACTTAAATACAAAATAGATATTTCCTTTTCTGCCTTATTTAAAAGAAAAGATAATTGTCCGAGTCGGTGCTGAGGACCGGACTCGAACTCGTGACTTGTGATATAAACAAACACACAGTCCACCGCTGGACTGTGTGTATAACTTGGTTATTATTCCGGTTATTAATATACTTAACATATAACTAAGGCGACTCCGGTTCAGTAATAAAAAAAAAATAGATTTTATTAAGGCAGCGTGTGAGACGGGATTCGAACTCGAGACCTTTGTATAATTAACGTCTTATGTGCACACAGTCCACCGCTGGACTGTGTGTCTAACCCGATTAAAATCATGATTTATAATATACTTATATGATATGGAAGAACATCGTCTTCTTCGTCAATGCTTGAACCAGAAATCGGAATTCGACCAGTTCAAGTTTTTTTATCAGTTTGTTAGTGTTTTAGGTTAATTATTGATAAGATAGAAGTGAAAAGGAAAAGAAACTGAGCGGAGAATATACCGACTGAACTCTCTGTTTTCCGGCAGAAACTCCGGCGACTGAATACTACTCCGGCGTCAGGTGTCTTGCAGCAGCAAGTCTCCGAAAAGTTTGGAAAAGGTAAGGGTATCTCCGGTATAAGCTTCAGAGGTTCAGAAAAGCTCGGCAATGGGGAAACCGGTTTTCCGGCGACGAACAGGTTTATTCCGGCGAGTGAAATTTCGCCGTGAAAAGATGTGATTTTTAGCGAAAAGGTTTGCAGACAATTGTGGTTGAATTTATAGGGAATAATCGAAATGTATTTGGTCTGATTTTTGACTGTGTTCGTTATTTAAATTTTTCCGGCGGTTTTGATTTTGGTCGCGGACTTCAAACATCGGTTATAACCGATATGTGATTAAAGGTTTACGTTATAACGTAAATTGGTGTTAAGACTCGCGAATAATCCGGGATTCCGACGACTGAATCGTTGGGCGCCGATTTTTGAATTTGTAAAGTCACTTTATGAATTAAATTATTTCATTATTTATCAAACAAATCAGTTGGCGCAGTGGTTTGTGTGTGAGATGTTAAGTCACTAGGTGACTCGGTACAGACCCGGGTTCGAAACCCGGCTGTAACAATTCATTTTTATTTTTCGATTTTCAACAGTTTTTCAAAAACTAAATATATACCCCCGTATAATAATTGATTACGGATCGTTTAAAAATATTTTGGGCATTTAATTCGCAACAAAAATTTTGACTGACTGTTCGGTTGCTAAACGGAGCGGGTTTGGTAAATCCGTTTTTGACGGATGTTACAGTATCCCTGCTTTTTTAGAAATTTCGTCCCGAAATTTAAATAATGATATATTTTGACTATAAGAATGATGATGTTTTGTTTGACAGTTGCATGCTTAGCAAAAATGAGGGTTTAAGTTTTTGTTCGAGGCGGTAACGTTCCTTGTAAAGGTTAAGTACCCTATTCAGGAATCGCTTTTTGTTGCCTACTGTATGAATATTGATAAACAGGAATGATTCGCTAAAAATGATATCATGCATAAGAGTTTAGATACGTTTGGGAAAAATATGGTTATATCCTAAGGCAAAACTTCTAACACTACAATCTACATGGAACATAAATAAAAACACAACAGCTGATATCCAAACATGAATGAACACATCAGCAATTATTTGAACATGAATAAACACAACAGCAAGTATTTGAACATGAATAAACATAACAGCAAAAATTCGAACATGAATAGACACATCAGCGAATGAATAAACACAATAGCCAATATTCGAACATGAATAGACACATCAGCGAATATTTGAACATGAATAAACACAACAGCAAATATTTGAATCCATATATGTTTGAATGATGGAAGTTCCTCTCTCGTTTGTTATGATGGAGAGGTTAATTTATGTAGAAATGGAACACAATCCAATCTCTTTAAATAACATGATGATATAAATGTATCACAAATTCCAACCAAGGCAAATAATAAATCCTACCTGGAACTTCTCATAACCGCCTGATAATGCCTCTGATCCTTTGGCAAGAATACTTATATATAGGAAGTACCAGCGGCGTATCCACCATATTCTTGCCAAATTTTCATTAGTTTTATCCACAAGTTATGATTGGTTACCAAGAAACTAATAAATCCTACATAGAACTTCTCATAACCATCCGTTAATGCCTCTGATCCTTTGACAAGAATACTTATATATAGGAAGTACCAGCGGCGTATCCACCATATTCTTGTCAAATTTTTATTGGTTTTAACAGTGAATTATGATTAGTCCTATAACTCTACAATCAATACAACAAACATAAATTACTGAAATGAAACATATCTGTGCGATCAAGGCTCAATCGAACGGAGCCGATCGTATTGCATGTACTGAAAATGAAATTGTGTGCTCAAGGCTCAATCAAACGGAGCCGAACATATTGAATGTACTGAAATTGAAATTGTGTGCTCAAGGCTCAATCAAACGGAGCCGAACATATTGCATGTACTGTATATGAATAACTTAACCACACAAACAGCCTATGCATGGAACCTCTCATAACCGCCTGATAATGCCTCCGATTATTTGACAAGAATACTTATATATAGGAAGTACCATCGGCGTATCCACCATATCCTTGTCAAATTTTCATTGACTTTATCCGCAAGTTATGGTTAGTTCGATGCGACTCTACTACAAACACCACAACCACAAGATACTGATAATGAAATTGTATGTGTGCTCAAGGCTCAATCAAACGGAGCCGAGCGTATTGCATGAACTGGAAATGTGAATAAATCTGTGTACTCAAGGCTCAATCAAACGGAGCCGAGCATATTGCATGAACTGGAAATGAGAATAAATCCGTGTACTCAAGGCTCAATCAAACGGAGCCGAGCATATTGCATGAACTGGAAATGAGAATAAATCTGTGTACTCAAGGCTCAATCAAACGGAGCCGAGCATATTGCATGTATTGAAATGTAATATTACGTAACCGATCAAGGCTCAACAAACGGAGCCGATCGTGCGGGCACGCCAAGATCAACCACATAATAAAATGGGGATCCAACTCAACCTCGATGGATGGGGAGCCACGGCCTCGGCAAAATCGTATACTGAAAACAATATATAATATATAATATACCATAATTACTCTAACAGTCTACACATGATAAAGAAAACATAAGACTAAACAACAGGAGTTGAATCTGGATCTTCGGCGAAAAGGACTAGCTGAGTATCTTCGTTTGGGCCGTCATTATCTTCGACAGGGTTGGCGTTGATATTGAAGACTCTTCCTCTTGCTGGTGGCATAGTGGTTGGGTTTTCTTGGTTTATTTGGTTAACTGGGTTTGATTGGGCTTGAGTGTTGATAACGTTTACCAATTGAGGGCATGTGTTTCTAAAGTGGGTAGGGTCGCCACAATTGAAGCAAGCTCGAGCATATGGGAACATGGGGTGTTGGGGTTGGTGATAAGTTTGGGCCATGTTTTGAGTAGGGGAAAAGGTTTGGTCTTGAAAGGTGCGACAAACATTGCTCAAATGACCATAACGTCCACAAGTTGTACATAGCCGGCAAGGTAAAGTAAGGGAATGATGATAAAAACAGTGGTTGCATTGAGGGTGAGGTCCAAGATATGGTTTCTTATTTGGGTAAGCTGAATTGGGTGCCACTTGGGTGATTGGGACAGCTCGGATGGGTATAGCGTGAAAAACGGGTTGATTTCGTTGGGTAGCAGCGAAAAGTCGCCCGACTCTTTTTCTCTTAGGGTTGGGTTGAGAAGGGGATTCGGTTTGGGTGGAGTCGGAGGTTTCAGTCGATTCTTTATCCTTCTTCTTCTCCTCCTCAAAGTCTTTGCTTCGGATTCGGTTCTCGGTGAGCTCTATTGCTAGCTCCATTGCTGCTTCCAAAGTTGCAGGCTTGGTACTTATCACAGGGTCTTGAATCTTTGACGGAAGACCACGAATGTAGTGCTCGATCAAACGGTAGAGGGGAGTAAACATGTTGGGAACCATTTGATGTAATTCGAGGAACCTTTTGTTGTAGGTGGTGTGGTCTCCTTCCACTTGCTTCAATGAGTAAAATTCATCTTCTAGCTTCTTGATTTCGCTCCTTGGGCAAAATCGTCTGGTCATGATTTCCTTCAATTCGTTCCAAGTTAAAGACATAGCATCTTCCACACCTCGTTTGGCCTTCTCTGTGTTCCACCAAGTAAGTGCTATCCCATATAGTCGACCGGTAGCATAACGCACTTTGCGATCATCAGGGCAATCGCAATTTAGAAAAGTATTCTCCATTTCTTCAAACCAATGGAGGAGTGCGGTGACACCTTCAGTTCCTTTATATTTCGGAGGGTCGCATGATTTGAAATGCTTGTAGGTGCATTTAGTGGTGTTTGGGGAAGAGTTGAAAATGTTTTGGTTTGCTTGGTTGACAGGATTATTGGTAAGTGCTTGTTGAACTTGGATTACAATATTGGGTATTACAGCAGCCATTTGTTGAGCGATTAAGGTAGCCATGCGTTCGCGGGCTTTTCCTGCTCTCATCTTCCTACGGGCGAGGTTAGAAGACATCTACAATGAATACATGACAAGGGTATGAGTTGGATGCTTTTGAGATCGTGGGTCGCATTCAAGAATGAACATTCATAAAATAATTATACAAAAATACTACATCCATAGGATGTCTTTGGCTTTGCTCGCTGTTAGGCCCGTCATGCCGCCATACTTTACCTTATGTAATCATGTGGGCCCCCATGAATTACCGGTTTTTCATATGGTTCGCACGGTTTCTGCCTGGTTGCGTACACAAAACCCGGTGAAAATCGAGAAATATGTATACAACGTGTGATGTTCGGAATGTGTCCAGGTGTAGACACGATGACACCTCAAAGTGGGTTAGTTCGAACGACGTTTGGTGTGGCATGCTTTGGCCTAATAGGTCCTTCGTACTCTCATCGTTGGTCCCCAGGTAGGCAAACTGGTCCGTTATATTGGATTTATACGAATGCCAGCCTAGACAGGACGTTCCGACTACCGGTACTTGTACCCTTCCAGTTACTACATGCCCGTCGCAGAACTTACTTTGATGAGAATTGAAAATTGCATAAAATCTTTGGATAATGAGAATATGAAAATAAATTGAACACATGAACATCGATATATGTATAATGAATATGTATATATGTATAATGAATATGTATATGAGCATGTATGTTTGACTGAAATGTAAACAAATATGAAACAAATAAATATCACAAGTTTGTATGTAACCACTTAATCAATTTAAAATTTTAGGCAGACTATAGTATAGGCTCTAAGGGTCTAATAACCTATCCTATATCCCTATAGTCATGGCTCTGATACCAATCTGTCACACCCCGACCCGCAGCGGATAAGGTGATCGGGGCATGATTGGGTTATCATCAAAGCTCATGACATTTATTAAATGTTTCATATTCATTAATACAAATTAAATGAAAGTTTACAATGATTGCTACAACATGATCTAACTAACAATCTAACTCCTTTGTTCTCTTCTAAGGCATATCCTATGCTATCCTTGCTTCAACCTGTTCACCTGTATCATGTGTAAAAAGGTTTTTTGGATCAACATAATGTTGGCGAGTGAATCCTATGGAAAACATTTGAGCAATTTATTTAAATTGATTATGAAATATGTGCACAACCAAACATGAGTAAAATTAGATGTAACTTGATCAACAATCATAAGATGTTAAATGAAACACTCATGAATAATAATGGAAACAATTAAAAGCACGCGATGCTCAACTCGTCTCTCACGAGGAACTGAGGGGCCTGATGAATGAATTGCATAAACATGATATTATGAATAACACAACTACAAACAATATAAACTCAATGAAAACACACATGAACAATAATGAATTTGAATTGAAGCACGCGATGTTCTACTCGTTTCCCACGAGGAACTGATGGGCTTAATGTATGAGTTTCATGTAATTTGACAAACGGAATATAAATAGATCACAACAATAAATCAATCTAAGATTAAGTCATGATGTGGTATGGCACAAGTTTAAATAAATAAATTAATTAATTCATAACACATGACACACCCAAAACGTGTAATTTAAAAGGGGGAATTGTAAGATTCACTCACAGTGGGTGCGTTCGGTTGATGATGATGAATGCACGCGAAGTGGTTTTAACCACGAGTGAGATTTAACCTAGATAAATCGCATTATGGTTTGGTGAGTAAACGGATTTTATTAAACTATTTTAGTAGTATTGCTGGGTGTATTTTTGTGAGTTTGAAACTATTTTCTAATCTTAAAAAATGTTATTTTTAAGTATTTATAATTGATTTTTAATTAAAATAATTAAATAAAAAATAATAAAAATATTTATTTTTTTCTGCTACAGTTGACCTTGACCAGTTGACTTTGACTGGTCGTTGACCGGTTTGCGGAATATTGTTGTGCGCTCGGTGAGGCTCGAACCCGAGACCTCCCGTACGCGTGCACACAGCTCTACCAACTGAGCTACGTGTCTAACCCGTTATATATCCGATTTTAATTTCATATATACATTAATTAGAATTAACAGAAAATCATTTTTATTTTAAAAACAGTTTAAGGCGAAACGGTCATGCACACCACAGGTCTCGAACCCGGGACCTGTGGGTTAATCTAACACACAGTCCACCGCTGGACTGTGTGTTCAACATGTTATAATATTCGGTTTTTATTATACTTAAATACAAAATAGATATTTCCTTTTCTGCCTTATTTAAAAGAAAAGATAATTGTCCGAGTCGGTGCTGAGGACCGGACTCGAACTCGTGACTTGTGATATAAACAAACACACAGTCCACCGCTGGACTGTGTGTATAACTTGGTTATTATTCCGGTTATTAATATACTTAACATATAACTAAGGCGACTCCGGTTCAGTAATAAAAAAAAATAGATTTTATTAAGGCAGCGTGTGAGACGGGATTCGAACTCGAGACCTTTGTATAATTAACGTCTTATGTGCACACAGTCCACCGCTGGACTGTGTGTCTAACCCGATTAAAATCATGATTTATAATATACTTATATGATATGGAAGAACATCGTCTTCTTCGTCAATGCTTGAACCAGAAATCGGAATTCGACCAGTTCAAGTTTTTTTATCAGTTTGTTAGTGTTTTAGGTTAATTATTGATAAGATAGAAGTGAAAAGGAAAAGAAACTGAGCGGAGAATATACCGACTGAACTCTCTGTTTTCCGGCAGAAACTCCGGCGACTGAATACTACTCCGGCGTCAGGTGTCTTGCAGCAGCAAGTCTCCGAAAAGTTTGGAAAAGGTAAGGGTATCTCCGGTATAAGCTTCAGAGGTTCAGAAAAGCTCGGCAATGGGGAAACCGGTTTTCCGGCGACGAACAGGTTTATTCCGGCGAGTGAAATTTCGCCGTGAAAAGATGTGATTTTTAGCGAAAAGGTTTGCAGACAATTGTGGTTGAATTTATAGGGAATAATCGAAATGTATTTGGTCTGATTTTTGACTGTGTTCGTTATTTAAATTTTTCCGGCGGTTTTGATTTTGGTCGCGGACTTCAAACATCGGTTATAAACCGATATGTGATTAAAGGTTTACGTTATAACGTAAATTGGTGTTAAGACTCGCGAATAATCCGGGATTCCGACGACTGAATCGTTGGGCGCCGATTTTTGAATTTGTAAAGTCACTTTATGAATTAAATTATTTCATTATTTATCAAACAAATCAGTTGGCGCAGTGGTTTGTGTGTGAGATGTTAAGTCACTAGGTGACTCGGTACAGACCCGGGTTCGAAACCCGGCTGTAACAATTCATTTTTATTTTTCGATTTTCAACAGTTTTTCAAAAACTAAATATATACCCCCGTATAATAATTGATTACGGATCGTTTAAAAATATTTTGGGCATTTAATTCGCAACAAAAATTTTGACTGACTGTTCGGTTGCTAAACGGAGCGGGTTTGGTAAATCCGTTTTTGACGGATGTTACAGTTTTGTCTAGTTGTGATAATTAATTAAATTACATAACCCGATTTTAATCTGTTTTGTCTGAAACTCAGACATTGGGGGTGGGCTTGACCGTGTCTGGGATATCCTTGGCTCACTAAAGTGTTAGTGGCCACGACTTAAGCATTGGTGTAGGCATACATCGGTAACTGCTATTTTTATTATCTGCTTTCTGTGTGAAAGTTCAGAAGTGGTGTGTCAGTCGATCATGTCTCGGTTTCTATACTGGGCCTCATATGTAAAAGACAGACATGTAAAACTGTATACAAGGTCAATTGTACTGTCCCAAGTTATTTATAAAAAAATGTGCCTAGTGCACCTAAAACTATTTCGAAAAGATTTTCAAAATGAGTCGGTTGATTGTATTTACCAGTGTAAAATGACGTATTTTCAAAAGATTAAGTTACAGGTACAAGTACGAAATAGACCGGAAGCTGCAGGGCATTAATACTGAGGAGTTGCGACCTTATAGTTGTGCCTGTAGAGTCTGTTATCCTTTTGTGTATATTTATTTCCAATCCGCCTGTGGATTGTATTACAAGCCATATACATTATTTGTATTTGAACTTTGGACACTTATGGTTGTAATAGTTTATTTTTAAATCCAAGACTTCCACTGTGTTGCTCTGTGTATTATCGGCTATGATGATATCAACTTTATGTCACAATACTCCCCACCGGGCCCATCGGGATACACGTGGAAATCGGGGTGTGACACACAAGCAATACACATGCAAGTTCCCCCTTCTTTTTTAAACGTCAATAACTTTTTATACGTAACTCATTTTTTTTTAAATTACACCGTAATAACGAGTGTTTTTTTTTATCTTTAATATGAGTACCATATTGTTATACTTATGTAGAGAAAGAAATTACGTTTCAATTAGATGTTTTAGTCCATGGTGTTTTTTCTATGTTCATACAATACAATGGTGTTTTAATTGTATAGTGATTCAAGGTGTTGTGTTTTATAGAAAAACACCATGACGTAAATAAGACACCATAACCTTGCAAATAATGAATTATGATTCAAGTCATGGTTTTTTAACATCTACAGTATGTAACATTGTATTGTGATTACAGTCATGGTGGTTTAACATCTTGAATAACAATAGAATCATTGTAAATGTTAAAACACCACTACTGTATTATGATTCAATTCATGGTGTTTTTTGGAATCTGTATGGTGTTTTATACCTGCAAAAATAACAAAAATCATTACAGATGTTAGAACACCATGGCTGTCTTATGATTCAAGTTGCGGTGTTTTCTGAAATTCGTATGGTCTTTTATACGAACTGATGATAAATTCCTAAAATAACTGATGAATTCGGTTACAAGATTATATCTTTAATTATATCATTAATTAGGATTATGGGTTAAATTACCATTTTACCCTTAAACTAATAAATAAAATAGATAGGGACATGTGTCATCACCATAATCTTTCTTATCTTTCTCACACTTTTAGTCTTTTTTACATGATCCTCTACATATATATATATTAGATATATTGTTAAGTATGTCAAGCCAGCGACAGATCTAGACTAAAATTTTAGGGGCAACACTAAAAAAAATTGTGTACTTTCACACAATGTAAACATTTTTTTTCTCTTGCGTACCATTATAAGCAATATTTGGACTTGGAGTTAGACTGATATCATTCTGTGGTATTTATTTTAAACAAATTGCTAATAAGACCTTGTATAGAATGTGATTCATCTTCTAAACAGTTCCACATAAACCCAAAATTAGAGCATTGTTTAAATACTCCCCACCCATTTGATTGCGTAAATCTGTCCTGATAAGCTTCTTTTTAGAAAAAAAACATCATTCAACAATTGCGGTTGCGGAGCCATAAACTTTTAACTGGGTCATAATAGAAATGACTATGAGTCGAGATAGAATTGACTTTTAGGCCATCCGTAGTGGGGGTTATATAGCACCATATTGGGCTATAACGCCCATGGCGCCTCGGAACACCGCCTCGCCCGACGTTATGAGTGAGGTTATGTGGTCAGCCTTGATATCTATAACGGGAAGAAGGGGGTTATTGTTTTTGTTTCTCTCTCACACACACACGTATATATACACATACATACATATATATCTATAATTTCTCTCACACACATATATACATACATGTTATATAACCCCTCACTTCCACTACACATTCAAGTTATATAACCCAATTCTCATATATATTTTGCTACTTGTTACATAACCCCTCTTATGGGGCTTGACCACTACACATGGACTTTGTCTAATGCCAGAATTAAAACTTCTTGTTTGGGGTCTTAACAATAAGAACTAGCTTTGTTATTACTAGTAGGTGCTTCTTAGCTTTGTTATTACTAGTAGGTGCAGTCGTGCGTTGCGAAAAAGACATTGATAATATTAAAAACTTTTTGTATGAAAAGAAAACAGTTAAAAAGATAAAATCAAAACGTTGACAAAAATCCATATTAAAAAATCCATAGGTTCATTGCAATGAAAACTCCATATTAAAAAAATCAAAATCGACGAAGAAAAGGTTATATGGTTAAAGAAATATATATTAATAAAATGAATGAAGTTATACATGAAATGAGGAAAAGGTTCTGACATTTCACAGGCCATAAAAAAGTAATAAAATATAATTATTAAGCTTTTAATATAGTTCACTGTCTCCAACCATCATCTTCCTTATTTCCCTTGCCATCTTCACAGGCATTGCTCTAGGAAAATGGTTGACACCGAAATTGTACCTCCATTTTTTTCTTTTAGATCTACTTAAGGAGTAGCATAATTTATTTTTAGGGGTAGCGAAAAACATAAAACATAAAAATATAAAAAATGTACTCCGTCTGAAAAGTTGAGGGGTAGCGGGTTCTACCCCTACCCATGCACTAGATCCGCCCCTGTGTCAAGCATTAGAGGTAGGATAAATACATTAACGTTAAGAATTCACCAATGTACAAATCATCAACATGGATGATTCGGATGGTCAGGAATACAAGTATGAGAACATAAATAAACTATCTAATTCACTAAGTAACCAAGTGAGATAACTAGACGAGTGCTTCCAACATGGTGTAGTTAGAGACTTTGTGTAGTTTGTTCACTTTTTTGCTTAGAAATTACTTAGATGTTTACAAGACATGAAAAAGAGGCATATGAACCTCATTTTTCTCGAACAAAAAAAACCCATTCAACATAGGAGTTAGTTTGTGGAGTTAAATGCCATTTTAGTCCCTGTGGTTTGGGCCATTTTGCTAGTTTAGTCCAAAGGTTTCATTTTTCGCCTGTGCATCCAAAAATATTTCACCATTGTCGTTTTAGTCCACTAGATTAACTTTATCCGTTTTTTCTGTTCACGAGAAAGGCAATTCAGTCATTTTATATGTAATTCTGTTAACTAGAAGGGAAATTCGGCCATATAAAATGACCAAATTGCCCTTCTCCTTAACAGAAAAAATGGATGAAATTAACACAGTGGACTAAAATGGCAACGGTGAAAACTTTTTGGACCCACATGCGAAAAATGAAACCTTTGGACTAAACTGGCAAAATGGTCCAAACCACAAGGACTAAAATGGCATTTAACTCTAGTTTGTCGCTTGGTTTAGTTTGCAAAAGTTCCAAGAACAAAGCTAAAGAAAGACAAGCTCATAAAGTTTGCAAAATGGTGGTATACCATCTTCGTTTACCTTAGTAAACATGTGGTAATACTCCTAGAGGTTATCGAAGGAAGGAGAAGGAAGAAAACAAGAAAATAGTGCAAGAACAAGCTCAAAACTTATTGTTTTGAAGCTTGAACAATTTGCCTAAACTTGATAAATTTGAATATTATAGAGAGTTTGGAAGTTTTTTTGAGGTATTGAAAGTGTTTAGGATAGTGTTGTATCTATAATGGGGTGAAGTGGTTGGGTGTTAAATGAAGTGGTTGAGGTTGAAAGGAGGGAAAATGAGGTCAAATTCGGAGCTGTTGCAACATTTTGCACGTCAGACCCCCATGCAAACCGTTTTGGGAAGTCCATGCGGTCCGTATGGACCTTCAGAAGTTCCAAAATTTTATTTTAGGTCCTTGGATTAGGTTTGGTTGTTATATGGTGCCATAAACGCATAGTTAAGCATGTTTTGGACATTTTAAGGTGTATATAAGCATGTGTAATGTATGAACACGTATGAATATCATTCGGAGAAAATATAATTTCGATGTACGTCTCGGTTTTAATTAAAAATCTGTATTTGTGAATGTTTATGTATTATGCAAGTGTGATTAAAAAAGGATGATATAAAATATAGTTTCCATTACGATCAAGTCTCGGAAGTACAAGGATTGAAATTGAAATACGAATTACAAATGAATGAAAAAGAATCGATGAATACGAAACATTATAATATGCAGTTTGTACGCAGATTGGAATCTGAAAATGTGACACCACACCTGACAAGGATGCCAATGTACAATTGATACCAACTTACAAAGGAGAAATGTAACACTCTATCCCGTTTATACTGAATATCTTACATATTCGAACGATTGGTCCCACACACACACACACACACATATATATATATATATATATGTGTGTATGTATATATAATTTAAAAAATAACTTACAAGTCTGGGATAACTGATAACCCAGACGAACCGACATAACAGATTATTACTCTTAGTTTATGGTTTAAAAACATTAAAGTTGTAAACTTAAAAACTTTGGCGTGCATGATCATGCTTTAGCCTTCCTATAATGTTTCGAAAGAGTTAGTGGTTTAATAATTTTCAATTCTTTGCGTGATTGGTTGTCGATCCAGTTCCCACCTTTGTGAAAGCCTATCAAAAACACCAAAACAGTTAGTGTTTACGTTCAACGATCATATGATGTAGCTTTCGTGGACTAATCAAAAGTATTTATTTTTAACTTAAATACCAATATTAGTACGGGTAAGTAAGGTCGTATCCACAGGGAATTGATGGTCAATGTAAAAGAATTTAACTAAGAACTACTTTTTTTGAACTACTTAACTAAGAACTACTATTATCTAATTGGGGGATTGTTTGTTTTAGAAAAAAAACCATCCGGAATCCCGATTGCCTGTATAACACAAAAACCCGTTTATTGATTCAAAACACCACAGGACCTTAGAATTTGTGACTTTGATTAATTATTAGGGACGGTTTTTAAATAAACTATAACAACCTAACAATTCGTTTAATTATACCAATTACCCACCAATTTTCAAACCCGCTAACGATGCAAGGAAATCGTCAATACATTTGATAAACGACAAACAATTCAATATATTAAACGTTTACCAGGAAATCAACACAATAGTTAAAGTACCAGTTATAAGAATCCGAAACAAAGTTTAATGTGTCAAACAAAAGCAATCGTTCATCCGGGGGTAGTCATCACAACCTCAAATCTTGATTCGGTATAAGTTTGCATGAAGAATCGAGTTGAATCGGGTGCCAAGACTCTAAAAATCGCCTATGAGGAGCTATGAATTCGTTCTGGACGGTTAGATACTAAATGGTATGCTTTGTTTTAGATTTAGGTTAATAACCAATTTTCCCCAAAATTGTAATCTCCTGCGCGTCGCGATAGAGTTTAGTAATCCTTCCGCACGGCGCAGCAGAGATAAAATTTGGCCCCACTTTTTGCTCCCTCTCATGCGTCGCGGGAAGTCCAAGTGCCCCCCCCCCCCCCGCGTGGCGCGAGGGAGACACTTTTACTGAACTCGTGTTGTGGGTCCCGTGTTGACCCGCCAATCCCGTTTTTCTTCTTGGATGTTCTTTTTACATTGTTTAGCCCTTGTTAAGCCTGAAAAAACCTGACGCACGATAAGCACAACATATAGATCTCAAAACGACTCGTTAAACGACTAAAACATGTACAAAACTATACAAAATACACTGTGTTTTCACACACACATCACATCCCTACACTTATCGTTTTCCGTCCCGGTAAAATTATCTGTGATGGAATCACAATCAGAGTCAATGGCCTTCAACACATTCATTTATTTAATCACACGTTAACTAAGATTGCAGGTATATATCCACTTAAATCCAACCGCCGATTTACAAGCTCTTAATCATGATCCGTTAAGTTCATGTGAATTATTCATCTATAGGTCTCACACTCAAAAACCATATCGTTCCTAATCCCGCTTTAAGCTTATAAGGTTAAAAGATTATAATCTATCGTCTTATGTAAAAACCTTTTCGTAATTCCAATTAAATTTTGATGGATGATGTTATGAGCTATGACATGTTTTTACTTATGTTTAACTTCGACATGTTTCACATATTTGTCTTTTTTTTTTCTAACTCCACCTAGAGGGTCCCCCCCCACCCGAGTCATCATCCCAGTGGTTAATACCAGACTACCAGAGGCTTCGTTACTACTCATCTAGCTCAGATAAATGATGGATGAATTGAATTTTTTGTTTTTCGGGCGTCATCAGTTTCGGATTTATTTTCATAAATGTTTTTAACATTTAATTGTTATTCACAAACACTGGTACCAATATTTTCTTTTTCATGCAAAAGTAATATGGGGAAGCAATGGTAAAGTCATCATGCCATATAAAAATATACTATGAAGATGAACAAAGAAATCGAGATGGGGTTTTGGAGTTGGGTCAAAAATTAACCCAAAAACGAATTCGATTATCAAAATCAACACGTTTATCTAAAATGATTAGCAAAAATCGAACCTGATTGACCAGTTATTCGAAGGCGCAACAAGAAATACACAAATTAGGCATAGCATCAATTTTTACAAATACATCCATGTGGCGGGATTGAATAAAATCTTGATAGAAATCAATTACATTTGAAGTCTGAATCTATAACAAAGGAGATTGCAGCTTAATCGGAGTTATAGTTCTGTTAATGTGAAGATTATTAGGAGTTAAAATAGGAAATTATTTTAGTTTTCTATTAAAAAAAATATAGATTAAATATATAATTTAACATACCCACTAAGCTAGACTTAGATTTTCTGAGGTCTTCACATTGCAGCCAATTTCTTTGGTGAGGTTTTTTATGACAAACATAATACTTGTTGAAATACAAAATGAATATTTTATTTTGTTGAAAATTATCAAATGTCAATAACACTTTAAGCCCAAGGCATTTTAGTACTTAGAAATTGCAATAATCGTTGAACATGTAATCAAAGTGTGGTTTCAGATACTGAAATGACCAAATCTAATGTACAACCTTCAATGCCTAAAATACAAGTCACACTAGCAAGATTGTACCCGAATGGTCAAATCCAGCACCAGAAAAACTAGCAACCCAAAATAATCTATCGAACATAATAACCACCAACATTTACAAAAACCATGTTGAGATACAAAGATTACGGCGAGTTTGATCCGGGTACTTCTTGATCGTTAGATGAATCCAACGGTTGTGAAGTGGACGGACCGGATTTTGGCTTCTTGAACTGGACTAAGATCATAGTCATATTGTCACACCCTTCCCCACCAGATGTAGGTGCCAAACACCTATCGAACACCTTCTCGCACACTGCTGAGAGCTTACTTTCCTGCATCATCAGTTATAACTAATCAAAATCAGCTATCATAAAGTTACTGTGAGAATCAGTTACTAAAAAAATTCACGGGGCCCACCAATATGCTACCTTTGACCTTTGCTAAAGGGACTCAAACACTTGCAACTATGCAAACTCTTTTAGGTTCGTTTTATATATTTTGAAAAGTAAAGTACACGGATGGATCCTGTGGTTTACCAAAATTTTGGATTTGGTCCCTAGCTTTCCAAAGGTACATGGACTTTGTAACGCATTTGGTACCAAGCCAACAAATCTAAAGGTTTTAGCATGTCCAAGTTAGGGACTAAATGCGTTACAAAGTGCAAACCACAGGGACCATCTATGTACTTTTTGAAAAAGTTAGTGGACTAAATGCGTTACAAAGTGCAAACCAGATGGCCATCCATGTACTTTGGAAAGCTAGGGACTAATCCAAAAGTTTGGTAAACCACAGGGACCATCCATGTACTTTATTCTATTTTGAAGTTCTAATAATATGGTTGTGGAGTGTTTTATATATTTTGATCATTAAAAAATGAGACTAGAAGTAACAGAAAATTAAATAAACAGTTTCAAACTGGAAATTAATTAATAATTGCTATGATGATGTGTTAATGGACTTACAGTTTTTAATTGTTCAGAAACAAAGTCTACCAGTTGTTGGCTTGACATGCAATCCCTGTAAAATGTTGAATGTTTTGGAGTTTCTATGCAATTAATATAGATAATAATAATATTATTATTAAATACGTGTATATATACCATATCCCATCACAAGCAAGAACAAGAAAATCATCATCCTCACATAGCTCAACCTAGTATGAGGAAGAAAGGGAAAATAACAGGTCAAATTCACTCTAACTGTACTTTAAACGAATAAAACATGTTAACTCATATTAATCGGACAACGGATAATTATCAAGACGATACATAATTTTTTGGTAATCATATTAGACACCAGAGTTATTCATTAAACAAATTCAAATAATTAGGATCAAGTGTTTTCGGTCAACCTAACCCAGCGACCCATACCAAAAATACCTTTTTTGACGTGTTACCCAACCCTCAAGCCGCCCATCATGTCACCTCTACAGGCAACTTGTGATGCTACATACTGTGTTTATATCAGGATTTGCAGTTAGAATTTGCTTTTCAGGTGGAAGTGTTGTATTCCTTTTCAGCTCCATGTCACCTGCACAAAATAATAATAAAATTAATGCTATTACTACTAATAATAATACTAATAGTAACAGATGTGAGGTACCAATAGCTCTAGCCAAGTTTAGACTCCCATTAACTCGACCGTATTGAATATAACCACTGCTGTATATATCCTTTCTTTCTCAACCTCAAGATCAGGCTTATGATCTATTGACAAAGTATAAGCCTGTATAAATAAACATGATTAAAAAGCATATTCATGAGTGAAATGAAAATGGCATTTTAGCAAGTTTTATCTTGACCACATAAACAACATTACCTGACCCTTTCGAGATATCACACATCGAGAATCGCCAGCATTTGCTACAACAAGTTGGTTATTACGGACGATTGCAACACAAGCTGTGCTACCACACGTCGGTCCATCATAACTAGAGTGTGGTCCCTAGATGCAACATTATATCAATAGTATAACTATCGAAAAAATAGTTCACCCCCTAGCATGATATAACATTCATGTTTTACTACATATTAATTATGTGGTGCAGAGAGAGAAAGTAGGTACCTCCTCAGAAGACCAATCATCCTCCGTTGCTTTTAAATTACCGCTTCTTGGTGACCAAATTAAGCCTTCAATCATGCCACCGAATTGATCCATTTTATTTCCCAATATGGCTAACTCTCTCCACCCACGTTGTCCACACATCATCTCATCCATTCTACGTAAGTATACAGAATTTGTTCAGATAATAAACAAAATAATAAACACCTTCCGACATTAAAAAGCAACGCATCCTCTGGAAAACAAAAAGTACAGTCGCAGATGCTTTACATTCATGATATGAACTAGAGGTGGTAATTTTGATCCATTTACTTATTGATTTGAGTTATATTTGTTAATAGTGTGCAGATAGTCCCAGTCAATGAAGAAGTCAATCGGGTTCGTTTATAAGTTTAGGTTCTGTTTGAATAAGTACTGAAAGTACAGGGGTGTAATATGTCAAGTTTACAAGTTTTATAACTAAGCTTCTGATTAGTTTGTTACTAGTCGTTAATGAGGATATAATTAAAAGGGGTAGAACAGACAAGGTCAAGGCAGTTGATTTCAGTTGATTCCTTTTCACATTTTGTAATCGTTACTTTTCTATAATCGTTGTGCGATCAATAATACAACAATCGTGGATGAGTTGAGTGTTCGTTGTTCTTGAATTTTTCTTGTGTTTCTAACAATATTATCAATAACGGGTCAAACAATCGAATTAAAAAATAGCTAAAAAGAGAAATGGGTCAAATGCATAAAAGGTCAGCCTTAAGAGTGTATCTTTAATACATAATAACTCCTAATTCGCTTTATTCAAAAATAAATATTGTTATTAAAATAAGATATAACTATATTGTCGGCTATATAAATGACATATAAAACTAACCTGAGAAAAGACTTTTGGGCCGCAGTGCCAATATCACCAGCAGAATAAGCTTCATGCTTGACCACTTGTTGGTGAAGAAACTTGGCACAGAACTTAGAGACTGCCTGACCTGCAAGCTAACACATCTCATTACAGATATTTATCGACATCAACCTCCATTTTCAAATCATATAAACTTTTAACTGGTTCTTCCTTAATTTGAGATCACACCACCAAAAGGGCAGAACATCATTATTAATTGTGTCAAATCCTCATTGAAAACCAGTTGTACAAAATTTTATACGCAGCCTCAAAAGAACATCTCGATGCATATCAAAAGACATGAAGCTACAGTTCCATTTAATTGAAGATAGAAAATGCATGTATGTGTTAAATGGTAAAATACCGAATGAATTTTATTGAAGGATTCAGTTACAATATATAGACATCATAACAAAACCCTAACAACCTAATGGGCCCGTTGGCTAATACTCTCTAATTGATACTATCTAATAGTATGTCCATGTGCTTACCTCCATGGCCATCATAAACACCAAAGAAAGAAGTGTTGTTGTCCAAATCAAGTAAAGCAGCATGCTACAAAACACCTCAGATACACATATAAAACTCCATAAGTACTATGTCCACAATAGAAAATAATTAAACAAATACAAAGACGTAAAACGTACACTGATAGGAATCATGTTCTAGTTTTAGTCTAAATGTCATTTGTCTATTTTGGGAAGGGGTCAAGTGCAACTTATATTTCTATAAATAGGTATCAGTAACTCCTTAGGGAGGCAGGATTGAGTTTGTTTAGTTTGTTAGGCTCCTGCATGTGCAGTGAGAGAGGGCACGGCCCTGGAACTATCTTTGTAACGTTCCCTTTACGTATTCAGTAATACAATCGTTTGGTCCTTGTTTCTATTATTTCTCTGATTCCATCTGTCACAATTCATCACAAATCCAAATCCTATCATACACCCATTGTGGTGCTTGCACAAGCAGATTTCAATTCAAAGTAAAATCCTTACAATGGTAAATTATTTGTCAACTGTTTAACTGGAGGTTGTATCACAGGGAGATAAAGAGATTGATGATGTTCGATCACCAAACCAAATGATTCCAGTAATGGATGGTATATGGTTAGTTAAACCATTAAGGCAGACTAAACTGATGTATGTTACTTTCTTGACGGATGAAACTAACGTGATTTTCTTTTAAGTGGTAGTTTGGATGTGGGTTTAAAGTTTTGTGTTGCATAACTGATTTTCAATATAATGTCCCAATTAATTGGAGTCCAAAATAATCAGATTCAGTGAAACAAGTAAAAGGTTTATTAAGAAAACAACTTTAATCCCTCAAATATCTGATTGAATCGATTCATATTATTATTATTCAGGTCGCAATAACCGCATACAAACACTCACTAAGCAAACAAGCCACCAAATGAAAGAATCAATAGATGATGGTCAGTCTATTTTCATCACAAAACTTGCAACAACCTTTAATCCCAAACTAGTCCAAAACAGTGATAGAACATTAACATTTTTATAAGCGTCCTTTATTTTCTTCAGTTTACCCAATTTATAACATACAAAAACACCCTTGGTTTTAAAAAGCGGGAGGCGCACAAAAGTGACGAGGTCTAAAACCGGCGCAAAACGCAAAAGCGGCGGGCTTTTTGTACCCGAGGCACAAGCTGATTAGTATATATTTTTCATGTCCCATAGGTTTTTAGCTTTCCCTACCCAAAATATAGCTATAAGTAAGGTTTTTGTATGATTTTAGCTGTATGTACAAGCCAAAAAAAACCCAAGGTACAACAGTTAGATGCATAAAAATGCCCTGTGTACAAGTGGCGTGCGCCTCAGGCCAAAAAAGCCCAGAAAAATATCCCAAAAAAGCGCGCCTTTTTAGGGCTTCTTGTAATTACTCTAGGCTGAGCGAAAAAGCCTCAGGGTGTGAGCCTCGCGCTTTTTAAAACCAAGAAGCACACTCAAATTCACATTTCCGAAACATATCAAATCCAACGAGAACTATAATGTAATCAACATCAGGCACTTACAGCATCCTCCATCGACGTGCGCCACCCTTGCATGGACGACACTCCATATCTCAGTTTCTCATTCTCACATCTTCAGAAGTCTTGTCGGTTTTCGGAGTACTTAAATATACCCCCATATCTAGCAATCAACCTAAATATCACATCCAAAACCCTAAGTTCAATAATCAGCAATCACACCATTACAATATAAAAATCATACACCAAATTCTGCCTGCACAAAAATCATTAATCCAAATCACTTTCACAACATTAAAACTAACAGAAATCACAATTAAGTTTATTAATCAATTACTATAAAAATTACAATACTTATACCTAAAATATAAAAATCATAAATCATAAATCCAAATCACTCTCCACAAATTTTAACCTAATACACATCAGAATTCAATGCATCTACAATATAAACCAAAAATTACGAAAAATAAAATAAAACACCGATCAATTATCTCTAAAATACTACACATAATCGGAATGCAAACAATTATCGTGCGTAAATCTAACAATACGACGAATTGTTGAAACAAATTGATGAAAATCACCGCAAAAAAACTACAGAGTTGAATCTGAGTGTAAATTGAGATCTGAACAGTATTATAGCAGATTAACAGATCAAAGATTCAAAAACTTACAAGTGATTTTGGATTGTCCGTACAGTGGAAGTTCCAGTGAGTGTGTGTTTGGGCTACAGGCCTATGAATAATAATATTATTATTATTGTGATTGCAGGGGATTGGTTTGTAAATGGATAGTTTATTGGCCAGGTGGAACAAGCGTATTGGGCCTTGATAATTATACCAAAAAATTGTCTGTTTTAGGGTTTTGATTGGGGATGAACTTTTTTTGTTATTATTTACTTTAATTATAGTGTGCATTAACCGAATGGAATATAAAAGCTGGAATATTAGTGGTTTAGATGTAAGACAGACGGTATGGGAATGTGTCTTGTCCGTCCTGCTTCGGCACCGGACCACCTCCTCATCCCCTCAAGCACGTCGTCATCCTCATCGTCCGCCTGTAGACGCTCTCGACATCCCCCCAACACACACACATTGCTATACATACATACACACACACACATATATATATATATATAGGCTCATCCTCACACCCGCTGACGTGGACGCCTACGTGGCGGGTCATTCTTTGAGGACTATCCTCCTTCACACCGAATAGTCTAAGGATGATTAACAAACTCAAAACTCAACATGTACATATGAAACCTAATACATTTGGGAAGTGTATTTCGGTATGTGATTAGTTTTAAAACAGTGAAACCATCTAAATCGGTCATTGGTTTGGTTTCACGGTTAGTTTTTTTTTAACTTTCAGCTGGTCGACTTCAAATATTTTCGAGCCATGACGAATGGTTTGGTTTGCAGTTTATACCAAAACCGCCCAAAGAAACCGGAGACGGACCATTATATTGTTATTATGTTTTTAAGTTTTCAAAGTATATCATATTATTGGATATGAAAAAAAAAATTAGGGTAACTCAAATTTTATTAAAGTAATAACTTAATGGAATAGTAAACTTTAAATTAGACTTAACTAGCATTGACTGTTTTTGTTGGCTTACCACGACCATAAGCTGCTAACCGGAGTTGTAATTCCCATTGAATTTATACGAGCTAGCTCGTGAACCAACAACGAAATTTAACCACCTTGATCCATTACCATTGTAGAATTATAGCTTTTAAGTTTTGAGTTACCAATCGACATCACTGAAATCTAATGACCTCAAACCGTGAAAATAAACCAGAACCAAACCGTAGTAAACGTACATATTTATATATAAACATACCACCATTTCAAATTGATTCAACTCAAAGATAATTTAATTATGACACATTTAAAATAGATTTAACTCACTATACACAAATACATAATGTTACTAAATTGTTGTGATGGTTTGAATATGAAGTAAGATGTGTGCTTCCGTAGTCAATTGCCGCTCACATGTAGACTTTGACAGGCCGGCCGATAAGTTTGACTGTGGATCCTAACAATTATCTTCTTCTTTGTTTTATATTTTTTTATTGTATATAAACTAATTATCAGAATAAAGCTTTTGTGATCTCAATGTAAATACTCTAGTTTTCTAATATGGTTACAACTTGTAAGAACATTTACTTACATACATGTACACACATAATTTATTTAAGAAGTATCAAATAACTCAATGATCACTTATTTAAAAATTTAAGGTCGGTTTTTACAAAGAGTAAAACAGGTTTTTAAGTGTGTGAAAGATCCATTAGGATATTAGAGGATACCTATAACTAAAGCTTAGTCCCACCATTTCCAATGACGAGAAACAAAGAAAATCCACATATCACTGTATGTTTTTTTTGTGACTTCTTTAATTTCTAATTATAGGAAGATTTAGAGTGTAAGGGCGTTGTCCTCCAACATGTAATAGCACACACCATCACCCAATCATGTTGTGCCACCTTATCTCACCCGTAGAGCGATAGCAAGGGTGTTGCCAACGACAAGTAGAAAACGATAATGGATAATGATCATGGGTGATGCTGACCTATGTAAAACGGATGTGCAAGTTTTTTAATAACGTGTCACAATTGCCACTCAATTTGAGTTAACCAAAATATATTTGATTTTTTTCAGCTGAGGTGGTAAAAATGATCGGTCCTGTGGTAGGTCTTGGGCTTTCCACTTTTCTTTCATAATCATAATTAATTATTGAAATAGGTGTAAAAATAAAAATAATTTTAAGTGTTTTGGGGTTTTATGAATTCAAGAAAAAGTTTATAGAAGAAATGTCATTTTGATACTCTTATTGATTCTTATAGTGATAACTTTTGAAAACTAAAAGATGAATCCAAGTCAAAAATTCGAGTGAACTTGATGAAAGAATTTTGTAATCTAATAAGTATCTAACTTAAAAGAAAATTATAATGTCTCACTTTGATACTTTCCTACCGGTCTACCACTTTTAGTCGGACCCACGAAGAAGCATTTAAATTAAATTTAAAATAGTTTGTATTTAGGAAAGACGCCTTTGTCTTTCCACTCACCCTCCCACCGGTTTCCAATTTGTAAATTACTTTGATAGTCTTTTGAATATATAATAAAGCAGCCATATTTATATTATATAAAAGAATTAATAACAATAATAATAATAATAACAACAACAATAATCACGACTTTTATCATAAACACACTTCTTGTCACTAACTACAATTATATGGCAAATTCATATTTCTCAAATAATCTTGGTTTTACAAAGCAAGGTTGAATATCGTTGGTTAAAGGATTTGTTATGTACGACGTTCAATACAAACTAATTTTAATTAATAAAGAGACACGCAAATCATATAAACACATGTGCGTTGTGTTGACTGGTTAATATAACGAGAGAAAGATAATAATTCAATCTTAACATAATATAGGATTTTCATAATCCTAACAAATCGTCGTTGGTTGCCAATAGCAGTTCTAACTAATAACATATTGGCCTCTAATGAATCCTGACTAGCAGAACTCTAACGCCGTTAGTCTCCGCCGAAAAACGTTTTTGTCCGGAAAATCAACGTTTTCGTCCCAAACCTCTTTGTAACCTCATTGAGGTCGCCAATTATTGAGGTCGTTGGGAAACTCCATTTTCGGACAACGTATTCGTTCCAAACCTTTAGGGATCTTTTCCTAGTAAAAGTCTCAATTATTGAGGTCGTCGGAAAACTCCATTTTCGGCCAACGTTTTCGCCCCAAACCTTTAGGAATCTTTTTCTAGTAAAAGCCTCAATTATTGAGGTCGTCGGAAAACTCCATTTTTGTCGGAAAACTTCTTCTTGGCCAGAAAACTCAACTTTTTGGCTGGAAAACTCAACAATTTCGTCTCAGACCTCTTTGTAACCTTACACCGGACCTTTAGAAACCTTTTTCCAGTCAAAACCTTTTTCCTACAACCGAAGACTAACGGCGTTAGGGTTCTGTTAGTTAGAGTCCATTGGAGGCCAATATGTTAATAGTTGAGACTGTCAATGGTTATTTTTTGAAGCTGAGACTGTTAGCGGCCAACGACAAATAGTTAGGACTATTAAAATCTTATATTTCATACTAAAAGATAAACACAAGGTATCACACACATACTTTGTATAATGGAAATATAAATGGAAGTTCTTTTATTCATATTAAACGTACAATATCAACTAAACATATTTAAAAAAAAAGTATATTTATCTAAGGGGAAGGGAGTGGAGCTCGGTAAAGCTCGATAAGCTTGTTTACCGATTTCCTTAAACACCGCCATCAAGTTTGCCGATGACATTTTTACCGAAATGTGGCCAAAATCGGTGAGTACTCACCGAATCGGGAGGTGTAGTGGGTCCATTCCTTCTCAACCAATCACACATTTTTTTAAATAGTTTACCAATTCATAAAGTGTCTAACCATTGCCAACACTTTTGACTAAAAGTTTAAACACTTTAGGTGGATTGACATGGCATACTCTCATTGATTAATTTTGAAGTTTAAACACTTTAGGTGTTTAACCACTCTCTTCCCCCTAATAATCATCAACAAGTGTATATATATAATAATTATTTTAAAACTTTGTTTATTTTGTTTGTTGGTCAACTTTGAACTTCGACTTGGTCATGCATGCGGTAGGTGAGCCTCCAAACTTATAAAAGCCACCCACACTACACCACAACACCAAAACCTCTTATATTCTCTTTCAGTCATTTCATCGAACACCTACACTACATATTCAACCCAATTCATAGCCACACTTACAAGATGAAGATCACCGTAACAAAATCAACAATGGTGAGACCAGCTGAGGAGACACCAAGGATCAAGCTATGGAACTCCAACGTCGATCTAGTAGTCCCCAATTTTCACACACCCAGTGTCTACTTCTACAGGCCCAACGGTGGATCCAACTTCTTCGATCCAGAGATTATGATTAAAGCTTTGAGCAGGGCGTTGGTCCCGTTTTACCCAATGGGTGGGCGGTTAACCAGAGACGAAGATGGCCGGATTGAGATAGATTGTCAAGGACAAGGCGTGTTGTTCGTTGAAGCAGAGTCCGATGGTGTGATCGATGATTTCGGTGACTTTGCGCCCACGTTGGAGCTCAGGAAACTCATCCCAGTTGTTGATTACACGTTAGGAATTGGATCGTACCCTTTGTTGGTGTTGCAGGTGACTTATTTTAGATGTGGGGGTGTTTCGTTAGGAGTTGGTATGCAGCATCATGCTGCAGATGGTGCATCCGGGCTGCATTTTATCAACGCGTGGTCCGATATGGCTAGAGGCCTTGACATCACTCTCCCGCCGTTCATAGACCGAACCCTGCTCAAAGCGCGAGACCCACCACAGCCTGTTTTTGAGCATGTCGAATACCAGTCTGCTCCACCGATGAAATCAATGCCTGAAGTCGAGTCGGATGAAATAGCAGTCTCTATTTTTAAGTTGACCCGGGACCAACTTAACACGCTTAAAGCTAAATCGAAAGAAGTTGGTAACACGATTAACTATAGTTCGTATGAAATGCTCTCAGGACATGTTTGGAGGTCTGTGTGTAAAGCTCGTGTCCTGACAGATGATCAGGACACCAAGCTTTACATTGCCACGGATGGGCGGGCCCGTTTACAGCCCGCCCTGCCTTCAGGGTATTTTGGGAACGTTATATTTACCACAACTCCAGTAGCCGTAGCAGGTGAGCTTCAGTCAAAGCCCACCTGGTACGCTGCTAGCAAAATCCATCAAGCATTGGCAAAGATGAATAATGATTATTTAAAGTCGGCGCTTGATTATTTGGAGCTACAGCCCGATTTGAAGGCTTTGGTCCGTGGGGCTCATACGTTTAAATGCCCGAATCTTGGAATAACAAGTTGGGCTAGGCTCCCGATTCACGACGCTGACTTCGGATGGGGTCGGCCTATATTCATGGGGCCTGGTGGGATCGCGTATGAAGGTTTGAGTTTTGTTTTACCAAGCCCGATTAACGATGGGAGCTTGTCTATCGCCATTTCATTACAAGCTCAACATATGAAGCTTTTTAGCAACTACTTGTATGACATCTAACAATTTCACCATATTGGTTAATAATTTTTTCCATTGCTATAAAATGTTTAATAGAAGTTCTTATGATATGATACCAAAAACAACATGATACAACATATATTACATGTTACAACTTTTTAAGAAAAACCAAATTTTCAAGTTTCAAGACCATATATGATATACCAATTTGATGTTGACATCCTAGAAACCAAACAGGAGAGGCATAACGAAACCAACACCAATACCGACACCGACACAGATACAAACACGTCGAAGGTGTGAATACGGTGCATTGCTCTTAGAAACACGTGGATCACGGTTCATATTGGCACCACCATACGGACCCTTTCCTATCTTAAGTTCATGGTTAACTTGAACCGTGTTGCCACCGTCCACCTCCACCCTCTCGACACCTACAAGAAAGAACGTTACGGGTCGATATAGATAAATACACATATATGTATGTATACTTGAAACTTAAATGAAGGCTAACCTTGGATTTGTGGTAGGGTTACATGATGATGAAGTGAGATTGCTAGGAGTTGTGTACATAAGATGAGGAGTATACATACACTCATTTTCTTTTTCAGCTGGGCTATAGTTATTAGTTACAGGAATATAAATTTTGTTGTGTTAGGAGTTAAGTCATCTTATAGACTTGTATTGTTGTCCGACAAAGGGAACCTAGTATAACTTCATGATGAAGCTTAAGTTACCATCAACTTTGTTAATTTAAGGTTATAATATTGTCAAATGTGGGCCACCTTCTTTATGCAATAAGGACATTAGGATATGTTCTTTGTCATCTTTGTGGATATGATTCTTAGATTCTAGGTTTCAATGTCTAATTATATGGTCATAAGATGTAAGATTTAAGTAAGGTATTATGTGTTACTAATTATTGAGTTAACTGTCGTTTTCGTCCCGGTGGTTTATTCACTTTTGTCATTTCAGTCTAATTTTTAAAAAATGCACCAGTTTCCTCCCTTCCTCCCTGACATACTGAAAACATACCATTTCAGTCCAAAAAATAAAACCCAACTAAGTCAGACAGGACTGAAGTGGCATGTTTCCAGTATGTCATGAAGGAAACTGATGCATTTTTGAAAATTGGACTGAAATTGTAAAAGTGAACAAACCACCTGGACGAAAATGGCAGTTAACTCTTACTTATTTTGAGAGTTTAGCAAGTATAATTACATAGAAATCTAGACAAAGCACAAACATATTGGTGGATTAAAAAAACAGTCTAATTTGGAAAAAAAAAATGATAGTTCAAATCTTTGCAAGTACAGAGTTAAATTTATTTAAATAGTAACGTAAGAGGTGGACCAGAACTGCGGCTTGTAAAGCGAGTGAATCAACAAACCCGAAACAATATTACAAGTTTTGATGCATAGAGTACAAGTCAACGATGCCGTATTTACATAGATCATAAGGTCCAAAACAAGATGCAAATACCACA
Organism: Scalesia atractyloides; assembly: GCA_947069175.1. NCBI lineage: Eukaryota > Viridiplantae > Streptophyta > Magnoliopsida > Asterales > Asteraceae > Scalesia > Scalesia atractyloides. The sequence continues at coordinate 96,268,925 of CAMTDV010000005.1, read as the reverse complement.
ACCCACCAAACATATACCACAACCCACCCTGGACTTCTTATGACATACAGTAACTAACTAACTAACTACTTAAGTACACTTCATCAAACCATATTAAGAAAATGTGAAGTTACAAAACTACCCTTACCTCAGCCTCCAAAACCAATCTAGATGTTGTAAAAGAACTGTGGTAAAGATGCTATCCTTGGAAGGTTAAGCAGCAAGTCAGAAACCGAGTCGTTTCGAGACATCCCGGTTCCCTTTTCGCCCTCGCCCACCGCACCACCTTCACCCTCAACCGCCGAACCACCTTCACCTACTGGGCCTGAACCAAGCGTAGATACATTACGGTCAGTTTTGGGCTCGAGATCTTGAAATGTAGTGGGGTCTTTCTGTAACAGGCAGCAAAGAGAGTTGACTTTTGACAGAATGGACTTTTCATCAGAAGTGGTTGACCCGTATTGACTGTCGTTGAATAAGTACTGCGAAATTTCTTCTAGAATCCCGAGGCTTTCTTGTTCTTCACGGGAAAGAGTGTGGTTGCCTGTCGTTCTTTGTTCGGTGATTCTGTTTTCGATGTGATTTACCAAATCACTCATCGACATTGATGGCTGGATCCCGGGGACTTTGATTTGATCCCAACGGCTAAGATCTTTCATTCCCTCCGTCCCAGCTCGTCGGATTCCTTCGATTGCTGACATGTCCATCACTAGATAAAATAAGAATAACATGATTTTGTAAGATTATTTTATAAATAAATAAATATTTGTTTAACATTATGTCGCGTGAAATAAAGTTTACCTGAGCTCGGTGAAGGTGCTTCGCGAGACAACTCAGCGGGTCTACCCGATGGATCATGCAAGTCACTCCGAGATGAAGATTGGCCTCCTGATGGTGAAGCGGATCTCTGTATGTCGAAGATGGTGGGCCCCGGTCGTCCTTCTTTGCTTAAATCATACTCCTTAGATTCATTAGGCTCGTCAAAGACCGACTTCCGGGGTTCAAAATACGGAGACTCCAGTTCTATCTCAGGTTGCTGACTCAGAAAATTAAGACGCGGGTCACATTGAATCAACTTCTCGAAATGCTTGCCTAATAACCCTTGCGGACATTGTAGATAATGGCGCCTGTCAAAATAGAAAAATGCAAGATACTTAGATTCCACTGGAAACAGGTGATCAAGAAATTTGGGTAACGGGTCAAAAATATCTAGAAGACTGTGTACCTGTGCAGGCTAGCTTCTCCGCCTGTAAAATCTGCAGTTGCTTGCCATAATGTGTGTTTTCTGGGCTGCGGATTTGTCTCTCGGAAGAACAGAGGCTGTCTGGTTAGCTGCACATGAAAGGCATACCATTTACATTATTAATATAGTGTAAAGTTATTAAATGATGAAGGATTAACAATTAGTGTGTGGAAACATAGTTATTAATATTGAATAGCGGTAAATAGCGACAAGCTGCCTATACGCTACGTAGCGATAGCGATGAGATAGCAAGCGCTATATGATGTTCAGCGAAAACGTGGAATATTTTTTAAGTTAGGGTTTTATTCACGAATTTAAGGTTTCTTTGATGCATTTAGTGAAGATTACAGCTGTTTGGTCGATTAAAATGCCTAAAAATTCGGTTTTAATATTTTTGAAAATAAAATTAAAAAAAAAAAAAAAAACCCTAATTGTCACTATTTCACGCTATTGAGCGCTAAACATCAGATAGCGATGATCCAGCGCTACGCTACGCTATTCGCTATAGCACTCGCTATCATCGATATTAACAACTATGTGCAGAAAGAACGGGAATTACCACTACATCGAGAGTGCCAGGGCCATCGTCAGGGTAAGTCGCCTTTATAGCCATAATGTCAGACCACTGAATTTCAATCTTGTTTTTTAAACCGCCATCAAGAACCTCCCATACGAGCTTATGCTTCGCAAAGTAACACTTAGCCACCAAGTCCCCTTCATATCTTGATTTATACTACAAAACCATAATAACTCGTAAGTGACGATCACTACCCAATTAGCGAAAGTCAAAGAGACAAATCACTACCTAGAATCATAATAAGACGGAATACGGAATTACCTCCCAGGTACCTATCTTAAGAACCGACGCAGGAAAGTTCGAGGCCTTTAGCTTATCCGTACCGGCAGTAACACCGGCACTTTTGCTTCCCTTTTTACCATCAGACCCCATCTTAGCATATGCATTACCTTCTGCAAGCCTCATTTGAATCAAATCCAACAAAGATGGACTCTTTCGGAGCCGTAACCCTAACGGACTGGTTCGTCTAACGGATTAAACTGTGATGGTGATACAGCAAAATCACCAATCCCCAATTCCTGATTCTGATCCAAAAAAAAAACTAAATTAATTCACAATGATTTCTCAATTATACATACAATCTATATCTATAACAGAATTAACAAGTAATTAACAAACCCCCAAAATTAACTAGTTCTTATTAATTCATAAAAAAACCACACCTTTAAACTTGCCCTAATTTGCAAAATATGAAATAATAATTAATAACTCGCCCTAAAAAAATTATTAAATAAATAAAATTTCATCAAAATCATGATCAAACAGATCTATTGAAAACCTAAAACTGCATTAATTTTAGGATTCAAAGCATAAATCTCAAATTAACCTAAAATAAATTTAAAATATATTCAAAAATTGACCTAATTAATACATGATTTAAAATCAGATAATAATATTTTATCAGCATAATGATCAAACAAATCTATTAAAAACCTAAATCTGTATCAATTTAACGATTCAAATCATAAAAATCTCAAATTGACCTAAATTGAAACTATTCAAATATTATTAAAAAGTTACAAAAAAATTTAAAAAAATAACCTTGGGTCGTTTGATTAACGAAATATGATGATCATGATCATCAAACTGAGTTGACTCATCAATGAACTCTCTCTTCACCGGCGTCATTAATCCGCGTTGCTGTAACGGAGATTCCGGCGAATCTTTGGTGATTTTCATCAACTGAACCATTAAAAGATTCTGATCGGGTTGTGTGAGTTGATTGTTTTTTTTCCGGTGAGGGATGAAAATTGAAGAGTGAGTCGACTCGGTGAGTTAAAAAGGATAAGCGAACTTTCGTGTGAAGGAAAGCTGTGGGAAAAATCCAAGATGAGTAGGGTTCTTTTAAACGACGGCGTATTGGGTTAACTAGTGTTAGACACGTGCGCCCACCATTACTACAGAAAGTTTGTGAATGTTTATTTTACCTCCTTGCACTTTAGTTGTATTAGTATTTTGAGCGATAACTAAATTGTGATTTATGAAGTAAAATCAGATTCATAAAGATTTTTCTGAAACCTCCAATTTGGATGTGTATCTAAAGGTAACCTAGCTTATTGAGTTAACTGTTATTTCCGTCTTTTGGTTTGTACACTTTTGTTATTTCAGTCTAATTTTAAAAAATGCATCAGTTTCCTCCCTGACATACTGGAAAAGTGTCACTTCAGTGCAAAAAATTAAAACCCAGTTAAGTTAATGAAGGGTATTATTGTCAATTGATATATCTTTTATTTTCATCTTATTTTGTGTTTGACAAATGAAAAGACAATAATACCTTTCATTATATATGTCTGACTTAACTGGTTTTAATTTTTGGACTGAAGTGGCACGTTTCCAGTATTTCAGGAAGAAAACTTGTGCATTTTTTAAAAATTTGACTGAAATAACAAAAGTGAACAAAAAACAAGAACGAAAATGACAGTTAACTCTAGCTTATTTCTTAGCTAGGAGAGCTATGGTCCTAACTTGATTACCGGATATTCTAGTTCCCGTTAGAAGAGTTAAGCTCCTTAGACTAGTATGTTAAGCATGTCACACTGACTTTAAAAAGATATACGATTGTTAAAACAAACATTTTAAGTTTATCGTTACATTGATTTTTTTTTTTTAGATTTAATGATAATAACAGGTTTTCTTAGTGACAAATTCTCATTATAAACAACAAAAGCTAGCAAGAAGCTAAAAATAGCTAAAATACAATGGAAGTTCATATATATTATTGATAACATCAAATTTACAGTACGACCTATATTCAAACCAATATGGGTTCGTCTTATTTTCACCACAAGAATAATAAGATTTGATCTCTTTCAAAATTTTCTTTACGAATGTCTTATTTTTGTTGAATATCTTAACGAATGTCTTATTTTTGTTGAATATCTTATAGTTTCATGCCCGCCATGTACACCAAAGAGGTGTCAAAACTAAAGTGTTTTAATGGTTTGATTACCATATTTTTATCAAATTATTTTCTTTCTATATGAATTAACCTTTTTTACTTGGTATAAAAAGGTTATAAAAATCTCAAGTGAACACACATGAAGCATTAAAATCATCAAAACCGTATACAAATAAAACCAAAAACGATTCACATGGTTTCGTTTTCGAAAACAGGTTTATCACATTTAGGTGTGGTTTGTTTTTTAAAAGGTAAAATGTCTGTACTTTGTGGATCACATCTGTAGACATTTATAAAAGAAGAGATGAACGAAGCCTCTACAGTTTGTAAGAAGAAGACTGTTTGTTTATTAACGTATGTAAACTTCTAAAATAAACTGGTGGTGGTGTACGGACGGTGGTGGTGGATATGGACGGTGGGTAGTGGTGGTGGTGAACGATGGTGATGGTACACGATGGTGGTGAGTGGTGGTGTTTAACCGTCTGCAAACCTTAGAAGATCTTAGATAGGGCTGCAAACGAACCGAACGAACACGAACAAGACCTTGTTCGTTTGTTAAGAAATATATGTGTTCGTGAACCGTTCACGAACATTTATCGAACAAGATTTTATGTCCGTGTTCGTTTGTTAAGGAAATGAACTTGTTCGTGTTCGTTTGTGTTTGTTTGTTACTTTTAGGTAACGAACAAAAACGAAAGTTGACGAACACAAATGAGCACAAACTAATGTTCATGAACACAAATGGAAACAAACGAACACAAACAATCGTTCATGAACAAAATATATAATATACTAACACTTATTAGATATTTAATTTGTCGGGATCTTGAAGTATTTAAATAAATATAAAAACTAAAAACACTAATGAACTATCAAACACAAACGAACACGTTAACTAACGTTCAGGAACATAAACGAACGAACACGACCTCTGTTCATGTTTGTTCATTTAACTAAACGAACGAAATTTCTTGTTCATGTTTGTTTGTTTAATAAACGAACAAACACAAACGAACTTCCCGCCGAACGGTTCACGAACGGTTCGCCGAACGTTTGGTTCGTTGCAGCCATAATCTTAGAAGTGACTGAGCCAAGTCTGCACCAAAAAGAGTTCGCGCAGACGTTTTTTAATGAAACGTCTTCGGAAAAACAAACAATCTGCATATAGCAATGTCTGCGCGTGGTTTGCACGACGCAGACAAAAGAACTTGCCTAAATTTTTTTTTAGAAAAACAAAACACCACTTAACCTTAAGGGTGAGAGGTGAGATAGAAGACTTCAAATACTAGACTTATCTTGTACTTTGTAAGAGTAGAAAAATGAGGGACATAAATCTTTTTAAATTGAGCATATACGACTACAAGGAAAGAGTTTTAGTTTATGATTTGTTTTAAGTTACAATATAGTTGAAGGGGGTGTAACGTAACATTAGATGCACGTGAGAGCCAACTTGTGGATAATATATGTGGGCCATGGCACCTCTTGCTTCCTGCGTGGGCGGCTGTGATCGCGTAGATAGGTGCAACGTGGCAGAATATAAGGTAGTTGCGGACACGTAAGCAATTGGATTGGATGCCGTGTACGATTTTTCCGGATAATGTTTTCTATGATTGATCCCTATTTTGTCTTTTTGTGGGTACATGCCTCGACACCGTTCATGTCAGCCGCAATATCACGCGTTCATTCAAGGACAAAATCAAAGTAGACATGTTCGCTTAGTGGCTATAATTTAGAGTTCATGTTTATTAGAGGTAGGTTCGATTTTTAATTTGTTAGTATCACAAAATAAATAGTTAATTACCCATGTAGTACTCGTGTTTTAGCATAGTTAAATTTTAAGTACTAAGGTTTTTGTTTAAAGGTCAAGGTCTTGTGATTTTATTTTGTAGCATATTGGGTACTAAGAACAATAACAATAACAACCATACATGCCGTTCAAAAAAAATAATAACTATACTTTGTAAATCTCACAATGAGTAAAGTTAATGATAGAGTTTAGAGATGATGAGATGTAGACAAACCTTACTTTTATAGAAAGATTGCTTTCAGAAAAACTTCCGACTCTATACCAACCAGCAATAAAAGAGTACTAGAAAACTACCCAAGACCAAATAAGTGGTGAAAGCATAACACACTAAAGCGTATGTGGGTATATCATCAATAAACAACTTATTACCCATAACTACAAACTTTATTTGGGGGAATAGTGCCTGGCAGCTGGACTGACACTACCCCATTGGACTACACGATTTATTCTTTTTTATACATTTTAAACTTACGTTTTTGCCCCAGTTTGAAATGACGTTTTTGCCCCTGCTCAAAATTAAATTATGCTTTTGTCATCAGCTTAAAATTACGATTTTGCCCTCGACTCAAATTGCGATTTGGCTCTCAGCTCAAAATTACGTTTTCGTCCCAGCCTAGCACTACCCATTGGACCACACAGTTTATTATTACTTTTGCACTTTAAACTTATGTTTTTGCCTCCAGTTTGAAATTACGTTTTTGCCCTCTGCTTAAAATAAAATTATGCTTTTTCCCCAGCTCAAAATTATGATTTTGCCCTCCATTCAAAATTACGATTTGGCCCTCAGCTTAAAATTACGTTTTTCTCCTAGCTTAAAATTACGATTTTGCCCTTTCTTCAAAAATAGATTTTCCACCGTTTAAAAAATTATGATTTCGCCCTCAGTTCAAAATTACGTTTTGCCCCTATTCAAAATAAAATTATGCTTTTGGCTCCAATTTAAAAATACGATTTTGCCCTCGGTTCAAAATAAAATTATGGTTTTGCCTCCAGTCTAAAATTACGATTGTGTCTTTAGTTCAAATTTATATTACTGTGTTACCCCACCTTCAAAATTACGAATTTGCCCCAGTCAAAATTTACAATTTTGCCACTGTTCCAATTTACAGTACTGCCATCACTTTAGCTTTTGGCAAATTACGATTTTACCCTAGTTAAGAAATAAAACTTTCCCTTAGTTAAAAATAACAGTATTGCCATTGTTTTAGCAAAACTATAAAAATGTTTTTTTTAATTGGTTGAATCCATTTAATTGTTTTTCGTGCCAAGGAGCTACCTAACACTCGCTCATTATTCGGCTATCGCCCCGCAACGCGGGCGGGGCATCAACTAGTTCACATACATATAATAAGACAATCATTCTCAAAGTCCACCTAAAGTGTAGGGAGATCTACGCCCCATATGATAACACACGATCACATCTAACCTAACCCCTAAAAATCCTTAATCTTAATTCTACGTCTCCAAAAACCCCTATCTTGAATCATGTCTTCAGAGAGGTGCATTTCACTCAAGTCCTGCCTAGTCCGCTCATCCCAAGTCAATTCTGGTCTACATCATTCCATCCACAGTGAGGGTTTCCACTACTTTGACCAGTGTCGTTGCTTCCCTCTTCTTCACATGCCCAAACCATCTCAATCTACCTTCCTTAATCTTATCTGATATTTTGGTCACCCCTAAGCTTTCCATAAAAACCTCATTCCTTATTCGATCTAACCTTGTGTGCCCACACATCTACCTCAGCATCCTCATCTTTGCTACCTCTATCTTACGTTCTTGTATTTTCTTAATGGCCCAACAGTCTGTGCCATATATGTAACAACTCCAAATTTCCGTTGTTATTTATTTTCGTGTATTTTCCGTTTGTAACTATCACTTGTGTTCCGAGATTTGGATTATGAAAAGTTTATGTGAATGGAATTATATTTTGTCACATCTATATCGCATTTAATCGCTTACTAATCGCTAATTCAACGCATTCACAAGTAGTTATGCTACTTTACGAGCCGAGTGTGTTATTGTTTAATAAACACTTGAGCCATCGGATCGCTTATCTTATCTCATCGCATCGCAAAGCGCAGTTAATTATGTGTAATTATGTTTTATATAAGTTTAAGTTATGGTTTGATATCGCTAAAACGCTCGCACACTCACGCAACTCGCTCTCTCTCAATTCAATGGTAATATAATGCTTAACGCTTCGCTAAAACGCTTAAGATAACTATCTAATAGGAACCGAATCGCCAAACGAACTCTCAACGCAAAATAATCAAACAAAACTTGGCCAATAGGTCAAGTTCGCCCGAACTTGTCCAGGCCATCAAGAACTCAACTTTAAGCTAAGTTCGCTCGAACTTGACTTCCAACTCAAAGGAATTCATGAAGTTCGCTCGAACTTGTAGCAAGTTCGCCCGGAATTGATACAAGTTCGCCCGAACTTGATACAAGTTCGTCCGAACTTGATCACTTCCAGCTCCTTTTCTGACCTCACCTATAAATACTCAGCTCCTCTTTTCATTTGAACATGCTGCAAGTTCGCCCGGAGCTCCCCAAAACCAAAACCCTTTGTTTTCTAAGTAAGATTCAACCCGTTTTCAAGCTACAACAACGTTTTACAACGATTTTGCACAAGGTTTTACCTTCAATTTCATCAAAACTTCTCTGTTTACAAAAATCTTCATCTTTTTATGCAAAACTTCTGTTTTTCACTTAGATCTATGCTTAGATCTAAGTAAAACCTTCGAATCATCGATTTTTACACAATATTCGGACTAAATGACGTATGTTTCATTCACTTTAAAGTGGAACAAGGCGTTGTCAAGCAATATCTCAGATCCGGAAGCACAAGGACGAAATCGTTACTTTGCACAAACTGGACTAAACCATTCGAACCTTAAAGTTCGCCCGGATTAGTCCGAGTTTCTGTAAAATGACTAAAACTCGCTCCAAAAGACCTCTTCAGCCTTGGTTTTGCTCAGTAGCCTAAGGTTGGAGGGATGGACACTCGATTTCCTCAGCAAACGATGCGAAAACGCACGATTTGGATGCCAAAACAGTCAAGTTCGCTCAGAAGGCATCAAGTTCGCTCGAACTTGTCACCAGAATGGTGACCAACTTCGCCCGAACTTGATCAAATTCTTCACCAAATTTACACAAGTTCGCCCGAACTTGTATTATCTCTTAGCAAACAGGGCAAGTTCGCCCGAACTTGTCTAAGTTTCTCAGGAAACCAGACAAGTTCGCCCGAACTTGTACTTCAGTAAGTTAGTTAGTCAAGTTCGCCCGAACTTGTCTACTGCTCATTCAACCGTTAACCGTTTTAGCTATTCGGAAGACTGATGCACTTCTGTTCGCTTACAGGCTGATCCGACGCTCTTGCAACTCATCTCAGATCCCTTCACTTCTCCTAAAACGCACCTACAGTGAGTATACTTGAACCCATTTACGCTTAAACGCACTTTTTGGTGTCACAGATGTTCGTATATCAAAACACATCACACAACTCAACTCTTATTCGAAATCCTGCTATTACATGACTATACGTGAAATCTGCTGAATTGTATGTATTACTTGATTGCTTGTACGCCACCCTTAACATGATAGTATACTAGAGGTTGACCCGCCACCCGGAGGACCGGGGTTGTTAAGGCTCGCATTTTCATTTCTCATTTATTTTCTCTTTTAGGATGTGGACACTTGTTCGCATGCCTCGATCAATCGCGGTTTGTTGGTTTACTTGAATCTAGTAGATACATAGTTCACAACTCTTACGTATGCCATGCGGTGTATGCTAAACGCTTTTATATCTATTACGTACGCAAACCTCTATGCTCACATTTACTTAATTGTATTGACGTTTTATTTTACATATGTGGCAGGTTGAGGATATTGCTTTGGACGCTTAGATTTAGTTTTGCCTTTAGAAATCATGTAATAAATCTAGGGAAGATCGAATCTGATGTTATGTTTAAGAGATTGTTTTTAATTATGTAATGATTGTTTGAGGATTATATGAGTTTGATAGTATGAGATGTTAGACGTTGGATATTGTCTCTTAAATAATTGTTATGGAATCTCTTGATCAATCTGATTCGCCTAGTGCCACGCCCCGATGTTTCCGCCATCGGTTGGGGTGTGATAATATAAGATAGTAGATCTTACTGTAACTCTATAAAAATCCCTTTTAATTTAGTTGGGAACCTCGTGTTGCATAATATCCCACTGGCTGCTTTCCACCTACACCAGTCAGGTTGGATGTGATGAGCTACATCACTATCTATCAGTTGTCACACCCTGACCCGCAGCGGAAAAGGTGATCGGGGCATGATTGGGTTATCATCAAAGCTCATGACATTTATTTTAACGTTTCATATTCATTAATACACTTTAATGGAAAATTACAATCAATATTACATCATGTCCTAAATATCAATCTAGGCTTCATTGTTTTCTTCTAAGGCATTTCCTATGTTTTCCTTGCTTCATCCTGTTCACCTGTACCATGTGTAAAAAGGGTTTTTGGATCAACAAAAAGTTGGCGAGTGAATCCTATGGAAAACATTTGAACAAGTTTATTTAATTGATTATAAAATAAAGTGCACAACCACACATGAGTAAAAATAGATGTAAACTTATTCACCAATCAATTTAATATTAAACAATACACACATGAACAATAATGGATCGTTTAGAGGCACGCGTTGCTCAACTCGTCTCTCACGAGGAACTGATGGGCCTAATGAATGAATTGCATAAACTTGACAATATAAAAACATAACTACAAACAATATAAACTCAATAATACACACACGAACAATAATAGATTTGTTTTGAGGCACGTGTTGCTCAACTCGTCTCACACGAGGAACTGATGGGCCTAATGAATGAATTGCATATAAATAGACAAAATGAAATACATAACTACAAGCAATGTATACCATCTAAGTTTAGATCACAATATGGTATGGCACAAGTTTAAATAAACGAGTTAATTTTATGACACATGTCACACCCCAAAACGTGTAATTAAAAAGGGGAGTTGTAAGATTCACTCACATTGGGTGCGTTCGGTTTATAATGTTGAATGCACGCGAAATTGGTTTTAACCACGAGTGAAATTAACCTAGATAATAACATAATGGTTTGGTAAATAATGGGATTTTATTAATCAATTTTAGTAGGATTGTTGGGTGTATTTTTGTGAGTTTAAGGCTATTTTCTAACCTTAAAAATGTTATTTTTAAGTATTTTTAATTGATTTTTAAATAAAATAAATAAATAAAAATAATAAAAAAAATGTTAACTTTTTGACCGTTGACCGTTGACCGTTGACCATTGACTTTGACTGTTGACCGGTTCGCATGTGTAATTGTGTGCGCTGGGTGAGGCTCGAACCCGAGACCTCCCGTACGCGTGCACGCAGCTCTACCAACTGAGCTACGTGTCTAACCAGAAATATTTCTGTTTTTAATTATATTTATATACTAATTAGATTAAACTAAAAATCATTTATTTTTAAAAACGATTTAATGCGTCGGACCGGTGCGCTCCACAGGTCTCGAAATTGGTTTTAATGTTGAATGCACGCGAAATTGGTTTTAACCACGAGTGAAATTAACCTAGATAATAACATAATGGTTTGGTAAATAATGGGATTTTATTAATCAATTTTAGTAGGATTGTTGGGTGTATTTTTGTGAGTTTAAGGCTATTTTCTAACCTTAAAAATGTTATTTTTAAGTATTTTTAATTGATTTTTAAATAAAATAAATAAATAAAAATAATAAAAAAAATGTTAACTTTTTGACCGTTGACCGTTGACCGTTGACCATTGACTTTGACTGTTGACCGGTTCGCATGTGTAATTGTGTGCGCTGGGTGAGGCTCGAACCCGAGACCTCCCGTACGCGTGCACGCAGCTCTACCAACTGAGCTACGTGTCTAACCCGAAATATTTCTGTTTTTAATTATATTTATATACTAATTAGATTAAACTAAAAATCATTTATTTTTAAAAACGATTTAATGCGTCGGACCGGTGCGCTCCACAGGTCTCGAACCCGGGACCTGTGGGTTGAGTTAACACACAGTCCACCGCTGGACTGTCTGTCTAACTTGTTAAATAAACTGATTTTTATTATACTTATATACAAACTAAATATTTTCATTTCTGTCTTAAATAAAAAGTTGGATAATTGTCCGGACCGGTGCGGTAGTCCGGACTCGAACTCGTGACCTGTGTTTTAAATACGCACACAGTCCATAACTGGACTGTGTGTCTATCTTGGTTATTATTCCGGTTTTTATTAAACTTAACATCTTGCGCCTTGACTCCGGTTCGGTTAAAAAAACATTTTTATTAGGGCGAAGGTGCGCGGAACAAGATTCGAACTCGAGACGTAAGTGTGTTTAATGTGCACACAGTCCACCGCTGGACTGTGTGTCTAACCCGAGTTATATCGTGATTTAAATTAAACTTATAGACAACAGCAAACTTCGTCTTCTTCGTTGGATTTAACCAGAACTAACGTCCGACTGATTCATCGATTTTATCAAGTTTCTTTAGTGTGTTATGATTAATTATAGGTAAGATAAACGAAAAGAATGAAAGACTAAGCGTTAGATATACCGAAATTGGACTCCTCTGTTTCTCCGGCGGAACTCCGATGTCAGCAGACTATTCCGGCGACTTGTGTCTTGGGGCAGAGAGTCTTCAACGAGCTTAAGATGAATGTGGGTGGCTTCGGTATGAGTTCTGAGTGTTCTGTGTTTAGAGCAAGGCACAGAAGTGAAAAACCCGGTTTTCCGGCGATTTGCAGGAGATTTCCAGCGAGTGAGTTTTCGTCGAGAAAGGGTGCGTTTTGAGCGAAAACGCTAGCAGAGGTTCGAGGAGGTATTTATAGGGCGGAACATCGACGTATAAAGTCGGATTTCAGACTTGATTCAAAGTCATTACGTTTTCCGGCGGTTATGACTTGCGTCGCGGGTTCAGACGGCGGTTATAACCGATGTCATAGTTAAAGTTTATGTTAACAACAAAAGAAACCGTCCAATCTCACGAGATCGCCGGGATTTCCGACGACTGCAATTGGGCGCGTCGTATTTGATTCGATATTTATGATATGAATTAATTGTTTCCATTAATTAACAAGAAACACTAGTGGCGCAGTGGTTGAACGGCTGAGTGTTAAATCTTTGTTTGAATCGCTGGCTGACCCGGGTTCGAAACCCGGCAGCAGCTTTTCATTTTTATTTCCTTATTTTTAACAGTTTTTCAAAAACAAATTATATATTCCAATATCCTTATTAATTATGTATCGTTTAAAATTATTTTGGGCATTAAATAAGCAACGAAATTTTTAACTGATTGTTCGGTTAATAAACGGAGCGGGTTTGGTAAATCCGTTTTTTGACGGATGTTACATCAGTGGGGGTACTTAAAGTAATGACCGTTAATTTTTTTTAAGTTTTATGTAAAATGACTAAAACACCCATGACTAACTAGAGTGATTGCTTTTGTAATTCATGCTAATTTAATTAAAGGAACTATACGCAATGACGGACTCAGAATATTTGTTGGGGGGGGGGTTAAAATTTTTTAGGTGTGGGTTGTTTTTCTTAAATATTTAAAAAGAGGTTCAGTCTGATTCGGATCGGGTCGAATCACATAACAAAAGAATAAAACTAAATTAAATTTCAAATACAATATAAAATACATCAATTGTCATTCCAAATTCATAACAGAAATACAATGTCCATACAATTGCTTTCTGTTGGTTTTCATTTTCTAAAGAGTAAAGTATAAAGATGGTAAAATTATGGATTTGGTCCCTTGGAAGACATACAAGTAAATGAAAAACTCAATTTCATTGAAGAACCGCTACAGATCGAAGACCGAAAGATTAAAAAGTTGCGTAGAAAAGAAATCCCATTTGTTAAAGTCAAGTGGAATGCACGTCATAGACCTGACTTTACATGGGAATTAGAAACCGTAATAAAAAGAAAAGTACTCTCATCTTTTTAAGTGATGACAAATTTCAAGGATGAAACTTTTGTAAGGAGGGAAGGATGTAATACCCCGAGCCTCAGTGTACTAGTTATAAACATGTGAAATATGTAATTTATATTTTATATATTGTTGAACACTAAGTAATGAGTAGAATGGTTGTATGAAATATCTTGACGACTCTTGGCTATTATAGGATACCGTTCAATATGAAGAGTAAATTACAAAAATCATCCTTTATGTTTACACCTTATTGCAAAGTATATCCTTTGTCTTTAAAGTTGACGGGATTCATACTTTATGTTTACAAAACCTTGTATATTATGGCCTTTAGCCCTAACTCAGTTAAACTTTTAATGTTAAACCAGGGCATATTGGTAATTTTACTCAAGTTTTAAATTATATTTGATAAAAAATCAAAGATTCAAAAAAATCAAAATATACAAAAAGATAAATATATCAGATCTAATTTTTTCTCCCTCTCTTAACTCTCTCTCTCTCCCTCTCCTTCTCTCAACACTCTAAAAACCTGATCTCACCACCACCAATAACAACTTTAATTTCTAACACCACACAGGCAGATCTGGAGTAAACATATCTCCTCACTATTCCCTGCAACCACCACCCGACTACCACCACTCGACCACAGTCACCATCACCACCACGGCCACCAGCACCTCCCCCCACCACTACCACCCACCCACCCACCTGCCATCGCCACCTACCTCACGACGATGACGGTCAGAAACCCTAGCCATCGTCTCGAGTGATGATGGCTACAAACAGTGAGATCCAAAGGTCAGAAACCCTAGCCATCACCAGAGATGTCAGATGAATAAACCGTGCTCTAATTTTTTGGCAACCATTTCAATATCAATCAATAATCAGAAACTGAAAGTTTATAAATGGAAAGGCTGCTAGAGGAAGAAAAGGTGTCTAAGAAAGAAAGAAGCGGGCCTTCGCCGGAGGTAGATCTGGAGCATCGATCTACCTTGTTGTCGTTCTCAATTACCTTGTTGCTTGAGGCACTGGTTGAATGTGATTTGGTTCAATTTTGTTTTTTTGTTTTTGTTGTCAGATCCGGTGGATTTTGAGAATTGATTTTGTTGTTACTTCGATTTTAGGTTTGTAAATGGTAGAGAACAGATAGTGGAGAAAAGGGTGAGAAAAGGAAGGGTGGTTTATGGTGGTGGTGGTGCTATGCGGTGGTGGGTGGGTGGTTTGTGGTGGTGGTGTTATGCGGCAGTGGGTACAGGATGTTGAGAGAGAGAGAAGCTAGCTGTGATAAAGTGGATTCTTGATATATATATATATATATATATATATATATATATATATATATATTTATTACATATATTTTAAATAAAAGAGTAAAATTACCAATCTACTTTGGTTTAACATTAATAATTAACTGAGTTAGGTATAAAGGACATACTATTTAAGGTTTTGTAAACATAAAGTACGAATCCCGTCAACTTTAAAGATAAAGGACATACTTTGCAATATAGTGTAAACATAAATGACGATTTTTGTAATTTACTCTAACATTAATAATAAAATATATTAATTTTGACCTTACTCTGTTTTTAACAAAACTTAGGTTAAAATGTAGATAAAAATGAACCCGTCCCAATGGCATATTCATATCTTTATAAAATGTTACCTCTTGAAAGTTATACAAGAAAAACGAGTGAAACAACTGAATTAATATATATAAGCAAGCAAACTGGCAGGTCAAGCAAGCAAGTAGGCATGTCAATTGAATCCCTGATGTTTTGAGGTGCTTGCTTGCTATATTTAAATAGAAGTCCCGGTAGCTTGTTTAGGTATTAGTTTCTTTAACGGGAACACTCGATTATAAAGAATCCCGAGTACGCAGTACCCCTTTGGGTGTTGTTAGCAGTCGTTTTTTGAGCGAGTAGGAGCACGAGTAGGGAGACTCTACATCAGCCTTGTCACACCCCGACCCGCAGCTGAAAAGGTGATCGGGGCATGATTGGGTTTTCATCAAAGCTCATGACATTTATTATAATGTTTCATATTTATTATTACAATTTAAAGGAAATCATACAATCATATCATACAACTTGTTCTATACATCTTTCTAGGCTTCATTATTTTCTTCTAAGGCATTTTCCTATGTGTTCCTTGTTTCATCCTGTCCACCTGTATCATGTGTAAAAATGGTTTTTGGATCAACAAAAAGTTGGCGAGTGAATCATATTTAAAACATTTAAACGTGTTTATTGAATTGATTATAAAATAAGTGCATAACCACATATGAGTAAATGTACATGTAAATTTATTCACAAAACACTTAATATTAAATATTGCACACACATACAACAATAGATAGTTTTGAGGCACGCGTTGTTCAACTCGTCTCCCACGAGGAACTGATGGGCCTAATGAATGAGTTTTGAGGCACGCGTTGTTCTACGAACTGATGGGCCTAATGAATGAGTTTTAAGGCACGCGTTGTTCAACTCGTCTCCCACGAGGAACTGATGGGCCTAACAATTAATTTGCATACAACTTGACAATATTAATACATAATAACAAACAATATTTATATTCTAAATTTAGATCATAATATGGTATAGCACGAGTTTGAATAAGCGAATTAATTTAAGTGACACATGATACACCCCAAAACATGAATAAAAAAGGGGAATTTGTAAGAATTCACTCACAGTGGTTGCGTTTCTTTGATTGATGATGAATGCGCACGAATTTGGATTTAACACGAGAGAAACTAACCTAGATAATAACATAACGGTTCGGTAAGTAAGCGGATTTTATTAACCAATTTTAATAGGATTTTTGGATATATTTTTGTGAGTTTAAGGCTATTTTCCAACTTTAAAAACGTTTATTTTTAAGTATTTTTAATTGATTTTTAAATTAAATAAATAAATAAAAAATAAAAAAAAATGTTGACTTTGACCGTTGACGTTGACCATGACTGTTGACCGTTGACCGGTTCGGTCGGTTATATTGTTGCACTGAGTGAGATTCGAACCGGTGACCTCTCGTACGCGTGCACGCAGCTCTACCAACTGAGCTACGTGTCTAACCCGAAATATTTCTGTTTTTAATTATATTTATACGCTATTTAAGTTAATCCGAAAATCATTTATTTAAAAAGGATTTAATTGCATCGAATCGGTGATCTCAACAGGTCTCGAACCCGGGACCTGTGGTTTAGTTTGGCACACAGTCCACCGCTGGACTGTGTGTCTAACCTGGTTAATATTCTGATTTTTATTATACTTAACATCTTACAGTGAGTTAACCCGGTTCGGTTTAAAAAAAAACATTTTTATTTCCGAGGATAGGGTCGTGATAGGGATCGAACTCGAGACGTGTGTTTCATGTTTGCACACAGTCCACCGCTGGACTGAGTGTCTAACCCGTTTATTATTCTGATTTTAATTAATCTTATAACCATAATCAACTTCGTCTTCTTCGCTCAAGAACACAGACGGCGATCATTCAACTGTTACTTGTTAAATTAAATTAACGAACTTTATAAGCGATTGAAATGTGATGAACAGAGAGGGTTTGGGGAAAGAAAGTACCGGAACAGGTTGTCTTTTTCAGAACTCCGGCAAAGATCGTCGGCTCTGTTTTGTGAACTCCCTCTGTTCGGATCAATTAACAGTTTTGATTGATTAGATATGAAATTGAATTACTGAGTAACGATTATCAGGAGGTTTAGATGATCATACCGATTAACAGCGTGATTTCGGAAATTCCAGCGATTTTCCGGCGAGTACAGAATATCCGGCAACGTCGTCTGGGATTGATTCTGGGTGATGGATTGATGTTAGTAATGGTCTAACAATGGATTGAAACAGAAAGAGTCGAGGTATTTACCGTGTTGATGTGAGACTCGGTTTTCCGGCGAAAGTCTGGTGATGGCAGAAAAGTTCCGGCGAGTGAAATTGATTCGAGAATCGGTGCGATTTTGAGTGAAAAGATTACCAGAGGCTAGGGTGTGCATTTATAGGGAAGAATCAAGTTGAATTGGGTCTGTTTCTAGTCTCGATTCATTGGTCAGCCTTTCTCCGGCGGTTATGACTGATGTCGCGGAACTGGACATCGGTTATAACCGATGGCGACGTTAATACGTACGTTAAGTCAAAAGTAACCGTCGATAATTGGCGAAATCGTCGGATTTTCCGGCGACTGCGAAATGGGCGCGCTGTTGACTGGGTTTGATTCCGAGTTTTGTTATATGTATTAATTGTTTCGATATATTATCAAATAACACAAGTGGCGGAGTGGTTGGATGTGTGTGAGTTAAGTCTTTGAGGTTCCCGGCTGACCCGGGTTCAAAACCCGGCATCAGCATATTATTTTTATTTCATTATTTTTAATAAATTTCCAATTATAAATTTTATATTCTAATATATTTATTAATTATGTATCGTATAAAATTAATTTAAGCATTAAATACGCAACGAAATTTTTAACTGGATGTTCGGTTAATAAACGAAGCGGTTTGGTTAACCCGGTTTTTTACGGATGTTACAAGCCTACCGTAGATAGTTTTAAGATATGCTCTCGTTTAAGTTTATGTTCAGATATTTATTATTTATTTTTGTAGTTAATATAGTATTTAAAATTAGTAGTAATATATTATTAGTAGCAGTGTTAGTATTACTTTTAGGTACTAGGGTTATTGTCAGGGGCGGGTATTGGGTAACCTAGCCTTAGTTAGGCATGGACTGATTAACCATGCTTAAACAAGGCAGCGTTAACCAATATTCAACCATGATAATGACTAGTTAGGTGTACCATAACCTAACCTAGGATTATGTAATTGTGTCAGGACTATGAGATAGTACCTGATTGTGTTAGCAAAGGTTAAGGAACTGCAAAGTAGCTCTTAAACAGTGAGTTACCATGTTTATTTATAATAACTTTGATTGTATACTCGTTATATCTAAACTGGCAATAATATAAAAATGTTGTAATGTGCAATTATCAGTATGGGTATATTTGGATCCTTGTATGCTTAATGGGATGTTTCGGAACTGGCTGAAAAAAGGATAGGGTTCCTCGTATGCATCACGACACTACCATACCTATGCGATGGTCGGGGGGGGGGGGGTCGACAAGCCCATTGCTGGTGAATGTGAAAAGGTCATGAATGGCACAAGGTTGCCTTTGGCCCAAAATATCACAACCCATGTTGCATGCATGTCAATTGTGTTGTTTTATAAGTTGTATAACATGAGCTCACAGTATATAGTGATATCGTTTGAGTATACATGTCACAGGTAATCAATGAGACACTATTATGAATAGAAAGAAGACAGTTGAGGTCTGAAGATCTAGAAGTTCCTATATGTCGAATATTATAAATAAATAAAGTGTTGTACTCCGACTCATATAAGTTTTAATAAAAGTTCAGTTTGCTTCCGTTGTAAGTGTATTAATTGTACATGATCACCCAGGTTACGGGTGGGGTGTTACAACTTGTTTACAACCAAGATTCAACACAAATATAAGAAAACACTCTAAATCAAATCATCCGCTTGATGATCTGATACAATAAATCTGAGATTCAGAATACAACGATCTACGTAACTAGAGAAAACACATTCATCAACTAGACAAACACCAACACTCTAGAACAGAATCTTCACTCTAACCTCTCAGACTTGACCAATACGTAAGTTGTTTATCTGCACTCTTGGAGACCCTAGAATCATCCAAAAGTCTTTATATACACGAGCAAATGAGCAGGGATCAGCGAGGCTTCAACGCCTAGACAACTACAAGCCCACCTACAAGACTCTTCTAGCCCATTCTTAGTCAGCTTCCAGACAAGACTACAAGCAACTTCTAGCTCACATTTAATCCCAAAGCCAAAATAGATATATTACGAAATATAAAAACAAAAATAAATTAGTTAGAAAGTAATTTGAAATATTAAAAATAACCCTTTTGTTTTTAACACCACCTGACATAGACTTGAAACCGAGTATGGCGTACACAGTTTCATACCTGACTCTACCCTTTGGGTGCATAAACACAAACATATTGGCTTTATACCTTATGATTTGAAAAAAAAAGGTTCTAACCAGTTATACCCGACCCAAAATATCCGGAACCAAAAGTATAAAAATCTGATCCTTTTCTCTCTGAAATCCGGTTCCATACCTGACCTAGGTATTGCCTACCTTTTGACCTTGTTAATCTTACCCTGCTACCCATTACTTATTTCAACCCGAACCAGGTATGCAAATACCCTATTTGTGTACCTCTACTTTAAAGTTTAATTAATTAATATGAAAAACTGGAAAACAAGAAATAATAAATATTGAATTTCGTTTAACTTGGGCTTCTAGCTTTGTAAGCTTGAAGTCTGAACTGCCGATACACATGGGCCCTGGCCCTGTATTGTTTTTCCTTCCTAGCCATAGCATGTGCTAAAATTAGTTAATTATATAGAGAACTCACCCACCATCCTAACACGATATTTTTATTGGACCAATAACACGTGATTTTGTATAAAAGCATGTGTATTAATAGTATTATTTCTTATTGATTGTATTATTTCTTACTGTTTCCCCTTTTTAAAGTTGTATGGATAAATACGGGGAGCATGCAGTTCACTGTAAAGAGCTTCCTGGGTTCAAATATCGGCACGACTGGGTGCGGGATGCTTTGTGGAACATCTTAAGAAGAGCTGAGATTTCGGCTAAGAAAGAGGCCCCAGTGAATTTCCTCACGGACCCTATGGAAGGGAGATCTACTCTGCGATCAGCGGATCTGCTCGTCTTTGGCTGGGCTGGGGGGAAACATGCTTGTGTAGACCTCATTGGGGTTTCCCCTTTGGTTGGTTTAAGGGAAAACGGGTTTGTAGCTAGACAAGCGGCAAGAAAGGCAGAATCAAAGAAAGTAGATAAGCACGCTAAAGCTTGCGCAGAGAACCAGCATGTCTTTGTCCCTTTTGCCTTTGATACTTTTGGCTCCCTAGCGCCAGAAGCTATCCACTTCTTGACGAGGTTCAACGGGTCGTCTACAGCAATGTTCAACCCCAAGGGGGCAAGGGTTTGTATTTGGAAGGTTAGGGTTTGCAATTCAGAAAGGACTGGCGGCGCAGCTTGTTGCCCGGCTACCTTCTGTTTTGATGTAACTTGGCAAGTTTTCTGGCTTATATATGATTTAACTAAAAAAAAAATAACTAGTTTACTTTTTAATCTTTAAATTATGAATATGAATTACATTCTTTATTCTTGGTATCGGTTGAAGAAGTGAAATCGTACAAAGGTCGTAAGTTTTCTATACATTATCTTTTTAACGATCAACAAAACCCGACCATCTGGGTAAACCCAATGATAACAAGACCATTTACATCTGCGAGCACAGACATCACTAGTGACTTACCCAACACCATTCCAGATAAAACTCACTACCCGAACGCTCATTGTGATGAAACCCTTAGCTCAACCCATAACACTTTTGCTCCAAGTGAGACTTGAAGTCATGACCTCCACTTTGGAAGATCATAAGACTGCTAATGCACCAGAAGGTCATTGGCAGTAACACCTACATTCAGCGACTTAAAAGAAATCATATTGAATCCTTTACTATTTTATAAATATTAAATTAGATATAAAAGTAACAATAGTGGTATTGGCCTCCACATTTTTTCCATTAGTTATAAGATAATATCAATTAATCTATTATCTATATTAAACCAAAACACTTTAGTGCCACTTGGCATATACTTACACCATTCATTGCCACATGTCATCTTATTAACCGTTATTGTGAAAATTTGAGTGGGATAACCACGCAAGGCCGTTCCGCTAATCATCAGACTTTCCTTTTCTCCATTTCTATCAAACCCCAGGCGATTTCATCTCCTTTTCTATCAACCACAAACCCTAGCTGCGGCGTTTCATTTTTCCCATTCATATCTATGGTCATTTCTTCCCTTGATTTCACATATATCATTGTTTACTTACTCACAATAGAAGTTGTAACCAATGTGAAATTTGAAAAAGACATGGTTTTTGTCTACTGCACAATTCTTCAATTCTCCACTCACAGTTCGTGTTTTTCCAGGTATAAGTATGCCTTTTTCCAAACGATTGCATTGAAATTAATCTAATTACGTTTATTGATTACTGTTATTGGTAGAATTGTTATGGTTTGCGGTTGAGTTTGACTTCACCATCTAATTCCTCTTTATGGAGTATTTTATTCAAATATCCCAATATTAACATTGAAAATCAAAATGTCCCAATTTTTTTGTGGCCCAAATGTTCGATCAAATGCCACAATGAAGTTTGCCTTTTTTTATAAATATTTTAGAAAGGGTGTAATTATTGTTGTTGGGTTCTTGGATTCAAGCTTAGCTGTTGATGATGGATCTCTAAAAGTTTAAAGAAGAGATTTCTCTTGGGTTCTTATGATTCATCTTGTGCTTTATTGTTTAGTGTATCGATTGTTTTTTCCCACACAATGCTTATTTAGTGGATTGAATGAGAATGATACTAAACGAAGTTGAATTTGATAGTATTGTATATGAAGGTAAGATTCTGTGTTTTTAAAAAAGAAAGGTTAGTTGTTGTATTTTATCCATATAACCGATGAGCTATGTTTATTTTACCGCACTAGTTGTCATATATGCATTTACTTTTGCTTCTGGGATTGCAGGCTACACTAGGGATGAGCATTTGGTACTGGGTACCGGTCCCGTGCCAGTACAGAATTTTCCGTTCCGAATTTTTTCGATACCAGTACCGGTACTCACTTTTTGGTATTTTCGGTATCGGTATCGGTAAAATACCGAATCTTACCTTCAAATACTGGTACCGTACCGAATATTTCGATACCGGTACCGCTACCCTAAAACTAATTTCGGTACCACTACCGGTTCGGTTCGATACGGTACCGGTACCACACTCATCCCAAGGCTACACTGCAGCCTCCTTTTACCACCAACTAGAAGGAACTAACCGGGTATGTAATATGTTACTCTGCATTATTTATTTAGATTCCCCATTTGCATGTCCATACATTATAGTGGATAGGTATGTTGAACGTTAGGAAGTTGGTTAGTATTATTGTTTGATTGCTACAGTGATTGTTTAATTGAGCCACATTTTGCGGTACGTGAAGGGTTCTTTTTATTATTGTCTGCATATGGTAATGTTCTAGAATATATTATTGGGATGTGCAAGTTTTGGTCTAGCTGGTTCAGGATTGAAATGATCTTTCAAACCAGAAACCTTGGTTTGACATTTTTCAAAGCCAAACTGGTTGAATTAGTTTTCCTAATCGAGCATGCCAAACAAGCAAAAGTTAGTTGCTCGCAAAGGGATATTTTTTCCTAAATTTTCATTTTATTTTGTTTTCGTAATTCGGTTAAATTTGAATCAACCCGAGTTCGGACCGAATTTGAATAGGCTGATGAACCCATTTAGCATGTGGGGAGATTTTAAAGTTAACATTAGATACCCTCTGGAGGACTCTTTAGTTTTTTGTTTGTCTTATTTTTATGTTTAAACTTAAATCGTTATCATGGACTTTATTTTTACACACTGGACTTTTTTAGAGTGTTAAACAGTTTGACTAAAAGGTTGACTTTTTTTTTTTGTAGGAAATAGGATGGGGCTTACATTCACAGCCGGCTTTTTGCCAAGAAAATAACAAAGGAAAAGAAACAGGTGTATTTATCTCTTGATATTGTTGGTAAGTTTCGACCTGTTTCGACACATCCAACCTATGTGACCCGTTGTAGATAAATTTTCTCATGGGGCTCATATGTATTGCTTGTGACGAGATGATATGGTAGAATTACTGTGGCCGATGTTATCAAGTAGGCGAGTGTGATTTTTCATATATATTTTTAGTTGATTGTGATTTAATATTTACATAATAAGTAATGAAACGTTTATTTCATTTCAAAGTTTTTGTCAACATAATTAATTAATATAATATATTTTAAGTAATTCATGTAACATAGTAACTTAAACTAGTTTGTAATAAATTAAAGTTTAAGATGTGTTCTCATTATGTGGAGCCCGCCCATTCTCCAGTTACATCATTACTTATCATTTTTCTAATAAAAAGTTTGGTAATGTGTTATTTAATGATTACATGAAGTGAAAAAAAGTATATTTCTAATATATTAAAATAGAGATGTAAATGTAATCTTAAACTATCTTAATCTTAATAATAAAACACATGAATTGCGAATGCCATTAACTCAAGTGTTAGCTTTCTAATCTATGTTCTTATTACAATTTTTTTTTTCAAATTTGTGAGATTTAAACGATAAAGAAATAATAGTATAATACTAATTTTTCTCTCAAAGTAGGTGTTTGTACTTCTGTCTTGTTTTAACCTACTGAAAACATATCAATAAATAAACTGAGTTTAGTGTCTTAGTTTTTGAAATTTGAGGTATGGTACGTATAATAAGTCCAAAAATTCATATGGTGGCTTGTTTTTTCTTATTAGAAACGACCCGTGAACTCAACATGTGCACCCTTTTTCTTTGTCCACTAAAATCTCATCAATATTTGTATCTTAGTTCCTACCTATGCCACTAGTGTTTGTTCTTTAAATCATCATATATTTGTACCAAAGGCACACATATATTATATTATATTATAATCAGGTTAAACAGAAAGTGATTTTGTCATAGTACTCAAAACTTAGTTGCGAAGAGTACTTAAAGTGATGTCGTTTACTATTTTCTTTATTTGAGTAATTCGATATAACGTTTTATAACGTTGTATTTAAAATAAAGTGTTTTTGGTATCGAAATGTATGAATTCGTATATTTTTTTACCGAATATTGGTATTGTGCCGATCCGATACCAACCAAACAAAATGGTACCGATATCTTTTACGGTTTTCAATTTCAATACAAGTCGGTTTCGAACATATTGCAAAGGTACACATACAAAATCCTCATGGCATCACGAAAGACAAACAGCCAACCTAGTAGTTGTTATATAAATATTATAAAATCATTTATGTACAGTATCCATAATTGTGTGCAACTGTGTGTTATTTTATATATGTTGAGTAATTATAAACACATGATGCACGATTATAGAAGTGGTAAGGGTTTCAGTCTTATCAAAGACAAGTTACAGGATTATATGTAGTTTGTCCTTGAAAACATAATTATAAACACATGACTTTCTTCACCTCACATGTTCAAAACACATTATTTGACAAGTCCCTGTATATGTTTATATATACACGTACATCAAATAAATATGTGAGCTACATAAAAAAATTAATTAATATGGCATGCAATAGTAGTTTAGAAAATTTAAAGTTTGTGCAAGTACATACAATGTTCTTCTAAGCGTATGTTTGGTAATGAGCATTTTTGAATCTGTAAGAATGCCTACAATCTATTCCTGTCGGAAAATATAAACATATTTGGACGTGAGAGTTTAACCTTTTATTATAAAAGAAAAAACTACTTAAAGTCAGTGGCGGAGCTTGAAAAAAAAATCAAAGAGTGCCGAGCTTTCAGAATCCGAATAAGAGGGGTCGGACTTTCAAATCAAATATTTTACACCATAATTTTCCTATTTTGGAATTTCGGTAAAATTAACACTACAAAGGCAAAACAGGGGGGGGACACCCTGGCCCCTATGAAGCTTCGCCCATGCGGCCCTGCTTGAAATAGCTTTTATGTATGTCATTTTGTATTTTCAAGCTACAATAATAACTTTTTAAAACATTTTAGATACAAAATTTGAAAGCCCCCAGCACCCCCTGGATCGATGACGAACAAAATCCACTGCCCTCGCACGAGACGTGAAATCAACAAAACATAAAAGATAGAAAGATGTAGAAAATGAATCTCTTTAATATTGAAATAATCATCACATATTTACAAACCGAAAGAGCATACATCATCTACAAGCTGGTTTAGATCACTAAGATCTAAACCTAGCTCTCTCTCACTAACACATAGTCTTTTTCTTTAGAATGTGCACACACTGATGGAGGGTGGCTAGGGTTTTTGAGAGTTGTCCAAAAGGCTTGCCCTAATCTATCCTATCAACACATATATATAGACTAAGGACTAAACCTAACAAACCCGGACAACATGTCCTGATAAAACTATCCGGACATATAATAAAATCGGACATTAGAAAATAACAAACTCGGACAAACTTGGTTTATTCTTTGACTTCTCTTGACTTGGACCTTTGACTTCATTGACCAGAACTGAAACACAGTTACCCAGCAGAAGCTGCACTTACAGACTCCCCCTTAACTGTTGCTATCAGTTCTGTGTGGCATCGGCAATCTTCAGTCATCGGATATTGCGCTTACAGACTCCCACTTGACTGATGATATCATGCCTGCTTTCAAATTTGGCTGTGACTTGATCTTTCCGGCATAGCACAACGATCTTCAACCCTTCTAATCAAAGACTTGCTGAAGATCACTTAAATGACCGCTTTATGTAACCTGAAGTATCCAACATCAAACATTGTAGATCCTCCCCCTCAAACTACTCCCGAATCAAGTTAACGCGAACCAACCTACAACCAGATGTACGAATATCGCTCGATCCTTAATCATCAAACTTAACCGACAGAAGAAAGAAACGTCGGATTTCCAATGCCCAACATCGAACACTTCAAATTCCGCAAAGACATGAAGTTTGGCTCGGTAAGTTAATAACAAACCAACTCCGAAAAAATACATCCACTATCTTGATCAAATTCTTCAACCGAGTGTTTGAAATCATTTCATCTCGAATCTTCAGGATCCAATCTCGTATCTTCACGAATCCACCAATTACCGATGACTTTCGTCTCCGATCTCCCCCTCAATGTAAGAACCACTATTTTGAGAATCCGATCAGTCACCAACTTGGAAGAGGTACCAAGAAGACTAATCTTCTCTACTCTAACTGGCATACAATAAAAGCTCAATCTTCAAGTAGTTGCCAAACGAACAATCAGCTTCATCATGTCAACACTAGGTCAAACCTTGAACAAACTTGATGAAACTCAATCAAAGACACTAGCTCTAAACTGTATTATGTTTTGAACTTTTTAGCACCGGTGAAATTAAACCTCATTTAATCTCACGATTGTAAACACAAACTAGATTCACTATCACACCATGAGCTTTTAGAAATTTACAAAGAAAATAGGATATTTTAAATTTTTACTCCCCCTATTTCTTTGTAAACTTTCAAGGTCCAACCAAGTCACTTCACCTTCGTTTCTTCCTAGAAAACCCGATAGAAGTCCCAAATTTTCCCAAAAACTCTAATAAGAACCATATCCAAACACCGAGAATCTTGAAAAGAATACTGTGGACCACCATTACCGCGTCATCCCGACGAGCAAAAATCCTCACTTAATC
Source organism: Scalesia atractyloides (assembly GCA_947069175.1). Lineage (NCBI taxonomy): Eukaryota > Viridiplantae > Streptophyta > Magnoliopsida > Asterales > Asteraceae > Scalesia > Scalesia atractyloides. The sequence continues at coordinate 96,241,530 of CAMTDV010000005.1, read as the reverse complement.
CGGACAACATAAGTACCCGGAACTTTTCAGTAATCCAAAACCGACTTCAAATTTCCGAACTACACAAAATTCTGACTCTTAGCTAATTATCCGGTACCCCAGATAACCCGGAATAACTAGAAAAACTCGGAACATGCACAACTCGGAACTTCCGAACTACAGAAATTTCTAAACTTAGCTAATAATCCGGTACCCCAGGTAACCCGGAATTCTTAGAAAATTCAGAATTCCTAAAACCTAGAAGCTTTTGAAACCTTGGATCAGATCATCTGAATTGTACTTAGAATACAAAGAAATTCGGAACAAGCAAAGAAATTCTGAATGTAACTCATAAATTCGAACGCAAAGAAATATCGAATATAACTCAAAAACTCTGAATTTAACCCATAACTTCGAATAACACCAACAAATTTGGTTTCTTTTAAGATCTCAAAAGAACTTATAAATTCGGACAAAAGAGAAACTCACAAATTCTGATTGTTAAACACTTAAATTCGGATAAGAGGTAAACAAGATTAAGTTCTGACTTCAAAAGACACTCAAATTAGGATTCTTGGTAATTCACAAGTTCTGACACTCACAAGTTTGGTTTTTTGGAAACTCACAAGTTCTGACACTCACAAGTTTGGATTTTTGGAAACTCACAAGTTTTGACACTCCCAAGTTTGGATTTCTAGAAACTCACAAGTTCTAACACTCACAAGTTTGGATTCTGGAAACTCACAAGTTTGGATTCTAGAAACTCACAAGTTCTGATTCTAAAAACTCACAAGTTCTGACAAAGACAAAGACTCACAAATTTGGATTTTCAAGTGACCTTTAACAAATTCAGATTTTTCAAGGACTTCACAAGTTCTGACAGAAAACCTTTACAAGTTCTGATTTTATCCCAGCTTCCAAGTTTATTTCCCAAGCGTGACTTCACACTTGATCATCAATAAATTTGGAAGTAACAAACAAGGACAGCCAAACTTCTAACACATAATTAAGTTTGGACAATACCCTTTTCAGATCAAAACACAGACCTGAAACAACTTGAAAGAAGAAAAATCTCAGTCGACGAACAATTTCAATTTCTTCAAGGTTTTCTGCAGAATCTTCACGTCTCCATGATGTTTGGCGGAAACAAACATCAAATCAAGAGCAATGGTGATTCGGAAGGCGGTTAGACCATTCCGAATCGGTAACCATGCTCTGATACCACCTGAAAGTCCCCGGGACCCCCTGGATCGATGACGAACAACATCCACTGCCCTCGAACGAGACGTGAAATCAACAAAACATAAAAGATAGAAAGATGTAGAAGATGAATCTCTTTGATATTGAAATAATCATCACATATTTACAAATCGAAAGAGCAGACATCATCTACAAGTTGGTTTAGATCACTAAGATCTAAACCTAGCTCTCTCTCACTAACACATAGTCTCTCTCTCTCTCTCTATCTAGAATGTGCACACACTGATGGAGGGTGGCTATGGTTTTTGAGAGTTGTCCAAAAGGCTTGACCTAATCTATCATTTCAACACATATATATAGACTAAGGACTAAGCCTAACAAACCCGGACAACATGTCCTGACAAAACTATCCGAACTTATGATAAAACCGGACATTAGAAAATAACAAACTAGGACAAGACTTGGTTTATTCTTTGACTTGGACCTTTGATTTCATTGACCAGAACCGATACACAATTACCCAGCGAAAGCTGCACTTACAAAAATCAAGATTAAGCTTTGAGTTTTAACTGAAAGTCCACAGGGCGCAACTTAGTTGGGGGCCGGGGGGCCCCGAACCCCGAAATTTTCGCTCAGTAGTGTTATATATGTAGTTTTCGTATAGAAAATTTTGGGTATATACGTTTTCGACCCCCCGTCGAAAACGTCAAGCTTCGCCACTAAAGTCCACATCTTCAACCAGTGGCGAAGCTTGAGATTTCCACCGGGTGGGTCGAAAACGTATATACCCAAAAATTTCTATAGAACTGGAGGGTCGAAAACGTATATACCTAAAATTTCTATACAAAAACTACATAAGCGAAAAGTTCGGAGGGTCGGGCCACCCCTCTAAGTTATGCCCATGTGTTCAACTCCAACTTGTATTTACTAACATACCCTAAATTAATTTATTCGAAAAACTAGATATTTATTATTAGAGTAAACTTTCGTTTTCCTCCATGTTGTTTGGTCGTTTTAACGGTTTTGCCCCAATCCTTTAAAAATAGCGATTTTACTCCCTGATCCATGAAGTTTATCTCTATTTCACTCCCCGCCCCTAACACCATCCATTTCAACTGTTAAATTCTGGTCACATGCCCCTCACATGAGGGGCATTTTAGTCTTTTCCCATCCCAGATAATATTAACATATTTTTTATTGATAAGAAAAAAAAGATAAGTATTTTGCTTCTAGTGATCAAGTCACCATCTGTATTCACCATCTTCTTTTCCTGCAATTCTGCAAGTGTCTCGTCGGCAATCACCACCACCGCCAACTCTTCTCCTGCCGCCGCCAAGAATCACTTGCCTAGCCCCCAAAACACCAGAATCATCATCACCCACCTTATCTACATTTGCCGCCATCACCACCCCACTCACTACACCTGCTCTCTCTCCCCCTCTTTCTCCAAGTCAACCACCTTTTTTGATGAAAAGGTTTCACCTTTTTAAAACAAACCCTAGAATCAGATCCTAACTTGGATAATCAAAACCCCCAAATTTCAAAATCCCCAAATTTCAAAACCTCCAAATTTCAAACTCATATTTCTCTCTCATTCTTTGTTTAATCCAGAAAATACCAACAAAATGTGTATATAGAAGAGAGAAAGGACTGAATGAGAGAGAAATATGAGAGAGAGGAACGCAGAACGGTGGTGACGGTGGAGTCTGTTGATGATGGTGACGGCGGAGTCCGTTGAAATATGGTTTTAGATATGCTTTTAAAGGATTTTCGAGCAGTTTATGAGGCTGCCGGAGCGTGTGGGGGTGGTGCAAGATGGTGGCGGTCAGGTGGAGGTGGTGGTCGGGTGGGGCTATTGCAAGGTGGTTCTTAGGTGGGGCTGGTACAATGTGATGGTAGTGGTGGCCGGTGGAAATGGTGGAGGGTGATGGTGGTGGTGGTAGTTGTCGGGTGGATGGTGGAAGGGGCTGGTGGATGTTCGGTGGGTTGGATGGTGTCTGATGGTGTGGGTGGTGGTTGTTACGAGATGCAGGGATGTATGGTGATTTATAAGTGTGTTGATAATGATCTTGAATTGTGTATTATTAATGTCATCTGTTGACTTGCAAGTTTTCGAACATATATTGAATTGGGAATGATTTCTTTTGTTATATTTATCTAAATATAAATATATAATTAATAATAACATAAGGGAGGATGGTAAAAGACTAAAATGCCCCTCATGTGAGGGGCATGTGACCAGGTTTTAACGGTTGAAATGGATAGTGTTATGGGCGGGGAGTGAAATAGAGATAAGCTTCATAGGTCAGAGAGTAAAATAGCTATTTTTAATGGATTGGGGCAAAACCATTAAAACGACCAAACCACAAGGAGCAAAACAGAAGTTTACTCTTAGCTTTTAATAATACTTAACTTAATACATAACCTTTTTTTACAAAACTACAAAGTTATGATTTTTTTATTTTTTATTTTGTCAAAGCATCCGGGCCCAACTTATAACTTAAACCCAATTAAAGTTTACAATATTGTAGCATGTTATCCAATTAGTCACTTGTCACTTTCGCTGCCAGAATGCCTTTTGGTATGTACTAGGTATAATAGGATTTGAAACAAAAGTAGCTAGAAAAGGAACAAAATTTTACATGGAAACACAAAGATCTTAATAAACCTCGGAATTCTAAAAATCAAAGGAAATAGCTTGAAGTTCTAAATAAAATGTTTAGAACTTCAAGGCAGAATCAAAGAAAGTGGATAAGCATGCTAAAGCTTACGCAAAGAACCAGCATGTCTTTGTCCCTTTTGCCTTTGATACTTTTGGCTCCCTAGCGCAGAAGCTATCCACTTCTTGACGAGGGTTCAACGGGTCGTCTACAGCAATTGTTCAACCCCAAGGGGGCAAGGGTTTGTATTTGGAAGGTTAGGGTTTGCAATTCAGAAAGGATTGGCGGCGCAGCTTGTTGCCGGGCTACCTTCTGTTTTGATGTAACTTGGCAAGTTTTCTGAATTTAAAATAATATTATTTATTTAAAAAAATGAAACTTTCTTTATCTAGAAACATTAGAGCTCGGACAAAAATATATGATTTGTGCCTCTTGGATACGTGCGAGTGCATAAATCTTGGTTTTCCAACATATACGCTCCTACTTGTATTTGAAACATACTCGAACTATAGTTGTCTCACAACACGTATAGGACCGGCTGAACAGTAAAACAAATTAAAATACGCTTAGGACCCCTATATTCAAGGGCCTGTCTTTACTAGGATTTGACCACATTAGATTAGAATATTGCTTTTTTATGTTCGATTCTTTCTCTCCGATCATAAATCACCTATCTCTTAGTCTCTCGAATGTTCTACTAGAATTTAGAACTGCTACCATCAGGCGAATAGTAATGCCGGTTGATTTCTCCCCTGTAGAAATGCAGGTAAGAAACCACCTAAATTCTAAAACGATTGATTCAAATGACCAGACATCTCGAGCCTGATTGGGTTCTTGTTCTCCGTTTCTTTACGATGAAGGTAACAAATCAGGCAAATTTTCTTGATTATCTACTACACGTATATATCCATTTTTCGATTATTAGAATATGGTTAATTTAGTTGTTGGCCTTGTCATCATATTAGAAAGTTTTGGGCAAGGACTTTTTGTCATTTTTATAGTTTTTCCAAATTGGATTTGAACAAGTGATTATTTAAATTTTTGATACGAGTGCAAAACAATAGTATACTTGAAAGGATTTAAATGCAATTCCTATGCCTTAGAACTTAAAAGAGCTTTGTGTACTTGCAAACATATATTATCTTAGTATTTTGCTTGCATGTGATTATTGAATCATTAACACAAACACTTGAATTATGATGTTTTGCATGTACATTCACATGTAGAAACATACATACAAATGAACACCTTATAGTTTAAAAAAATCTACAAATTTGAAACTGTAAGTTCTACGTCCTAGATTTGAGGTTTTCTTTTTTGTTAATTCTTACTCGTAACCAGAACATTAGCAAGAAATATTCTTCTAAGGTTCTTGCAGTCATTGGATCATTAAGTTGGGTCTGTTACTTCACTCGTTCATAAACGAATGTGATCCATTTTCCCCAAATTTAAAGGACCAAATCCTTGTTCAGTTGTCACAACATGACTTAAAGTAGTTACTGATGTGTGTTTGAAAAGTTATTACTTTGCAGTAAACTCACTCTGATTATAATTATGTGTGATTGTATCTTTTCACATTTGAAGTATGATTGAAATCACATACAAAAGATGTGTTATATCATATTTTCATGCCTTCGACACTAAGCAATTTTTTTTTTACCAAAGGGACTTCTATTTTCTTCGGATCTAATTTGGGCCCTAAAATAGTTGATTCGTTGAATTTGTCTCGGATTAGACCAAGGCAATACAAGATTCGTAGATGGGAGTTCACTTCTTGTCTTGCTTACCAATTTCAAAATCTTGGTTTTTTTCATTCTTTCGAATTGAAGTCTTAAACTTCTTGAATGCTAGACATACTTAACAAGTAACATACGTGCATACGCACATGGATATATGAATACGTTAAGATCTAATAAGAAAAATAAATATCACAAGAAACGTGAGGACACTAATGTGTAACTTCACATTTATTTAGAAGATTCACAATAGTTATGAGTCTTTTTTTTTGCATTAGTGTTATTCTCAGGCTTCTTAATTATGTTTCGGTTGGCTTATAAAAAACAACTTGTGTTTGCGAAAAGGCATCTCCAAGCTTGTTTAGAATACAGATTGTTAAGTATTAAGTTAACTCTAGCACATCCTAAGCTCACTTATAAAATCTTTTATATATACATTGTATGTTAATTATTGATGTATTTATACTTAATATATATATATATATATATATAAGGGAAATAGAGTGGCATTTGATCCCGTGAAGGGGCAGTCTTTTTCAGTGGAAGCTCAGCCATAACAAACCAATAAAAATGGTTGAAAATCACAAGTTGATGAAGCCCCACCTATCAAAGAAACTAATCCAACCAATTTAACATATTATTTTTTTCTCCTTTCCAATAAGTAAATGCAGATGTGCATGTGAAGCCTCAATAATTTCTCATGCAACCACAGTGGGGTCCTTCAACTCTTTAGCCACCCTTTTCTCTTTTGTTCTCATGCCAACCTCCAACCCTTCAAAGATTCTTAACTCAAAAAAAAAAAAACCCATTAGTATTGTGTAGAAACATGTCTCTCTTTCTCCATATCTTCCTCTTCACACTTCTCATTTTACATGCTCATCCAGCCACCACCGCCACCGTCGTTCATGGCTATGGAGATAGGCAAGTTCTCACTTTGAAGAAACTCAAGTGGACACAACAACAAACAACTACAACAAATTGCTTCCCTCAAAGATCAAGTGAGTACTCCACACTTATCTTTTTGGTTCACCATTGTGTTTTGAAAGTGATTATTTGATTATATGTTTCTTGTGTCTCATTATAGTATTCTTATTATCTTGATTGCTAATCAATATATGAATAGAATAAATACACAATAATAATCTGAATTTAAATGCATGACTAAAATACAAGTTAGGATAGAAGTGTTGCTCTAAAGTTCATAATTGTTGGTATATAAAAAAGAATAAACTAATTCATATAACCTTTAAAGGGAAACCCTTTAAAGTGATTAGTTGTTAAAGTAGCTTCATTTTCTTGTCCTTACAGGAACAGAAAAGAATGCAATTATATTAGAATTGCATAACAGAGATTATTGCTCTGGACCCAGATCAGATTGGAACCAAAGACTACTAAAAAAACTACTTTCGGATCAAATTCGGGTCCATTCGCTACAGTCAAGAATAAAAATCTTGCTTTCTAATGGTTTTAATCAAGAACTTTCACAAGCTCAAATACCTCTAAAGTCTGGAGCCAAGCTCCAGACTCTCAACTACGTCGTAGCCGTTAGATTAGGTGGTCGAAATGTAACTCTAATCGTTGATACCGGGAGTGACCTAACATGGGTCCAATGTGACCCATGTGGCTCTTGTTATAACCAACAAGAACCCCTCTTTAACCCATACAGTCACCTTCATATAAACCGGTTTTATGCAAGTCAACAACTTGTCAAGATCTTGCAGATGCCACCGGTAGTTCAGGTGTTTGTGGGTTTAATTCCTCAACGTGTAACTACTATGTTAGCTATGGAGATGGATCATACACACGTGGCGATCTAGCTAACGACAACTCGTACTTGGTACTACATTAGTCAAAGATTTTGTGTTTGGTTGTGGGAGGGATAATATTGGGTTGTTTGGTGGAGTTTCTGGGCTTATGGGGCTTGGAAGAAGTGCTCTTTCAGTGGTTTCACAAACTTATGGTGTTTTTGAAGGTGTATTTTCCTATTGTTTACCTTCAGTGACTGATGAGGGTTTGGGGTCACTAATTCTAGGGGATGGAACATCACTTTACAAGAACTTTACACCATTTTCTTATACCAACTTGATATCCAACATAATGATGCCCACTTTTTACTTTCTTAACCTCACTGGAATCAGCATAGGTGGGGTGTCATTACAAGATTCAACTTTTGGTAAAAGTGAAATGCTAATAGATTCAGGAACCGTAATCACACGGCTTAAACCGACGGTCTACAATGCTCTTAAGACCGAATTTATAAAACAATTTTCAGGGTTTCCTAAAGCCCCAGCCTTTTCAATATTGGACACTTGTTTTAACCTCTCGGCTTACCAAGAAGTCGAGATACCAACGATGAAAATGCATTTCGGGATGGATGCTACGCTTACTGTTGATGTAACTGGGATTTTTTATTTTGCAAAGGCCGAGCGTCTCAAGTTTGTTTAGCGATGCGGGGCTGTCGGGTGAAGAGGAGATTGGTATTATTGGGAATTATCAGCAGAAAAACACAAGGGTTGTATACAACACAAAGGCATCTACACTTGGATTTGCTAAAGAAACTTGCAGTTTGGATTAATATTGAAAATGGGACATGCTGATTCATATGTGATTGTTGTGAATATTTCATCATTCAAAAAGTTTTGAAGTGATGGTATAGATTATTTGAATGCATTTTATGATTTATGAGTGTTATAATACAAATGTTGAATGATATAATTATGATATAGAGTACTATATATATATTGAATTTGTAAGTAAATAATGAAATAGGTTGTATAACTTGTCTTACCTGATACTGTCATAGATTAATCAAATGCAAGTAGCTCAGGAAAAGGGAATCTTGAGAATTGTTGCATATGTAACCAAGTACAAGGAAAGGGCCTACTTGGAATTTCTAGGTTTGGGAGCCATGATTCGTTTGTTCTTTGGTTGCAGAAACAAACATTTTGGTACATTCCCTGTTAATTGGAGTGTAGCAAAAATAGTTTGAATCCATCTAAACAATATGAATATATATGATCTGAGTTCATTTCAGAAGTAGATAGAAACATGAATGGTAATATATATAAACATGAATGGTAATATATCTAGCTAGCAGAGAGTGAAAAAAAGTAAAAGACAAACTGAGAAAGAAGACGAGTGAGATGTATCCCGACAAGGTGAAAGCCATTCAGAGATGCCGATCCCACGAACTATCTGAGAAAGAAGTTCACGGATTTCGAAAATAGATATTCAGCACTAGAACGGACGTGCTGCGCATTCGCTTGGTTATGATCTTTATAGAAAATTTAATAGAGATTCGGGTTTTATAAGTTATTTGGAAGAACCGGATTTTCGTCGAGCCGTAATCAAAGACTCTATGCGTGTTCAAAGGCGTAAAATGGTTATTTGGGGACTGTCTCAAGGAAATCCTCATTCCCCCCTTTTTTTGGAAAAAAATGGAAGATTTTCCTTTTCCTATATCCGACCTAATGAAACTTTTTTTTTTTAAAATGAGAGATTGGTTAGGTAAAAAGTCAGAATTCGAAATTTTAGATCAACAATTCCAAATAAAAAAACAACAACCAGGAGGACGTAATAGAATTCTGGGAGAACCCCATTCCATATGCACAAAAATCAAGAAGATGCAACACAACTATTAAAAAATGTAACAGAAGTATAACTAAAATAACTGTTTTATGTATACAAACTTCTCTATTATGTCCCCTTAAGTTAAACACATGAAACGACGTAAAGCTTGAATTGGATGCTAAATATACGCCACCGATTTTGTAACAACATAAAGTATATGAACTAAAAGGGTTATGTGTAAGTCATGAAAACATATGTATCCAAAGAAGCTCAGCATGCCACAAGCCAACCGATGGTGGAATCATCGGGGCCGGACACTAAGCGAATCAGATTGTTCGAGAGAATCCATAACGACTATTATAAATGACAATATTTAAAACGTCAATTTCCCATACAATTAACATATAATCATTCGTAATCATTACAAATCCAAACATTCCCAAACAATTCAAAATTCGCCAACTAAATTATTAAAAGTTTCTAAAGCAAAATCCTAAATCCGATTAGCAGCGATAACATCCTCAACATGTTATATACGTTAAAATACAAGCCAATACATAAAGTAAAGGTGAGCATACAGGTTTAATAGCATATAAATAGAGGTAAAGCGTTTTCGCATAACCAACATGTACACATAGAGAAAGTGAATCTAAGTAAGCTAACAATAATGATACAAGCTAACGAACACGACCGCAAGGTGGAGTATGCGCGATACGTGTTCACAACAGCGAACACGCACGTAAGTAAATATGCAAGCCTTAACAACCCCGAACCAATCGGGTGCTGAGTCCAAACTATAGTACTATCGTTGCTAAGGGTGGTATGCAAGTCCTCATTATTCACACATAGCAAACAAACATTCAGCGATTCAGTATAACACGCGAGAGCGGTTAGCGTTAAAAGAGTTTAGCGTTGTGTGTAGCGTGTTTTATATAGAGAACGTATGTAACACCCAAAAGTGCGTTTTAAACGAAAAAGGGTTCAAGTATACTCACAGTCGGTGCTCAGCGAAGAAACACGAACTGTTGTGGATTGAAGGGAGCGCCGGGATCAGCCTGTAAGCGAGAACAAGTGCATTCAGTCTTCCGAAGTGCTGAAACGGTCGAAAAGTGAAGAGGCAGTAGACAAGTTCGGGCGAACTTGTGACAGAATTAAAGAGGTCAGCCAATTCGGGCGAATTTGTGCTTTGGCCTAGGTTTGAGCACAAGTTCGGGCGAACTTGTACTCTAACTTAGGTCAAAGCACAAGTTCGGGCAAACTTGTACTTCTCCTTTGAGTTAGGCACAAGTTCGGGCGAAGTTGTCCCTAAACAGTGACAACTTCGAGCGAACTTGCCCTATTTGGGGCGAACTTGTCGTTTTTGGTCCAAAATCGTGTGTTTTCGCATCGTTTGCTGAGGAAATCGATTGTCCATCCCTTCAACCTTGAACTACTGAGCAACCATAGGCTGGAGAGGTCTTTGAGAACGAGTTTTAGCCATTTTACAGGAACTCGGGCTAATCCGTGCGAACTTGTTGGTTCATACGAGTTAGTCCAGTTCGTGCGAAGTGACTGTATTGTCCTTGTGCTTCCGGATATGAGTTTCTGCTTGAAACAGACGTAAATTCGAATCCATTTCAAGTATATTGTTGATAATACTTCGTTCCACTGCTTAGTTAACGAAACACACGTCAGTTAGTCCGTATTTTGTGTAAAAATCAATCATTTAAACGGTTTTTCTCAGATCTAACACTTGGTGAGTCGACATCATCAAGATTTCTAGCTTGGAGAGCCAAAGCTAAGTCCAATATACCCATTTAAGTGTATATCTAAGCTAAAATAAGAAGTTTTATATAAAAAGATGAAGTTTTTCATAAACAGAGGAGTTTGATGAAAACGAAGGTAATCCTTGTGTAAAATCGCAGTAAAAACGTTGTGGTTTGCATAAAACGAGTGGTTCGTACTTGGAAAAACAAAGAAATTCAGTTTTGGGAGCTTGGGAGTGAAGTTGCAGTAAGGAGAGCATGAATGGAGGTGCTGAGTATTTATAGGTGGAGAGGAAACAAGAGGTCAAACATTGGCCTTATTTCTCTTGGTTTGGTCAAGTTTGGGCGAACTTGGCACAAGTTCGGGTGAACTTGGCCAGTTCCCCTAGTTTGGAGGCAAGTTCGAGCGAACTTGGCCTCTTGGTTGAGTTTTGTTCGTTATTTGTTCGTTACCATTCTTTGGCGATTCAGTTCGTATTAGATAGTTATGTTAAGCGTTTTAGCGGGACGTTAAGCATTGCGTTATTAAATTAATGCGATGAGCGATTTGTGTAAGCGAGAGCGTTGCAATAATGAGTAAAACCATAAATCATAAAGCACACATAACACATAAGTAACATAATGTAACATAATTAACCACGATTTGAGTTTGCGTTGAGAGTTGCGAGTATTAAGCGATTTAAATGCGATAAATAAGCGATATAATATTCGTTTCAAAATAGTTGTAAACCATTATAATAATCTTAGAGTACAAACGGGTTTGAAACAGAAATAAACGGAAATAACGGAATTCGGATAACAATCCGAAAGATCGGATGTTACACAACAATGGTGTGAGAAAGTGCATGGTACCCCGCCAAAAACAAGTAACCGTATTTCTTTCTTAGAGCTCCAACTCATAAGGCTGGGTCCTCAAAAAACACACAATAGCCGGTGGTAGATCACATGTCATTTAAAAAACCAACCCAATCAGCATAAGCATGGATATCAAGACTAGAAGATTAATGAATAACCAATCCTTGAGTAATGGTATTCTTAAGGTGCCCAAGAATACACTTGAAAACGGTATAATGATGGCAAGAAGGTTTAACAAGAAACAATGAAACCTTACCGATAACATAAGCAATCTTAAGTCATGTAAAAACAATGAATTGCACCAACAGTGCATGGTGTGGCAAATGATCGTCCATAGGCATACATGAGTACCATGAAAGATGTCGCCCGGGAGGACAAGAGTAGACAAAGGTATGCATTAGATAAGATCAGTACGCTATAAGAGATCTAGTAAATACCACATATGTGATAGATGAAGAACATCATCAGTAAATGTGGCATGAATCCCAAAGAATAACTCGAAGTGCATAAATCCTTGAGCACAAACCAATAATTTAAGCACAAATAAAATCTATCACAAATTACAACAAACTCCTGATATTTATAATGTCATCAACATAGACTAGAGCATAACGTGTCACAAAGTCGTGATAATAAACAAATAAAGATGTATCAGATATGAATGCTGTAAAGGGAACGATGAAGCAAGAAAAATGATGCAAACAAGTAGAGTTCATGAGATTGCGTCATATACAGACTCGAATACATGACCATGATGTGTTGTTGGCGTCTACTTGCTAGATATACCAACCATAAGGTGAACATGCGTTATTATACTAGTAACTAGTAAGTACCAAAAGTTAGTACCTTCACCAAGTGAATGAACTTCTTTGTATACACTAACTTCTACAGTTTGCAATTTTCCAACACAAGTAGCTGTTATACCCCATCCTCGTTGGTCAACCCTGCATTATTTGTCCACACAGTATGTATTCAGTAGCATATGGGTTTATTATAATGGACTTTTGAAATTATACAAAAAGTAGTAATAAAAGTCACTATCCTCCCCAATTGGGCCGTTTTCTTCGTATACACCTTTTCCTACAATTTGGAATTTTGCGACATATGTGTCTGATATACCCCATCATCGTTTTGCAAATTTGCATCATTGTCACCACCTTACGTATTCATAACATTTTGTCATTAGTTAAATTAACATGCATTGTTTATCTAATAAATTATAGAAATTGATGTACCTTCTGTATATTCTATGTTTTCCATGTACACCGCGTGTCCTATATGCAATTTAGCAATAGAAGTGTCAGATATTGCTTCATCTTGGGTCGTCATTTATGTAATTTTGTCCTTACTTCTTCGTTTTTTCCACCAACTTCTTCAATAATATGGTCACCTTCTGTAACCTTGCTGACATAATCCTCAACATTACCAGAAGTTCCATGTTCAGCCATTGAAACGGTATTTTTAATTATCATCCCACAACTTACACATTTTCATAATATCAGGATCCCAGTAACTCTTTGCTTTAGCCTTTATAACCATTTCGTTCATTTCGGTAACAAGCGTATTGTATTTCTTTATGTTACCGTCCATCCTTTTCAACAACACCTGCAAGCTTTAACAATTTTTTTATAACATGTGTTTGCGAAACTTGTAACATGCATGGTTAGTTCATGTACATACCTTTTTATTTTTGTTGGAGGCTAAATGCTGTGTACGTCATAGCTGACTCCGGTAAGTTGAAGCGGAGTGCTGCACTAGTCTATGAGTTGTTGCATTTGTTTTCCAACGCCAATAACAAGATTCAACTATGATATTTCATGCATTTCAAAGTTTTCATCAAACAAATCAGTAGTAGTTGGTATGCAAACTTCTCAAAAAATTCTTTTAAGCCGCAATTCTTTTTCTGTAGATTTTTGTGTTATCTATAGGTGGTATTGAGAACTCTTCTGTGTCTGCATTATCTGTCCTTTCTGTTGCTTGGGAGATTTCATTTACTATTGCAGCCTCTTGTTGATCTCCTTGTGTTTGTTTTTCTTGTGGGTGATATTGCTGAAGTTGTTCTATGCTGGTCCCAAAGTGGTCTTGCATTACTGTTGCAGCCTCTTGTTGACCTCCTTGAGTTTGTTTTTCTTGCGGCTGATCTTGCTGATGTTGTTCTATGCTGGTCCCAAATAGGTCTTGCAATAGTGTTGCCGCCTCTTGTTGATCATTGTTGCATCTTCGATATCTGTCATTGGCCCATTGTTGAACAAATGCTCCTCCATTTCGTCCATCATGGCAGATGTGATATACCTTCTAACCGGCAATTCAATGACATGATCACGGTGGTGCCTTCTGTTGTAATCATGCGTGCACAAAGGCTGTTCATATCCGTATAACAAGTTTACAATGTTAGAAAGAATGTTTTTTTAACATGCTATAAAATATAGGAAAACATACCGTGAGAAAAGTGATAGGTCCATTGTATTGTGAATCTACACTTCTCCAACCTTGTCTGATTCGCCAGAGAGATTCCAATAGATACGAGCACCAATCTAGTTTTGCTATATCTTCCTCTTTGTTAATTGCAAGCAAAAACTTTTGATTTATGGTCGTTGATTTTGTAATCTCCACAAATAATGTGTTCCAGTAGACAAGAAAATTTAACTTACATAACCTACCACCATTTTCTTGTTGTCCCATGGCTTCTGCAACCATCCGATGAGTAAGCCTACTTATGGGCCATTGGTTTTTGAACTCATCTATAATAGTCTCGAAACCTTCTGTAGCAGTATTCTTTTCAACTATGACACCTTTTCAAGGCTTATTTTTTTTTCAACTACCAAATTAGGACCTCTTGGAATACTAAATACATCATACACTAAATCTGGTGTGATTTGGATTTTATAATTTTCGATGTTTAGGATGTTGAATTGCTCATCAAAATTTCTTAACAGCCAAAATCCTAAATGAGTAGATATGTAACTAACATTCATATCTAGAATAGAACCAAAGCCAATGCTCTTTACATCCGCAATTTGTGATGGTGTAAATTTCCTTATGATATCCATGAAAACCTAGGTTCCGTCCTGATTGGCTCTGGTTTATTAGCATTAATGTTTTGTGGTGATATTTAAAGAAAGGCCTAGGTTCTGTCCTGATTGGTTCTGGTTTATTAACCTTTTTCTTTTTTTGACTTTTTCTTTATTCTTATCCTCTTTTAGAGGTTTCAACTTCTTAATGGGCTTTTCATAGTCATCATCATCTTCATCATTTCTTTTATGAACCTTTTTTTGTTATCAGTTTTTTTGCATTTTCAACTTTCTAATAGGTTGTTCAAAGAAGTCGTCGTCGTTGTCGTCATCATCATCATCATCATCATCATCATCATTCATGTACGTCTACATAACACAGAATTATGTTACAAAACTTACAGCCACATGTTATAGAATTAGATATCACAAAACAAACAACAGCTACGAGACGTACGTTATACAACAAGATCCGCATGTTATAAAAAACATATTCTAAAAAACATGAACCACATGCTATATAATAACAACCGCACGTTTTCAAACCCTAAATATGAGCAGACACACGTTGTAACAGGTCATACGCACGTTATAAAAAAAACCCTAACTATGAGATTTTAGGAACTCTGGATTCATCTTTTTCGCTTGAACTCTGTCGTTGTTTGTTTTGCTCCGCCTCTCTCGTGTAGCTGAAATAGTTAACAAACGTATCAATCAAGTATGGGTGATTATCTTTTGAAATCAAAACATAATAGGTCACTAAATCGAAGGCCTTACCTCCCAATTCTATAATCGTCATGTTCGTCGGTTCTCTTGCAATTGATGAAATAGTTTACAATCTATCAATTTTGAAGAAGAGGTTGAAATTTTCTCTCAATGTGCGTCGACTGAAGAAATGAAAGAGAGATTTAGGGCTTAAATTTCGATTTTGAGTTTGGAATCTTGCAATTAAGTACCAGGAATTAGAGAGTTGCAATTAACAATTCTATCTCTTTCTAATCGATTTCTATTTAACTATTTGATTATTACGATCTTGCCACCGCGTTTGCTGATCTAAAGATTTTATAAGATCCAATGGCTGTGGTTATCACGTACGCATTGTACCATAGTGGGTATTGCACGATAACCCCCCCCCCTCTCTCTCTCTAGAGTGGGCGTAATAATAAGAAACAATTACTGCTGGGTCGTTTGAGCTCTCGATTGGGCTGTTGGGCCACAAAATGGCTGTGAATTAAGTACAAACTGACGTTGTGGGTTCATCTGGACCAATACTGTCAGGAGAGGCCGGAAATCAGTGTTTCCTGTTCATAAAATGAGTGTGGATCACAAGATATAACTGTTAAACAAAATAAGACAGAAATATAATTGCTATATTCAAACTAATTAACTGAAGTATACACTTTCAGTAACACCTTAAGTAACCAAATGAGTTCTAAACCTTATGGCCCCAACAAACATCTGGACATAAGGATTGAATTATCATCTTTTCCCTATTTAGAATATATAATTTAATCCATGCAACTTAATTTTATAAATATTGCCTTCTGTCAATTTTAATTTTATAGCAATTCCGTACTATTTATAAAACAATTCGTTCATGTTGTTTATCCATCAATTCATTATTAATTTGTGTTTCTTTGGCTAAGATCTATGCTGACTTTAACCTTTCCTTTGACTTTACTCTGTATATCAATTCAACATTTACATTTGTACCACTAACAACACAATCTACCAGTTTTATCTGTTTATCGCCATTAATGGAGTGACATCTAACTTCAAGTCTGTCAATAAAAATTCCAAAGGGAAGTTCCTAATCTTTTATGCAACTCAACACAGAAACCTTACATCAATTAATAATATAGAAGCAATACAAACCTAAGATACTAGAAAATCTATAAATTATTGATAAAAGATAAGTTATTACTTTCAGATTGCATACAACAAGTTGCTAAAAAGCTTCATTTATTCAGCCTCTAGCCCAATGATGATCGACGAGCTCCCGTCATTTATCGGGCTTGGTAACACAAAACATAGATTTTCGGACGAGATCCTAGGAGGCCCAATGAAGATGGGCCTGCCCCAACCAAAGTCAGCATCGTAAAACGGGAGCCTAACCCAACTTGAAATTATATATATATATATATATATATTAAGCCCATTAAGTCTAACTACTTTCCAAATCAATATTACCGTCCGATCATACTGAAATGAAATCTCATCCGTTTAAACTCCCAAAATTAACCGCTATGACGGCGGTTTACAACAGTTTTTATCGATTTTTAGTGGATGGTTAGCTCCAATTTTCCTGCCCATGATCTCAACAACTACTCCTACAAATCTGGGTAATGCTGTTGGTTTTTATTCATTTTTATTTAGTGTGGTTAGTTCCACCTTTTCCTGCCTATAATCTCAACAACTGCTCCTACAAATATGGGTAATGTTGTCGATACCTGTGGTTTATATTTCAGTTTTGATTTACCCTAAATAAATGGCCCATGTTCTCCACCTTCCTAATTTTTAGTAAATATGCAGTTATATCTGTGTTTATATATATTCAAACCTGACCATAATAACTACAGCCTGCGAACTTATTACTCTACCTTTTCTCAACTATCATTTAAACCTAATTGGGGAGATTTTAGTCAGTGGATATGGAGCAGCACATTCAAGATGCAACAAAGGATAAGGATGTTAAAGTAAGCTTCATACCTACCCATGAGTTGCGGCTGTTTGTCAAGTCCACCTTTCTTATTTCTTTTTTTCTTTCAGGTTGCATCCATGGGGTCCTTCCATCTTGGCTCACCTCTTCCTCCTTCCATCGTTTGCCCGATAATGTGTAAACCTACATATGAATCGACTGAGGTAAGTACAATTTTTATAGTTAAATTTAGATTACATTTTTTATACGTATGATATTATTGTTAATATTTGTCCTGTTCTAAGATAATATTTTGTAAAAGCCAGGAAATTGATGACGTGGAGTTTGAGGCATTAGATGATTCTCACATTGACATAAGTATTCCATCAAGTATTGTGGATCCCCAAAGCAAACAATCATGTGTAAACCTTTCTATGAATCGGCAAAAGTAAACACATGTTACTACATTTAATTTTTTACACCTATTATTATACTATTGTTCTCATGACTTAAAAATGTGTTTTAGGTTTGCAACTTTAAAAGAATCAACAAAAGGACAAATGCATTAAAAATTGGAAGTGGGATGAGTTGATACACATGATAGTGCAACCGAAGATCTAGGAAGAGGATGTTACACCTGTGATAAAATGATCTAAGCATGCTTGTATGGTTGATAAATGATAAAATGAAAGCCATGTTTGTCGTTTAAGAACAAGGAAGCATGTATGGTTGTCTAAGAAACGGAGGTATTTGGGTCATGAACAAATTTATGGGGGTCTTACTACAATTATGGGTGTTAACTTATGTTATTTCTTTAACTGTCTTTGGCCGGTTAACTTCTTGTAAGTTGGACCATGTGGATGTATGTTTGGTTGTATTGAAAAAAATTGATTCGTTTTTTGTTTAAAACAATTACATTTGTATTGACAAAATATGAGGGTTTAATTTTGATTTTGACTATAGCAATTCAAGTTACTTGTGCCTACTGAGGGTTTAATTTTTATTTCTACCTTTTACTTTCATTAATTTTATGCTATTTTGTCCAATTTGTACCTGCTAATTACTGGTCTACTGGTCTGAATTGAATTATATACATGCCAATTTTGGCTTAAAATCCATGATTTAAATGATGGGTCCTAAAGAAACATTTTTGAAAGTTTGGCCAATAATTGGAAAAAGAAAACAAAAGTTAATCTTGTAAACGTTGACTGAAAATGTCAAAAAACTCCTTATTCATGTAACAAATACTTTTTAAAAATGTATATGGACTAAATTTCTGTTTCTGAGATCGTGTTTTGTGTTTTGTAATATGAAATTTTTCATTTAATAATTTAGTGAGTAATGTGTTAACTTTTTAGACTCATTTTAGTGAATAAAGATAAAGTTAAAACCTTTATTCTATAACTTAGAATATTAGAACTAAGTATGTGCCAAAGACTCGTCATGTATACTTAATATAGATTATCGTTTTTTTGTTATGTAGTTTTCATAGGATGGAGAGTATATCATACTTAGAATGCTAATATGAATGATATGGAATTTCTACATAACCCTTTAATTCTTTCAAATGTTGTTTTTTTATATTAACTGATTAACCAACCCATCACTCCACTAACCCTATGACTCCACTAACTCCAGGTAGTTTACAACCCATGCCATTTTAAATTGCAATTTTATTACAAGCAGTTTGTCTTTCAGCCTATATAATAGGGACCCCTTCATAACAAAAAAAAGTAATAGTATTACTATTGAAATTATGGACGAAAACACAAATAAAACAAATGATCACTCTGTCCATGACCAAATGTTGATTAACCAGGCAAATGAACAAGCAAAGGTTTACTTTAGTCATCTTATCTGTTTGTACTTATTATCACCATACTAATTTATTTTTCGTTTCTACTTAATTTCAGACATGTAGTGACAGTGTAGAGATTATTTCGGTCGGCCATTTTGTCCTTACAGATCACATCTAGCTCGTGAGTTCAGTGCTGAGGTAATACATAATGAAGTTATAATTATTTTTAGTTTAATGATTTCTCCTGTTAGAGTATTAGGACACCTACATTCAACCTATTTCGATTATTCATGATCGAGACTTTGAGAAGCAGCGAAAACAAGGTAGAAGCCTTGCTAAATTGGAAATGGGATGACGATATAAAAATCAGTAGCTCTAAGAGAAATTGAGTTTCATGATATGACTATCAATGTTGATAGGAATGAGGTTACCACACCGTATGATGATGAGTATGCTCAGCCCGAAGGTGAATTTGATGATACCGCGATTCGCTAGAAACTTTCAATAAGAATCTGAAGATTCCAAAAGTTATAACTCACAGTCGCTCTCGGATTGTTAGACTTTGAATTTACTGTTTTTTGTTGTGTCGTGTTTTGTTGTGTCGTGTTATGTTTACTATGATGTTTTGTGCATCTTTAGTGTGTTTTGTTTCATTATAAGTTTTCAATTATTTCTATTTAGCTAATTGATATATGGCTCATATTTGGCATATAGTCTTTGTTATATGATGTGAATTTCAGCAAGGTAATTAAATCAATAAATTAATTCGGGTTTATTTTTTTGATTTAATGATTTTATCACTTATTTATTATGCTTTAACAATTGGTTGCATTTGAAATACTAAATAGTAATTAGAAGTCTTTTTTATTTTAATTATAGACTCTTCATTATCTCCTGCAATCATTCATAATAATTTGTTTCCAAAATCAAATAGTAATAGTTTTTTTATGATTTCTATATGTTTTTTATCTTCTGATGTTATTGAACTCAATATATAAAATAGTACTTAATTTTATAATATTAATCCTTAAATTTATTTTCAAATATTTACCCTAAAAAATGGCCCATGTTCTCCACCTTTCTAATTTTTAGTAAATAAGCAGTTATAATTTTATCAATTTTTGAAACTTTAAATTTCAAAAATTTTTGACCTCCTTCCCACTAGTAATACCTACCTGCCCATAATCTCTTTTCCTAACCTACTCACCTCCCATAATCTCTCTTCATAACCTACCCAACTCCCCATAACCTCTCTTCACAACCTACCCACCTCCCAATAATCTCTCTTCATAACCTACAATTATTAACTACATTATTCTATTGTTTTATAGTCACTCTTTCATCATCTAAAAATTCCAATCTCAATGTCAATGTATAACAAGCTACACAATTTACTAGCAAATGGCACCAAAAAGGAAGAACTCGTAGGTTGCACTCTTTGTAAAAGAGGCCACCTTTGAGGTTAAAGAGGATGATCCAAAAGCCGAAAAAATTGAGGCAGTAAACCATGTTTGATTGTTATAACACTTTCACCAGTGTTACCTACCGTTTACTTTTGCATTAAAATGACAGTATTTCATGTTTTATACACTCTATCACTTTTACCTTATATTGTTTTGTGGTTGTACACTGTTCACGTTGGTTTTCTTTTTATAAATAAAAATGGGGCTTTTGTTTATAATGTTGTTTAGACTTCTGTCTACCTAATGTGGGTGTTTAGGATTGCTTATTTTTGAGCTCCTTTTAAGTTTTTGACTTCTTAAAAGTTAATAGGTCATTTTTTTAATGTTTGCATAATGTGTTGAGAATAAGTTTTTGTGGTTTGAATAGAAGAAAAAAGAAAAATTAGATGGTTGTAACTTTTTCAAAAATGGGATGGAAAAGAAGAAACGGAGAAGCAATCCTAAACACCCTCAATATACATTATCTTTGTTTGCTACGTTGTTAGCGAAATCCGTCCACCGGACGGGTATTAAACTAGTTACAGTATTGTTATAATAAACAATACGCTTTTGATTAAGGTGTTGTTCCTGATAATCAAGTGCTGATTTAAGATAATCATTATTCATCATCGCTATCGCATCATGGAATTTACTTGCAGCGTGCCAGGTAGGTTTCGACTGAAGTTCGCTTGGTGTAGCTATAGCTGTGGCTACGAAGGCAGCATTCCCGAAATAGCCAGGTGGAAGTGGTGGTTGAAAGCGGGCCCGTCCATCCGTGGGGATTAAGAGCTTGTCGTCTGTATCATCTGGTAGCCCGCGGGCTTTACACACGCACTTCCAAACATGGCCTGAGAGATTTTCAAAAGTGGTGTAGCTGATTGTGTTACCATCTTCCTTTGATTTCGCTTTGAGCAAATCGAGTTGGTTACGTGTTAATTGAAAATCATACGGTTTTGGTATCTTGTGATGGGACTGGGACTCAGACTGGTGTTTGATCTTGTTGGTATTCTACGTGCTCAAAAACGGGTTTTGGTGGGTCCTGGGCACGAAGAAGAGTGTGGTCTATGAAGGGTGGGAGAGAGACGTCAAGGCCACGAGCTATATCGGACCATGTGTTCATGAAGTGTATCGGGACATCCCATCCCCGGCACGATGGTGCAAACCAACACCTAGCGAAACCCCACCACATTTGAAGTAATTTACCTGCGCGACCAGCACAGGATATGATTCAATTCCCAACGAGTAATCCGACTGGAAGGAGTTTCAAAAACTCCAACGAGGCGCAAAGTCACCGAAATCACTGATCACGCCATCGGCTTCTGCTTCCAAAAACAAGGCACCTTGCCCTTGACAATTGATCTCCATCGACCGTCTTGGTCTTGCTTAAATCGCCCTGCCATCAGATAAAATGGAACCAACACCCTGCTTAAAGCGTCCTTCATCACTTTTACATCAAAGAAGTTGGCAACACCGTTGGGCCGGTAAAAGTACACTAGTTTTATGTGCAAATTTTGTGCTTTGTGATCGAGGCAAGAGCTCCATAACCTTGTCGTTGGTGTCTCCTCTGCTGGTCTCACCATCGTTGACTCTCTTACCTCCACCTTCATCTCGATCGATCTTCACTACAAATAGTAAAACTATATCATATATATCTTTTTTTAGGTTTAAAACCTTTACATTCTGTTGTGTTTTTTCTTTAATCCTTTCCTTTATAATGATATTCTAAATTCTCTGCCATGCGTATCACGTTATAAATCCATCCATCCCAATTAGTAATCACAAAGGTTTTTTTAAACATCGTTAGGTAGATTGTTTGTTTGTATTGATTTGTCTTATTTGACTTGATGGATTTGTGCATGCTATTCATTTAATATTATATATTATAGACACGAATAATGCAACCATCTTTTAAGACAATCTCAGCCGTATAAACTCATTTACTTTTAATCTTGTCCGTTTTAAACTAAGAAAATAACTGTTTTTTGGCAGTTGAGGGAGGTTAAACACTCTATCTCAAAAAATGAGACGTTCAAAGTGGTTAGCTAATTTATCTCCTGAAATCATGGTAAAAACCACCCACTATCTCCAAATTTGCAACAACAGCTTCTACTTTTTCCTTATAACCCACGTGCAATCCCTTTTGGAACGCAACATTGAATCATTGATGTCAACAAAACCCTAATCGACCCTCCGATCAGTGGCCGATTTAAGAGATTTAGGGTTCCTCCGGCCAGTTCAAGGTAATTCTTAGTATGTGTGTGTCTATTTACATACAACTAAACTCATCTCGATAGTAACAAAAAACACTTGCATAGAAACAGATTGCAAATCAAAAAGTGATTTGGGAAATGAGAACTTAGAACTATGGTCTCCACCTCCCTCTCATGGCTTAATCGTTCATGATTTTGGGTTAGTTTTTTTCTTTTATTTTCGTTTGATTCTTTTTCTTATTTCTCCAATTGGATATTATTTAGTTGTTCTTTGTTTTTTGTACGTGGAGTTTCTTGATAGTTTTGTATCTTTTGTAATTTATCAAGGTGTTGAAATAAAAATGTTTTCTAGGGAATTCGATTGGACGAATGTGGGAGAGAGCTTCTTGATTAGGTGTTTGGAGGTATGGTTTAACTTATTGTGAATCTGTGAAACTTTTTGTTAGTGAACATAGTTGCACCGGAGAGTTTTATTCAACAGATGGAAGTCGGTTGAAGGAACGCACGACTTTTTAGTCAAACAGGGAGCAGTTCTGGAAGAGATTAAAGTTGGCTCTTATTGGTGGATGGATTGAAGAGGGCCCGTGGCGGGGTTGACTATGGTAAGCATTATTGGTGTATATCTTTGGCTACTTATATCATTTTCTGCAAAAATAAAATAAAATTATATCGTGGGCGTTTTGTTGTTTTAGGCATTTCCTTGCACTGTTTCCAGCCACAAGCACCGGAGCTCCATGCACAAAGTGAGTAGACTGACCACATGTTATATACTTATATTTGCTTCAATTTAATCTTTTAATGGTAGTAGTGGGACAGATCTCTGGTGCTACTTATTTAATTCATGTATCTTTTAAATAATTAAAAATTTGATTTTTTTATAAATTCTAAGATGCACCATTCGAATATATGCAGAAAGTAGCTACGGCATCCGGGGATATGAGGAAAGCTCTTGGTATGTGCATGTTAGATATGTGTCTTCTTCTTCTTCATACTTATGCTCATTTGCACAACGGTGTCTTCTCAGCCCAATTACGCATTTGAGATTAGAGATGTGCTTCTTCCTCATACTTATGCTATAGGATCTCCGAAACGGAAGAAGGTTATTCATGCTGTGGTTATAGTCGTGTTCTGGAGTATTTGGCGTCTAAGAAACAACACCCATTTCAACCAAATCCAAGCCTCGGTGGCTAAAATAGTGGAAGAGATGAAGGTTATGGGTTATCTTTGGGTTAAGCATCGCACAAAGGAGCACTCTATCGCGTGGCAGTAGTGGAGGAGTTTTGATATTTTCATGTAGTCCGTGTTATTTGTTATTTGGTGGTCTGCTTCTTTTTTCCCTTTTCGTGTTCTGTTTGTTATGTTTAGCCCATGGCTTACAGTTGTATACATTTTTTTTTCGGTTGGTCGTTTAAAAAAAGTCTCTATAGGATGTTCAACATTAAACTACTGGATCATAACGATTCTCAATGTGATTCAAGATGACTACACATCACCATTTTAGTTTCTTTTGTGTAATGATACCCTCAATAAGCTCCACATTGGATTTGGTTTAAGTAGTTATCTAATTGTCTCTATTTACTTCAGTTTCTTGTAGGTGAGGGTTGAACAGATGACTATCGCTTTGTGAATGGCTTACAAATCACCAATAGTTCAGACACTATTTTCTTAATGTGTTAATCTTGAATGCAGAGTGAGGTGCTTCTTATTTGCACAAATGTAATGCAATACAATGCACATATATCGTTTACTTCAGCTTTGGTGCAGTGATAACAAAAATGATAGTTGAACTTTTATTTGACACTATTTTTTTTTAATTTTGTTTATAATTCAGAAAGACATTTATTTTTCATATTATCATGTTAAATACCCGTCCACCGGACGTGTCCACTACTAGTTATAGTGGTTGAAACAAAATGATAAGTGATAGTGAAAGGTTCCTTGTGCGTACAATAAAATGTTTGTTGGGGCTGTTAAAAAAAGTGATAGTGAAATATTATGTACTCTATGTTTGTTAGCAGTTACTAAGGCGATGGGTGTGGGTCGGAGAACCTGCTTGGGGAGGTGATGTGGCAGGCTTTTCCCGATGGGGAACACCCCCTCCCCTCTCTTTGGTGCAAACATGAAAAATTCCCGAACTCCCTGATGATTCTTGTATGTTGTTGATGGTGAGTTGGAAGGGTGTGATTGGAGATGGAAGGAGAAGGGGAAGGGAACACCACCCCCCTTGAAGAGGGGAAAGTGAAGGTGGTGTTAGCTGGAGTGATGTGGCGTAGTAGATGGTCGGGGAGTCCAAAACCACACCCCACAACCTAAGCTGGGAGTATGTTTTGGTGTGCGTATCAATAAAAGGTTTCTTGTGGCTGTTAAAAAAAGTGATGTGAAATATTACGTCACTCATAGTTAACTATGAGTGGAAGATCAAATAAGTCGGTCTACGCCAAACATCCTTTACACAAATTAGATTGGGGGTTTTGACCCCATTGAAAAACTGAATGAAAACATGTGTAAAAAAGCTTATGGGTTGCCTAAAGCGGGATTCCGACGTGTTTATGAGTTTTTGGTGAGAGAAACTCCGGCGAGTGTATTGCAGACTCTGGTCCACGCTTTGACTCCCAACTCCTAGGGTATATTGCTCGCATTTGGTCTTCACGCTCCCAGATAAACTTTGGTCGATGCTTTGACTCCCAACGAACCTGCGAAGCTTGACTATTGGGACCCGACTATGTTTTAAATGTTTCTCATCACGATCCATGATTTCGACGAGTTGTTCAATGAAATTTATTGACTTGTCGATTTGAATGTCTTCATGTGGAATTTGATGGGTCTTGTAGGTATGGCATTTCTTCAGGTTCCAAACATGGAAGGTTGGATGGATTCTACTAAGCTCTTCTGTTAGCTCGAGTTTGTAAGCTATTGTTCTATTCTCTCAAGGATATTGAAACGAGCAACATAACGAGGTGCTAGTTTGCCTTTCTGATCAAATCTGACACTCCTTTCCATGGTGATACCTTCAGAAGTACTCGATCACCAACACAGAATTCGAGCGGCTTTCGTCGTTTATCGGCAGAGCTTTTCCGATGACTTTGAGCTGCTAAGAGATTATTGTGGATTTGAAGGATCTTGTTGGTTGTCTCTTGAATGAGTTCAGGCGCTGTGATTTGAGCTTCATCGATCTCATGCCAACAAACTAGAGATAGACACTTTTGACAGTATAGAGCTTCAAATGGAGACGTACCGATGCTGGACTTATAACTGTTATTGTATGAGAACTCGATCAATGGTAGCTTAGCATTCCAATTTCCTTTGAAATCAGTGACGCACGAACGCAACATATCTTTAAGAGGCTGGTGGTTCCAGATCATGTTGAGTTTGAGGCTCAGTGTAAGCAACAAATGAGGTATGTGAAGGTAAAGGCGTTGGAGATAACACAATGTTGTTTAAGGTGCCACATCATCGATTTTCTTCTTCCCTTTAATTGAATCAATGAGTTCCATCATTTGTACCTTCAACTCCCAAGCTTGATTTGCCACACGATTGAAAAGACAAGCTTCTTCTTCAATGATGTTACACTATCCCACATTGATTGGCTTTGAATACAACTGTATGAGGTCAGAAGTTTGAAATATGGATAGATCCATAGGATGATAGAGTCTGATGTCTTCATGATCATGAGTGCTGATTACTGCTTCACCAATCTTTTCTTCATAGTGCCACCTTTTGAAGTTTGTTAGACATACTGGAAGCTTAGGTGCTATCTCGACCCTTGTCACAATCTTTGGAGGTGGAACATACCAGTAAACCTTTCATTGGCCCGTGAAACGATCCATTTCAGTCTTTGACACCTCTTTTCTAGGTTTTTTGAGGTTTGAAAGTTTTGGTCGTACCACGAATTTCCCTTCTGATTA
The DNA here is from genome assembly GCA_947069175.1 of Scalesia atractyloides. Taxonomy (NCBI): domain Eukaryota; kingdom Viridiplantae; phylum Streptophyta; class Magnoliopsida; order Asterales; family Asteraceae; genus Scalesia; species Scalesia atractyloides. The sequence continues at coordinate 96,214,781 of CAMTDV010000005.1, read as the reverse complement.
GACCCTCAATAATATTTGCCATTGAGACGTTGCTTCTGTTGATGATATCCTTTTGTGGCAAGCTTCTTTATATCCAATGTTGGAAGAGATTGCAAATCAAGATCTCTAGAGAAGTGTTGAATCTCACCTCCTGATTTTTTCACCACATACAAACCTTTTAAGAGAATCATAGAACCAGGAAAGAATTTTGTTGGTTTCTTTCATTATCTTCACGGCCATAGTTTGATGAAACACTATGGGAGTTTCTTTAGCGGGCTTGAGCCAAGTTACCTTCTTCGTGCGAATCTAGATTTCTCAACTTGAAACTTCTCACTAGTTGGATCAACATAAATCATTTCTTCTTGTTCTCCAACTTTGAAGGAGGCTGATTGAATTTTATCCGCATCAGCTTCTTCATCAATGTCACCATCTTGATTATCGTCTTCTTGCCCACCTTCAGCACCACCAGATGAACCCTTATTTCTAGCACTACCTTCTTGTGTATCGGTTACCCCTTTCGATACACATTTGCATCATTGCCACCATCATTATCACCGTCATCGTTGTTGTTTAACTCTTTTCCTTATCATCAACTTCATCTTCTTCCATATCATCTTACTCCACTTCTTCGATATCAGACAATTTTTCTGGATGCTTTCTTTTTCGAGATTGAGATTATTATTATTGTGATTTGGAAGACCTTCTTATGTACGTTATCTAAGAATGGCTTGTAGCTCAGCAATGTCATCATTGTTCACAAAGATATCTTGGAAATTTGTCAATAGATCTTGATGCAAAAGTTAGTGTTTGAGACAAAGTCTTGTGCAGATAAAAGAGACATCCATAGATTGTTTTCACGACCATCTCTTGCCTTTTAGCTTTCTATTCAGCTTCTCAATTTTCTTATTCTTAGCTTCACCTTTTTTGCTCAAATTAGCCACAACTTCTCTCACCTGAGCCACTTCATCTTCTCGATGACGTTCACGTTACACAAGATTTTCAACAATATTTTAACTTCAATTAGATGAGTAGTTGTTATCTCACCTGCTTCAGTGGCGAAGCTGTCTTTTAGCTTTCTCGTTTCTTCTCTAGCCTTTTTTACTTCTTCATTGACCTTGGCTTTCCTAGCTTTAGACTTAGGGCTTAAACGGAGAGGTTGTCTTGGTAGTCTTTTCTGTGGTTGAGAAGAGCTAGGTTGTTATGAGGGTGGGATCTTTCAATTAGGTCCTTTGGTTTTCTTAGGCGGAGTGGAAGGAGGCTTGGATTTGGGAGAAGGAATGTTAACATCTGGAAGTTCAGGATCATGTTCAGATCGATCAGGCCTTTGGTTTTCTTAGGCGGAGTGGAAGGAAGCTTTCCAACATGCCTTGAACGTAACCGTCATACAGTCTCTTCAACTTCTTTATCATCTTTAGAGACTTTTACTGGATCCGGAGTTCTTTCTCTGGTTTGTCTTTTGGAGGACCTGGTTCCTTTGAACGTCTTGATCTACGTTCCCTATCCCTTGTCAACGAAACTTCAACATCTTCACCATCTTCAGCACCTCTAATGATTCTGTATACCCACCTAGAAATTCTCCATCTTTGTGTAGTGTACATGTTTTCAAACAAAGGTCTTGGGCATCCCATATAACCCTGACCAGGTTTCATACAATTTGTAAAAACTCTGCTAATCATTTTGGTACGAGAGATTGTCTCTCCTTTAAATGGTAGGTTCTTTAACTTGGAGTTGATGATAATTTGAAGGAACCTAGGATATAATAGATATTTATTATCATGAAAGCTAGCGTTGTTCATCAATTTGTAAAAATAATCCCGAAATGTTGACTGGCTTCTCTTCACAAAAAGTAACCATACTATCTATCTATCCACGAGAGGCTCATTCAATCAAAACCGCTAAGATAAGGTGAGAAAGCAGACACAAAACAACCCGCAATGAACCTCCAATGACCAATTACATAGGTTTTCTTCATTTCCGTTTTGCCAAAATCACCTTCGTATCCAATCTCTTTCAGTTTTGCTTTCACCCATTTAGGATTGGAATCAATAGGACGTTTGATGATGTTTTGTAACTTTAGAATAACGTTCACATCTTATTAAGTAACTGTGATATTTTTACCATAAACTAAAGCTTCTATATGACCAAGGTTGGGTTTAAATTCAACGGATTTCCAAAATTCTTCGATTTTTCTTTGAATGATAGTTGGATTCTCAATAAGAGCGAAAGCAATTCTTGAATTTTTTTAGCCATCTAACAATGTCAAGGAAATCTATATCCACTTCACTTAAGAGAGCAACTTGATTCTGCCTTAGTTCGGGTTTCAGATGATCGACATGATTCCTAAACACACAACGAGAAAAACATAAGTTCATTGTTAATGGAGAGTGACGTCTAATAACACATAGCGTCACTTGGTAGAGCAAGTGGTGCCACGTATGCACACGCCATCACATGAGTGATGATTGCGAGACATGCTTTGCAAACGGAAGACAACCCGAATGTCGAACTCAATGTTCGAGATACTAAGACTGACGACAATGAGATGAGTAGCATCACTGCCTGATAAGGGGAATGACATCACTGCTTGCCATCCGTCACAAGAGTGACGGTGGCAGGCAGACTTTGCAAGACACGAAGTCACCTCGAATCAAGGGTTAGGTGACGTCGTGTCACCTAAACGTAATGTTAAGTATTTTAATCATTGATGTTCAGGGTATATCCGATTAGACAAACAAACATGTTTGAGGCATCATTGGCCCTGTCTCTTTAGTGACGAAAAATTCAAGTCTCACATGCATGTTAGCAGTTGCGATGGGGTGTGGGTCGGAGAACCTGCTTGGGAGGTGATGTGGTAGGCTTTTCCCGATGGGGAACACCCCATCCCCTCTCTTTGGTGCAAAGAGGAAAAATTCCTCGAACTCGCTGATGATTTTTGTGTGTTGTTGATGGTAAGTTAGAAAGATGTGATTGGAGGGGGAAGAAGGGGAACACCCCCCCCCCCCCCCCTGAAGAGGGGAAAGGGAAGGTGGTGTGAGCCGGAGGTGATGTGACGGAGGGGATGGTCGGGAGCCTAAAACCACACCCACAGCCTAAGCAGGGAGTATTAAAAGGTTTCTTGTGGTTGCTAAAAAAAATGATTGCTAATGTTCCATGGGCTCATAATAATAGTAGTGGAATACATCTAACTTAAAGTTTGTCAATAAATAATTCCAAAGGAAAGTTCTTAATCTTTTATATAACTCAAAATAGAAACCTTACGTCAATTAATAATAGAAGCAATGTATACAAACCTATGATACTAGAAAACCAGTATATTATTGATAAAAGATGAGTTATTACTTTCAGATTGCATACCATAAGTTGCTAAAAAGCTCCATTTTCTCAGGTTCTAGCTTAATGATGATCTACAAGCTCCCGTTATTTATCGGGCTTGGTAACACAAAACACTAGACCTATCCACAAAGTCAGCGTCGTAAAGCGGGAACCTAGCCCAGGCCTTGCTTGAAATTCGAGTGTCGTTATAAGAAACAACTGGATTCTCATAAGGTGTTGTTTTAGATAATCAAGTGCTGATTTAAGATAATCGTTGTTCATCATCACTGTCGCATCATGGATTTTACTTGTAGCGTGCCAGGTAAGTTTCGACTGAAGTTCGCTTGAAGTTCGTTTGGTGTAGCTATAGCCGTGGATGCGAGACAACATTCCCGGAATAGCTTAGTGGAAGGGGTGGTTAAAAGCGGCCCATCCATCCGCGGCGATGAGAAATTGTTGTGCATATCGTCTGGCAGCCCGCGGGCTTTACACAAACACTTCCAAACATGGCCTGAGAGAATTTCAATAGAGGTGTAGCTGATTGTGTTACCATCTTCCTTTGATTTCCCTTTGAGCAATCGAGTTAGTTACGTGTTAACAGCCCTAACAATTAAGTGCTAAACTAGTAAGAGGTCTAAATCATTAAGAGCCCATTAAGAACTAAGAACCAAAACAAACAGCCGCTATTATTGTTGAACTAGTAAGATGTCTGAACCATTAAGAACTAAGAACCGAAACAAACAGTCGCTCAGTCTACCTTTAGTGAATAAAGAAAATAGTTAATTTTATGTCTCAGCATGACGTTATATAAAATTTTGAATATGTCATATAACTTTAAAATACAATTATTATATAACTTAAAAACAATGGTTGGTGGTTGTCACATCACAGCCACCGCCACTTTTCATATATAAGTTAGTTTGTCGATAGAGAAACAAATTGCCAATATGCTTTGGTGGTTGGTTGTCATTAAATTAAAGTGAAGGTCAGGTGTTTGATCCATGTCTAGCCCTCTTGGTGACATATATTATATATTATAGACATCGGAAAACCCAACCGCTGCCAAACCAATCTCAGCCGTCATATCTCTTCAATATTAAATCCTAGCTGTATAAACTCTAAAAAATAACCATATAAATGGTTGTTTTGGGCGTTTGAGACTCTTTTTCCTGAATTACAAAAAATTAGGGCATGTTGCTGAATTCTAGCTATTGAATTGCAGTTTGCAGCGGTTTTCGTTCCGAATTCCACTCCCATATACTGCTTCTACACTCCCTTATATTCCACTTTGCAATCCCTAACTCCTCTTTAACTATAATCTCCTTGACTTAGATAACCCTAACCATCACCACCTATGATTGTACGGCAATCATCGCACAACCACCACGACAACGAACAAGAATGGACCGGCAACCATTACACCACTACTCCCTCAACAGCCGCATCAGCGTCGAACTTTCGGCATCTATTGTAGTCTCACATCTCTCTGCGATCATATTCAATCGGAAGGTTCTAATCACGGATCTTCTTGGTTGTAATCGTGAAGGCTATGGGCGATATGTGTCATCTTTTGATTCTCTCTCGTAACTCATATTTTAGGTTTTTGATTTTGATATTTTGAATTCGTCTTTTGTCTACGGATGCATTGGTTGTTGATTGTTGTTTTCATGCTTTTGTTTACTGTGTTTCGTTGTGAGTGTGTTTGTGCAGAGTTATTTTTCCTCAATGACTAAGATCATTGGTATTATCGCACTGAATTCGAGATTTGTGGAAGTTATTTTGTGGTTTCTCATGCTGGAATGTTTGATAAGTTCGCATGTCTTGCTAATACCTATTTTATTGTTAAAACACAACTTTGATCAATCTATCTGACACATTCTTTCAATTCAATTCATTTGTGGTGGTTGTAGAAAGGAACTTGTTGATGGCAATGGGAAGGCTGCTAAAGGTGAAAGAAGAGGACAATAAAGTAGTAATCTTTATAATATTAAGAACAAAGTTCTATTTTGCTTATTTTGGTTTTTTCCAGATATTTGTTTTGCTCTAATAGTTTCAATTTGATTTTTTTGCTTCCTTGTGGTTTCTTAATAGGTTCAATCTTTTCTCTTACATTCATACCTTAAAATTAATTTTTGAGTAAATTTCTATTTTGCTCCTGTGGTTTGGTCAAGTTATCTATTTTGCTCAAATAGTTTCAATTTGATTTTTTTGCACTTAAAATTATTTTTTATAAGGACAAACAAGTCTTTTGCACAGGGTGTATGGTGTAGGTTTAAAATACTTAATTATATTAGTTAATTTTTCATAAATCTAATTACATAAACAATTTGTATACGTAAAAACGGGGTATACCCATTTACGTTAATCTAATTCCTATATTTAAGTTGTAATCTTTTATACGCATATTTAGTGCAAAGTATCCTATTAAATAGATTTTTATGGTAAATGAATACACATTTTCCTTTATCTAATTTTCTTTTAACATATGCAAGTTTAAATATGTAAATCTAATAACAAATAACAGTTAATATTATGCATTAAAAATAACTAATGTGTTTTTTGGTGTATATGATTGTTTTATCTGATTATTTTATCCAAAACTTCATATATGAATAAATAAAATCATATACACCAAAAAACACAATAGTTATTTATGTTAATGAATAATATTAACTGTTATTTGTTATTAGATTTTATAATGTGAAAAATATTTTCTTGAGTACATGTCACCGTTTCATCTAGTACTAGCTACACATTGTCATATAAATATAAATGTGTATCAAATAGATTTGCCATATAAAAGTATATAAAAAAGATTTACATATTTAAACTTGCATATGTTAAAGGAAAAATGGGTACTTATTTAGCATAAAAATCTATTTAATAGGATACTTTGCACTAAATATGCGTATAAAAAGATATTCATACTTAAATTTGTATATTTTAACAGGAAATTAGATTAACGTAAATGGGTATACCCTGTTTTTATGTATACAGTGTTTATGTAATTAGAGTTTAGGAAAAATTAACTAATATAATTAAGTAATTAAACCTACACCATACACCCTGCGCAAAAGACTTTTTGCCCTTAATTTTAAGGGTGTGAGTGTAAGGGAAAAGATTGAACAAATTAAGAAACCACAAGGAGCAAAAAAATGAAATTGAAACTATTGTAGCAAAATAGATATTTGGACCAAACCACAGAGAGCAAAATAGAACTTTACTCTAATATTAACTTGTATTTGTTTGAAATAAGTTCTTATATCTGGTCACAAATGCTGCTTTGGGTGAAACTTTAGTGGTCAAAGTTTGACATTTTTTTTCTATTCAGATACCTTTTTAACAAATAATTCATGTGTCAAATATAATACAAATTTTTGCAGTAATAATCTGAATTTAGAAATACAATGATCTACAATTGTTTTATAATAATAATAATAATATCTATGTTTTGGAATACGACGATGTAGGGTTTTTATGAATTAAAATTGCACTATGGTCAATTTTGGACCCATTTCCCTGTAATTTACTATTTTTTTTCTTGTTCTCGTCATTTAGCCCGTTAAAATAAAACATATCAAAATCAACCAATTCATAAGGCGATGGGCCCAGATTTCCATTTTATCAGTTTATCATCCGACACTAATGAGGTGATATGTTCACAGTGCAAGATCGAATGGTTCTGTTATGATGGTGTTGTCTTAAAGCGCAACCGAAAGACAATGGTACTGTAGCAATTGCAGCGGGATACAAAAGCTTGGAAAGGGAAAATAAATTAGTCGGCTTTTTCTGGTATTATAGAAGTAACTGGAGATCAGTTAACTTGTATTTTGTGCTTTTTAGGGTTTGAATTGATGTTTTGCACTACATTTTGGTCATTAGTAATAAACTGCTTATTTGACCCTTAGTTTGAGCATAGAGTTCCTCATCCTTCCATAAAATTGAAACATTGTCATGAAAGAGAGTTGTATACACTTGTAGCTTAGAGGAGCTTCTTTTGGTTATCGGTAATAATTATTGTTTTAAGCTTGTATTATTGGTTCTTAAATTGCGATGTTTAATAGGAGTAAACACGAAACAACTCTCTGATGTGGACGTTAATTTTCCGTCCACCGGACGTGTAAAGTGATAGTTATAATTGATCTTGCCCTTTTGTTTTTTCATGTTATCATTCTTAAGCATATTACATTTAACCCCCTTCACTACAAGAAATGGCTACTTTAGCGGCGACGCACGTCGCCGCTATTGGTCCTATTTGTCGCCGCTATTGACCTTTAGCGGCGACAGATGGCCGCTAAAGCGTCGCCGCTATTGGTCCTATTTGTCACCGCTACTAAGACCCCCGTCGCCGCTAATGACCTTAACCGGATAACTTTTGTGTGGCTAGGGTTAAATGTGGGACACAGACCTTTAGCGGAGACAGACGTCGCCGCTAATGGTCTTCAAGCTGTTGCCGCTAATGCTCTTGGAATCCCCAACCGTCAGATCTAGATAATGATCAACGGCTGGGGTTTAGTCTCTGGTCCCGGGACGCGAATCAACCAATAGCGGCGACAGAATTCTTGTAGTGCTTTAACTTCTCCAGAATTATTATTTTTTTATTTAAATTCAAAACATTAACAATTTTATTATTAGTTAATGTGATCATGAGTATCATATGGGTCGGTCCATATTTGTTACACATTATTTCATTTAAGATTTAAGATACTAATAGTTTTAGTATTCCTTAACTTGAATTTCATTATATATTTAGCTCTTATAAACTTACACATTCAACCCAAATCTTTTGGTAAGTGGCATATGACCCTTAACTCCGGCAGAGGATCAAAAAATAGTTTTCACACCTCATCTTCTTCAACATTTCAATTCTTTTGTCTTTAAACCGCAATGTGAAATATTATACTCTTTTTATGCATGCCTAATCACGTTAATGTCATAATAGTAATGTGTGTAATAAAGTGATAAATGGGCGTTGCCGCCGCAATATGTGACACTCGGCAAAAATCCCGGTAATTCCGTACAACCTGAACAACTAATTGTAATATACATTTGCGCGTTTCCGAATTGAATTTATTTAAACGAGTCCTAAATGTTTAGGATTACCTAAATCATAGCTTAGTATGATAACAGATCCGCCACAACAGAAAACAAGTTAAACTATGTCTTAAACCGGCGGCAGGAACGTGAACAAACATTACTAGTCAGTACTGGCGCGATACAGTCTGACACGACAAAAACGAGACATGAGATATGTCTGTATGTAATACTACATGAAAATGTCGTCTGAAAATATATGTATGCATTATACTTTAGGAAATTCTATTTAAATCACGAATTGTACATGTTCGCTGAATAATACAGTAATCCTGGGGAATTGTACAACATTTCGCAGAGCGAAACAGTAACTGTCTGAAAACTCGAAAATAAATATTAATTATTATATAATATAATGGGTATTAAAAACGACACAAAATCCGTATTCGAATTCTACTACAAAAGCTGCACAACCAGTTCAGTAAACTGCCCGACAACTGAGCCGGTCCGGAACTGTGTCAGAAATAATAAAATTTATAGTCCAAAATTTTGGATTGATAAATCGAATAATAAAACATGTGCAAAATCAATTTATTTATAAAGTTATATAAGTTATGCACAATACAAGTATTCAACCCGGTACAGGATCTGAACCAACTTTTTCAACCGTACAACGAACTGACAATTTTATGGGTTAGTTGGACCTAGTGTCAGATTACTTTAAAATGTTAAGCCTTGAATTTTTAAAGAGAATTTTATACAAATTATCAAAGCTCTTGAAAGTTTATATAAATACAAAGTTAAAAAAAAAAGAAAACAATATACCCCACCCATGCTCACGGTTTTGAAGGTGCAATGGGGTCCACCAAATCTTGTGTGTATTGTTGGCAACATATAGAGGATGATTAGTTGAAAACCCATGATCATAATCTTCTAAAACACCAAAAACACTCCATCATTTCATTTTCCCAAACATAAACCTTTCAACTCCTTCTCTTTCCTCTCCAATTTTCGTCCAACACCAAGAAATCACCACCATTTTATTTTTCAAAAACTTAAACAATCTACATTCAAGCTAGTATGGAAGAATCAAAACCTTGGTGAAGCTTGGCGGTGAACTTGGAGCATTCTAACAAAACTTGAAGTTTTTGAATCATCATCTTCATATCATCACCTTGTTCTTACTAGCAAAGTTGTAAGAATCAAAAACCCACTTCTACATTCTTAACATTTTTTATTTTCTTAACATTCAAGTTCATCTCGAATCCATCACACTAAACCCACTTGAAAAATAACAAGAAAACAAGAATCATACGAATGATCATATTATTTTTAGAAGATTTTTTTTATGAACTTTGAATAATCATATGGAAGTATTCATGAATCTTGCATATTTATGAACAAAAGTATGATCTAAACACATGCATGTTTAGATCTAGCAAGATTCACCGACAAAAAGTTATGAACCTAAGTTTTTATGATTTTAAAATAGTTGCATGTACATGTGAAACATGAAGGATTATTTAAAACCCAAAAACTTGAATTTTTATTAAAATAGGTAAATAAAGTTTCCATATATGGAAAGCTCATGAACATGAAATTTATTACAAAAAGGTTTTTAAGCACATGTTTGTCACACCCCGACCCGCAGCGGAATAAAAGACGGGGCATGATTGGGTTATCACCAAAGCTCATGATATTTACTGATCATGTTTCATATTTATTAAATTCAAATTACAATTTAAATATCCAACAAACAAAATTCATACAAATACAATAAAAATCTAAATGTTTGTTCCAACGCAATATCTTGTTTATTCTTCTAGGCCATCCTAAGTGTTTCTTTCCTCAACTTGATCACCTGTATCATGTGTAAAACATAGGAGATTTTGGGTCAACAAAAGTTGGCGAGTGAACCTTGATAAAACATTTTAAATAATTGCTTATTTGGTTTATTAAAGAAAATTGTGCATAAATCACATGTGAGCAAATATATATATGTAACCAATCACAAACCACATTGAATGAATATATGACATGAATGATGATGTATCTGAGATCAAGGCTCAATCAAACGGAACCGATCAAATGAGGCACCTGATGCTCAACCGTATCCCACGAGGAACTGATGGGCCTAATGAAATGAGTGCACTGAATGATAAATTTAATCCACATATGAACCACACAACAACCAATTTACATTTGATCACAAAATGATATAAGCACAAGTGTTTAAATAAAATACAGGAATGGTACGACACATGATACACCCTAAAACGTGATTAAAACGGGGAATTTGTAGAGATTTACTCACAGTGGGTGCATATTCTTGATTGAAGATGGGAGCGCACGAGTTGCGGATTTAACCGATGAAGGAGTACTAACCTAAAAAAATAACGCATAAAATCCTTGGTTTAGGTTTTTAGGTTAAAATCCTTTGTTTAGGTTTTTAGGTTATTTTTGTGGATTGTGCTGACATTCTAAACCCTTGAAAATGTATATTTTAAACATTTTATTTGATTTTTCATTTAATAAAAACCATAGAATTAAAATAATAAAAATAAAATAAAATAATAAAAAAATCTTGTCAGTCTGACAAGCTGACTTGTCAGACCGGTTCGATGGTATTGTAGGTATGCGTGTATCAAGATTCGAACTCGAGACCTCACGTTCACGTGCACGCAGCTCTTCCAACTGAGCTACGCGTCTAACCCGACATATTCTGGATTTAATTATATTAATTCACACTTTAGACTATTCTAGAAATTAATTTAAATTAAAAAGATTTAACAGGATCGAACCGGCGCACACTAAGGGTTTCGAACCCGGGACCTTGGTGGTGTTTTGCACACAGTCCACCGCTGGACTATGTGTCTAACCCGGTTAAATCTTGGATTTTAATTACATTTGTATACATACTGCCACTGATATATTTCATTCAAAATAAAAACGGTTATGTGTATTTATGCGGTCATGAGCCGGATTCGAACCAGGGACGTGAAGGTTGTGTTTTGCACACAGTCCACCGCTGGACTGTGTGTCTAACCCGGTTAGAACCCGAATTATAAAATATATATACGCACATTGTTCTTCATCTTCTTCGTTTTAAAGCTTAAACCCAGAACCCGTTTCCTTGAATTTCAAACTTAAATAACTTAGTTATCATACCAATAGCATACAAACTGGATTCAGAGTAAAAGGAGTGTTACCGGTTGTCGGAGGGTTGTTCCTTTTCCGGCGAGTTAAATCCGACGGCGGACTACGATGTTTTTTGATGGAACAGGGGAAGTGCTTTGAGCCGAGAACAACTAGTGATTAGAGGAGAAAGAATTGAACGATTTGGGAGTGGGATTTCAGTGGGTATTTATAGATTGGAACCAGAGGAGGTTTTGGTTTCGATTTTGGAAACCAATACGAGTAATTGGAATTATGCGGGGATGACAGCCATTACGATTGAAGGTTGCCAAGAATAAACACGATGCCAGTTGTCGGAAGGTTCAAACAGAAAGGGAAAGGCGCGTGTGGTGATTGGCGATGATTCCGATATGGTTGCAGGTTTTCCCGCCCGGTTTGTGTGTGTGTGTATATATATATATATATTTTGGCATGCGGAAATTGATGCATCATGTGCGTGCAGTCCAGTGGTGCTTGTGGTGTGTGTGATATCCGGGGAACCCGGGTTCGACTCCCGGTTCACCCATTTATTTTAAAAACGTTTTTCTTTATTTCCCCTTTTTATTTATTATAACTAATGATTAATTAGTCGATTTATTTTATTAATTAATAGATTATATTATCTCTTTAAACTTTATTTATTAATTTATTGTTAAATATTAAATCTTGACATAAACAAAAATTCTCCGATTGATAAAATGAGGCGGGTTTTTCGAAACCCGATTTACACAAATGTTACAGTATCCCCTACTTTTAGAAATTTCGTCCCGAAATTTAAGTAGTAGTTGTAACCGGAAAAAGATGCAGGTATTTCTCGCGCATTGAGTCTTCACGTTCCCAAGTAAACTCAGGTCCTCGTTTTGACTCCCAACGTACCCTGACGATTGGAATACGACTTCGCCTCAAACGCTTCTCACCGAAATCCATGATTTCTACTGGTCTTTCAACGAAGTGCATTGATTCATCGACTTGAATGTCTTCTAAAGAGATATGGAGGTTTTCGTCGGCGAGGCACTTTTTCAAGTTTGATATGTGGAACGTGGGATGAATTCTGTTAAGTTCTTCTGGTAGGTCAAGCTTGTATGCCACAGGACCTACTCTTTCGAGTATATTGAAAGGTCCTACGTAGCGTGGTGCCAGCTTCCCTTTTTGGCCAAAACGAACCACTCCCTTCCAAGGTGATACTTTCAAAAGTACTTGATCACCAACGCAAAACTCCAAAGGCTTTCGTCGTTTGTCAGCATAACTCTTTTGACGACTTTGAGCCGCTAGAAGATTGTTTCGAATTTGAGTGATTTTGTCGGTTGTTTCTTGAATCAATTCAGGTCCGGTGATTTGCGCTTCACCAATTTCGTGCCAACATACTGGAGATCGGCATTTACGACCGTATAAAGCTTCGAAAGGAGCCATGCCGATGCTTGAATGATAGCTATTGTTGTAAGAAAACTCGACTAACGGTAGATGAGCGTCCCAGTTCCCTTTGAAGTCTATGACATATGCTCGAAGCATGTCTTCAAGGGTTTGGATGGTGCGTTCAGATTGACCATCAGTTTGAGGGTGAAAGGCGGTACTGAGGTCTAACCGTGTACCCAAAGCGGTTTAGACGGCTCGCCATGTTCGTGAAGTGAAACGACCATCACGGTCTGAAATGATGCTTAACGGTACACATGATGGCTTACGATCTCGTTGATGTAGATACGAGCTAACTTCTCGTTCTTGAAGTCCTCGCGAATCGGAATGAAGTGAGATGATTTTGTAAGACGATCGATTATTACCCATATGGTCTCATACCCACTGGAGGTGCGAGGTAACCCGGTAATGAAGTCCATGGTTATGTTTTCCCACTTCCATACAGGTATTTCGGGTTGGACTAGAAGTCCTGAAGGTCTTTGATGTTCAACTTTCACTTTGGAACATGTAAGGCACTTGGAAACAAAAACAGCGATATCCTTTTTCATGCCAGGCCAACAGTAGGTGTATCGTAGTGTATCGTAGGTCTTGAAACATCTTATTGGCTCCTGGGTGTACAGAGTATCGTGTTTTGTGTGCCTCATTCATGAGGAAATCACGAAGATTGTCGCGATCGGGAATCCATATGGGGTTTAAATAATATAGAATACCGTCGGATTTGGTTTCAATTTTGAGTTCAGCTCCACATGACAGCTCATCGCGTACGTCATTTTCCGTTACAGAGATATGTTGAGCTGCCCGGATTCGATCCTTGATATCGGTTATGATTTTCGAACATAGAAGACGAATAGAGTTCGCATATCCCTTTCGACTGAGCGCATCGGCCACCACGTTTGCCTTGCCATGATGGTACCGAATTTCACAGTCGTAATCGTTTAGAAGTTCGACCCATCTTCGTTGCCTCATATTAAACTCTTTCTGGTTGAAGATATGTTGGAGACTCTTGTGGTCAGTGTATATTTCACACTTGGTACCGTAGAGGTAATGTCTCCATATCTTGAGAGCGAACACGACGGCTCCAAGTTCCAGGTCGTGGGTGGTGTAATTCTTCTCATGAAATTTGAGTTGCCTAGAGGCATAGGCTATCACTTTTCCTCTTTGCATCAATACACAGCCTAGTCCTTGCCCTGATGCGCCACAATAAACCACAAAGTCATCGCAACCCTCAGGGAGTGTAAGGATAGGTGCGTCACAAAGCCTTTGCTTTAAAGTTTGGAAGGCCTCCTCTTGCTTAGGTCCCCAAATGAAGGGTTTTCCTTTGTGAGTCAAGGCCGTGAGCGGAACGGCGATACGGGAAAAATTGGCAATGAAGCATCGGTAGTAACCAGCCAAGCCAAGAAATGACCTAACTTCGGTAGGGGTACGTGGCGCTTGCCATTCTTGTACTGCCTTGATTTTCGAAGGATCGACATGAATCCCTTTGTCATTGACGACATGACCAAGGAATTGTACTTCTCCTAACCAGAATTCGCATTTTGAGAACTTAGCGTAAAGCCTTTCAGTCCTTAAGAGTGTAAGAATGAGTCGAAGGTGTCGCTCATGATCGGATTTTGACTTGGAGTAGATAAGAATGTCGTCGATGAAGACTATGACGAAACGGTCGAGATAGGGTTTGCATACCTTTTTCATTAAATCCATGAAGACAGCGGGGGCGTTGGTTAAACCGAAGGGCATAACCATGAACTCGTAATGACCATAATGAGTTCGGAAGACAGTTTTTGGAATATCTTCTTCGCGCACTCTAAGCTGATGATAACCAGAGCGAAGGCCGATTTTGGAAAAATAGGTGGCGCCTTGAAGTTGGTCTAGAAGGTCATCAATACAGGCAGTGTATAGCGATTCTTAATCGTCAACTTGTTGAGTTCTCTATAATCAATGCACATGCGAAACATTCCATCTTTCTTCTTCACAAAAAGAACAGGCGCACCCCAAGGCGATGAGCTAGGAAGTATGAATCCTTTGTCAGTCAGCTCTTGCAGTTGACTGGCCAGCTCTTGCATCTCGGATGGGGCTAACATATAAGGAGATTTTGCGACCGGTGTAGCGCCAGGCACAAGATCGATTCGAAATTCGACTTCTCTCACAGGAGGAAGTCCTGAAACATCATCGGGAAAAACTTGCGGGAATTCTTTCACAATTGGAATATCTTCGAGCTTCCTCTCCTTGCCTTCCTTCTTGACGACGTGAGCTAGAAATGCGACGTAATTCTTGCGAAGATAACTTCGGGCTTGAAGGCAGGACATCAATCTGAGCCCTTTCGAAGGAGTTTCCCCAAAGATACGTAGTGTCTGACCGTCGGCGAGAGAAATACGAATGAACTTTTCATGGCACACCATTTCAGTGTGATGCTGGCTGAGCCAGTCCATGCCGATATAACATCGAAATCTCCCAATTTCATAGGAATGAGATCAATTGAAAAATCGTGATCATTTAGGGTGAGAGTACAACGCGTATAATAGAATTTAATGAAGTGGGTTTTCCATCAGCAACTTCCACCGTCAGAGATTCAACAAGATTATCACGAGGTTGGTCGAGGATAGATTCGAATTCTAAAGACACAAAGCTCTTATCCACACCGGTATCGAATAATATGGATGCATAACTACCATTTATGGGAAACGTACCGTTGACCACATTGTTGTCAGCCCTGGCTTGGTTGGCGTTGATATTGAAAGCTCTTCCTCTAACAGGTGGAGGAGCTTGGTTAGCTTGGTTTACCGGGTTCGCTTGAGCCTGGGCATGGATGATGTTCACTAGGCGTGGGCAAGTGTTCCTGAAGTGGTTTGGGTCCCACAATTGATACAGGCTCGCATGGGTTGCATCATGGGGTAGTTGGGTTGGTAGTAAGGTTGGGCTGCATGTTGTGCAGGCGGTAGAAGTAAGGGTTGTTGGGCTTGGCCCACCATTTGATTTTGGGTTTGGGTTGGAGGTTGACTGCGGTTCAATCGCTGAAGGGTACGGCAGGTTTGGATGGTGTGACCCGCACGGCCGCAACTTGTGCAATGTTGGCAGGGGTTTTCAGGAGGGTGATGGTATTGACAACGGTTACACTTTCGGTGTGGGCCAGTGTATGGCCTTTTGAATGGTGCGGCTGGAGGGGCAACTTGGGTGATTGGAGCAGCAGTGATGGGAGGGTTGGTTTAGGTGACAGCAAAGTTCTTGCCATTTCGCTTCCTCTTACCAGCAAACTTCGAGGATGAACCTGAGTGGTTTGGAGTTGGGGTCTCACTGGGTGTTTTCTTCTTTTCATCGTTAAATTTGCCGTTTCGAATGCGATTTTCAGTGAGTTCCGTAGCTAACTCCATTACGGCTTCGAGTGTTGCAGGCGAAGTGCTTAAAACCGAATCTTGGATTATCGAGGGGAGGCCTCGAATGTAGTGTTCAATTAGGCGGTATAATGGGGTGAATAGATTGGGAATTATCTTGTTCAATTCGAGAAATCTCTTATTGTATGAAGTGTGGTCTCCTTCCTTTTGTTTCAATGCGTGAAACTCGTCTTCTAGCTTTTTGATTTCACTTCTTGGACAGAAGCGTCTCGTCATGATTTCCCTTAACTCTTCCCATGTTAAAGCCATGGCATCTTCAACACCTCGCTTACCCTTTTCCGTGTTCCACCAGGTAAGGGCTACCCAAACAATCTTCCAGTCGCGTAACTACCTTACGGTCCTCGGGACAGTCACAATTGAGAAAAGTGTTTTCCATTTCCTCACACCAGTGAAGGAGAGCGATGACACCTTCAGTCCCTTCATATTTTGGGGGATCGCAGGATTTGAAGTGTTTGTAGGTGCATTTGGGGGTTTTGGGAGGAGGGTTGGCGACGCTTTGGTCTTCTTGGTTGGGAGGGTTGATGGGATTAGCGGTGAGGGCTTGCTGAACTTGTAGCACGATGTCAGGAAGCACTGCGGCCATTTGTTTAGCAATTTGCGTGGCCAAGCATTCGTTTGACTTTCCTGACCTTCTACCTCCACGTAATTGCCTAGCCGACATCTACAGGAACATATGTAGGAAGATTGTGAGTTCAAGAATTTCCTAGGTGTCATGTGTCGTAAAAAGAATGAAAACAACATAACTGAAAATAATTTAACTACATCCATAGGATGTCTTGGGTTTGCTCATGTTTGGGCCTCCAAATGTCCCCCATACCATTGCCTGTTTAGTCATGGGCCCCCATGACTATTGGGCTTGGTAGGATTCACATTGGTGTCGGCGGGTTAACACTCGCACTACCCGAATGAAAATCGTAAAACATGATTGCGAGATGTATGGTCGGAGGGTGTCCAGGTGTAGACACAATGACAACTCAAAGTGGGGTTAGCTCACACGACGTTTGGTATAGCATGCTTTGGCCTAATAGGTCCTTCGTACTCTCATCGTTAGTCCCCAGGTAGGCAAACTAGTCCTTTATTTTGGATTTATATGAATGCCAAGCCTAGACAGGACGTTCCGACTACCGGTACTCGTACCCTTCCAGTTACTACATGCCCGTCGTGAAAACTCACTTTGATGTGATTTGAAAAATACGAAAACATTGCAAAAATCTTTGAAAAGAAATCATGGAAATTGTGAAATCGTGAGGTGTGTGCTATTATAGATATGACATGTTATGAGGATATGAACTATGATGAGCATTGCATATTAACATGTACTTGTGAGAGTGCTTGCATAATATTGGGTGTGATAATAAACATGAAACATATAAACATCATGAATTTTGCATGTAACACATAAACAATTAAAATCTAATCAACTATAGTAGGCTCTAAGGGTCTAATAACCTATCCTATATCCCTATAGTCACAAGCTCTGATACCAATCTGTCACACCCCGACCCGCAGCGGAATAAAAGACGGGGCATGATTGGGTTATCACCAAAGCTCATGATATTTACTAAGAAGTTTCATATTTATTAAATTCAAATTACAATTTAAATATCCAACAAACAAAATTCATACAAATACAATAAAAATCTAAATGTTTGTTCCAACACAATATCTTGTTTATTCTTCTAGGCCATCCTAAGTGTTTCTTTCCTCAACTTAATCACCTGTATCATGTGTAAAACAGAGGAGATTTTGGGTCAACAAAAGTTGGCGAGTGAACCTTGATAAAACATTTTAAATAATTGCTTATTTGGTTTATTAAAGAAAATTGTGCATAAATCACATGTGAGCAAATATATATATGTAACCAATCACAAACCACATTGAATGAATATATGACATGAATGATGATGTATCTGAGATCAAGGCTCAATCAAACGGAGCCGATCTAATGAGGCACCCGATGCTCAACCCGTATCCCACGAGGAACTGATAGGCCTAATGAAATGAGTGCACTGAAATGATAAATTTAATCCACATATGAACCACACAACAACCAATTTACATTTGATCACAAAATGATATAAGCACAAGTGTTTAAATAAAATACAGGAATTGTACGCCACATGATACACCCCAAAACGTGATTAAAACGAGGAATTTGTAAAGATTTACTCACAGTGGGTGCGTATTCTTGATTGAAGATGGGAGCGCACGAGTTGCGGATTTAACCGATGAAGGAGTACTAACCTAAAAAAATAACGCATAACTTGATAATTAATTAAATTAATATTTAGGTTAAAATCCTTTGTTTAGGTTTTTAGGTTATTTTTGTGGATTGTGCTGATATTCTAAACCCTTGAAAATGTATATTTTTAAACCTTTTATTTGATTTTTCATTTAATAAAAACCATTGAATTAAAATAATAAAAATAAATAAAATAATAAAAAAAATCTTGTCAGTCTGACAAGCTGACTTGTCAGACCGGTTCGATGGTGTTGTAGGTATGCGTGTATCAAGATTCGAACTCGAGACCTCACGTTCACGTGCACGCAGCTCTTCCAACTGAGCTACGTGTCTAACCCGACATATTCTGGATTTTAATTATATTAATCACACTTTAGACTATTCTAGAAATTAATTTAAATTAAAAAGATTTAACAGGATCGAACCGGCGCACACTAAGGGTTTCGAACCCGGGACCTTGGTGGTGTTTTGCACACAGTCAACCGCTGGACTATGTGTCTAACCCGGTTAAATCTTGGATTTTAATTACATTTGTATACATACTGCCACTGATATATTTCATTCAAAATAAAAACGGTTATGTGTATTTATGCGGTCATGAGCCGGATTCGAACCAGGGACGTGAAGGTCGTGTTTTGCACACAGTCCACCGCTGGACTGTGTGTCTAACCGGTTAGAACCGAATTATAAAATATATAGACGCACATTGTTCTTCATCTTCTTCGTTTTAAAGCTTAAATCCAGAACCCGTTTCCATGAATTTCAAACTTAAATAACTTAGTTATCATACCAATAGCATACAAACTGGATTCAGAGTAAAAGGAGTGTTACCGGTTGTCGGAGGGTTGTTCCTTTTTCGACGAGTTAAATCCGGCGGCGGACTACGATGTTTTTTGATGGAACAGGGGAAGTGCTTTGAGCCGAGAACAACTAGTGATTAGAGGAGAAAGGATTGAACGATTTGGGAAGTGGATTTCAGTGGGTATTTATAGATTGGAACCAGAGGAGGTTTTGGTTTCGATTTTGGAAACCAATATGAGTAATTGGAATTACGCGGGGATGACAGCCATTACGATTGAAGGTTGCCAAGAATAAAAACGATGCCAGTTTTCGGAAGGTTCAAACAGAAAGGGAAAGGCGTGTGTGGTGATTGGCGATGATTCCGATATGGTTGCAGGTTTTTCCCGCCCGGTTTGTGTGTGTGTTATATATATATATATTGGCATGCGGAAATTGATGCATCATGTGTGTGCAGTCCAGTGTTGCTTGTGGTGTGTGTGATATCCGGGGAACCCGGGTTCGACTCCCGGTTCACCCATTTATTTTAAAAACGTTTTTCTTTATTTCCCCTTTTTATTTATTATAACTAATGATTAATTAGTCGATTTATTTTATTAATTAATAGATTATATTATCTCTTTAAACTTTATTTATTAATTTATTGTTAAATATTAAATCTTGACATAAACAAAAATTCCCGATTGATAAAATTAGACGTGTTTTTCGAAACCCGATTTTCACAAATATTACAATGTTCACCTTTAAAATGACATATTATGATATCTAAAATATGGAATTTAAAATATAAGTGTGATTTACTAATTTTTGACAAAACCCGTGAATAAAGTTTCATAACATTTTTATTGAAAGTACTTAATGATATTGATACTTGATGATGTTGAAGTTGAAAAATGATATAAAAACAAGTTTTAAAAACTTGGGAAACGTCCATAGTTCAAAAGAAACTATGGCGAAATTTTTATAAATTCATGAATGGTATTAAAAGATATAAAAAGAAGGTTTGACAACTATGAATGACTTGGAATTTATAAAATATACTAAACGGATTTTGGACAAAAATATGTTAGTTCATATTTTTTCTAAACTAAAAAGTAGTAAAGTATTTATTTAGAAAAAAAATAAAAATAAATAATTACTATAAATGATCATCAAGTATCATGACATATTTTTGATATATTTTGTATATAGATCAAGTAGGATTTAATACAAAAATATATGGTTACACAAAACTATACAATACATATAAACCATTGACAAGCGAAAGTTAAAAACATAAAATGTCCATCCTTGGACATACACAAGCAAAACGGACGATTTGGACACTTTGGACAATTCGGACAAAAAAATAGATATATACATATATGGCACAAAACAAATCGGATGACGAAAACAAACCAAACCGACACCAAATAAATGACCACTATCAAAATATTAGCCGTTTCACACACTAAGGAAAAACGAATGGTTACGAAAATGTGAAACATATTTTCATAAAAACTAGATTTTATAAAAATAAACACAAATATTATTTTCATGGAATAAGTCCATACTTGGACTAAATAAGAATTGGGCCAAAAATCTCTTTCAAGTTACAATTTAAATGAAATTTGGGCTCAAGCCCACTCTTATAAACAAGCCCACTCTTTACAAATTGTTTTTGGGCTAAAGCCCACTTTGTAAATTTAGTATGGACCAAGCCCACCCTTATGAAAAGAATACATTTGGGCGAGGCCCACTTTTATATAATTCAACATTGGGGTAGGCCCATACACAATAAATAATTTGGCTTGATCCACTATGAACAAAACCATATGGGCTAGGCCCACATTAATTAAATCACTTGGGCTATGCCCACTTAATTAAATTAACTTAGGCTAGGCCCACACATGTTAAAAACATATTGGGCTAGGCCCATCCCAATTAAACAAACTAGGGCTAGGCCCATACATATAAACTAACTTGGGCTAGGCCCACACAAGTTAAAGAATATTGTGCTAGGCCCATGCTAATTAAACAAATTGGGCTAGTCCCACACAAATGAAAGTAGTTGGGCTAGGCCCATATACCCTAAACCATGAATTGGGTTCATAACTAACATATGGGCCAGGCCCATTCAAACCTAACACAACAAAGGATATATATATGGAAGATATATACATGTAAATAATCGAAACAAGTAAACACACGTATGGGTTCAAGATGAGATACTTGAACATCAATGAATGCAAATTAACTTAAGTGTCTAATGAGATTAGAACACTTGTAGGTTGTGAAACAAACGAAGAAACCAAACTAAAACAAGTTGTTCTTGGAACGCAAACTAGTGAGTTCATGTTTTCCCCTTTTACTTAAACATTTTTATGGTTTTAAACGTTCGGGGATGCATACATGTTGTAAATTGTATAGCGGGGAGAAAATGGAACCAATTAGATAATATGCGATTAGGTGTTTAAAATCAAAGGGGCAATTAATCAATAATAGTAGCCGAGGAACAATTGGATAGATCTATTGGGTGTGGACAAGCCCCACTCTGAATAAAACTTTGTCCGTTCAGAGTACTTTTGTGTCTAAAATTTGTATCGATGACACTGATAAATCGTCAAGGGTTGGTCGCCTCCTTGTTCGGCATACAGATTAGTGTCCTTGCAAAACACTAATGATCACACGGATTTCATTTTTAAGCTATACAAACAAAACTTATGATTGCAAATGTTTTTGAAGATTCTTTTGACACTAAAACTAATAACATGAATTCACTCAACCTTTGTTGACGTTTTTCAAAACTAACATGTATTACAGGAGACTAGTGGACGAACCAAGGAAAATGCGTGACCGTGGAATGACAAACAAGGGTATGGAAAAATGTTGTTTTTGGTTGTTGGTTGTTGTTTTAAGACTATGTATTTTGGGAACTACGTTGTAATGTGTGGTGCTTTCAAAATAAACTTCTGGTTGTAAATAAGTGTTGAATAAATGTATGGACGAAAACTTGTTATGTTTTTACATGTTTTGTTTACTGGATTGAATGCTATGAATATCGCTCTGGTCACACCTCGCGACGCTTCCGCTAAACCGAAATTTGGGGTGTGACAGACCTGGTATCAGAGCATCAATTGTAGTGAACTAAATTCTTTTGGAGTCTAGTCTACAATTTCAAAAATGGTCTTTTAATAAAACTCATGAGTCATATGCGAAATTGTATCAAGAACATTCCACGGCATGGTTACGAAGGTCCACTAGTACTAAACAACAATCTAAAATGGTAACGCAAGGACACTATATGGATAGGTCTTGGAGGTTAGACTTGATAACAATAAGTTGAATCAAAAACGATATGTGATATAACTTAGAACGGAACTAAAACACAATTGCCCAAAATATATTATAAGTTGTTCATTTTAAATAAGTTAGTATGGATTATTTTTCCAGGATATGTCTTCCAGTTCGGATTCAGACTCCACGGGTTCCCTTTTTGACGTAGATTATATACCACTTGATGACCCAGCCCCACCTATTATTGTCATTTCCTATGATGAGGATTCAGACGACGAGTGGATGGCCATTGACTTCCAGCCATTCGCTCTACCCGACCCTGAGCCTGTAGCTTTTTTCGTTTACCATTTAATGTGGTAGATCCTGCAGATGTCGATCCTGACGCCCCTGATCATGTTATTCCCCCTTTGATTGATGCTCCTCGCATGATCGAGGCACCTCCCATGGATGATTTTCCCCACATGGATGTTCATGACGTTGATGAGGATGACGAGGATTTCGTTATCCCTGTGATTCATGTGGATCACGTTGACGATGACCTTGGCATCGGCGACGACTTCAAGATTGCTCTCTTGGAGGTAGCACAACCAGAGGTTGTGGTAGTTGATGTTTCCTCTTCTGCACCTACCTCTCCACAGACACCTTCACCTATACATTCTCCCGACACTGTGTTACCCCCATCACCGATCGCTCCACTCGCACTTGTTGACCAGATTTTACCAGATCCCCCTGTTGTCGACCCTGTTCCACCGGATTTTCCTCCATATGACCCATATATACCTCAGATGCCCCCCGTTGACCCTGTACTGCCCCTGTACCACCTTTTTTTCCATGGGGAGATGTTGTACCTCATGGTGATCATTTATTACCACCCTTTCCATTTATGAGTTCTTTTTCCTCCACTTCCACGACACCGACTTTCGGTGCATATCAGGACCCGTTTGCAGCCGGGCCGTCACATGCTGCTCCCAGCCACCCCATGACGGGATATCCATTTTACTTACCTTCCACTATGGCTGGGGATCCGTTTCATACCATTCCACCCCTCCATGGTCCGGCCACCTATCCTCCCCTTTACTACCCGGACGTTCGTCCTCCACCACCACCGGGCATGAGCCCATCTGATCCCTATCACCCTATTCATATGCCACTCACCACCACCGATTATCGCCTTACTTCCATCGAGATTCAGCTCGGTATTGTGTTTGATCGTATACATGAGCTTAGGGCTCAAGTGACCGCATTACAGGCATCTTAGGGTGCTCCCTCATCCTCCTACACTCAGCCACCTCCACCCGTATCTGCACCCCCTCCACCACCACATGTACCGACCTCTACACCAGCACCATCCTCCTTAGCACCATCCCCATCATCATCCGTGCTGCCACTTCTCCTATCGAGAGGCACGTTAGCGCCATTGAAGAGGAGATGGCATACATCCGCGGTGTGATCCGCGTCTCTTCACCTCCACCCCCACCTCCGATCTAGTTGTGGTATATAGTCACGTTTTTTAGGGTTAGGCCCATAACAGGTTGTAGCAGGTAGAAGACTTCTGAAGATATATATAGGTCAACTTGATGACGGAAGGAACAATGCAAAGAAAATATTTACTTTTGTTTGTATTGTGTAAACTTGTATGTTGGGGCAGTGAAAGCTCCAAATCATTTTTGTTCTTTGCAAAAACTTATGTAACAAGTTGACAATATATATATAAAAGTTGGTATCTTCTTTTTATGCGTTGTTGTTGTTTATTGTTGATGGTGTTTATGTTGTGGTGATTCATTGTATGGATGTTTATGCTGTGGTGATTCACTGTATGGATGTTTATGTTGTGGTGATTTATTGTATGGATGTATATGTAGCGGTAATTGATGGTATGGACGATATTGTTGTGGCAAATTATTCAGCCGCTTTATTTTGATGATTCATTGTGACACGATTTGTTTGTTTATTTAATTTGGGCCATGAACGACAATATTTATTTTGAATATTTGTCTAATGTTCTTCCATATGATTTTCATATGAAGATAATGGCACCAAGGAGGAGAAATATAAATGATATCCAAACTCCTTTACATACAACCCAAACTGAACTTGACGCTATGCTAAATCAACGCATTGCGGATGCGTTAGCACAGCATGAAGCTAATCGTGCCCGTACGGATACCGAAGCTAGAACACGAACTCCACCAACGGCACAAAACCCTATGAACGGTTGGTTATTCATAACCTTACCAATAAATTCTCATTAATATTTATTTGCAAAAATATATATTATTGATAATTTTTTAAAACAAACATTTCAGGATGCACCTATAAGTAGTTTCTAGACTGCAAACCTCTGAATTTTGACGGCACTGGTGGTGCCGTAGCCTTCGTTCGTTGGACAGAGAAAATGGATTCGGTTATTCGTATGAGTGGTTGTACTCCTGATAAGATAGTGTTGTACGTTACGGGTATGTTTTTAGATGAAGCTTTGTCTTGGTGGAACTTGCAAGTACAAACATTAGGAGAAGTAGCGGCTTATGCTATCACATGGAATCGATTAAGGGCCAAGTACTATTCGAGGGAAGAGTTACAAAAGTTGGAAACCGAATTCTGGAATTTGGCGATGGTTGGGTTAGATATATGGATATACGCAGCGTTTTCATGACCTCTCTCGGGTTATCCCTTATATGGTAGAGCCTGAGTTTAAAAGGATTGAACGATACATCTGGGGACTGGCCACGAAAATTCGAAGCATGGTCACGTCGTCGCACCATGCGACGATTACTGAGGCTATTACCATCACAGTTAGTCTTACCGAAGAAGCGGTGAGAATGAATAAACTTTCAAAAATGGGAGCAGGGAAAACTGGAGAGAGACACGTAGAATCATCATCTCAGGATAATAAGCGAAAACATTCTCACTTTAGGAAGGGGTTTAGGCAGGAGGACAAGAGAAAGGAAAACCCCTAAACAAAAAGAGGAAAAGGATTTGTGGCAACAACAGAGACCAAACCAAAGGGTTATGCAGGAAAGGCACCAAAATGTAACAAATGTGGTCTCCTCACTATGGCGTGTGTCGAACAACTAAATGTGAGAAGTGTGGAAAGATGGGTCATCGTGAGGAGAATTGTTGGGAAAACAACCGAGGGAATCGTAATGAGGGCAGGAAAGATAGAGGAAACAGGAATGACAATGGATATGGGCAAGGCAAAAACCGAGGATGTTATAATTGTGGCGAAGTGGAACACTACAAGAGAAACTGTCCCAAGGAAAACACGGCTCAAGGGCGGGCGTTTTTTATTGGAGCCCAGGAGGCACGTCAAGACCCAAATGTGATCACCGTACGTTCCCTGTTAATGATCATTATGCATCTATACTTTTTGATACCGGTGCCGATTTTAGTTTCGTATCCTTAGAATTTAAAGATGTCCTTGGACTAGATTCGAATAAACTAGATGTTCCATTCACTATCGAACTAGCGAATGGAAAGACGGTGGAATCTAGTGAAGTTATTAAAGGATGCTTTTTGGAACTTGGTGGACAAAAATTTAGCATTAAATTGTTACCTATCCAGTTAGGTAGTTTTGACATAGTAGTCGGTATGGATTAGCTATCCAAAAACCAAGCCGAAGTCATGTGTTATATCAAAACCATTCGAATTCCCCTACCTAACAACGAAACACTTATTATACATGGTGAGAAGAACGACACACCTTTACGTATTATTTCATGTATGAAAGCTCAAAAATGTTTACGAAAAGGATGTGTAGCATTCTTGGCTCACGTCATTGATAAGAAGACTAAGGACCCAAAGCTATAGGAGATCCCAATTGTGAAAGAATTCCCTGAAGTCTTTCCAGAAGACTTGTTGGGAGTGCCCCCACAACGACAAGTTCAATTACATATAGACTTAATTTCAGAAGCTGCACCTGTGGCAAAATCTCCTTATCGATTAGCTCCTTCGGAAATGCAAGAATTGTCCACACAACTTCAAGAGTTGTTGGACAAGGGATTCATTCGACCCAGCTTCTCACCATGGGGAGCTCCTATTCTGTTCATAAAGAAAAAGGATGGTAGTCTTAGGATGTGAATAGACTACCGAGAACTAAACAAACTCACGATAAAAAACAGGTATCCACTACCTAGGATCGATGATTTGTTCGACCAACTTCAAGGATCTAGCTTTTATTCAAAGATAGATTTAAGATCCGGATACCATCAACTTAAAGTTCAAGAGGAAAGCATCCCAAAGACGGCATTCTGAACTCTTTACGGTCACTACGAGTTCCTTGTCATGCCGTTTGGTTTAACTAATGCACCCGCAGTGTTCATGGATTTGATGAACCGAGTGTGCAAACCATATCTCGATAAGTTCGTGATAGTATTCATCGATGACATACTGATATACTCGCGAAACAAGAAAGACCACGAACAACACCTTAGAACCATTCTTGAGCTTTTGAAAAAGGAGAAACTGTATGCAAAGTTTTCCAAATGTGAATTTTGGCTTCGTGAGGCTCAATTCCTTGGACATGTTGTCAATGAGAAGGGCATACATGTCGACCCGTCTAAAATAGAAGCCATTAAGAATTGGAACGCACCTAAGACACCCACTGAAGTACGCCAATTTTGGGATTGGCAGGTTACTACCGGAGATTCATTGAATACTTTTCAAAAATCGCCCAACCCTTAACCTCCCTAACTCAAAAAGATAAGAAGTTTGATTGGGGAGAAAAACAAGAAACGGCCTTCTAGTTACTTAAAGATAAGCTATGTGATGCTCAAATCTTATCACTTCCATAAGGCACTGAAGAATTTGTAGTCTATTGCGATGCATCACACCAGGGTTTAGGATGTGTGTTGATGCAACGAGAGAAGGTTATTGCGTATGCATCACGCCAACTGAAGATTCATGAGAAGAACTATACCACACACGACCTAGAGTTAGGTGTTGTGGTATTCGCATTAAAGATCTGGCGTCATTACTTGTACGGCACTAAGTGCACAATCTTCACCCACCACAAGAGTCTTCAACACATATTTAACCAGAAGGAGTTAAATATGCGCCAAAGGCGTTGGCTCGAGTTGTTGAACGACTATGATTGTGAAATCAAGTATCATCCGGGCAAAACGAATGTTGTCGCGGATGCTTTAAGTCGGAAAGAACGACTGAAGCCTTTACGTGTTCGATCTTTAGGGCTCAAAATTCAAAATAACCTTATATCTCAAATTCGTGACGCTCAACAAGAGGCACTGAAGGAAGAAAATGTTGGAGCTGAAATGTTTCGAGGAATGGAGAAGCATCTAGAGCCAAAAGAGAACGGAGCCTTATACTTTGTAAACAGAATTCGGGTTCCTCTTTTTGGTGGATTGCGAAATATCATTCTAGACGAAGCCCTT
Source organism: Scalesia atractyloides (assembly GCA_947069175.1). Lineage (NCBI taxonomy): Eukaryota > Viridiplantae > Streptophyta > Magnoliopsida > Asterales > Asteraceae > Scalesia > Scalesia atractyloides. The sequence continues at coordinate 96,186,783 of CAMTDV010000005.1, read as the reverse complement.
AAGTCTAAGTATTCAATACATCCCGGAGCAGATAAGATGTATAGCGATCTTAAGGAATTTTATTGGTGGCCTAATCTCAAGGGAGATGTTGCAACTTACGTTGGTAAGTGTCTAACGTGTACAAAGATCAAGGCCGAATACCAAAAGCCGTCAGGATTGTGACAACAACCTGAAATTCCCATGTGGAAATGGGAACATATCACCATGGACTTCATACCGAAATTACCCAGGACCTTTCATGGTCACGATATGATATGGGTAATTGTCGACCAATTGACTAAATCAGCTCACTTCTTGCCGATACGCGAGAAAGATAAAACTGAAAAGTTAGCTGAACTATATCTCAAGGAGATTGTGACAAAACATGGAGTGCCTATTTCGATAATCTCTGACAGAGACAGCTGATTCATGTCAAGGATTTGGCAGCCTTTCAAAAAGGCTTTTGGGTCTCGATTAAACCTAAGTACAGCCTTTCATCCTCAGACAGATGGTCAAAGCGAACGCACAATTCAAAATTTAGAGGACATGTTGCGTGCTTGTGTGATGGATTTTGGCGGAAATTGGGATACTCACTTGCCTTTAGTGGAGTTCTCATACAATAACAGTTATCACATGAGCATTCAAGCAGCTCCATTCGAAGCGTTATATGGGCGAAAGTGTCGATCTCTGCTATGTTGGGCGGAGTTAGGCGACAAACAGTTGATAGGTCCAGAATTGGTTCAAGAAACTACTGACAAAATATTTAAAATCCGAGACTGTATTAAGGCGGCTCGAGACAGACAAAGAAGCTATGCGGATAAACGTCGCAAACCGTTATCTTTTGAGGTTGGAGACAAAGTGTTGCTAAAAGTCTCACCTTGGAAAGGAGTAACGAGATTTGGGAAACAAGGAAAACTAAGCCCGAGGTACATTGGACCATACGAAATCTTGGAAAAGATTGGACCTGTCGCCTACAAATTGAAATTGCCCGAAGCCCTTAGTAACGTTCACGATACTTTTCACGTGACAAATCTCAAGAAGTGTCTTTCTGACGAGTCGCTTATTATTCCTCCGGACGAGATCCATATAGACGAAAAACTCCACTTCATTGAAGAACCTGTTGAGATTCTTGATTCGAGAGTTCAGAAAACAGGGAGAATTCGTATAAAACTAGTTAAGGTCCATTGGAACTCTAAGCGCGGACCCGAGTACACTTGGGAACGGGAAGATGAAATCAAGAAAAAGTATCCTCACCTGTTCGAGAAGGTCTCTACAGATGTTGACATGACCTAAATTTCGGGACGGAAGTTTCTTGAACAAGGGGATAATGTGACACTCGGCAAAAATCCCGGTAATTCCGTACAACCTGAACAACTATTGTAATATACATTTGCGCGTTTCCGAATTGAATTTATTTAAACGAGTCCTAAATGTTTAGGATTACCTAAATCATAGCTTAGTATGATAACAGATCCGCCACAACAGAAAACAACTTAAACTATGTCTTAAACTGGCGGCAGGAACGCGAACAAACATTACTAGTCAGTACTGGTCGCGGTACAGTCTGACACAACAAAAACGAGACATGAGATATGTCTGTATGTAATACTACATGAAAATGTCATCTGAAAATATATATATGTGCATTATACTTTAGGAAATTCTATTTAAATCACGAATTGTCCATGTTCGCTGAATAATACAGTAATCTTGCGGAAGTGCACAACATTTCGCAGAGCGAAACAGTAACTGTCCGAAAACTCGAAAATAAATATTAATTATTATATAATATAACGGGTATTAAAAATGACACAAAATCCGATAATAAAACAGGTGCAAAATCAATTTTATTTATAAAGTTATATAAGTTATGCACAATACAAGTATTCAACTCGGTACAGGATCTGAACCAACTTTTTCAACCGGACAACGAACCGACAATTTGTATGGGTTAGTTGGACCTAGTGTCACATTATTTTAAAATGTTAAGCCTTGAATTTTTATAGAGAATTTTATACAAATTATCAAAGCTCTTGAAAGTTTATATAAATACAAAGTTAAAAAAAACAATATACCCCACCTATGCTCACGGTTTTGAAGGTGCAATGGGGTCCACCAAATCTTTGGCAACATATAGAGGATGATTAGTGGAAAACCCAAGATCATAATCTTCTAAAACACCAAAAACACTCTACCATTTCATTTTCCCAAACGTAAACCTTTCAACCCTTCTCTTTCCTCTCCAATTTTCGGCCAACACCAAGAAATCAACACCATTTTTATTTTTCAAAAACTTAAACAATCTACATTCAAGCTAGTATGGAAGATTCAAAACCTTGGTGAAGCTTGGAGGTGAACTTGGAGCATTCTAGCAAAACTTGAAGTTTTTGAATCATCATCATCTTCATATCATCACCTTGTTCTTACTAGAAAAGTTGTAAGAATAAAAAATCCACTTCTACATTCTTAACATTTTTTGATTTTCTTAACATTCAAGTTCATCTCGAATCCATCACACTAAACCCACTTGAAAAGTAACAAGAAAACAAGAATCATACGAATGATCATATTATTTTTAGAAGATTTTTTTATGAACTTGGAATAATTATATGGAAGTATTCATGAATCTTGCATATTTATGAACAAAAGTATGATCTAAAACACATGCATGTTTAGTCTAGCAAGATTCACCGACAAAAAGTTATGAACCTAAGTTTTTATGATTTTAAAATAGTTACATGTACATGTAAAACATGAAGGATTATTTAAAACCCCAAAACTTGAATTTTTATTAAAATAGGTAACTAAAGTTTCCATATATGGAAAGCTCATGAACATGAAATTTGTTACAAAAAGGTTTTCAAGCACATGTTCACCTTTAAAATGACATATTATGATATCTAAAATATGGAATTTTAAATATAACTGTGATTTACTAATTTTTGACAAAACCCGTGAATAAAGTTTCCTTTTCAGGAAAGTTTAGACTATAAACTTGGTTCATTACATTTTTGTTGAAAGTACTTAATGATATTGATACTTGATGATGTTGAAGTTGAAAAATGATATAGAAACAATTTTTAAAAACTTGGGAAACGTCCATAGTTCAAAAGAAACTATGGCGAAATTTTTATAAATTCATGAATGGTATTAAAAGATATAAAAAGAAGGTTTGACAACTATGAATGACTTGGAATTTATAAAATATACTAAATGGATTTTGGACAAAAATATGTAAGTTCATATTTTTCTAAACTAAAAAGTAGTAAAGTATGTATTTAGAAAAAAATAAAATAAGTAAATATATACTTTAAATGATCATCAAGTATCATGACATATTTTTTATATATTTTGTATATAGATCAAGTAGAATTTAATACAAAAATATATGGTTACACAAAACTATACAATACGTATAAACCATTGACAAGTGGAAGTTAAAAACATAAAATGTCCATCCTTGGACATATACAAGCAAAACGGACGATTCGGACACTTTGGACAATTCGGACAAAAAAATAGATATATACATATATGGCACAAAACAAATCGGATGACGAAAACAAACCAAACCGACACCAAATAAACGACCACTACCAAATTATTAGCCGTTTCACACACTAAGGAAAAACGAGTGGTTACGAAAATGTGAAACATATTTTTATAAAAACTAGATTTTATAAAAATAAACACAAATATTATTTTCATGGGTTAAGTCCATACTTGGACTAAATAAGAATTGGGCCAAAAATCTCTTTCAAGCTACAATTGGGCTAAGATAACTTTAAATGAAGCCCACTCTTATAAACAAGCCCACTCTTTACAGATTGTTTTTGGGCTAAAGCCCACTTTGTAAATATAGTATGGACCAAGCCCACCCTTATGAAAAGAATACATTTGGGCTAGGCCCACTTTTATATAATTCAACATTGGGCTAGGCCCATACACAATAAATAATTTGGGCTTGATCCACTATGAACAAAACCATATGGGCTAGGCCCACATTAATTAAATCACTTGGGCTAGGCCCACTTAATTAAATTAACTTAGGCTAGGCCCACACATGTTAAAAACATATTGGGCTAGGCCCATCCCAATTAAACCAACTTGGGCTAGGCCCATACATATAAACTAACTTGGGCTAGGCCCACACAAGTTAAAGAATATTGGGCTAGGCCCATGCTAATTAAACAAATTGGGCTAGGCCCACACACATGAAAGTAGTTGGGCTAGGCCCATATACCCTAAACCATGAATTGGGTTCACAACTAACATATGGGCCAGGCCCATTCAAACCTAACACAACAAAGGATATATATATGGAAGATATATACATCTAAACAATCGAAACAAGTAAACACAAGTATGGATTCAAGATGAGATACTTGAACATCGATGAACGCAAATTAACTTAAGTGTCCAATGAGATTAGAATACTTGTAGGTTGTGAAACAACCGAAGAAACCAAACTAAAACAAGTTGTGCTTGGAACGTAAACTAGTGAGTTCATGTTTTCCCCTTTTACTTAAACGTTTTTATGGTTTTAAACGTTCGGGGATGTATACATGTTGTAAATTGTATAGCGGGGAGAAAATGGAACCAACTAGATCATATGCGATTAGGTGTTTAAAATCAAAGGGGCCATTAATCAATAACAGTAGCCGAGGAACAATTGCATAGATCTATTGGGTGTGGACGAGCCTCACCCTGAATAAAACTTTGTCCGTTCAGAGTGCTTTTGTGTCTAAAACTTGTGTCGATGACACTGATAAATCGTCAGGGGTTGGTCGCCTCCTATTTCGGCATACAGATTAGTGTCCTTGCAAAAACTAATGATCACACGGTTTTCATTTTTAAGCTATCAAACAAAAGTTATGATTGCAAATGTTTTTGAAGATTCATTTGACACTAAAACTAATAACATGAATTCACTCAACCTTTGTTGACGTTTTTCAAAACTAACATGTATTACAAAAAACTAGTGGACGAACCAAGGAAAATGCGTGACGTGGAATGACAAACAAGGCTGTGGAAAATGTTATTTTTGGTTGTTGGTTGTTGTTTTAAGACTATGTATTTTGGGAACTACGTTGTAATGTGTGGTGCTTTCAAAATAAACTTCTGGTTGTAAATAAGTGTTGAATAAATGTATGGACGAAAACTTGTTATGTTTTTACATGTTTTGTTTACTGGATTGAATGCTATGAATATCGCTCTGGTCACACCTCGCGACGCTTCCGCTAAACCGAAATTTGGGGTGTGACACAACACGCGGCATGGGTAAAAATCTAGTGTTATATAAATTTTAAGTTTGTGGTTATGACGTGTGTATTTTAATCTACGTCGTTAATATGATGAACAGAGGTGATATCGTCTCAACAATATCGATACCACGGATCAAACAACATTAGTACCAATATGGGTATTATCACACGAGTCGGTATCCTTTTGGTCTTTATTTATTGGGTTTTATATTATTACAAGAAGTGGCGAAACTACACCAATATCATAATGATTCAAATCGATAACCACAGTGTTTCTGCTGCAATGCGCGGATCAAAATCTAGTTTTATAGCAATTCCGTGCTACATAGAGCACAGTTCCTTCATGTTATTTATCCATCAATTAATAGAGCTTCAGATTTCATACAACAAGTTGCTAAAAAGCTTCATTTGCTCAGCCTGTAGCGCAATGATGATCGACAAGCTCCCGTCATTTATCGGGCTTGGTAACACAAAACATAGACCTTCGGACGAGATCCTAGGAGGCCCAATGAAGATGGGCCTGCACCAACCAAAGTCAGCATCGTAAAACGGGAGCCTAGCCCAACTTGAAATTACAGTATGGTTATAAGAAACAATACGCTTTTGATTAATGTGTTGTTCCTGATAATCAAGTGCTGATTTTAGATAATCATCATTCATCATCGCTATCGCATCATGGATTTTACTTGCAGCGTGCCAGGTAAGTTTCGACTGAAGTTCGCTTGGTGTAGCTATAGCCGTGGCTAAGAAGACAGCATTCCCCAAATAGCCCGGTGGAAGTGGTGGTTGAAAGCGGGCCCGTCCATCCATGGCGATTAAGAGCTTGTCGTCCGTATCATCTGCTAGCCCGCAGGCTTTACATATGCACTTCCAAACATGGCCTGAGAGAATTTCAAAAGTTGTGTAGCTGATTGTGTTACCATCTTCCTTTGATTTCGCTTTGAGCACATCGAGTTGGTTACGTGTTAACTTGAAAATCGAGCATACGGTTCTGGTATCTGTTGATGGGATTGGGACTGGTGTTGGATCTTGTTGGTATTCTACGTGCTCAAAACGGGTTGTGGTGGGTCCTGGGCACGGAGAAGAGTGCGGTCTATGAAGGGTGGGAGAGTGACGTCAAGGCCGCGAGCTATATCGGACCATGACTTCATGAAGTGGCTCGCGGACATCCCATCCACGGCACGATGGTGCAAACCAACTCCTAGCGAAACCCCACCACATTTGAAGTAAGTTAGTTGCACACCAGCAGAGGATACGATTTAATTCCCAACGAGTAATCGACGACTGGAAGGAGTTTCAAAAACTCCAATCGAGGCGCAAAGTCACCGAAATCACTGATCATGCCGTTGGCTTCTGCTTCCAGAAACAAGGCACCTTGCCCTTAATTGATCTCAATTAGACCGTCTTGGTCTTGCTTAAATCGCCCTACCATCGGGTAAAACGCAACCAGCTCCCTGCTCAAAGCGTCCTTCATCACTTTTACATCAAAGAAGTTGGCAGCACCGTTGGGCCGGAAAAAGTACACTAGTTTTATGTGAAATTTTTGTGCTTTGTGATCGAGGCAAGAGCTCCATAACCTTGTGATTGGTGTCTCATCCGCTGGTCTCACCATCGTCGACTCTCTTACCACCACCTTCATCTCGATCGATCTTCACTACACAAACTAAAACTATCTCGTATATATCTTTTTTTAGGTTTAAACACCTTTTATAGTCTGTTGTGTTTTTTCTTTAATCCTTTCCTTTATGATGATATATATGTGTTTTTTCTTTACAAAGGTTTTTTTAATCATCGTTAGGTAGATTGTTTTGATTTGTCAAAAGTTTCTTTTAATCATCGTTAGGTAGATTGTTTGTTTTCATTTGTCTTATTCGGAACTATGTATTGGATTTGGTGCATGCTTTTCATTTAATAATATTATAGTCGTCTAAACAAAATGATAAGTGATAGTGAAAGGTTTCTTGTGCGTATCAATAGGGTCGTTAATGGTCAATTAGCATCGTTAATGGTTAAATAGGGTTGTTGATGGTCAAGTAGTTATTGATGTTCAATTAGGTAGCGTTTGATATGAAGGAACTAAACGCGTTTGATATGAAGAAACTAAATGCATGATGGAATGAACGTTTAGAAAGAATGAAAATTAGGTAACGTTTGATATAAAGAAACTAAATGCATGATAGAATGAACGTTTAGATAGAATGAAAGAAAGAAAGCATATTTATGTATATTATGTATTTAATAAAACATGTCTTTTCTTTGATTCCTTCAAATAAATGAAAAAAATGATAGAGAGCATATTTATATATTATGTATTTAAGAAAACATGTCTTTTCTTTGATTCCTTCAAATAAATGAAAAAAAAACAAAAACAATAATAATGATAATAAAATTATTATTATTATTATTATTATTATTATTATTATTATTATTATTATTATTATTATTATTATTGAGGTTTGGAAAACTATGTGCCTATTAATATTTTTTATGTTTTGCCAATGAGGTAGTGGTGTAGTGGTTGGGGGAAAGACTTGGTATTCATTGTGACAGCGCCCGATGTCACGGTGGCTGGCACGTCATTCCTTGCCGTTCAAAAAAAATATTTTTTATGTTTTGAAAAATCTAAATTAAATGTAATGCATAATTCGGTTTTGATAACTATGTGCCTATTAATATTTTTTACTGATCTAGGTGATGTTTGTTTTTTTAGAGGTTAAACGTCTGTAGTCTGCGGACCACATCTGCAGACATCTCCAACTGAAGAGGTGGACCAAACCTCTGTAATCTGCAAGAAGAAGACTGTTTTTTTTTTAATTTCGCTGCTGAACAATAATAATCAAACAATTTATCAAGATGAACAATTATAATCAAACAATTTATCAACATCAACATCTATTTAATCAAACAATTTATCAACATCACATCTTTATAATCAAACAATTTATCAACATCAACATCTATATTCCATTTAAACCCCAAAATTAACATAATCATAATCATAATCATAATCAAAATCAGAATAAAAAACAAAAATTAGAATTTAAACAAGAAAAATTATAATAATCATAATCAACATCAAGATACCCTGTTGTGGAGGTGGGGGAGCAGGTCGCCGGAGCTCGTGGAGGTGGGGGAGCACGTCGCCGGAGCTCGTATGGAGGTGGAAGAGGGTTGCGGCGGCAGGGGGTATGGAGCTCGTATGGAGGTGGAGGAGGGTTGCGGCGGCAGTGGGTATGGAGGTGCAGGAGGGTTGTGGCGGCAGGGGGTAGGGGTTGGCGGAGGTGGGCGGCGACAGATGGGGATGTGGGCGGCGGTAATGAAGGTGGTGGCTGGGAGGAGGAAAGGTTAGAGGAGAAGAAATTAGGGTTTGTGTGTGTGAGACCTGTGTTTGAAAGGGCAGAAGAGAAGAGGAGAAAGGTTAGAAGAGGAGCAGAGGTTAGAAGACTTGAGTCAGGGTCTGCACCAAAAAGAGGTCTCGTGAACTTTTTTAATGAAAAATCTTTGAGAAAACAAACAGTCTTCAAACTCAAAAGTTTGCGCGTGAGCTGTTCGAACGTAGACATAAGAGATCAGAAAACACTTCTTAAAAAACAAACACCACCTAACTGATGCGTGAACAAGTCATGATGCTCATGTAGCATATAATGTTGTTGACTTTTTGACGTGAAGCCTTTTTGAATTTTATATAAACGTTACAGTTTGCAGTGAAGGGCATTAAGATTGTAGATGCTGATCTCCAAGCAATTGTTGGTTAAATACTTAAGTATGAAGTATAATATCACTAATCAGGCCTGATCGGACCTAGGTTACAAGTAGGGTGAGGCGGTCCATCCTTGAAAAAGATATTTTATATGTAATTTTTAAGCAAAAATCTCGATCGTCCCCTTTAAAAATCTGTAATCGCCCCCTTGAACTTGGACATAAAGATGTGAAACAAAAGGAAAAAAAGCGTTCACCGGAAATTGGAGAGGTGGGTGCTCGATTTGTGCAAATGAAGAAGAAGGGAAAGAAGTCAAGATGGTGATATTTTTTATTATTGTGGTTTTTAACATGGACCCATTGTCAATAAAAATAATCTTACACCAAAATAAGTAGGACTGTTCATTTATACTTGTATTGTGAACTTTTTTAAGTATCTATCTTTTGTTTACCATTTTTAATTTAACTTAATAAAGGTGTATAAGTTTTGTATTTTAGTAATAATTTTTATATTTGGCTTAGTTTATTTATTTATAGTTTATTTGATTAAGTTTAACTTTTATATAATTATGTGTTATAACTTTTGTTCTCATTATCATAAATAAACATTTTTAAAGGTTATAACCTAACATTGGTGTTTCATACAACCTTTAATATCAATGACACTTTAAGAAAATTTAATATAAAAATGAGATTGTTCTTTCCCATTATTGAACCAGCAAATTATTATTTGTTTAGCATTTGAGAGGATTGAAAGTAAGGTGAAAATACATAAAGGAATGTTTTTATAAGTACTAAAATGAAGTTTTACAAAAATTTCAAGATATGTTATCTTTGTAGTTTTAATTACCAACTAAGATATTGAATTGTATTGTGTAGTGTTTTTATTATTTTTTTATTTTTAATATTGAGTAGTTAACATGGATTAGCATTGTATATTTGAAGACTTACGAGTTATGAGTTATAAATTATAAGTGAGTCCAATCACCGATGTAATTATGTGAAATCCATGTTAAATACTTAAATTTAAAGTGAATATGTGTTCCTGATACATGTTATTGACTTGAATGTGAATCATTGTAAGAATTTCCGTTTCCAATCTGACCCGAACCGAAAAAATATTATATATAAATACACATAAGACCCCTTGAAAATTTCCGCACCCATGAAAAGAATTCCTGGATCCGACACTGTGTATGAGTTATTTATTGATTTGAGTATTGATCTCAAAGTTAATCTCAATATCTCATGGGGTTAATTGTTATTTCGACTATTCGTTCCCAATTTTTTTTATTGATTTGTTATTTGTTGTGTTGTTTTTTTAAAAAAAATTAGTTAGCACATAAAAGATTTAATCTTTTTTTTTGGTTTTATTTGCAGTGTATAATTATTTAAGGGAAATTGATGACAAGTTTTAAAAATAATTCTTAAAAATAATTCAAAAGATAATTATTTGCTAAATCTCGTTTAAATAGAACTTACATATTGGAGGAGTATATGCTTATAAAAATTCATGTTTGGTTAATTATGTCAACAACTAGTAATTGTTAAGGTTTTTTTTTCTGCCTTTTAGGGGTTAAATTTCCACGTAAATGATTGATCTTTTATTTGCAATGTAAATCTTTTTAAGGGGAAATAGATGAAAAGTCTTGGAATTAATTCAGAATATATAGCATTAATTTTGTTAAAATAGAAGAATTTACACAATACAAAAGAATTTGCTTTAAAAAATTATGCTGGGTTAATTATGTCAAAACCTAGTAATTGTTTAGTTTTTAACTTTTTATAAATTTATTATTTTTAGAAGTTGGGATTGTTTAGCTCAAAATCACTGGATTTTCTTAAAATCTTGATCTCATCATGAGGAAATTTATAACTTTTAGCTATGGTTTGCTGAGAAACAGTTTTTATATATTGGGAAATGCAAAATTGTCCATGACTAACAGATGTTAATGGATGTTAAGTCAGTTGGACTAAAACGTAATGTTAAAAACTTTTTGGACTAACATGCGATAAACGAAACATTTGAAATAAAGTGGCAAAATGGCCTTACCTCAAGGTCTAAAATAACATTTTACTCTAAAAGCTACATAAAACAATTCAATTGAAATAAAATAAGTGAGAATATAAGAACTCTATCTGATTCATTTCTTGATCGATATATATACACATCGACATAAAGATACAATCAACGTATAAATGAAAATAACAATACATGAGATAAAGCAGAAGAGAAAATAAAGAAATATCTTCATTCGTAACACTCTCCTGAGATATATATTAGTATTTATTATACATGATTAACAACATACTTCAGGATGATGTTAAATATGTACTCAATACCTAAACATAAAAACTGATACTACTAGATCATTTGTGTTGGCTTGTTAAAAATTTTACTAAGAATACCTAGTAGGACAAAACTTAGTTATGGGAAATAGAGTACATCGTGTATAATTTTCCCACTGAATTCAACAAACATCTCTCAGTCTGCGGAGACCGATCTGGTATGATAGTTGCTCGAAACTGCTTCTAGGTAAATTTTGTGAATAAGTCAACAATTTTTCACTTGATTTGATACGGCGAACATTGGTTTCCCTTCTTTCTGCAAGTCATATGTTGCGAAAAACTTTGGTGAGTTGTGCTTTGTTCGATCAACCATGAGATGAGTTACAGACAAGGCGATGTGGATGGCCTTAATCGCTTTGTTGCTAACAACAACCCACCGATGATTAACTCCAACTTTCTACTCTTGTTAGCTTTTACATATATTTACCCAATTATTTAATTTAAATGATTTAAAATTTAAAATAAAGATGATATATAAGTCATTAAAGCACATGATGTACAAGTAGTTGAAGCACCCATCCAATTTAAAAAAAAAAGGAAACAAACAAACTCTTATTGGCCACATTTTAAAACAAAAGTCTCTTTGATGAAAGGCACCAGACGAACATACACGCGGCTTCATCGTTTCCATTATGGTGGCAAAGCCACCTCAACTACAAGTTGGGGTACAAGCGGCCGATGGAGATAGCCTTGATCGCTTTGTTGCTAAAAACATCCGGCCAAGGATGTATTCCAACATTTTGTTCTCTCAAGTTATGGACTCTATATTTGAAATATTACGTATTGAGACTTTTGAACATTGTCTGTCAAATGATGTTTGAAATTTTTTCATATATATTTTTTTTATATTTGCAATATGTATTTTGATGATATTTTTTAGTAGCAATATGAATTTTGATGATATTTATTAAAAAGAAAACACTTATTTTCAATTTACATCTAAACCCGAAAAACAAACAACATGTATCAAATAACACGAACCCAACCAATCCTGAACTTTAAATGAGTCGATTATCGGGTGTAACACCCCGATATAATTCAGAGGTATGTTGAAGGAGAGGGGTTATGACAATAAACGGGCAAATACATAAGTTGAGGGGTTGAAAATGATATAAATCCAAAATTTTGGCCTGCGGGAGGTCCTTGCGGACCGTATAAACATATCATTGCGGTTCACAAGGGGTGTTTAAAAAGTTATGCGCGGCAGGTCCCTTGCGGATCGTATGGCATACCTTTGCGGTCCGCAAGGGGTGCGCTGACCTCCAACAATTTGCTGGATAGCAACCTTCTTCTACACTTGATACCTTTCATAAAAATTGACACACTTCACCTCATTTTGACACCTCAAGTACCACTAATCATCTTTTTAGCACACCTTAGGACACTTGTCATGCTCCTAGCACATTAGGATTAGTATAAATAGGCTAGTTAGTCTTCATTTATCTTCACACCATTCTTTCCCATTCTAAAACTTCTTGTGGAGTTTGCACCTGCAATCAGGAGCCTCCTTCAAAAGTTCTAAGTATTTCCCTTTAGTCATTTCAGTTTAATAGTTAGATTTTTTTTCCAAAAGTCAAGCCGTTTGACTTTTACTTTGACTTTCGGTTCTAACCACTTTGGTCAACCTAAAATCCAATCAAACCAACCACGTGATCGTCATAATATAGGGTACAATTCCCTGCAATTATATTTCGTGATCATCATGTTCAAGTGGGTCAAGTGACGAGACAAATATATATTTCTAAAAAGTAAAAATGCCATTTTGGCAATAATCAAAGAATGAGTCCCCACGCATATGAAGCGTGTATTCTGACTTCCAAACAAATTATATAACATCATAAAATATATTTTGAAGTGCCGGACTTGTCACAAACCGATTTTCACATTCGAACACGTATTTATGTGCACGACTTATTAAAATGGCATAAACCATATAAACTAGTCGTAGCGGATCAAACCTTTCAAAATCAGAATGTATGGTTAATAACCTATATTACACGAGAATCCTCACTCGTATAATTATAGACCACATACTATCCAGTCAACGCTTAATCTCACGGAACCAATCGTAATTCTAAGTAACCAGTCAAAGTCCAAAGGAAACATGTAAACATTCAAAAGGATAATGTTTCCATCCATTCTAGACTATAGAGTCCTCTGGTAAATCACACATAAGTTAACAGTACAGTGTCCAGGCGTCTCGACTCTTAATTGTAATGAGCATATAAATAAGGGCGGGGTGTAGGCATATACCTGACAACGCTATGTATTAAAGATGGTATGTATATTAATTATGAAACTTAGATTCTGGTCCCCGACTATATTTACAAGCATGTAAAACTATTAACAAAAAATCTATCCCAATGAAAAAATATAATGATTACCAAATGGTTTTCATGTATAACAAATGATTTTCAAAAGGGTCGGTTAATAGTATTTACCAGCAAAAGCTGCCGTAGCTTTATAGATTAAACTTATAAGTGGCGATCCTCAATAGTAGGTTGGATAAGCCAAAGAGCTTTGGAATTTGCGACTCAATAAGCTAAAGACCTAAAGACCTATGATGTTTAAAAAGTTCTTTTTATTAGATCTACCTCTTGGGATATTTTGTAATGAACAATGTTATAGAGTTTATTAATATAATTAAAGCTTTTATACTAATACTTTATTACTCGATACTTCGTTGCGAATTATGATCTGTTATCCAACCTTCACGTATAAAAGTGGTTTCTAAATTCATGCATGCGTAAATAATTATTTAAAAATAACTTATTTTGGTGACCGGTACTTAAATCTATTAAACGGGCGGGTATTGACTTGTATGGTTTGGGTATGGTGTAGAATAGTCCCACTCGTATCATTATTAGTTCGTGTACGTATTTAGGTATGTATGTTCGTACGTATGTTTATTACATGAAGTGACATCCACCTTCTATCTCGATGTAATTTTAATTGTTTATATAACTCAAAACATAAACCTTACATCAATTAATAATAGAAGCAATACGAACCGATGATACTAAATGAACATAATTATTGATAAAAGATAGTAGTTATTACTTTCAGATTGCATACCATAAGTTGATAAAAAGCTCCATTTGCTCAGGTTCTAGCTTAATGACGATCGACAAGCTCCCGTTATTTATCGGGCTTGGTAACACAAAACATAGACCTTCCAGCAAGATCCATGGAAGCCCGGTGAAGATGGGTTGGCCCCAACCAAAGTCAGCGTCGTAAAGCGGGAACCTAGCCCAGCTTGAAATTACAGTATGGTTATAAGAAATAATACGCTTTTGATTAAGGTGTTGTTCCTCATAATCAAGTGCTGATTTAAGATAATCGTTGTTCATCATCACTATCGCATCATGGATTTTACTTGCAGCGTACCAGGTAGGTTTCGACTCAAGTTCGCTTGGTGTAGCTATAGCCTTGGCTGAGAAGCCAACATTCCCGAAATAGCCCGGTGGAAGTGGTGGTTGAAAGTGGGCCCGTCCATCCGTGGCGATGGAGAACTTGTGGTGCCTATCGTCTGGCAGCCCGCGGGCTTTACACATGCACTTCCAAACATGGCCTGAGAGAATTTCAATAATGTGTAGCTGATTGTGTTACCATCTTCATTTGATTTTGCTTTGAGCACATTGAGTTGGTTACGTGTTAACTTGAAAATCGAGCATACCCTTTTGGTTTCTGTGATCGGACTGGGACTGGGACTGGGACTGGGACTGGGACTGGTGTTGTATCTTGGAGGTATTCTACGTGCTCAAAAACGGGTTGTGGTGGATCCCGGGCACGAAGAAGAGTACGGTCTATGAAGGGTGGGAGAGAGACATCAAGGCCACGAGCTATTTCGGACCATGTGTTCATGAAGTGTATCGCGGACATCCCATCCACGCCAAGATGGTGCAAACCAACACCTAGCGAAACCCCACCACATTTGAAGTAATTTACCTGCGCGACCAGCAGAGGATATGATTCAATTCCAGCGAGTAATCGGCGACTGGAAGGAGTTCCAAAAACTCCAATCGAGGCGCAAAGTCACCGAAATCACCGAACCAACAACTTCACCCCCATCTCCGGTCAACTGCCCACCACCGAACACCTTCCACCACAACAGTCACCACCGCACCTCTTCACCACCCTCAAAACCACCGCAACACTACTTTCAAACCATCACCCGTACCCCGATTCAACCACCACCAGGTTACCACCTTCATCACGTCATCATCGTCATATTTTATTGTTCTTTTCCCGTGAATACGAAGAAGACAGAAGAAGCAAAATATGGTTACTTGTATACTTGATTGTTTGTTGGTTGAAACCACAAGAAACAGAGAGTATTGTGTTGCAAAGAGTATTGTGTTGCGGCTGATGCTTTAGATGTAGGAGATGGTTGAACTGTTGTGGTTGTAAAATAAAGAAAGATAATGGGTGGGGATTTATTTATTTTATTTATTTTTTATCTTTAACTTCAGGGGTAATTTAGTCATTTCACACACACTTAACTGAAAGTTTAACATAAGTTAGTGAGAAGGATCACCCGAGTGCAAAAGTTACAACCACTAGGATCAAGTATGTAATTATTGAACCATTGGGACCAAATCTGCAATATTTGCAAACCACAGGGACCAACCAAGCATTTAACTCTGACGTTCATTCTTGCTGGAAACTTCTCTTATTACGACGTCTGATTCTTTGTTGTTTCTTTGTCGTTCAGACTTCAGATCTAACTGTACTAACGGTTTTCATCATCTTTGTTGTTTGCATATTGATTGATTCACTTGGTGGTTTGCTTCTGATCTTATCGAAAACAAAGGTTCAACTAGAGATCTCCGACCGGCCCGACCGGAAAATCCACCAAATTTCCGGTTTGACCGCCGACCACCGGTCAAGACGGCCGGTCTTCTTCCAAACGGTTCTACCACCTCAACCGGACCGCCCATACATACGGTCCCCAGTCTGACCGGTCCGGTCCGGCCTTAAACACATTGCAATTTACACCATACTCTACCACACCCTACATTTGAAAACCTCCTAATAAATGCTAATTATTCTACCACACTCTACCCATCATTAATTTATTATACTACACTCTACCATTATCTTTCCTCTTAGACAATGTGTAGTCGTCAACAACCCACCCTTGGGCGTTTTGCGCTATGTGGCAGCCCAGTCAGCAATGGGACGTTTTCTAAAATGGGTGTAGTGGGGGTGTGGGCATTATATTAAAAAGGGGTGGTAAACAATTTAATAAAAAAAACATAAAAAATGGTATTGGGAAGCATAAGAATAATTGCATGTGATTGGCCAAAGGATTTCTTGTTGGGCGTTTTTGAAATCACGTGGACTTCAATTTTTTTGGGCAATAGCGCCCAATGGCGCCGGAGAGGGTGGGGGGTTGGGGTTGGGGCGCGATTGAGGGGTTTTGGGGAAAGACACGCCCGAGTATGGGTGGTCTTACAAGGAGAGTTGCATTTAGACACACCCTAATTATAACATTTCTAAATCATTTATTAATATTAAATAAGACTAACTACCCTAAACCCTTTTATTAAATACACTATACTAATATTGCTTTTATGAAATATTTCTTTTTTCTAGTGGACGTAAGCTATTGTTACTATCTTTAAAATGGTTATCTGTTATGTTTTTACAATATATGGTATATCACCACGCTCACAACCAAGTAGAATATTAGACATGCGCCGATACGGTTTGTCCATGAATTTTATTGGTTATCAATAGTCAAAAGTAATTAATATCTAATTAATTTAGTAGAGTGGGTGTAAATAGAAAATAGAGTATGATAGTAAATAGAATAACCCAGTACAAAAATGTCCATAAAATAGATTAAAACACCTATAAAACGTGTGCTAAATATAGCTAGCCTTTTGTTTTTAGTCGGGGATATTATAGCCCCACTTATTACACTGCTCTTTTTTTTATTGTTTGTGTGTTTCCATGTCTACGTCCATTTTCTATTGCTTATTATCATTTTGTGTACTGCCATCCAACACTACGTCTTCGTCTTCCCCGTTCAAAAGAATTATTGCAGACGTTTTCTCAAACCATTTAAAAAGATGGATGAATGAATGGATTTCACATAATTAAACCTAACCAATCCTTCAACAACCTCTACTACCTCCCTCATCCGATGCAAACCCGCACCAAGTTTGGAATTTTTAAACCTAAGCATCAGGCAAATTTTGCCTCTCTTTTCGACCCATGCACTCCATGTTGGTTTAAACACTGCATGGTTTCAAAACGGCGGCCAAAGATCCTCATTGGATGACCGCAATCGTGAGGAACTTGAGGCCCTTGCTAAAAATAAAACGTGGACTTTGGTTCCACGACCTCATTACACTAATGTTATTGGATCTAAATCGGTCTAGCGTATCAGATACCACTCATATGGCACCACTGAACATTACAAGGTTTAACTTATAGCGCAAGGCTTTACACAAATACCAGGCCTTGATTTTTCTCACACCTTCAGTCCGGTTGTCAAAGCTTCTATGGTAGGATTGTTTTATCTCTTGCAGTCTATGCAGTTATAGCGGTCCAAAATCATATATCGGTCAAGGTCCACTATATGATATATAGGTTATAGCGGTAATTTTTATACCATGCATAATTCATGTATTATATATAAATAAATATAAATACATATTTGAAAATATTGATAGTGGTATCAAATTCATAGTAATATCATGCAAAATATTAGTAGTAATATCAAAAAATAAAACATGAAAGTGGAAGTCCAACAATTTCTAGAGTTATGTTTAATTTTGTTGAAGGATGAAGAGCCAACGTCAAACGAATCCAGCAAATGAAGACTTCAGACCTTGATTTAGGTTTAGTTTTACGTTTGTGCAAACAAAAAGTTGATTAATATGGGTTTTTGGGTTGAAATATAAAAAAACCGCTAAAAGCAGTGCTACGATCGCTATACGGGTTTCAAATAGCGGTCAAATAGCGGCATTTAGCACCGCTAATAGCGGAACCGCTATTGTAACGCCCCAGATTTTAATATTTTTTTATATTATAATAATAATAAAATCGGGTCTTGAAATAGTTATAATAATAAAAACTCGTATATTTATCACAAGTCGAGGCGTTATTCATAATATATATATATATATATATATGAATATTTACCGTAACGACGTACGATATTACACGTTATTATTATTATATTATTATTTTTTTTTATTTTTTTTCTTTAAAAAATTCGCGTGCGAAATCGGGTCTCGAAGAGTGTTTGGGCTGCTAACGGGCTTTAGGCCGGTCCCCTTGAAACCCTAATGTTATAAGAACACCTTATCTCCTCCAATTGTAAACCCAAGCCCCCTTGTCCCTGTCCTTTGATTTTCCGGTGACCGAGCCGCGTTTCTGGAGAGCTCCGGCGACCCCCAAACACTCTAGGAAACTACCTCCTCCCTAAACCACCTCTCGGCCACCTCCCTCTCTCCTTGCAACAGAGCCGCCGCCACCGCAACGGTGGCGGCACACCAGCAACGAAGCCGCAGCAGTGGTAGTCCCTGCAGCGAACACCCACCGCCTCTCAAACCTTCACCACACTCCTCTCCCCCTCTCCCTCGCTCGCTGTAAACCGAAGGCCGGTCCACCGTAGAGCGGCGGTGGCAGGCAACACGGCAGACAACAATGGCACGGACGGGAGAAGGTGAATCGGGTCGGTTTGGGTCTCCATTCAGATTCGGGTTCGGGTCGAACCTGGGTCAGCTTTGGGTTCACTCAAGTTACAGCGGCGCGGTTCAGCTGTTCCAGTTCAGGTCACTCATTCTGTCAGATCAGTCGTTCCAGTTCAACCTCTATTCGGTTTCAGGTACGGGTCGTGCTTGATTGTTTCAGTTTCGCATTCAATTTTAATTGGTTTGTTGAGTTCACTTTTGGTTCCATCTAGATTCAGCAGGCTCGGGTCAACCCGGTCAAACCTGGTCAAAGCTCGAGTCACGGTCCATCTTCCAGTTTCGGTCAACTACTCGGGTCTCGTGGTACTCAATCGAATTCGACTCGACATGGTATAACCCTCGTATAGTTAGTTATTGGATATAATCGTTATAAGTGTATATTTACATAACTTGTATGTAGACGTAATTATATATATTGTTTCGTTATTATTGCGTTTTGAAATTTTTTCGAATTATTTTGATTGTCGACAAAAAAAAACTTATTTTCTTTATATGTTTTCGACAAATATATTATTATTAAATCGATGAATAATTTATCATATATTTTCGACAAAATATACTTATTTCTTATTATCTTAAAACATCAAATTATATTATAATTTCGACAATAACTATTAAGAAATATATATATATATATATATATATATATAATAATTCCTTTCGACAATATATATATATATATATATTATTATTCTTTTTGTTAAATATATAAATATATACTTTAGAGTCGAAAACTAAAGATAACATATCGAATTCGAATAATTTTTACAATATGTTGAAGATGAAGGTAGATATATTTAATCATTATTTTGACAAAATTCTAAATACTTTCGGCGAAATTTTAAAACTAAAATTGTTGTACAAACCATGCTATATATATATATATATATACTACGTTCATCCAGCTTCAATTCAATCCTTCGTCTAATCTCGATTACTCATACGCATTCGTTTTGCCATTTAAGGTGACCTCGGTGTCCCCTTTCTCCCACTCATCAACTCGTCGCGGATTACCAAAGAAGACTTAGCAATTTTGTGAGTACACTCGACCCACTTTCGTTTATAACACTTTTGGGTGTAACAAGTTTTACCTATACAAAAATCATAAACACTTCAACTTTATGAAACACACAACCAATCCTATACCCATGAATACTTGAATCGTATACTTGTTGCTTGTCTTGGATATTCGTTATGCTACGCTTTAGTCATTAACTATTTTTAGCCTTCGTTTGACATGCTTAGCGCTATAGGAATTCACGCATCCACCTCCATCGTGTTATTCGTGAGGTCATGTTAAAACATCGTGATTGCGTTAAGGGTTTAAATTATTAGTATTGCATGCCTTGATATTGCTCTTGTATAGATTTGGTTGCCATGAGGATTGTTAAAACTTTATTCGTATACGTATGCTATGCTTAAACTTGTGTACTCGCCTTTGCTTTTGCATTGACTTTATTTTAAAACATGTTACAGGTTGAAGGAGATGATGCTATGAAACCAAAATAGCAAGGACTTAGATACACACATTTTAGACGTTAGATTTATAAATGTTGTACCAAATTTTGTTATGTTTTATGAACTTATTGTATTGCTTCATGTTGTATTTGACAATGTTGTGAAATGAAATTTGGATTTAATTAAATATTGTCATTTATTAGCGTTGTGAGCAATGAGCAATCTCGTTTTCGTCTCATCCCGATGTTTCCGCCATCGGTTAGGGTGTGACAGATTGGTATCATAGCCATAACTATAGGGAATTAGGAAAATTGCCATGCTTTTGACCTAGTCTATAGTTTAGCACCACATTCGACCATACGTGATTCACATGCTAATTTATTGAAATGACTCTTATTGCTAAATTCATGAAATGCTTTACATGTTCATACTTGTTACATTATCTCAATCATACGCTTTCCTAATGCATTTACTCGATTCTACTAAACTCGAAAACACTCATATTGCACAACGAGACGACTCCACCAAAATAGGCGTGAAATCCACAATTTGGTGAATGACTCTCAATCCACCCAATCTTTTACGCGAAATTCGCCATCAAGTTAGGAGTGACATCCTCACCTTGACGGGAATTTCCAATTCAAACTCTAGTGGATCCTCGACAAAGTGTAAACTATAGTTTGACCCAACGAGTACCAACCACACTTAGGTACGAAATCGCCAAGTTACGAGTGAAACTCGCACCTTGTCGATTAAGTCTCATTCCTCGATTTTCAATCTCGCCAAAGTTTCGACTTTCCAATAATTAGAGACGTGTAGTAACAGGAAGGGTAAAATGTCGTTAATCGCTCCTCGACGAGAGCATTTTACCTATGCCAAAGCACGTTTCTCTAATTCGAAAGGATCTTCGAATCACTTTGGAATAGCCGACGTTTCTCTACCCGAAACAATCTAATGTTTTATAA
The DNA here is from genome assembly GCA_947069175.1 of Scalesia atractyloides. NCBI lineage: Eukaryota > Viridiplantae > Streptophyta > Magnoliopsida > Asterales > Asteraceae > Scalesia > Scalesia atractyloides. The sequence continues at coordinate 96,165,360 of CAMTDV010000005.1, read as the reverse complement.
ATTTCAATTTGTATGTGAACCTTATATATGCTTGTTACACTTCACATCATTTTAAGGTTTTTACACAAATCATACTTAACTTTTTCATATATATCTATACGTATTTACATGCATGATTTCAAGACGTCACCAACTATACTTATATTTCTCAAAAATCCTGAAATGAGAGACTCACCGTCGAGATAGCAGTGATTTCCTTACCTTGACAGTCAGACTCCGTTTCTTTCTTTCTTTAAAACGACCTCACCAACGGGTTAGGGGTGATTCCCATATCTCGATGGTGGTTACCAACCCTCCTTCTTGGAGACTTTATTATGTAAATCACTCGTTTAAAATTGTATGCCTAAATCTTTTCTCGTATTATCAAATATTCCTACTTAAGCAAATTTAAAACGTACTACTTTATCAAACGTAATTATTATCCTACAACCTGTTTCATACAAATCACGTATACGTATACTTGGTCACCACGTGAAACGTTTTGTTTCTCGATTTTCAAAACTTGACGGAATGCTACCTACCAACTTAATCGGCCTAACGAATACCTTGCCCACAAGTCTTATGTTTAACTTAATCACTAAAACTCGCTCACGCAATAACTTTATGTTAAGAATTTTCGTTTGTAAACAAAAAAATCAAACCAATATCTTATAGGCATTATGGGATCGTTGTACTAAAGGTGTGTTTGGGATTGCTTTTGCAACCTAATATTTTTATTTTGTGTTTGAAAGCACAAATATAATAAAATAAATAAAAATCTATTTTTAGTGTTTGGTAAATAATTAATAAAAAATATAATAATAATATATAAAAAAACTGATTGTTTATGTATTTTAGAGAATCAAAGCTCATCTGTTTATAACTTTATATATACATGTATATATATTTTCCAAACACTCAAATAGTTGATTACCTGATTATTGTGATATCAAATAACATAATCAAATCCAAACACTATCTTCCTGCAACACTTTTTGTTACAACTAATTATTAACTTTTGATTATTCAGAACGCATAATCTATTTTCAAAACTCAACCCCAAACACCCTCTAAATCTCTTATCGTGATTAATAAAACATTTTGCTAGACACTTTCAACGACCATTAAATCCATTATTCCATATTCCCTCTCAAGGGTCAACGTTTCACAAGAACCACTAAATTTCTAGTTTCTTATCTGGATGTAATATCCTTTGAAAACGATGCGAACTTACTCTTTTAAGACCTTATCATACATCACCCAAATGTCACCTCAATTTCAAAACACGTGGGCAAGAAAACTTTATAAGGACCAACCATCTTCGACTTACTTAAGTTCTTCTAAAACAAGTGTAGCATTCCTGTCCTTTACAAAATACGTAACGCAAAATCAATAAGTACTTTATATTCTTTTATATTCACAAGCTAGATCCTACGTGTAAGTCAAACTTAAACCTATTTTAGAAGCGATAACCTCAAAGTTTTTGCTCAAACAACTATACATGCATATCCTCGTACATGGTTTAGTCAACTGTTGCATGACATTTTAATTGTATCATTCGTTTTACATACCCTGATTTCTCGACTATTTTATGTAAATAAATTCGTTGCATACAATTCATAGCTTACGCACAATCATCGTCTTTTACACTTGTTGACGTTCATAATTATACACATATTCATGTTCATGAACATACGTGTCATCATTCATAGTTATACTTATCATCACATTCATGCATATATGTCTTACATCCATGCTTATACTTATTTCCATACTTCTGCTTATACTCATACACATACCTATACTTGTACTCGTATTCATACATTCGTGCCTATGCGCGAGCGAAACCCGAAGGATTCGCTTACGTGGGCCACATGCTATTTGCACGCAAACATGCTTACACACTACATTCTTACACGCACACAAACTCATTTTCAGAATTTATGAACACCTTAATCCATACGCCGCTAATACAAGCTATGCAGATCATGCGACGATTGGTATAATCACGGGTGCACCCGGGATTATAGCGATAAGCGCATGAGAACCATAGAGTATACTACCGTGTATGGTAAGACACGGAACGCAACATTGCATCGAATAACGGAACGGTCGCGACATGGCCAAAACATGGTGGATACGCCGCTGGTACTTCCTTTATATAAGTGTTTTCACCATGTTGCCAAACTTTCGTAAAACATGCCATGAGAAATTCGGTGTTTTACAGACCATAGTAAGACCTAATATGCAAACTTTAAATAACTCACAACTGCATTGCTAAGTGCGCGAATACACGATTATCCACGACGAGTCTTAATCCCTAACGCAACGTTTTCGTTTGTTCATATACATATGTCATCCTTATACTCATATTCGTTTATTTAGTCAAACGCTCATTCTTATGACTTCAGTATCCCCCGTTATCCTTGTCTTTCTGCAAACTCGTTTACAAACCATAAGGGTTAAACATTCAAACCCTAAATGCATTCTTACTCTAAAGCTATCTTGCATTCTCGTTGAGGTACAACACACTTAATTGGCCGCTACCTCGATAACTAGCTTATTTTAAATACCTAACCTTCTCGTTTTCCATTGTTAAGCAACTTTCCACAAAAACGAGATTTATTAACGCTCTTCAAAGTCGATAGAACTTTCTAACAACCTACGGTTCGACCACACTCACCATCAAACTGCATACCATTTCATACGAAAGCTTTTCAGCTTAGATGGCATATCGTCAAAGTTATTCAAGCTCGTTTAAACCACTCTCCTATACGCATACTTATACGTTTTACTTATGCTTGATGCCACAAGTCATTCGATTCAAGTAACCCCTTCCGCAAACCTAACTTTTGTTACTCTAAACTTCATGCTTTCCCTCACGTATCCAAAACTCCAAGACTTGCGCGTTAACCCTCATCCTTTAGCAAATCCCTTGTAAGTCTTCCTCTTGAATAAATTTCGGGACGAAATTTCCTAAAGGAGGGGAGACCGTAAAGCCCCAGATTTTAATATTTTTTATATTATAATAATAATAAAATCGGGTCTTGAAAAAGTTATAATAATAAAAACTCGTATATTTATCACAAGTCGAAGTGTTATTCATAATATATATATATATGAATATTTACCGTAACGACGTACGATATTACACGCATTATTATTATCATATTTACTTTTTTTCTTAAAAAAATTCGTGTGCGAAATCGGGTCTCGAAGAGTGTTTGGGCTGCTAACGGGCTTTAGGCCCGGTCCCCTTGAAACCCTAATGTTATAAGAACACCTTATCTCCTCCATTTGTAAACCCAAGCCCCCTTGTCCCTGTCCCTTTGATTTTCCGGTGACCGGAGCCGCGTTTCTGGCGAGCTCCGGCGACCCCCAAACACTCCGGAAACTACCTCCTCCCTAAACCACCTCTAGGCCACTTCCCTCTCTCCTTGCAACAGAGCCGCCGGCCACCGCAACGGTGGCGGCGCACCAGCAACGAAGCCGCAACAGTGGCAGTCCCTGTAGCGGACACCCATCGCCTCTCCAACCTTCACCACACTCCTTTCCCCCTCTCCCTCGCTCGCTGTAAACCGAAGGCCGGCCACCGTAGAGTGGCGGTGGCAGGCAACACGGCAGACAACAATGGCAGAAGGCAGCGACGACAGAAGGTGAATCGGTCGGTTTGGGTCTCCATTCAGATTCGGGTTCGAATCGAACCCGGGTCAGCTTTGGTGTTCACTCAAGTTACAGCGGCGCGGTTCAGCTGTTCCGGTTCAGGTCACTCATTTGGTCAGATCAGTCGTTCCAGTTCAACCTCGATTCGGTTCAGGTACGGGTCGTGCTTGATTGTTTCAGTTTCGCATTCAATTTTAATTGGTTTGTTGAGTTCACTTTTGGTTCCATCTAGTTTCAGCAGGCTCGGGTCAACCCGGTCAAACCTGGTTAAAGCTCGAGTCACGGTCCATCTTCCAGTTTCGTCAACTACTCGGGTCTCGTGGTACTCAATCGAATTCGACTCGACATGGTATAACCCTCGTATACTTAGTTATTGGATATAATCATTATAAGTGTATATTTACATAACTTGTATGTAGACGTAATTATATATATGATTCGTTATTACTGCGTTTTGAAATTTTATCGACACTTATGTTGTCGGGATTGTCCAAAAAAAGAGGAAACTCTGCCCGATTTTCTACAGGTAATATATTTATTAAACTATTCGACAAAATATATTTATTATTTGAACTATTCGACGGAATATATTTATCGATATTATTTTTTTTGTCGACAAAAGTATACTTATTTCTTTTTTGCTTTCGAAAAATAAATTTATGTTTATAATTTTCGACAAATACACTTATCTAAACGACCAAATATATATATATATATATATATAATTCCTTTCGACAATATATATTATTTTTTTGTTAAATATATAAATATATACTTTAGAGTCAAAAACTAAAGATAACATATCAAATTCGAATAATTTTTACAATATGTTGAAGATGAAGGTAGATATATTTAATCATTATTTTGACAAAACTTCTATAATACTTTCGGCGAAATTTTAAAACTAAAATTGTTGTACAAACCATGCTATATATATATATATACTACGTTCATCCAGCTTCAATTCAAATCCTTCGTCTAATCTCGATTACTCATACGCATTCGTTTGCCATTTAAGGTGACCTCAGTGTCCCCTTTCTCCCACTCATCAACTCGTCGCGGATTACCAAAGAAGACTTAGCAATTTTGTGAGTACACTCGACCCACTTTCGTTTATAACACTTTTGGGTGTAACATGTTTTACCTATACAAAAATCATAAACACTTCAACTTTATGAAACACACAACCAATCCTATACCCATGAATACTTGAATCGTATACTTGTTGCTTGTCTTGGCATATTCGTTATGCTACGCTTTAGTCATTAACTATTTTTAGCCTTCGTTTGACATGCTTAGCGCTATAGGAATTCACGCATACCACCTCCATCGTGTTATTCGTGAGGTCATGTTAAAACATCGTGATTGCGTTAAGGGTTTGATTATTAGTATTCATGCCTTGATATTGCTCTTGTATAGATTTGGTTACCATGAGGATTGTTAAAACTTTTTCGTATACGTATGCTATGCTTAAATTTGTGTACTCCATTTGCTTTTGCATTGACTTTATTTTAAAACATATTACAGGTTGAAGGAGATGATGCTATAAATCAAAATAGCAATGACTTAGATACACACATTTAGACGTTAGATTTATAAATGTTGTACCAAATTTTGTTATGTTTTATGAACTTATTGTATTGCTTCATGTTGTATTGACAATGTTGTGAAATGAAATTTGGATTTAATTAAATATTGTCATTTATTAGCGTTGTGAGCAATTAGCAATCTCGTTTGCTCTCATCCCGATGTTTCCGTCATCGGTTGGGGTGTGATAGCTATAGCGGACCGCTATTTGAACCGCTATGAGATAGAATGTCCGCTACGCGCTATAGCACGCTATTGACTGCATAGCTTGCAGTGTTGCACAAGTGGACGGTTAGATGTCAAAAATGCTTTTCTAAATGGCAATTTAACAAAGACAGTCTTCATGGAGCAACCACCGGGGTTCGGTAATCCTCAATTTTCCAATTATTTTTCAAATTATCCAAAGCTTGTATGGTTTGAAACAGGCTCTTCGCGCTTACTTTCAACGGTTGAGCACCTTTCTTATCTCATATGTCGCATGCAGTTGTGCAAATACATCCTTATTTGTTTTTAAGAAGGGCTCATGCCTTATGTACTTGCTGGTGTATGTCGATGATCTCATTCTCATTGGGAATAATGAGTCTGCTATTGCTTCTTTCATCACACGGCTTATCCAAGAATTTGCAATAAAGAATCTTAGAGACTTGAGTTATTTTTTGGGTCTTGAAGTGGCTTACACTTATACTAGTACGTTATTAACACAGTCAAAGTATGCTAAAGATATTTTTCTGCGTGCTAAGCTTTATGATTCTAAACCGGTGAGTACCCCCTCGCTCCTCATGAGTCTTTCACGACTAATTGGTCACCTTTCTCGGATCCTACATTGTATCGATCTTTAGTTGGCGCTCTCCAGTATACAGATCTCTCCTATGTTGTTAATCAAGTCTCACAATTCCTTTATGCCCAACTGTTGATCATTTTCAATCAGTCAAGCGGATTCTTAGATATGTCAAAGGCACCCTTTCATTTGGTCTCACTTTAGTCAGTCTCCTAAATCATCCATTCTTGGGTACTTTGATGCGGACTGTTTGGAGACCAAGGCAGTCAACATATGGTTACTCGGTATTTTTGGGTGGAAATCTCGTGTCTTGGGCTGCTTCGAATCAGTTGTGAATCTGAATACCGTGCAATGGCTAACACCACTGCTGAAATTGTGTGGATCACACACTTGTTACGCGAATTGCATGCTTTACCGTTGGATCGACCGACACTGATTTGTGACAACAAGAGTGCTCTGTTCATGACTTGGAATCATGTTGCTCATAAGCGTGCAAAACATATTGACTTGGATCGGGAACTTGTTAGCTCCGGGAAGCTTTATACAAAAGTTTGTTCCAATCAATCTTCCGGTTGTGGATATCTTCACCAAGAGTCTTCCACGTGTTATGTTTGAGACTTTCGCTCAATGCTTTGGCTTGGCCCACCACCGTTTCGATTGAAGGGGGTATTAGCCAATATTACAGAATAATACTGTAATTAATGTGCCAATGAGCTAATGGTGGAGTGGTAAGGGAAAGACTTGGTGTCCCAAGTTACCCAGATTCAATTCCTGCCCCCAACATTTAGTTTCTGCGGCACCTGGTGATGATGGGAGACTAGGCGAGTAGGCGGCGATCGCAAGTTCGATTTTTGAACTGAGCGGGTTTTGCCTCACCGCATTTTCGTGCCTTCAGGCGAGTGTTCACGGGCTTTGGCCCTAGGTGAGGGTTTTCCCCGGTTCGGAAGGCGAGTGTATCCTAATGTGGTGAATTTCGCCAGTAGCCCATTTGGAGAATTCGTTGGCCGTTCAAAAAAAATTCTAATTAATGTAATTTATTTATTTCCTTTTCTCTACCTGAAGTCATGGAGTGAATATTGTATCTACGTATATATAGAACATCAATCTTCATCTATTGAGTGAGATTAATTTTTACCAAAACTCACAGACCCCTTTTTAATCCGTCGGCTGAATTTGGCCCGCGATTTATAAATGTCTTTTTTATTGTGGACCCTATTGTACTTTTCAAGGATTTCTTTTTGTCAGCTAAAGTTTAAACGTCTTAGTTGGCTGATCTTGTTTGACGTCGTCTAATTATCTCTTTTTTGGTTTGTCTATATATTTTAACATCTGAATATTCATGTCTATTTCTTTTATTTACAAGGTCAATTTTTCTATTTTAATGATTTTCCCTTTACATCGTTTTAAAGTAAAAAATGATAATGGAATATTCTCATTGCCGCTAATAGAATTACCGGTTGGGGCGCTAAACACCACAGCCACTACCACTGCTTCCTACCATCGTTGTCTTGAGGCTCGTTTGGCGAAACCCTTTACCGATGGTGAGCCCGCTCCTTGTTTACATGTTTTTCATGTCTATTTCTTGGTCTGCTACCAGTGGTGCATCCAACATTGTGTCTCCATTTGCCCCGTTAGAAGAAATTATTGTATAAGATTTTTCAAACCACTCAAAAGATGATGAATGGTTGAATTTCACACAATTATATATAATATTAACCACAGTGAGACAGTGAATGCAAGCACTTTTTGAGCAATGCCTGCCTCACGGATCAAGCTATTTTTTAGTCTGGCCCGTTTAAACTAGACGGTTATTCATATACTTTTAGTTCATAGTGACAGTTTGAGCTTCTATCCCCTCCCTCCATGTATCAACTGTGTGCTCCCCATGACATTTATGCTACTTGGACCGAGGCCCAAAAACAGTTTAGGCATGGAGAATAGTTTGGATCAGGAGGAGCATGAATTGAGTCCGTTAATCTCCTAATTATGCTTGAAGCCCATCAGACAAATCGCCATGCTATCTTCGCGGAAACAAGAGCCACCGATGAGGCCACGATTACCATCCCCACCGGTGGACCGAATAAAGCTAGAAAAATTATGAAGATGGTTGTGAATTCTGCGGTAGCCATTGGGGAACTGCGACCTTTCATTCCCTCTGGCTTACCTACCTCCAATTTTAACCAATGATTACATACTAAGGGCCAACCAACAATGAGAAGAGTACCGACGATGAGAACCAGCGACGCAATATCTTTTCTAACCATATGCGATGACGACTAGCTAGGAACCAGAAATCCTAACCATCGCGCGACAACAACCAGAGACCATCCATAAGACCAATCCTAACCAACTTACGACTTTTTGTTTCTAAGGGGTGCGCTTTTTATTGTTCTCGCGGTTTAATTGTAGGTTCGTTAAGTTTGATTCAAGGTGTTTGTTTGTGTTAAATTTAGGTTTGATTCATTTCAATTAATTTGAAGATATCTTCATCAAGGGTTCTGATATGGTCAAATCAATGTTCTCAGAATAGGTTTCCTTAGGTTTGAGTCAAGATGGGAGATAAGAATGTGGGTGTTCAAATAGATTCTATGTTTAGGATAAAGTTACAATATATATATATATAGGCCATTTTCGGTTAGTAAAGAACTCATCTAGGAAACGATATTATTTTGGCTTTCAAAGTGTATCTACATTGTCACTATGATGATTTGCGTAAGGATTTTAATATCATTCTGGCAATTATTCTTCATTAGTTTCAGATTGCATAAAACAAGTTGCGGAAAAGATTCACTTGTTCAACTTCCAGCCCAATAAAGATGGATAAGCTCCCATCATTTATCGGGCTTGGTAGCACAAAACACGGGCGTGGTGGCATGTGTGCCCATGAAGATGGGCCGGCCCCATCCAAAGTCGGCGTTATGAATCGGGAGCCTAACCCAACTTACCACTGCAATCGTGTCACTAAAAGAAGGGACATCAGGCTTATCAACAACCGAACAAGGTGTCGCTCCAGATAATCCAGCACTGATTTTAGATAATCGTTATTCATCTTCGCTATTGCATCGTGAATTACTTGCAGCATACCATATAGGTTTTGACTGAATTTCGCCTGCTGTTAGTATAGCAGTGGCTCTGATGAAACTTAACACAGAACCTTGTATTATTTAATAAAGTATGTCATAAAAAATCAAATGAAAAAGGCTTGAAAATCTTAAATTCTTATGCAACTTAACACAGAACCTTGTATTATTTAATAACAAAAGCAATACAGACTCATGATTTTAATAAAAAGCCATATATTATTACATTCAGATCTCATACAAGAAGGAGCTGAAAAGCTTCATTTGCTCAGCTTCCAGCCCTATGATGATCGACAAGCTGCCGTCATTTATCGGGCTTGGTAGCACAAAACATATCCCTTCTAACGGGATCCAAGTAGGCCCAGTGGAGATGGGCCGGCCCCATCCAAAGTCAGCGTCGTGAATCGGGAGCCTAGCCCAACTTGTTATCCGAAGATTCGTGTGTTTATAAGAAACCATACGCTTTTGATCAAGGTGTTGTTCTAGATAATCCACTGCTGATCTTAGATAATCGTTAGTCATCGTCACTAACGCATCATGGATTTTACTTGCAGCGTGCCAGGTAGGTTTTAACTGATTTCGCCCTGCTGTTACTATAGCAGTGGTTGTGAAGACAACATTCCCAAAATATCCCAGTGGAAGTGGTGGTTGAAAGCGGGCCCGCCCATCCACAGCGATATTAAGTTTGGTGTCTGTATCATCTGGCAGCCCGCGGGCTTTACACACGCACTTCCAAACATGGCTTGAGAGAATTTCAAAAGAACTGTAGCTTATTGTGCTAACATCAGCTTCCTTTGATTTCGCTTTGAGCATGTTATTTGGTCGCGTGTTAAGTTGAAAACCGAGCAGATGGTTTTGGTTTCATGTGACGGGACATGAAGTGGCGTGTTCACTACTGGATCAGAGTGAAATTCGACGTGATCAAAAGTTGGTCGTGGTGGGTCTTGTGCGCGAAGGAGAGTCCGGTCTATGAAAGGTGGGAGAGTGATGTCAAGGCCACGAGCCATATCGGACCAGTGTTTATAAAGTGCATCGCGGACGACCCATCCACGACACGATGGTGCAAACCAACTCCTAGCGAAACCCCACCACATTTGAAGTAAGTTACTTGCACGACCAGCAGAGGATATGATTCGATTCCCAGCGAGTAATCCACTACCGGGACGAGTTTCAAGAACTCAAATTTGGGCGCAAAGTCACCAAAATCATCGATCACCCCATCAGCCTCGGCTTCCAAAAACAACGCACCTTGTCCTTGACAATCAACCTCAATCCGACCGTCTTCGCCTCTTTCAAACCGCCCTGCCATTGGGTAAAACGCAACCAATGCCCTGCCCAAAGCGTCCTTCATCACTTTCGTATCAAAGAAGTTGGCAGCACCATTGGGGCCGGTAAAAGTACACTAGTTGTATGTGAAAATTCGGGGCCGTGAGATCGAGGCAAGAGTTCCATAGCTTTATTGTCGGTGTCCCCTCCACGGGCCTCACCCTCGTCGATTCTCTAACCACCACCTTCATCTTGATCTTAATTTGCTGCTGTCCCCATGATCCTCAACTTCTAATATATAAATGAGGCCAAAATCGTGACAAAACCGAATTGGCGCCGGTCACTCATGGACAAAATGAGACCTTTCTCCGGACGAATCCACACGTATATTCTTTGGATATTGGAATGAGAGAAAAAAATATAACTTGTTAATTTGTGTGTAATGATGTATCTTTTGTAATTTACAATCTATGATCAAATAAATTTCCTTGAAGGTTTATAATTTTCATAAAGATACAAGCTATGCATCACACTTTAAATAAATTATAGTTATGTTAATTTTTTGGTATCTTTTATTAAATTTTAGATTATACTTTTAGTTTAATCCTCCCACGATAACACCTTTGTTAAACTTTAAACTGTCGGTCAAAATAACCATAACCATATTGGTAATAAACTTGAGTTACATAAGAGATTAAGAGGGAAATGGCAATTCTTTCCACGTGGTTTGAGACCGTTTTAAGAGCTTCAGTTCACCATAAACTATATGGTGTGGGCTAGTGCCTCTCACCAAATCACTATTTGGGCGCCCTAAACATTGGGCGCTAAATGGGGCCCGCCATCCCTTAAACGAGCGCCGAAGATACATGCATGTGGGCCATTGATTCTCAACCAATTAAAAATTTTCCTTTTTGATTGCCTTTTCCTTTTTTTTCTTTTATTCTTTAAAAGGGCGTTATGTCACACCGTGTAAGTAAACAATAAAGCCCTTTGTTTAGGTGGCGCATACGTGGCGGTGATGAATGTAACGTGGGCATACCCATATAGTCTTAATACCATGAGTCCTTGTCATTTGATCTTGTCAAATTGGGTTTAATTTCGAATTCTAAAAATAGCAAAACAAAATCAACTTTTAATTTCAATACTAATTGATCCATTAGAAATAGGGCGGGCCAGCCGAGCTAAGGCAAGCTCGGTCTCGACTCGATTATAAACCGAGCTGGCTCAGCTCGGCTCAGATTCGAAAATAAGTTGAAAATCAAAGCTCGGGCTCAGCTTGGTTTTAAACCAAGCTGGCTCGGCTCAGCTTGGTTTGGCTCACTTTCAAACCGAGCTATATCGAGCGAGCTTTTTCCGAGCTAAATCCGAACGTGCTTCGAGCCACGAGCTTTCTGCACAGCCCTATTTAGAAATCTAAACTTATTGTAGAAAACTGGCCTCTTGGTATGTCAAAACACTGAAGATTGTTGTGTAGGTGTGGAATGTACATAATTTGTGAGGACACATCAACAAGTTAATATAGATTTTTTTAGCGAGTTACGGTATGTTTGGCATGAAGATTTTAGGAGTTTTTAGGAGCTTCTATCTTTAAACTTTTAAGAAAAAACTCTTACTCAATAAAAAACCTTGTTTGTTTAAAGGAGCCTGAAACTTTTAGGTTAGAAGCTTGAAGTTTCTGGTTGAACGCTCCTACCTAGTAGTGTTTAGAAGTAGCGATAAGCTTTTAGAGTAAAAAATGATTATTTTAACCTCTAAAGATAATGAATTTTTTAATGCACTAACTTTTTAAATTTATTTATACATTTAATTAAAATTATTTTTTAATACACCTCCTTACTCTATTTTAATAATTTTTTACTTAATAATTATTTTTAATAGACCTTTTTCACTCTATTAAAATAAGTATTTATACATTTTATGAGTATCTACTGCTCGACCCTACTTAATAATTATTTTTTATTTCACCATCATTTCCTTAAATTTATATTTATTTAATTGTTTTTAACATGTTTTTAAATTGTTTATTATGTAATTATTTTATATTAAAATGTTATTTTAATAAATAATAAGTTTTAACAAAAAAGTATGTTTTTACTTTTTATTTTAACAAGAGGAGAGGAAACGAAGTCATGTTATGTCCATTTTGGTCATTTTATACAATTTATTAAAAGCTTCAGCTAATCTACTCTACCATAACACTTAAATATATTTAAAAAGCTACAGCTACTAGCTTCCAGCACCAGCTACTTTTGCCAACATACACTCAGTTGGAATCGTGATATCAAAATTTAAATACTTTGTCGCGTGTGCTCAGTCTTACCATGCGATATTAGATTGGGTTGGAATTGATGGCCTATGGATGTTGAGTAATGACCTTGTCTATCACTTCGACCATTAGAGTTCGTGGGCAGAGCATGGAGATGACGAGAAAGCATTGGCGGGGTGCCCGCGTCTAGCCATTTGGGCTTGCTTGGGTACACTTTTATAACTTGGGGAATATATACTCGAGTAAACGAACTATGGGACATGATAGAGCCAAGCGTTGGAAGGACAAGGTTACAATTGCATACCTTTTTCAAGCATTGTCGAAAGATTTTGTATTACAAGTTGCAAGATTGAAAAAGAAGTATTGGATGCTTTAATGAAAGGGCATGTCAGTGTGGATTGTGTGAAGAATACACGTTTGCAAACACTCATGACAAACTTTGAGTTACTATATATGAAAGAGGAAGAAGCGATGGATTCATCACCGCTAAGTTAAATAGTATTGTCACTAGGGGAAGCGAATTTGGAATAACAATTAATCCACAACTAGTACAAAAACTCCTAAATACTGTACCGGATAGGTTATTCAGGTTGTTGCATTCATAGACCAATACTTCAACCTAGACACGATGACTCTAGACGATGCTATTGGTAGATTAAAGAGCTTTGGTGAAAGGATCAAGTTAAAGAAAGAAAACATAGTGACAAGCAAGAGAAATTGTTGTTCATGCATCAGGATAACAAATCTAGTCATGGTAACACTTTGGGAATTGTGGACAAGGGAGATTTAATCCGTCATGAGGCAATTGGCGTAACGGAAGGTTTAGACCAGAAGGGATAAAAAAAATCCTTCACACATAAATTTCAGAAACAATGAGGAGTATGATAGAAAAAAAAAGATACCCTAGAGATCAAAGCAAAGTTAAAAAAGATATTAGAGAAATATATGATACAATTTCCATAAGTTTGAACATTTTACCTCCACTTGAATGCTATTACATCTCCACTTCAACAAATAACTGTAGAATGTTTGTTATGTTACAATTGTATCAACTTTCTGTCATATTCAATGTAGCCATAAGAATTACACAACAAAATAAGAACGTGTATAGATTTAAATCAACACAATACATTTTTCATATAAAACATCGTTGTGCGATCAGCCTCAAAGACGAACAACATATTGAATACGAACAAGTTGTTGTAAGTTCAGCCTTGAAGCAAACGTCCAACGATAATCAACAATCAACATCATCACTACATATTTGGTAGGTAAAATCTTCTATAACGCGTTTTTGTATGGGTGTGTAATGTTTGAGGATTTGTGTGCTGGATTTGATTGTGGGTTTTGTGCTGATAAATTGTTAATGACCATAGGATTTTGTAATGTTTGATATATCGGGAATTTTCGGTGGTCTGTAAAGTGTTTTTCTGATGGGTTTAATATTGGTTTTGTGTTGCTAAAGTGTTAATTACCATAGATTAACTTTCTGTCATATTCAATGTAGCCATAAAACACAATTGTTCCATAACAGATGGTCAATGTTTAATATAACCTTATTTCCATGTGCTTAGTTTAATTGACTTTTAACAAACTCTAGCTTATTAAATGGCTAAGGAAAACTTTAAATCCTATATGTATGGTTATTTGTGGTAAGAAAAAATTGCCGTCTGGATTGTTTAGGTACGCGATGTTAAAGGTGGGAACCTTACATTATTGAATTGTATTTCAAAGTTAGCGTTCTTGTCATGTGGCGCAAGTGGGACGATTCTAGTTTTAGAGAATTGACATTATTTACGTTATAAGTAAATATAAAGCAGTTATAAACTTAATTAAATTGGAATGAACTATATCTCATCTTGATTTTCAAACTATACATGCAGTGCAAACCGTAATTTCAAGGGAGAATTCATTTACAAAGTGACAAGGTGCATGAAGGGCCAAACCAACGATTTTGAAGGTTCTAAACGAGCTATAAAGTCAAGCCCCTTGTGAGACTTGAATACTTAGTAGCCCTAACAAATATCAATCGGCAATGGCAAATCACAAAATCATTTGTAAAATCGTGAATATCAAATCACAAAATTGGTTTTTGATGGTTACTCAATCGTAAATCACACCATTAACGGTGATCGATTATCCCAAATTTCTCTCCCAATTGCCATTCATGTCGGTTGAAGTTCGCGAGGTCGCAAGTAATGTTGATTCTAAACCCGCTTCAACGTCTTCCCACAGATCTTCCTTATCGAGGCGGGGGTGCCATTAAGGCAATGAAAATAGTTTTTGTACAAAGAATAAGAGGCATATGCAAAAGCAGGTTGCACGAAAAGGAACTAGCATATCATCGGAATAGGAAGCTAATCCGCTCAGGATACAAAGCGGAAGATGCATAATTGTGTTAATGCGTTCAAGAAAAAAAAGACCTTACAACTTATCGATTAAAAGAAGAATTTGGCCTTTAATATTTTAAGTTTTTGGTCAAGAAATTTTACTTATTTGAGTCCTTATGTCTTTACTTGTGTGTTTGTTCATTTAAGCCAAATACACCTATAATATATGAAAAAAATTAAGAGCCCCTGTTTTTTCTGGCGCTAGACATTTTCCTAACATGCTAAACCTATTGGTCGGCCTGGATACATGCACTAACCTTAACATAACATTGTGAGTTGCTCACATGTACAAATTGTTAGTATTTCATTTTAACTTAGATTGATATAAAATATTAGTATTTAATATAAATTTAGATTAATATAAAATTTGACCTTATCAATCCGGATTGGCTTGACTCGTTTACAAATAATTCGGTTTCAAGCGAGTTTTTTTTCAAGTTTCTTTTGAACAAGCATGAAGAGATCCTAAAGACGCTTGTAATGCCCTTAACCACTCTCTTTCTAAAATAAGAAAACGTGGTAATTTTGTCGTCCCACTCTTTAAAATATTTATGGTTATAAGAGTATTCACAATAAAGACCTTAAAATATGTGAGAGGGTTTAGTTATATTATAAGGAATGATTGATAGGTTGTGAGTAGAGGAGGGAGAAAATATATGAGAAAGTTACTGTTCATCTGTAAATATATGAGAAAAAAAATCTAGAGAGAGAAAACTGTATAAATTTTTTAATATTTTTAGAAATGGTTGTGAGTAAAGGAGAGAGAAAAGGTAATGATAAAGGTATAAAAAATATTATTTAATTAAAAAGAAGAGAGAAAAAGTTTTTATTTTTAGTGAAAATATATAGATATAGTAGTTGTTTTTTAGTGGATATGTATGTATATTTATAGGGATATCATTCTGAATGCTCTAATGTCCCACTCTCTAAAATATATAGGGTTGTATGATATATAATAATGCTAAACGTTGTACTATACTATAAAAGTCAAAAATAATATTAAAGAAAAGATTTGGAGGGCCATGTCTGGATTACTTGTTTTTGTTTATGTTAAATTAACTTTAAATCAATATATTACTTATATACGACATTGGTGATAATCATAATAAAATATTTATTAATTGATAACATCTTGATAAACAGTGTATAATTTTGTCTTTTTCATGATTTTGGTTTTAGTTTTTTTTTTACTTTTGGGTTTTTTAGTTATTTTTGTTTTACAAGTTTGATTTTTTATTTTTATAATTTTGCGATAGAAAGTTGAACAAGCTTAGTTTTTGTTGTACGCTTTTTCTAGGATTGGGTCGTTGTTCGGTTGCTGCTTAGCACAGTGTTTGGTGGTCATATATGGTTCCTTAGGTTTTTCGTTCGGTTGCTATTTAGCACGATGTTTGGTAACTTTTACATCACGTAGGTCACTTGGTGTTAAAAATCATGTTTTTGTATTATGTTTTTCCCCTTTTTGATCGTTGTTCAGTTGTTACTCAACACAGTTTACGCCCCCAGCCCGACAATGCTGGTAACATAGTTTTACATCCCCACCCCGCAACAATAATTATTTTCTTAGTTATAATATACCAAAAATTGTAAGTGAAATACTCAATATTGTTAAGTCTAAGTTTACAAGGTTTGTGAATAGAAATCAATTAAGCTCAAACAATTTTGTATTGAAGATAAAGATAAGTAATCAAAAACGAGAAATCATCATCAACAACTGTTTTTCATTAATCAAAAGATTCAAATTTTTATAGAAAGTTGACTCTACAGACTCCCCTTCAGACTGATCACCATGACAAAACTGTCGTATAAAAGAAAAGGTGATGTGTCGTGATGAACAGATCTCTAACAGGTGAGATCTATTTATACTTAGTACAAAAGCTCTGTCTGATTGGCTCGCATCACCCTGATAGTGACATCTAGCATTTCTAACAGAAAAGATTCCATAGATATTAACATCTGTGCAAATATAATATCTGTCTAACTATGCTCAACACTTATACAAAACACGTACTATTACACTAGGAAACTTCTGTTTAGAGTATCCTCTATTGTTTGATCCAAACATCTGTTTGGCCAGACAGATGTTTGACCTTCTTCATCATACCTTTGTTTCAACAGACTTTAGGCTTCAACAGACCTTGTTTCTTCATGAACAGTAGTTCCAAGGCTTTGAACAGATGTTTGCTTGTCTTCAACATATGCTCTGATTTAGGTGTTCAAGATTCACTATCTTTGGGGAGAATCTGGTTTAAGCTTCTATTTATTTCTTGATACTTGATCATGTTTTGGATTTTGAATATCATATGTTCTTTTGTAGGTCCAACAAAAATAAATAAATATTAAGATTGTTTAGAAAAACGTATAACTTAAGAAAATCAATTAGAAAAACAAAATTTAAAAGATTCAATAGAACGTATATATTTTTCATTTCACAGTATATTATGTATTCAACTCCAATGTAATACACGGAATCAAAGAAGACAGTGTTCACTCATTATATATTTCGCAATGACGATAATAAAATTCAAGGGCAATCGCTATCTAGAGTTGGTTTGTTTTTTTAATAACCAAGGTTTTCATATGGTTTGTACATAGCTTTTCCCATAGTCAAAAGTAGAGATGAACTTAAACTGTTAATTATTGAGAAAGATGGTAATCAAACGAACGAGTTGGTCATCCAACGTTGTTTATAAAGAACTCTTTAAAGATTAGTAATTTGTATTTGTATTTGCATTTGTATTAATAGATATGTAAATTGTATATGTAACATTAATTTGTACATTTTCATTTTTACATGTAATGTAATATGTAACTTTTTATTATAAATGTTTTGTTTTGCATCAATTTTATTACCAAACTCATATAGTACACAAGACTATAACCTAGTACATCAATAAACAAATACATAATATAGACTATGTCATCGCGTAATAAACTAAAGTAATAACAATATTAAGGTTGTATGGAGAGCATATCTACTATACTGGTGCGTCAAATATAGTGTCTATAATAGGAATATACGACTATAAAAAATGAGTGGGGTGCCTGCGTGATGCGGTGGTAAACATAAAATTTTTGGTTTGATGAGATATGAGTCTCCACCCCGCCAATGAAACCAAAATTTTAGTTAAGGGGATTTTAAAACCATTCGGTTTTTCGTTATTGGCGGTCATTTGGTTATGTTTTTTCAGTTATTCGTTAAACCAAAACCTTTGGCATGTGCTAACATTTTTTAACATTGTTAAAAATTGAAATCAAACCTAGATAAATATATTACAACTAAATGGGTGTAAGACCCATACTTATTATACACAAAGTATTTTAAAAGTTTGCATTTATACATTTATAATGCAAACACATAGCCATACTTAATTTTGAAGTTAATTAAAACTCCTTAAGTATTTAAAAACATTACGACATATTGACGATATTCGGTTTGATTTACAACTAAACCAACAAATGCAGAAGCTTGAACTTTGGTCGTGTTCGGTTATTCATTAAGCTTGTTCGTCATCCGGTACTTCAAACCATTACCTGTATTTAATAAATCATGAAATATTATAGTTACAAGGAGTTTATAACGTAACAAACTAAACCCGAAGGCCCAAAACGACAAAATAAACGTTTTGTTCTATATCCCGCCGTAAACTGCGGGATTTAAACCCTTTTAAACAGCCATTTAAGGAATGTTCGCCCATCAGTGGGAATGTTCATTTAGCTGTATGAATGTTCACTCATCATCAGGAATGTTCACTCAGCTGTAGGAATGTTCACTCATCAGCAGGAACGTTCAAAACGGCAAAATAAACGTTTTGTTCTATATCCCGCCATAAATTGCAGAAATTAAACCCATTTAAACAGCTATTTAAGGAATGTTCACCCATTAGTGGGAATATTCATTCAGCTGTATGAATGTTCAATCACCATTAGGAATGTTCACTCAGCTGTAGGAATGTTCACTCATCAGCAGGAACGTTCACTCAGTTTTATGAATGTTCACTTATCAGTTAAACTTTCATTTTAACGTAAAATTTCCATAACTTCTTCAATACTTATTCGTTTCTCTTGAAACTTATTCATAATTGAACGTAAAACATTTGTCTACGTGATTAACCCAAAATCTCAACCCGGATTAAAACATTTTAAGAATTTCAAAACCATTACCCAGTTTATACGCAAACTTATTTTGACTCGTTTTGGGATTTAAGTACTTAAGCTTAAATTATCTGCATGCCTTCATATCTCTTAATCCCACTTTATGATCTTTATTCATTCATCCTCAAAACTTCAATTGTGATTGATTATGATAAGAAAAATCATTATATTCTCATTCTACCCTAGAGTTAGACACTTTTACGAAAATGACCCTATTATGTTGAATTAAGCCAAAATGGTTTAAGCCTTCCACTTTATACTACCAGAAGAATTGTCCAAATTTTAAAACTCATATTTAAACTACCCTTAAGGGTCGTTTACCCGATTTGCCACTCAAGGGCGTTTTGATCAACTTTTGTCCTTTTAACCACAAAGGACATTTAAAGCTTGTTTTGACCAAGTGGGCACTTTTAACCCATATTCTATGTAAAATCATTATGTTCCTAATAACGTAATATCTCTAATCTAAATTATTAAATATACCTCTCTTTAGGATATTGTCGCAACCCCCGACCCCACCCCGGGAGCGGGAGCCGTGAACCAGTCAAGTGGTACCAGTGTTTATTAATTTGGCAGCGGAATTTAAACATCAGGATCGTAGTTAGGAAATATATTTCAAAGTTTAAACACCAGATATTATTGATAAACTAAAGGGATAAAACCCTTATTTTATTTATAACAACATTGTAGGGGTAAACCCTAATTTCTGAAAACATAAACTTTTATGTAGGTAACTTTTAAAGCCACTTTCTTTAAGCATTCAGTGCTCCATAGCTGGCTTCTTCTAGCTTCACATTAAGTTACCTGAAACGTGTTTTAAAAACATTTTTTATCAGCAAGAAATACTGGCGAGTATATTCCATTTTACACAATGACACAAGATTATACTTCACAGTATTAAGAGCGATTACAATGTTTACTTCTACCCAAGTACTCATTCAGTATTTGTCATGTTGACTGTGGTCATATTACTATTGGCTAACTCGTCGTCCAATGCAACGCTATATTCAGTAGTGTATAAAAACCCCACATACCGGCAACATTGGTAGAATACAAAGACTCAATCACTGTTAAGTATAATTAAAACATTTGAGGTTTTGTAAAAAATTAGTAGAAAAAGAGAATGACTCACAAACAGTGAGAAAAAGGGAAATGACTC
Organism: Scalesia atractyloides; assembly: GCA_947069175.1. Lineage (NCBI taxonomy): Eukaryota > Viridiplantae > Streptophyta > Magnoliopsida > Asterales > Asteraceae > Scalesia > Scalesia atractyloides. The sequence goes on along the minus strand of CAMTDV010000005.1, from coordinate 96,145,037 downwards.
ACATTGGTATCTTTGGTAATCCTACTGGTTTTCTGGTAACTGTTCCTGATTTTAGCTATTAAAAACACACAATGCACGCGTGTTAGTAAAATAAACCAAGTCACATTAGTCCATACAGCGCGGGATAGAACTCCAACGGCTTAGTCTGGCAGAGCCTCGACATACACGTTGGGTCCTATGTCAAGCGGGTAGGATAAGTCACTTTTAGCCATACATCATGGGACAGAACTCCAACGGCTTAGTCTGACAGAGCCTCGACATACACCGTTGGGTCCTATGTCAACCGGGCAGGGTGACAAATCAATGAACAGGGGTTACCGTACTTACAACGTAGCAGAGCTTTGCTATTTAGGGGTATTATATCGAGCAATGTTTAGTTATTATAGGGACTGAGAGAAAGAAAAGAATTGAACGAACGAAACTGAGGCCAGAGGCCTCCTTTTATAGGCTGAAACCTGGGTCGCTCGCGCCCCGCGACCGGTAAGGCCTGGCCTCTCGCGGCCCGCGAGGGAACCCTAGCTACGGCTAGGTTTGACCAGTCACCACTATAGGTGTGCCACGTGTGTGACACGTGGCGTCAGAAGTGTCCGGCAAGCCAGGGCTCGCTCGCGCCCCGCACCCTCTCTAAAAACCTGTCGCGGCCCGCGACAGGTGCATTTTCCTTGATTTTTATTTGTATTTTTATTCCGAATTTAAATTTCTGAAGCATTTTTCTTATAAAGGGCTTTGTCTAAAATTAAATTTTTCCAAGCTAACCCTAGCCAGGGGCTCAGCCCCTTGGACCCTGCTAGGGGCGCTGCCCCCGAACCTCCGCCAAGATGGCGTGTGAGATTATTTGGTTGTTGTTACAGATATCAAGTGTTCACCCATGATTCGTTTAACTCTCATCGGACCCCAAGTCCTCTTTGAGAGTTTGACCCATTACACGTACCTGGCTCGAGTCATAGCGTTATCCGTTTTAATGCCTTACATTATAAATTACTAGTTAAAAACAATGCAATCCATACGCCATTTTTCCTGTGAGCACAAAACTCGACAAGCAACCATTAGTCGATATTGTCAAATGGTGATAACATCACCACTTTGACCCGTTTGGCCTAAATGACCATTTAATTATTGTGAGATAGTATTTACTTGCCATCTCACCCATTTAGCCCGTTTCGGCTTACGCGTATGATCATATTACTTAAAAGTCGTTTCTTAATTCGTTTGACCCATTATGGCTTACGCCATAGGTGTCTTTTTCAAAACTCATTATTTATCCGTCAACTTGGGATCGGATTACTATTTTACCCTTTTTACCATCAAATATGGTTTCTTACCATTTTCACTTGTTCCGACTTGTATCATTTCCGCGTCGGAACCTCATATTTCAAGTACTAATTTACCTTGTTCTTAAGCAATACAATAATTATGTATTCTATTGGAAGGGTATAAGCTTTACTTACCTTGAAATCAGATTATGCCTTTCCGCATATTTGATTCGTTTGACCCGCTTCCTCCCAAGCATCCTACCTAGCTTTGTAACATTCGTCAAAAAACGGATTTTACCAAACCGCTCCGTTTATTAACCGAACAATCAGTTAAAAATTTCGTTGTGAATTTAATGCCCAAAATAATTTTAAACGATACATAATTAATTATTATATGGGAATATATAATTAGTTTTTGAAAAACTGTCAAAAATAAGAAAATAAAAATAATTTGGCACTGCCGGGTTTCGAACCCGGGTCAGTAACCGGTTCAACAGTTTTATCGCACAACTCTCCAACCACTGCGCCACTAGCGTTTCTTGGTAATTATTAGAATCAATTAATTCATAACATGTATTCCGAATTCAAAAACCGGCGCCCAAATGCAGTCGTCGGAAATCCCGGCGATCTCGCCAATAATTTACGATATCTTCAGTTATAACGTAAAACTTAATCGCTACATCGGTTATAACCGATGTTGGGTCCGCGACACAAGTTATAACCGTCGGAGGATTTCTAACCGACGAATCAAGTCGGAAATAGGACCAAATTCATCGACGACTTGCCCTATAAATACCCCCTCGAACCTCTGCAAACTTTTTCGCTCAAAACCGCACCCTTTCTCGGCGAAAACTCACTCGCCGGAAATCTTCTGCTCATCGCCGGAAAACCGAACACTCCACTTCTGAGCCTTACTAAACCCCCTGAGCTTATACCAAAGTCACCCACATCCTTTTCAAGCTTTCTGAAGACTCGCTGCTGCAAGACACACGACGCCGGAACCTGTTGCTGTCGCCGGAGTTCTGCCGGAAAAACAGAGGAGTCCAGTCGGTATACCTCACGCCTAATTTCCCTTTCTTTTTATTCATATCTCATCTGTAATTAACCTCAAACACTAAAGAACACGATTAAAACATCGAACCAGTCGGATTTCCGATTCTGGTTAAAATCTAACGAAGAAGACAAAGTTGCGGTAACATATAGGTTTAATTAAAATCAAGATATAACTCGGGTTAGACACACAGTCCAGCGGTGGACTGTGTGCACATTAAACACACAAACGTCTCGAGTTCGAATCTTGTCCCAACACGCTGCCTTAATAAAAATGTCTTTTTTTGTTAATCGAACGGAGACATGCTGTATATGTTAAGTATATAATAACCGGAATAATAACCCAGATAGACACACACGCTGCCTTAATAAAATGTCTTTTTTTTGTTAATCGAACGGAGACACTGCTGTATATGTTAAGTATAATAATAACCGGAATAATAACCAAGATAGACACACAGTCAGCGGTCGACTGTGTGTATGTTTAAATCACACGTCACGAGTTCGAGTCCGGTCTACTGCACCGACTCGGACAATTATCTACCTTTTTAAATAAGTCAGAAATGAAAATACTTAGTTTGTATTTAAGTATAATAAAAATCGGTTTATATAACATGTTAAACACACAGTCAGCGGTGGACTGTGTGTTAACTCAACCCACAGGTCCCGGGTTCGAGACCTGTGGAGCGCACCGGTCCGATTCAGTAAAACCTTTTTTCGAAATAAATTGATTTTCGGATTACTCTAATTAATATATAAATATAATTAAAAACAGAAATATTTCGGGTTAGACACGTAGCTCAGTTGGTAGAGCTGCGTGCACGCGTACGGGAGGTCTCGGGTTCGAGCCTCACTCAGCGCACATATACTCGCATACGAACCGGTCAAAGTCAACGGTCAACGGTCAAAAAAGTCAAATTTTTTTTATTATTTTTATTTATTTATTTTAATTAAAAATCAATTAAAAATACTTAAAAATAACATTTTAAGGTTAGAAAATAGCCTTAAACTCACAAAAATACACCCAACAATCCTACTAAAATGGATTAATAAAATCCGTTTACTTACCGAACCATAATGCTATTTATCTAGAATTTCACTCTTGGTTAAAACCACTTCGTGTGCATTCAACATCATCAACCGAACGCCACCACTGTGAGTGAATCTTACAACTCCCTTTTTTTAATTACACGTTTTGGGTGTGTCATGTGTCACAAAATAACTAACTCGTTTATTTAAACTTGTGCCATACCATATCGTGATCTAAACTTAGATTGTTTATATTGTTGTGATTATGTATTCATTTTGTCAACTTATATGAAATTCATTCATTAAGCCCATCAGTTCCTCGTGGGAGACGAATTGAGCAACGCGTGCCTCAAAACCAATCCATTATTGTACATGTGTGTATCATTGAGTTTATATTGTTTGTAGTTATGTCTTTCATATTATCATGTTTATGCAATTCATTCATTAGGCCCATCAGTTCCTCGTGAGAGACGAGTTGAGCAACGCGTGCCTCTAAACGTTCCATTATTGTTCATGTGTGCTTTATTTAATATCTAATGATTGTTGAATAAGTTTACATCTAATTTTTACTCATGTGTGGTTGTGCACTCATTTCTTAATCAATTAAATAAACTTGTTCAAATGTTTTCCATAGGATTCACTCGCCAACTTTTTGTTGATCCAAAAACCCTTTTACACATGATACAGGTGAACAGGATGAAGCAAGGAAAACATAGGAAATGCCTTAGAAGAAAACAATGGAGCCTAGATTGATATTTAGGACATGTTGTAATATTGATTGTAATTCTCCATTAAAGTGTATTAATGAATATGAAACGTATAATAAATGTCATGAGCTATGATGATAACCCAATCATGCCCCGATCACCTTTTCCGCTGCGGGTCGGGGTGTGACAAGCTTGTCAAGTATCAAACTACCATTTATCATTCGTAAGATGGTTAGATTAGTCATCATTTAATACGACTATCCTGCCTTACACATTTTATGTCAATATTATCATTTGATCTTGTTATAGGTCAGTTTAACTTTTAAAAGTCCCAAACTACTTATAATATATGCGAGTGCATCAATGAACTCAACTAACCCATCTGAGCATTTCATCGCACATACTTGGTGGGTATCATTTTCATCCCCACCAAATGTGTCTAACTTCTAACAGTTTACCATGTATTCATACTTCATGTTTTTCAATTGTATTCAATCATCTAGATTTTATACCATAAGTCTAATGTATACGAATTAACCTAAGAAGGTTAATTTCTTATGATCATGTCAAAACTCATTTGGTTAGTTACTTAAATAATCATCATGTATATCATGTGCTAACTATTGCACATAATCAATAACTATGATAGTGAAGAATATTTCTACTATCTTCAAAACATATAAGTTCATCATATTCAATTAGGCATTACATCAAACACCTTGTTGGCATGAATTTTACACTACTTCTATCAAGTATGTGATTGAACTATTAGCCATGTATACACAACTCATAACATCAAAATGATTGGAATGTTCAATTAGCACCTAAACTCAATGCATCCAACATCCAATACATCATTTTCATCCTCATAATTCATGTGCTCTTCCTCATTATTCAAAACCCACTTAACTAGGTGTGGTAAATCATCCAAACACCCAATTCATAGCAATACATTCTAAATTTTCACTTAGGGTTTGTTCCTGAGCAAGTATACATCTCCTATCTTATTTCAATTTCCGATATTCATACATGGATTGAATCCATGAATTCTACCTACATTCATAATATCACCAAATTGAGTTTTTTGACATACTTTATGATCTCCAAACTTAGGTGATCACAATTTATGTTCATGCATCTGATTTGGTCCTAATTCATCCTCCAATTTGATGGATTAAGATTGAACAAGGGTTTGATCCCATTGTTCTTTCTCCTGTTGCTACGCACACCCATCTAGTGTGTGTTGCGTTTTATTTTTATTATTGAAACTTAGTTTCAGTTTTCCCCTTTTGGCCCCTCAAGTTTTTGTTTTATTTATCAAGGGCTATAACTCATTGTTTTATTACTATTTGCATGTTACTAACTAGGTTAATTTGTTCCTAGTTATTTGTTTACGGGTTAGCTTTTACCACCAATGGTATTTTTACCTGTTCTTTAATATTAACGAGGCTTGATTATCAAATCCGTTTTTAGGGTGTTACAAGTCTACCCCCATGTAGGAACGTCCAGGAACAACTCGGGAACCTAAATTTACTATCTATTGTCCGATTAGGCGGAAACTAATGACAAGTTAACCAAATAACAAGAATTACTCGTTTAATAGTTGTTTTCGTTGATCTAAGGTTCAATACATTCAAGATCCGGATCCGACAGAGCTTCGCCTCTGAATTGACAAAGTTACAAATGAAATCACCAAGGCACCTATTTATAGTTGCACAAGTTCGCTGGTGAGAGAAATGTTTGAGCGAACTTGACCTAGTCAAGTTCGGCCGAACTTGACTTCCTACACACCATGACCAGCGAACTTGGCCTAAATCTCACATGAATACGCCTCTTTTCACCTATTCTATACAGACTCGATACAAGGCTATTCTATAGACATTATGCACCAATAGACTCCCTCTTGGATATCTACTTTGTCTTGTTCGGTCTTTAGAAACTCTCATTTATTCCAGACTCGTTCTCGTGTAATGACGAAGGTAACAGACATATGCACCAACAGACTCCCCCTTGGATGTTGCCGCAGTCATCTACTTTCATAGACATCTTTTGACACTAATCATCCTCGTCAGTCTTCAAGTATCATAGTCTTCTTTGAACACCTTGTAATCATCAGACTTCAAATAAGTTCTTGAGTCTTTATCTTTTTCTTTGAATAAGCATTAAACTTTTATGATCTTCAAAATCTCTTTTCTTCAATTTAACTTGATAAAACTTTAATCTCCAAGCTCCCCCTTGCTGTGAGTTGTGCTCCCCTAGCTTTGAGCTTTATCTTCAATCATGTTTCATCTTGCTCCCCCTAAAACTTTACTTCCTGTTTCAAAGTACTTGGGAATTCAAATAAACATTTTAGATTCTAACTTTGAAAATTTTGTACCACATGTATTACATACCACCTGTACACAACTTGTATTTTAAATTTTAATCTTCATTTTTGAGTTATTTCAAGTTCAAATTAATGACCTTGAAAAAAATTAACATTCAAAACCTTTTTCAATTTATTTAATCTTTCAATTCTTGAAATGAAATCCACTTAGTTGATCAAGTCCAAGTTAATGGCCTTGATCAACTAAATATGTCAACCAAGTCCAAGTTAATGACCTTGGCTAAACCCGTTGTGAACACCTGATGTTTTTGTCAATTTTAAAGTTTCAAATTTACGAACTTTTTCTTACCAGACTTTGATGATCCGTTCTCCAAAAATCTTTTTGAATTTAAAAAGTAAGTAAAGTACTTACAGAACTTTTAACAAGTAAATTAAACTATGTACAAACATATTTACAGACATATTTTTGTGAATTTGCATCTAAGGATCATATCAGTTTGTTTGAGACATATCATCAGTACCGTTGACCTTTTTGAGACTTTAAGTTTTAAACTTGTTTACCTTAGATTGTCGATATGTTTGTCCTCTTAAACTTCATCACGTTTCTCAATTGTTCCAAGATATGTTAGATATGATTTATGAAACTTGACTTAACTGTGTTTCCCACTTCTTTAATATACTCTCGATCCAGATTCCCTAGATTTCATCTTACAGGTGAGTATAGCGTAATTGATATCTGTATTTGAGTTAGGCGAGGCCTTGAGAGCTCAGGTTAGTACTACCGTACAAACAAAGATATGAAGGCTCGTCTTTCAGGAGTGTTCCACTTAAGGAATCTTTTAAGCATTGCAAATGATTAGATCTTCGATTTTTTCAAGTTTGCATGCTATTTTGGGGTTTTTAGCAAAAATATTATAGAAGTTTTAGGCTATTGCTTCGCAAAATCAGAAGAACTTGTATAATACCCCAGATATCAATCATCTATAAAGACCTCGTATCTCAGAATCAGGCAACCCTTCATTCGAAATTTCGAGTACTAAGTCCATATATCCAAGATGTGTTAAACCACGAGATTAAGGAGTTTTAAAATTTAGTTTATATCCCGGAAACAATCTACTGAACGTGTAAAGTCTATCGACACATCTACAGTAAGACTTGTTTATCACTTTTAAACTTTACAATTCTTTAGCATACTGTGATAGTCCACTGATGTACTATCATTTCCTTTTTGACAACAAATTCTTTTTGTCTTTTTCATGTTTTTGTACTTTTTGAATTTTTCAATGTTTTTGAATTTTCAACATTTTCATATGTTTTTGATTTTCAACAATTTTTAAAATTTTCTTACTCCCCCTAAAATCAAAAACATATTTTTGGATTTTAGACCTAAAGAAATTCTTCTAAAAATGTAACAAAGCAATGCGGATCCCGTGACCTCGTCGTCCGATCCTTTTTCTCAAACCTGTATCTCCAATTGTTTAACAAAAAATCATTAAACTCATATACCACTTGTAAAAGCAGTTTGAACTTGTAAGAACTTTGAAATCAGTTTTCTGTTCAACGGTGTGGGTTTTCATAATTTTGACTTTTCAAAATTTTCCTTTTAACAACCACTTGTAATTTCAAAAACTTTTCTTCTTAATTTACTCTCTCTCAAAATGACAAACATATGACATTTCTGGATAAGATAAAAACAAACTGAAGCTTCCTTAATCCTGAATCATCTTTGATAAAGTGGATCTAGGAACTCCTGCACACGAAAGTAACTACTTGAAAAAGAAACGCAAACCTTTTTGCTTTTGGGTTTGATATGATAAGCATCATAAACACTTTCAAATTCATTCATCATCATCAAACATATCGTCTGATGTCGATTCTGAAAACATTTTGACTTTTCCTTCTTTGTCTGTTTGATTACTGATTCAGTTGATTTGACATTTTCAGTTTTAGCAGTAACAGACTTTTCATTTTCAGACTTCTTTTTAGCCACCCAGGATTGTGACATACATCTAGCTTTCTTGATATAAAACCTCGAATCATCGTTTGTGTTTAACTTTGATTCATTTTTTAGTTTTATTTCAGAAACACATTCAGTCTTTGGTTTCAAAATCTCTGGTTGTTTCTTTTTCTCAACCTCAGAATAACCACTCCTTCGTGGATACACAGGCTTTGACTTCGGACACTTGCGAGCAATGTGACCAACTTCATTGAATTTAAAGCAAGTCCGGTTATCATGTGAGTGTCCACTAGTGGGTTTTATACCACTTGTCGATTTAGCCTGGTCACGAAGTTCTTTTTCTTTCTTGAACTCATCGTTTGATTGCTTACCAATCTTACCTTCTTCTTGAACCGTATTCGTTCCATACACAAAATTGATGTTTTTACCTTTGTATGCTTGGAACTTCGACTTTGAGTTCTTCATCGGTTCTTCTTCAGCTTCTAAACCCAGTCCAGCTCTCATGTTCTCTGGAAAATCACCACCATTTCTACGGTAATTGTTAAAATTCCGTTTGGATTTAGAGTAAAACATTTTCTCATTCTTTTCAAGATCATCTGATGAAACTTCCACAAGTTTAAACAGTTTATCAATTTGATCTTCTTTTACATTCCGAATCGGAAAACTTTCTTCAAAGTACAATCTATCAGATTCCTTAATCTTGTATAATACAACATTAGGATCATCACATAGATCACTTTCTGAAGATGTATCGTCACTTTCAGACTATGAACAAGAACTGTTTGAACTTTCATCAGAATCATTTCCTAAAACATTTTTCACCACATTATTTACAACCGCTTTAATGTCATCGTTTGATTTTGTAAAGTCCACGTCAATGTTCTCAGGCAATTCATCTCTCATTTCTGACAGAAGAAGAATGTTAAATGCCTTTTCAACTTCATCATCTTTCTTGCAACAGTAATCTTCAAGGAGTGGTGGAGGAACATTTCCGTACACTTTACATTTTGATTTTCACCAATTTCCTCCGACTTAATCGTAGGTAAAATGTGATCAATGACATAAGCATTAGTGGTATAAGATTTTAGCAATTGGCTTACCCGTTCAGTTTTGATTTTCATAGCATGAAGCTCTCTTTTTGTTTCAGCAATTGTGTTAATATACATGTTAATTGCCTTTTGTTTATCAAGTACTGTGGCTTTTAACATTTTTTCATTAGCACCAAGTTCAAGATTAGCTTTTTTGACATTTTTATATTTGCTTTGTATCTTGTCATAAGCTTCTTTCATGTTTCTGTAATCATAACGAAAAGTTTCATTATGTTCAGTTAATTCTCTTATGACTTTGACCTTATTAAGGCATGGTTCACAAGGACTTGGCACTTTGTGCAAGGTTTTTCAACCTCCACAACTTTCACAACTTCCTTTTCAGACATTCTTACCTCAGCTTTTACCTTCTCAGCTTCCTCTGTTTTCTGCTTTTCGAGATTTGCAATCTCCTCTTCCTCAGCTGCATTTTCCAGAACAGCATCAACATCTGATGCTTTGGAATCTTCCATAACCTCAGCCATCATAGCAACTCCAGTTTTCTTGCCAATGTATCTGTTCCTGTCAAATCCATCTTCTTCTTGATTAGCAACAAGAGCTTGTTCAGTTTTCTTTAAAGATTTTTCTTCAATATCAACTTGTGTCTTCTTTGGATATGGTTTGTATTGAAGAGCTCTCTTGTAGTAATCATTGCTGCTACCGAAAGGTTTTGGCTTCCACTTGCTTCTTGATTGCTACATTCGCGTTTGAAGTGTCCCTTTTGTCGACACCTGAAGCATGTAACTTTTGTTTTGTCAAATCCAAGCTTTTGCTTGAATTACCAATATCCCTCCCAGTAAGCGCCACGAATTTCATAACTCTTCGAATGATAGACGCAAGACTCCACTTGATATCCATGAGTTCTAACTCTTCTTCATCCACTTGATCGTAATCCTCGGCAGTCATTTCCGGATTATCGATCTTTCCGCAACAAGTCCTTCATAAGATTCAAGAACAGTAGCAAGAAGTGCGATGTGTTGTTTCGCCACTTTTTCAGGAAATACGTTCTTCAAATCTACCGCAATGTTGCACTGGAAAATATTCGAGTGAGAACTAGTTTGGCTTGTTTGACTTTGAAATGAAGGGCTTGAACTAGAACTTGGATAACCAGCATAAGGAGAACTTTGATTCGGAGAAGAGTTTGCATTTGCACTAAAGGCGTTTGAAATTTCGGACTTTGAATCGGAGTATCTTGAATACCTCCTTTGTAATAGACACCTACATCTTGGACAACATTAGCGTTTTTGGATTTCGCTATTTTCATCAGCTCCATTTCATGACCTTCTAACTTGTCAATGAAAGATGACAATTTGAAGTGTCTCCAAGATAGGCTATTCTTCAGAATCGTCAGATATGTTGTCCATTTCCTTCTGGAAGTGCATCGGCCAATGTCTCAGTCTGCTCTTCATTTGATCGTTTATATCATGTCTTCGCATTTGGACCATGAGGTGACAATATCTATCGATCATTTGTTTCATCGTCTCTCCTTTGATCATTGTAAAGATCTCAAACTCTTTCTTTATCAACGCCTTCTTACTCTTGATCATTTCATCACTGCCTTTGAATTTGTCACAAAGAGATTGCCATAATTCTTGTGAAGTGGTAAACTCTGGCAACAATATCAAAATATCTTCCATTACTGATTGTTGAATCAAGCTAATCATTTTCTTCTCTACGACATAATTTGCTTTGTCGGTTGGTGAGAACTTGTTCAACGGAAGATCTTGATCACGTTCATTCTTTGGCCATTTGTAACCATCTTCAACTGCAACCCAGCTGTCGAATTGGTTTGCTTGTATCCAATTCACAAAATTTTCCTTCCATCCTTCAAACTCATCTATACTCATTAGCTTCGGCGGTTTCTGAGTAGTACCCATTTCGTTGTCGATATTCATCTGGTTCGCCGTAAGAGTATTAGCATTTGATGATGAAGCTACTTGTGACACGAAACGTTGTGGAAATCTTCCATATTGACAATCTGATGGATTATCTGAGAATATGATCAAAAAACAACTTGGAAATTGATTAGTAACAAGCAAGTTCGGTCGAACTTGTGTGAAACTCAAAATTTTGATTTTACCTTTAACAAGTTCGGTCGAACTTTGGTATAATTTTCTGATTTTGTACAAACACTTCAAGTTCGGTCGAACTTGAAGAAAAATTTTGAAAATTTTATCACTTCGAACAGACTTGATGTTTAAAGAAACAAAACAATAAGTTCGGTCGAACTTAAGACTCAGTTTCAATGTTTCAACTAAGTTCGGTCGAACTTATGCAATATTTCAGCAAATTTTAAGGAAGTTCGGTCGAACTTGGAGTTTAAACCTTGAAAAACTAACAAGTTCGGGCGGACTTGATTAAAATTCAATGAATTTTATTCAAGTTCGGTCGAACTTGGTCTCAAGTTCGATGGAATTGGTTTTGACAAACATGGTTTTTTGAACCTTTTGATATCAAAATGATTGAATCTAATGTCCAAACTCTCAGGGGTTTGTTATTAGTGTGTTTTACATGTCATATTAAAAAATCACCCATTTTTGACCGTGAAATCATCAAGAATATGAAAATGTTAAGAAAAATGATAGAATGGAGATGAAATAGAGAGATTCTTGTCTTGATTCTAGCAAATTTAGGTATCCAGGCTCTGATACCGCTTGTAGGAACGTCCACGAACAATAATGTATGAATAAAACTTCTTATTGAGGTGGTTATTGTCTTTGGATGGTTGATGATTGATAATTAAAACTTTACACTAATTTAAGCATAAACTTGATAAAATGTAACTTTTAGTACTAAACTATGTCGTTGAGATAATAGTGTTCAAATTTCTTACATAATAATACTTTATAAAATGCTAAAACAACAAATTACAAACAAATAGCAGGTAAAAGGGCAACAAACTGTGCCGCAACCCTCTTTTGAATTGGAAAGACGAAGAGACTCTTAAGGGTTAAGAAATTAATGTTCATGGCCCGATGAACCCTTTTCAGAAATTCCACAGCCTCCGAGGCTAGAGAACCAAATGTATCAAAAGCAAATGGGATAAACACGAAACAATTGAAGCGGAAGGGCTGAGTTTGGTTTAGTACAATATCATCCACTTACTGTTTTCATAATATGAAGTTATTAGTCCTTAGTTTTAATGTTACCGAGTTTTGCTTGCGAAACGAGATGGTCTAGGTGATTGGTCAAGACGGGTTCGGACAGAATGGAACCAAAATAGGTTCAAGTCAAAACGGATCATTGTAGGAAATAGCTTTAGATTATCGAAACTTTTAAAATATAAGTGTAAAATTCCAAATGAATTTTTGTGTGAACAAAGGAATTTTCGAGTCAAAACGGATCATTGTAATAAAGAGCTTTGGATTATGAACATAGCTTAGACCTTTATGATTACGGCACCGGTTTGTTGGCTTTATTCATATAATCCAGTAGAGTGCATCAAGAAATCTCAAATCATACACATTACAAAGTGAAATTTTTGTGGATATGTGAATCAAAACTAGTTGAAATCATCTATTGTGCGATGTCAGTGTTGTTGCGATTTAATCACGCATTGTAACATTTAAGTCACATAGATATGAAAGCTCAGTATCTTTATAAGAATGTCAAATGTGGTTTAAGTAAAATTATTCTTGTTTAATCTCACTAGAAAAAAAAAATATATGATTTAAATAATTTCTAAAGAAAAATAGCTTTTAAATTAAATGATTATTACTTGACAAGAAAAGGTATTGAGAGCTTATCCACTATATTGGCATCTATACTATACCAATGTTCCAATTAGGGTTTAACCCTCGACCTTTTAGAGAGATCCGCCTAAAATACACCCGGGAGAGCCAGACGCGTATTCACACCTCACCTAATTAGCGGGCATTTGTGACCGATCATATCAAAGAATTACGTAGCGTAATTAAAGATTAAATAATAAATTCATTGTTTAGTACTAGGAAAAATCCAAAAAATACAACACATCTCAAAATCTGAAGGCCAAATGCGAAGAATTTAATATTCTGCAATGGCTAAGAGCCGGTCTGCAAATTGTGTTCCCAAATTTTTAAGCCCTATTACTATGTGAGATACATGCTTAAAAACATACATCAATTATAAAGTTAAGTGAGTTGATGACAGACATACAATAAGCAATTATTTTATAAAATAAATATTTTGTTAGGTCATTGGGTGTACTCTAACATTTGGGGTATTAATGTGACATGACATGTTAATCGATATTGCAAACCACTCCCTTCCTTTGTTAAGGGGCATTAAATGGGTTGTATGGTTAACATGTTAACTGATATTAGAGACTGAATTAATTATTCTTTTATTTTTAAATTAAAAACCACTAAAAATAGGGTTAGATGAAGTTAATAGGATTAAACTATTTTCTTGGAGTGAGGTAAAATGAAATAGAGAAGAAAGGTTAGCGCGGCACTTAAGTGGAGTTAAAATGAGTTAAGGTATACCCAAAAGCCTTAATTATAAAGTCAAGACATACATTAATTATAAAGTCAAGTGAGGTCATTACATTACATTAATTATAAAGTCAAGTGTGTTCCAAATTTTAAGTTCTATCACGGCGTTATGTTATGTTGGTCTCTCACACACATATATTTACATATGTGTGTATAATTGAAGAGGTTATATAATCCAATTTCTACTATACACTCAAGTTGTATAACCACTCTCTTTTACACATTAAAGAAAATAAAAAAAGTTATATTTGTTGAAAAATAAAATAAAAAAACTATAACAATATTATACTCAAATTAAGGAATATAATGCTTGTTTTTATAGTGTATTTAAAAAAAAATTATTAACGTATGAAAAAACTATATCTGTTGAAAAATTGTGGAGGCAGTTAGTTTTTTTTAAGAAGATAAAGTATAACTATTAATTAATTATCTACAATTTTTTGAAAGCTGAGGGAATTAAAGTATAATTAAGATGAAAGATTAAAATGTAATTTATGTTTGAAAGGTTGATTCACCATCATTTATAGTACTTATGCATTAAAGCAAAAAGAAGTTTTTAACTTTTGAATATATTAAAATGTCATGGTCATATGCATTGTATACGTTATAGATAAAATGTGTTTTTTTATACTTTTTTTTATATATTAAGAGCATATCCACTATTTTGGTGACATCTATACTATACCAATGTTCCAATTAGGGTTTAACCACTTTTTCACACCTCGCCTAATTAGCGGGTTCTATTTGTCACCTATCGTTACCAAAGAATTACGTAGCGAAAATTAAACATTACATAATAAATGTATAGTTTATTACAAGGAAAAATCCCAAAAATACAACGCATCTCAAAGTCTTAAGGCCAAATGTAAAGACTTCAATATTCTGCAATGGCTAAGAGTCGGTCTGCAATGTGTTCTCAATTTAATTCTCTACTCGTGATTACTTCTTAAAACATTAATTATAAGGCAGTGAGTTCATGACAGACTTTACTTAATTATAAAGTCACTGTGTTCAATTAAGTTATCACGATAAAGTCAAGTGAGTCATGACATACATACATAATTATAAAGTTAGTGTGTCCCAAATTTAAAGTTCATTACTGTGAGATACTGCTTAAAACTACTAATTATAAGTCAAGGGGTCATGAGATCGTGAATGAGCAATTATTTTATAAAATAAATATCTTGTTAATTATGAGTCAAGACATACATTAATTATAAAGTCAAGTGAGTTCAGGACAGACACACATTAATTATAAAGTCAAGTGTGTTCCCAAATTTTAAGTTCTATCACGGCGTGATATTATGTTGGTCTCTCACACATATTTACATACATATGTATGTATAATTGAAGGGGTTATATAACTCCCTTTTCACTACACACTCAAATTATATAACTTCTATCTCTTACACGTTGTGCCACTTTTCACATAACCCCTCTTATCAAGTCTTATAAGGCTTCACCTCTACGCATGGCTTAAAGATATCACAGTATACGGGTATTCACGTGATATGCATGGCTGAAAATGGTGCACCTCAAATAAATTACACACTCCATCTTATAATAGATTGAGGTAGAAGAGAGGTAGAAGAGAGTTCTAAAAGTTGAAGATCATCTTGAAGAAAAAAAAAGGCGAATCTTGATCGAGATGGAGATTGTGGTAAGAGAATCGACGATGGTAAGGCCAGCGGAGGAGACACCGACCAAAAAGCTATGGATCTCTAACCTCGATATCATGGCCCCAAATTACCACACCCCAGCGGTGTATTTTTACCGGCCCAACGGTGCTGTCAGCTTCTTTGATACGAAAGTGATGAAGGATGCTTTGAGTAGAGCGTTATTTGCGTTTTACCCAATGGCAAGTCGATTTGTACAAGGCCAAGATGGTCGGGTTGAGATTGATTGTCAAGGACAAGGTGCGTTGTTTTTGGAAGCTGAGTCTGACGGTGTGGTCGATGATTTTGGTGACTTTGCGCCCCAAATGAAGTTTTTGAAACTCGTTCCGGTGGTCGATTACTCGCTGGGAATTCAATCCTACCATCTGTTACTCTTGCAAGTGACTTACTTCAAATGTGGTGGAGTTTCGCTAACAGTTTCATTGCACCATTATCTTGCGGATGGGCGATCCGCGATGCACTCTATAAACACATGGGCGGATATGGCTCGTGGCTTTGACATCAATCTCCCACCTTTCATTGACCGCACCCTCCTTCGTGCACGGGACCAACCACAACCCATTTTTGATCACATCGAATATCACCGGATCCAACAATGCCGCTCCAAGTCCCATCGGTTGAAACCAAAACCATCTTCTCAATTTTCAAATTAACACGAGACCAACTCGATTTGCTCAAAGCACAATCAAAGGAAGATGGGAACACAATCAGCTACAGCTCTTTTGAAATCTCGGGCCATGTTTGGAAATATGTGTGTAAAGCCCGCGGGCTGCCGGACGATCAGGGCACCAAGCTCAACATCCCCACTGATGGACGGGCCCGCTTTCAACCACATCTTCCACCTGGCTATTTCGGGAATGCTATCTTCACAACCGCAGTTATAGTTACTGCAGGCGAAATTCAATCGAAACCAACCTGGTACGCTGCTAGTAAAATCCATAATGCGTTAGTGAATATGAATAGTGATTATCTAAAATCAGCACTGGATTATCTGGAACAACACTTTGATCAAAAGCCTATGGTTTCGTATAAATACACGAATCTTCGAATAATAAGTTGGGCTTGGCTCCTGATTCACGAGGCTGACTTCGGATGGGGCCGACCCATCTTCATGGGTCCTACTAGCATCCCTTTAGGTTGTTGTTATTTTTTACCAAACCCGATAAACGACAGGAGCTTATCAATCCTCATTGGGTTGGAAGTTAACAAATGAAACTTTTCAGCAAGTTGTTGTATGCAATCTGAAATTAGTGTGTGTTTTCATGCAACCGTTGTTTATTTCTTATCAATAAGCATAGCCTGCTGGCGTGCATGGTAAATAATGGTTGTTACGAAGGTTAAATAATGTATGAATAAAACTTCTTATTGAGGTGGTTATTGTCTTTGGATGGTTGATGATTGATAATTAAAACTTTACAATAATTTAAGCATAAACTTGATAAAATTTAACTTTTAGTACTAAACTATGTCTTTGAGATAATAATGTTCAAGTTTCTTACATAATAATACTTTATAAAATGCTAAAACAACAAATTACAAACAAATAGCAGGTAAACGGGTAACAAGCTGTGCCGCAACCCTCTTTTGAATTGGAAAGACGAAGAGACTCTTAAGGGTTAAGAAATTAATGTTCACGGCCCGATGAACCCTTTTCAGAAATTCCACAGCCTCCGGGGCTAGAGAACCAAATGTATCAAAAGCAAATGGGATAAACACGAAACAAATGAAGCGGAAGGGCTGAGTTTGGTTTAGTACAATATCATCCACTTACTGTTTTCATAATATGAAGTTATTAGTCCTTAGTTTTAATGTTACCGAGTTTTGCTTGCGAAACGAGATGGTCTAGGTGATTGGTCAAGACGGGTTCGGACAGAATGGAACCAAAATAGGTTCGAGTCAAAACGGATCATTGTAGGAAATAGCTTTAGATTATCGAAACTTTAAAATATAAGTGTAAAATTCAATGAATTTTTGTGTGAACAAAGGAATTTTCGAGTCAAAACGGATCATTGTAATAAAGAGCTTTGGATTATGAACATAGCTTAGACCTTTATGATTACGGCACCGGTTTGTTGGCTTTATTCATATAATCCAGTAGAGTGCATCAAGAAATCTCAAATCATACACATTACAAAGTGAAATTTTTGTGGATATGTGAATCAAAACTAGTTGAAATCATCTATTGTGCGATGTCAGTGTTGTTGCGATTTAATTACGCATTGTAACATTTAAGTCACATAGATATGAAAGCTCAGTATCTTTATAAGAATGTCAAATGTGGTTTAAGTAAAATTATTCTTGTTTAATCTCACTAGAAAAAAAATTATTATTTAACTGATTTCTAGAGAATAAGAGTTTTTAAATTAAAATAGTTATAGAAACCGTTGCCGCGTTTCGGCGCACTTTCTTTTGTTATTTAGTCAGTCTTTACATGTGTTTTGAAATCATTACAAGCGCGTTCCACATGGAACCACTGACAAGAATAAAAAGAAAATGTAGAGAAAAACACTAAAAAATAACTGAAAAAAATCAACAAAAAAAGTTGTATGGTAATAATGTCTTCGAATGAAACCCATGGTCAAAGATGAGCAAAAGTAAAGAAAATAACTCTTATTATAATATTAAAAATAATGAAACTATCAAGAAACTATATATATTATTATAATATATTAGAAACACTATTCACAACTTTGTATTATTAATATATAGGAGAATTTCTTTTGTTATTTAGTCTGTGTTTACATGTGTTTTGAAATCATTACAAGCGCGTTGCATATGGAACCACTAACAAGAATAAAAAGAAAACGTAGAGAAAAACACTACAAAATAATTAACTGATAAAAAATAAAGCAAAAAAGTTGTATGGTAATAATGTCTTCGAGTGAAACCCATGGTTAAAGATGAGCAAAAGTAAAGAAAATAACTCTTATTATAATATTAAAAATGATGACACTATTAAGAAACTATATATATTTATTATAATATATTAGAAACACTATTCACAACTTTGTATTATTAATATATAGGAGAATGATTATTACTTGACAAGAAAAGGTATTAAGAAAATCAATAAGATATAGATATTTAACCAAGAAATTAATAAACTAAAGAAAACCAATCACAAACATTGATCTTGTTTCATTAATGGTTGAAATCAATTAATGAAAATCTTGTAAATATAATGAAGTTAGTGTTTTAATGAGAGGGGTTAAGGGTTTAGGGAAAAAATCAAACAATTATTTAGTTTTTTTTCAACAAAATTTTTTAAAATCTTTCACTCTCTCGTATCTTTTTCTTTAACTGCCAACAAAATTATATTATATAAAGTGCCAACATAAGTTAGCAAGTGAAAAGTTACAGTCATCAAAGATTAGTTAATATAGTTATACAAGATAAATCAAAAGACCATTGATTCCAAGTGAGCGCCTGTGTCTTTGAGCGGTTCCTTAGCCATAGATAAGCCAAAACTTTTATTTCCTGCATTACTCTTTCACTCTTTGAATGCTTTTGGTTAAACATCAAATCATTATGTGACCTCCATATGGACCGAATCACGGTTTGTGCCACTGTATATATTGTTTTTCTCCATTACGTTATTCCCGAGAGTGTACCTGGAGCTCCAAAATATCCTTGAATTAAAAAAAACAAGGAGAGGGTTTACACCATTGCGAGATGCGACCCCAAATAACCTGTGAGAAATGGCATGCAGTGAACAAATGCTTCGATGTCTCCTCGTATACATCAAAGAAGCTACACCGAGAGTGCGGGGCGTGGATATACTGTTTAGCCAAAGTTGCCTTAGTGGAAGGGATCCAATGATAATTTCCAAGATAGGAAGTTCACTTTAATAGGGGTCCAACTATTCTAGACAAAGCTCGATCTCACCCCATCCGATTTAGAAATTGCATGTGTGCCTTTTGGCTCTGTACCATGAATGACCCCTAGGAGTTTAAGGCGCAAGACCATGTATCCTCCCTACCTGAAAGCACGTCTAGAGAGAGGACAGCCGAGAGGGCTTATGGTACTCCCCAATTGCCTACGGGGATCCGAGTGCACGAGCCCAACAAAAATCCAGCGTACATACCCCATTTATCATTTTGATTCGATCCACTACAACGGCATTCTTCTTCTACTCCAGGGAAATTAATGCTGGGAAATCGG
This sequence comes from Scalesia atractyloides, assembly GCA_947069175.1. Lineage (NCBI taxonomy): Eukaryota > Viridiplantae > Streptophyta > Magnoliopsida > Asterales > Asteraceae > Scalesia > Scalesia atractyloides. The sequence goes on along the minus strand of CAMTDV010000005.1, from coordinate 96,125,318 downwards.
CACATAGGGAACGTTGAGAATCCAACAATCCATCCAAAAAAATAAGTCTTGACTACATCCTACGAAATAGACTTGGTAGAAGATTGTATTTGATGTAATTGTGATTGTGTAATATTATGAATACAATAATGTTCTCTCTCTCTATATATATAGGGTCTGCTATAATAAAATGTTGATGAATATATCTAGATTTTAAATAAAATGTTTTGCTTTATTAATTGATTTATTTTACTCAGAAATCTTTAAAAAATATATATTTAACATGCAATTTCATGTGTTGTAGAAACATCCATAATCACTACAACCACAACAATAATCAACAAATCACCACAACCACAACAATAATAAACAAATCATCACAATCACAATATTAATACCATAGAAACAATAAGACTCAAAGACTATAGCATGCATTAGTCTCAAGCCCCGAAGAGCGAGTCTAATACTGGTGGTGATATTAGGCTACAACCCATGGTCATCAGGGAACCTAGTAAGCCAGTTGGTGTAACGCCTCGTATTTTCCGTGAAATTATATTTTAGAGAAATACGTAACGTTTCGACATTTCTTAAAATCATAAACGAAAAATGAATATATATATATATATATAATATATATATATATATATATATATATATATAAAGCAAAAAAAATGCATTCTACGCCATTGTATCGTAACCGACAAACGAACACGATATTGATTACCGGCACCGTCTTTACATACATTTTAACCTTAGTTAAATAACTACGGCACCTTATAAAAGTTCGAGTGCGTAACGGGCCTTAAAACGCAAACGAGTAGCGAATGGGCTTTAGGCCTGACCCAGTCAAAACCCTAGACCTATATATTCATCACTTTGTAACACAAACCCTAGCCTCCCACAAGACACATCTCTGCCCTCTCTAAACTCCGGCTGCCGGAATTGTTTTCCGGCTAAAAACCGGCCAACCTTCCGGTAAACCACAACACCCACTCCCTCTTCACTCTCGCCCTCCCTCCCTCCCTCCTTGAACACGAACGACGGCTACCACCATCTTGGTGGCGGCACACCAAGAACACAGCGGCAGAAGCCGTAGGAGGCGGTGACAGCCGCTCCGGCAGCGACGGCAGCGGTGGTGACGGCCAGGTAAGACAGTGTTCACGGTGGCGGCGGCTCGGTTGAGTCATCGATTTTCAGGCAAACTCGCCAGCAGAAAGGATAGCTCCTGTTCGAGTTCAGGCCCGACCAGGTCACCGACCTTCCGATTCCGGCACCGGCGTCGATGGTGATGATTGGTTCAGCTTGGGTCGGGTCTTGGTTTGGGCACTCGGTTCAGATCCGTATCAGGTCCAGTCGGTTCGAATCTCGACTCACCCGGTTCAAGTTCATTCAGGTTCGAGTGGTTCGCGATCGAGTTAGTTTTGGGATCTTTTTCAGTTTGGGTCTCGGCTTAAGTACGGGATTCGGGTCAAACAGTCAACGCGGTCAACAGGCCCAGTCGCGGCATGGGTTCATTTCTGTGGTTTTAGTCAAACGTTGGTTCCGGCTCAGTCAACAACAGTCAATGCGAGCTCGGTAATATAATTAAGCATATTCATTCTTACTATTTGGTATACATATTGTTTAAATTTGAGGTCAACCTTTAAAAAATGAACCGATTAATAAGCGAGATGGCGTTATAAATGTATAAGTAGTAGATTTACAAAATAAAAGGTGGTGTTTCATCGAAATTGTAAGACTTATATACATTGTCATCGAGATCGTCGAGTTTTGAAAATATAACGACACAAATTAATGCTTGCATTTCATATTTTTATAGCGTTTTAAACCTTGAGGCCGAACTCCATAACTTGTAATTAATTATACATAGAATTAGATATTTGCATATTTATTCATGTATTGTTGAGTTTGAGATTTATATCGACAACTCGTATTGTCGGGATCGTCCAAAAACAGATGAGACTCTGCCCGATTTTCGTTAAAAACATATATATGCAAATATCCCCTTTTAGTCGGAACGCTAATAAATATGTATCGAGACTCCAATGAAGTTTATAAAATAATTATAAACGGATAGTTCATTTTGATATAACTCATATATCTTTCTCCTATCCATGCGAGGTGACCTTGGTATTCCATCTTTCGACTCTCGAGCCTTCGCGAAATTTGCCAAAGGGTACGTGAGCATACTCGACCCCCTTTTACACTTTAATGCATTTTGGGGTGCAACATGTATAAATTACAAAATTTATTTTAAACAAAATTAAATGTGTTCATAATACCAAATGTGCCATCAGTTACGCTTATGTGAGTTATATGTGTTAGTTTAAACTCGTCTATACATGTTACTTGTTATGCTTGAGTTTATTTATGCTTATTAGTTTTGACTTGTATTCTCATGATATCGTTATGCTTAGAATACTATGCATGCTAGTTAAGGAATTCAATTATATGCTATTGTTATGCAAAAGTGGTCTACGTATTCGTGCGATTCGACTTGAATATATACTTATCACAATCAAAACAAACTTATACTTATAATTAATTTCAAACTTGTATGCTCGCCAATACTTTAGTATTGATCTATGCTTTTAATACATGTTGCAGGAATTTTGATGACACATGGAATCTAGTAGGATTGCCAAGAAACGCATTTAAACTTTAAATACTTATTGTATTGTATTTGTTTCAAACATGTATTTCGTTTCAATATCTTGTATTAAATCGTTATCAATGAAAAGAAGTTATATTTGTTACGTGTCGGGATCTAAATTTTGTATTATTTGATTTAAACTATGAAAAAAGGTAATTATTAAACACTTGACACAATTAGCGTTATGAAGCCTCTTGCAATCTAGTTTTCGTCTCATCCCGATGTTTCCGCCATCGGTTGGGGTGTGACAGATTGGTATCAGAGCCATAACTATAGGGAATTAGGTAGAATTGCCATGTTCGACCTAGTCTATAGTTTAAGTACCATACTCTTGACCATTCTTGATAATTATCTAAATTATTATTCTTTCTACCGTGCTTCTCTCCCCCGTTTGATTGTAAAGCTTACAATATGTCTTTCCTAAGACATGAAACACAACACATGCTTTTGAGTATATTTTTGTTCCACAATCGAAATAACTCATCAATACAGGGTGATTCCCGCCATTGGTGACGAGTTTCAATCCGTTTTACATGTTATTTCGCACAAAATTCACCATCAAGTCAGGAGTGATATCCATATCTTTATGGGAGTTTCATTTCATAATCTAGTGGATCCTTATTGACGATTCGAGATTATATCTTGATACGTTCAATAAACCAAAATTTGGGGACGAAATTGTCAAGCCAGGATTGACATCCACACCTTGATGACTGGTTCCGCTCCTCAATTTTCAATCTCGCCATAGTTTCGTATTTTTGATCAAATTAGGGACATGTACTAACTGGAAGGGTAAAGTACCGTTAATCGCTTGGCGACGAGAGTATTATACCTATTAGGCCAAATCATGTCTCCTTAATTCGAAAGGACTTACGAGTTACTTTGGAATAGTCGAAGTTTCTAAAACCGAAACACTCCAACATTTTAACAAGCCTCTCTTTTATGCTATCTTACATTTTATGCTATATAATTCTTATTCCTTCATTTTTTTTTCAATGTCACACTATACTAAAATCAAATTTATGCACGACAAACTTCGCATTTATACTAAATCTATTACACAACGATTCTATAGGTGCATACTAAACATCATACTTGATTTGGGATTACTGGAACGTTATATGTGATAAACTCGTTATAAAACCACACCTTAACATGTATAGCACTATGCGTAGTGCTATTGGAGTAGCGCATCACCCTTGAGACTTGGGGTCATGTTAAGTAAACTATTTCATACTAAGTAAACTATTTTACACTATGTTTCGACAATATTGACTAGTCAACATTGCGTACACGATGGTTTGACTTGTTTATTCACATGTTTATGTGGTAGACCCATCATTAACTTTAATCAAGCCACACCTTAACATGTGTAGCGCTATAGGAGTGACGTCCGCCCGTATTCTTGAGGTGATGTTAAGTAAACTATTTTACACCCCCTTCGTTTTAACGATGATGGGTAGTCTACATTGCGGTACACGATGGTTTGACATGTTTATTCACATGCCAGTAATCCGTTAATCTTGGTTAACTAAAATATATCATTTGTATTATACACGAATGTGCATATACGCACACTTACACTTATACACTATACTCATTCATACTTAATTACAATCATACTTACAGGCTTATATACCTGTACACTATCATTCTCACTCATAATACGCTAATAACCAATGATATTGGCACGGAATGTAACGTGGCATCGATTAGCAAAACGGACGCAATACGGTATAAACATGGTGGATACGCCGCTGGTACTTCCTATATATAAGTGTTTATTCTAAGGTCTCGTAAAACGTGCCATGAGAAATTCGGTGTTTCACTGCTATATTTAAAGACAAACTTTAATCACACATCACCTATTTCTCAGTTATACACACACATACTTCGAAATGCCATCTTTTCTAGAGTCTTCCTCTTGAATAAATTTCGGGACGAAATTTCCTAAAGTAGGGGAGACTGTAACGCCTCGTATTTTCCGTGAAATTATATTTTAGAGAAATACGTAACGTTTCGACATTTGTTAAAATCATAAACGAAAAATGAATATATATATATATATATATATATATATATAAAGAAAAAAATGCATTTTACGCCATTGTATCGTAACCGACAAACGAACACGATATTGATTACCGACACCGTCTTTACATACATTTTAACCATAGTTAAATAACTACGGTACCTTATAAAAGTTCGAGTGCGTAACAGGCCTTAAAACGCAAATGAGCAGCGAATGGGCTTTAGGCCTGACCCAGTCAAAACCCTAGACCTATATATTCATCACTTTGTAACACAAACCCTAGCCTCCCACAAGACACATCTCTGCCCTCTCTAAACTCCGGCCGCCGGAATTGTTTTCCGGCCAAAAACCGGCCAATCTTTCGGTAAACCACAACACCCACTCCACTCTTCACTCTCGCCCTCCCTCCCTCCTTGAACCACGAACGACGGCCACCACCATCTTGGTGGCAGCGCACCAAGAACACAGCGGCAGAAGCCGTAGGAGGCGGTGACAGCCGCTCCGGCAGCGGTGGTGACGGCCAGGTAAGACAGCGTTCACGGTGGCGGCGGCTCGGTTGAGTCATCGATTTTCAGGCAAACTCGCCAGCAGAAAGGATAGCTCCCGTTCGAGTTCAGGCCCAACCAGGTCACCGACCTTCCGATTCCGGCACCGGCGTCGATGGTGATGATTGGTTCAGCTTGGGTCGGGTCTTGGTTTGGGCACTCGGTTCAGATCCGTATCAGGTCCAGTCGGTTCGAATCTCGACTCACCCGGTTCAAGTTCATTCAGGTTCGAGTGGTTCGCGATCGAGTTAGTTTTGGGATCTGTTTCAGTTTGGGTCTCGGCTTAAGTACGGGATTCAGGTCAAACAGTCAACACGGTCAACAGGCCCAGTCGCGGCATGGGTTCATTTCTGTGGTTTTAGTCAAACGTCGGTTCCGGCTCAGTCAACAACAGTCAATGCGAGCTCGGTAATATAATTAAGCATATTCATTCTTACTATTTGGTATACATATTGTTTAAATTTGCGGTCAACCTTTAAAAAATGAACCGATTAATAAGCGAGATGGCGTTATAAATGTATAAGTAGTAGATTTACAAAATAAAAGGTGGTGTTTCATCGGAAATTGTAAGACTTATATACATTGTCATCGAGATCGTCGAGTTTGAAAGTATAACGGCACAAATTAATGCTTGCGTTTCATATTTTTATAGCGTTTTAAACCTCAAGGCCGAACCCCATAACTTGTAATTAATTATACATAGAATTAGATATTCGCATATTTATTCATGTATTGTTGAGTTTGAGATTTATATCGACAACTCGTATTATCGGGATCGTCCAAAAACAGATGAGACTCTGCCCGATTTTCGTTAAAAACATATATATGCAAATATCCACTTTTTAGTTGGAACGCTAATAAATATGTATCGAGACTCGAACGAAGTTTATAAAATAATCATAAACGGATAGTTCATTTTGATATAACTCATATATCTTTCTCCTATCCATGCGAGGTGACCTTGGTATTCCATCTTTCGACTGTCAAGCCTTCGTGAAATTTGCCAAAGGAAGCTTCGCTAATACGTGAGCATACTCGACCCCCTTTTTACACTTTAAAGCATTTTGGGGTGCAACATGTATAAATTACAAAATTTATTTTAAACAAAATTAAATGTGTTCACAATACCAAATGTGCCATCAGTTACGCTTATGTGAGTTATATTTAAACTCGTCTATACATGCTACTTGTTATGCTTGAGTTTGTTTATGCTTATCAGTTTTGACTTGTATTCTCATGATATCGTTATGCTTAGAATACTATGCATGCTAGTTAAGGAATTCAATTATATGCTATTGTTATGCGAAAGTGGTCTACATATTCGTGCGATTCGACTTGAATATATACTTGTCACAATCAAAATAAACTTTTATACTTATAATTAATTTCAAACTTGTATGCTCGCCAATACGTTTGTATTGATCTATGCTTTTAATACATGTTGCAGGAATTTTGATGACACATGGAATCTAGTAGGATTGCCCAGAAACGCATTTAAACTTTAAATACTTATTGTATTGTATTTGTTTCAAACATGTATTTCGTTTCAATATCTTGTATTAAATCGTTATCAATGAAATGAAGTTATATTTGTTACGTGTCGGGATCTAAATTTTGTATTATTTGATTTAAACTATGTAAAAAGATAATTATTAAACACTGGACACAATTAGCGTTATGAAGCCTCTTGCAATCTAGTTTTCGTCTCATCCCGATGTTTCCGCCATCGGTTGGGGTGTGACAGTTGGATCCACGCGAAACCTGTGGCACAAAGCGAGTAAACACATAGATATACATATATGCGATGATAGATACTAGAAATAATAGAAACAATGAACGCGAGACAAATAGGGACACATTGACTTGGCATGTTATTTAATCAAATAGAAAACCATAGAAAACATGACACATGATACACCTAAAAAATATTAAAAACTTGAATGTCCAGGATCCGGCGGTTCTAGACGGAAGTTTGGGTATAATATCACTAGTTCGGTATAATGTTATTAAGAAAGGAGTAGAAGCACCGGAAGGAGTCGAATGTTTCATTCATACCGAAAGAGTATACATCTTATCAAGCGAGCGTTTCACCTCCGAGAACTCCAAAACTTACAAAACTATGAACATGCGACACCTATATATAGACCTGACTCACTTCGTGCGAACTGAGCTTTTGACTTCATACGAAGTGAACACTTCGTACGAAGTGACACTTTTGCACCATTCTCGTTCGCATTTAAGTCGTGCGTTCGTATCTAATTTATATAATATTCAGCACACGCTCTATCTAGCCTATTCGCACAGTGATGGACATAATATGCATCAACAATTTCCCCCTTGGACGTCACTGTCAAAGCTTGATTTTGAAATACGATAGCCGTGTTTGAATATTTTGTAACTTCAATCAGGTATCTAGAAATCTACTGATAATTCTCCCTTGAATGAAGATTCGGATTTGCAATTTCGACAATAAGTTCCCCTAAAATAATTCCCCCTGGAATAAATCTTCAGGTCTTTGTTTACACGGTTTCCGACCTCCTCTGATTTTCTTAATCGACAAATTTTCTTGAATAATCATAAACTTGGAACTAATCAATGTAGATTCTCAGTTTCGATGATAACCGCATCCGTGTTCGGTTTTTTATTTACACTTTAGCATGAGAGCCTCCACACAAACTCTTAATCTTCAAAAACCAACCAGCAATTGATAGAAACTTCGAATTACCACTCCGGTAAAGTTCAAATCTGTGAATACCCACGAAAATTTGAAATCCCGTTTTACGTAATCACATTTAAGCATACTCCTGAAAGATAGATCAACAAAACGTAATTTGTTCAATCAGCAAATCTTCATGGGAACCAGATCATCTAGTAACACATCAGATCTGAGAAAATTTCTTCCACGATCAGAATCACATTCTTCCTCTTCAGACACAATAACAGATATATAGCTATCTCTGCTAGATCGGCGCAACTTAACCAACAAACATCGTCGCTCAACGACGGTTAGTCCGAAGAATAATTCATCTGCTTGAAGATTGACCGTCCTAACACTTTAGATGCAATATCTTAGAAGTACCAACAATACAGTGCATCTTTTGATCCTTATCCTGTTAACCGTATCCACATCGAAGATCGGGACTCTAACCCTTTGACATCAATCTGTATCACGATCTGATCGTTCTAAACGTCATGTGATAGCGAAGTAACAAATCCAAATCTTCTGCATCCCCGGATAATCTGAAGTCGGAACCACCCGAGTACTGTTGCATAGTCATGAATTTCAAAAATGCCTGAATATTAATATATATATATATATATGTGTGTGTGTGAAATTTTTATTCCCCCACATTTTTGTAAATTCTGACATCTCCAAATTTTTCACTGAAATTCCCCCTAATATCTGGAAAATTCAGTTTTCAACAAATGCGAATTTTACCTTAAGGCCCATTAGTAATCACTATACCAAAAGATAAACATTCTGTACATGTATCAATGACTACCCTAATATCTTCAATATTTTGCGATCATATCATCAAATCTATTCTCTGAAGCTCTAGACGGTGTCCCAAAATATCCCGTATTTGTTGTTAAAATCTTGAAAAAGTTTCCATCACCAAATTTTTCCTGGACACTCGTCTTATCAATATGATCAACAAAAATTTTCAACGCCTTTTTTAGGTATTTTAATTTCACTTCATACGGAGTGAATTTATCACTTCGTGCGAAGTGACTCTCTTCGTACGAACGAGCCTGATTACATTTTTCGATCCAAAATCTTTATTTCTGCGAATCTCAAGATGATTCTGGCACAAATATGGTCGAAAATCATTTTCTAACAATCCTATGGTTTCAATTTTACTTTTTGTCCGTAGATTATCCATTTATTTGATGTTTTACGTCTAAAACCCCTCAAAAGTCCATAAGTCTCTATAATTCATGAGCGTAGGTGATTCAATCGACGATTAATTCGATTAAATCGGTACAGTAGCTCTAATACCAATTGAATGCCCAATAGAAAAAGAAATAAAGAAGACCTTCTTGCTTTTATTTTGTTCGAAGCGCGACGGACGGAAGTTTGGGTATAATATCACTAATTCGGTAGAATATTATTAAGAAAGGAGTAGAGGCAGTGGATGTAGCCGAAGGTTTCATTCATACCGAAAGAGTATACATCTTGTCAAGCTGGTGAAATTTCAGCGTTTCCCCTCCTGGAACTCCAAAACTAACAAAACTATGAACACACGACACCTATATATAAATCTGAATCCCTTCGTGCGAACTGAGCTTTTGACTTCGTACAAAGTGAGTTCACTTCGTACGAAGTGATTTACCTTCGTACGAAGTGACACTTCTGCACCGTTCTCGTTCGCACTTAAGTCTTGTATTCATATATAATCTATACAATATTCAACACACGCTCTATCTAGCCTATTCGCGTAGTGACAGGCATAATATGCATCAACAAGACTAAAACGGGAAATAAATAGATCTACTCAGTGGTTGCAAAGAAACGATCCACGAGAATTACCGCACGAACAAGAATAGGTGGAATCTAAAATAATAATCTTACGCAACCTAATGACACGAACCCAAATGTAGCGAGTTTCTTTAGCTGCCAGAATAGAACATGACACCATGATTGTATAATCAAGTGACCCAGTAAACTTAAATAAAACATAGATAAACAAGCCCATGACCAATTAAAGATTAGTTGGAATTAATGCCCTAATCATGTAAAGTAAAACCTCTATAAATTAATAATGTTGGGACCGAGAAATTTCATTAATTTAGCGAGATATTGTTATATCAAATTAATGGATCGACCTTCAAAATTTCCATGTCAGTTTAGTTTACCTATTTGAATAAAACAGAAGCAAGGACCTTCGTGAGCTCGAGAACTTGATTACGGGAATGTATTATCGGCAGAAAATGGATGTGAATGGGTTGTTGGATTATTCAGGTGAAAATAATGAATGTTACGAGGCTCAAAGCATTGAAGAAATTATGTCGGATACCGTTTAAAATCTGGTTGATGATGAAGTTGATGATTCAGTACCTTTGGAACCGGTCACTTGGAAAGAAACATTGCAAGCGGCAACAACTTTTCACAACTTTTTGTTGCAATACGAGAATACAGTGCCTTAACTTTTAAGTGGAATGGGGAGATTTATAGATGAACTTAATATAGATTTGAAGTTAAGATTCATTTTTTACTAGACAATCCTAAAATTTTGGAATATTTTAGTCATTATTAACTTATAGTTTCGCTGTGACCAATATATATACATTGGATTTAAAAAAAAAAATTATTAGCTTATTATTTTATTGATTGGGGTCTAATATTGTACTGGTCTCAGTTGGGACCATACAAATTATTAATTTATCGAGGTTATTAATTTGTAGAGTATTAAATTATAGAGATTATACTCTAATTTAAATTTAGATGAAAAAAAGACTAAATTATATATATTCTCAATAAAGATTGTGGGTTGCTCTTACTCCAGAGCCTATAATGATTCAATCATTAGTCCATTTTTAAATGAATAACTGGGATGAATATTTTTTTCTTTTTTTAATTGTAAACTAGGTTTAAAGAAATTCGCGCGTTACGATGAACTTCTTTTGTTATTTAATTTATGTTTACATGTGTTTTGAAATCACCACGAGCATGTTGCGAACGTAACCGCTTACAAGAATAATAAGAAAACGTAGAAAAAACACTAAAAGATAACCGAAAGAAAATTAACCAAAAAAGTTGTATGGTAACAATGTTGTTTGTATGAAACCTGTGGTCGGAGATGAGCAAAAGGTAATGGGTACCGGTGTCACAACCCGACCCGCAGCGGAAAAGGTGATCGGGGCATAATTGGGTTATCATCAAAGCTCATGACATTTATTATATGTTTCATATAATGGAAATTTACAATAAATGATACAACGTGTTCTAACTATCAGTCTAAGCTTCTTGTTTCTCTTCTAAGGCATATCCTATGTTTTCCTTGCTTCAACCTGTCCACCTGTATCATGTGTAAAAAGGTTTTTGGGTCAACATAATGTTGGCGAGTGAATCCTATGGAAAAACATTTGAACGAGTTTATCCAATTGATTATAAATAATGTGCATACCTCATATGAGTAAATGTAGATGTAAATTTATTCACACAACACATAATATCGAATATTGAACACACAACACCAAATAATTGTTTTGAGGCACGCGTTGTTCGACTCGTCTCCCACGAGGAACTGATGAGCCTAATGAATGAGTTTTGAGGCACGCGTTGTTCTTACGAACTGATGGGCCTAATGTATGAGTTTTGAGGCACGCGTTGTTCTCGTCTCCCACGAGGAACTGATGGGCCTAATGAATGAGTTTTGAGGCACGCGTTGTTCTTACGAACTGATGGGCCTAATGTATGAGTTTTAAGGCACGCGTTGTTCTCGTCTCCCACGAGGAACTGATGGGCCTAAATAATTTGTATACAACTTTGACAATATGAATACATCACAACCAATAATAGTTACATTCTAGTTTAGTTCATATAATGGTATAGCACAAATTTGCATAAGAGAATTAGTTTAAACGACACATGATACACCCCAAAACATGAATAAAAATGGGAGTTTGTAAGAATTCACTCACATTGGGTGCGTTCGGTTGATGACGTTGATTGCACGCGAAGTGGTTTTAACCACAAGTGAGATTAAACCTAGATAAATCGCATTACGGTTTGGTAAGTAAACGGGTTTTATTAATCTATTTTAGTAGGTTTGTTGGGTGTATTTTTGTGAGTTTGATGCTATTTTCTAACCTTAAAAATGTTATTTTTAAGTATTTTTAATTGATTTTTAATTAAAATAATTAAATAAAAATAATAAAAAAATATTTTATTTTTGCTGCAGTTGCTTTGACCGTTGACTTTGACTAGCGTTGACCGGTTCGAAGGAATATTGTTGTGCGCCGGGTGAGGCTCGAACCCGAGACCTCCCGTACGCGTGCACGCAGCTCTACCAACTGAGCTACGTGTCTAACCCGTCATACATCCGATTTTAATTACCTATATACATTAATTAGATTTAAACAGAAATCACTTTATTTTAAAAATGAATTAAATCACAAGACCGGTGCGCTCCACAGGTCTCGAACCCGGGACCTGTGGGTTAGCGGACACACACTCCACCGCTGGACTGTGTGTCGCACTTGATTATAAACTCAGTTATCAATATACTTAACATATACCCAAAACACTCCGGTTCAGTTTTGCGAAAAAAAGGGATTTTTATCAAGGCGGCGTGTGAGGGACAATACTCGAACTCGTGACCATAGCGTTAAAAGTGCACACAGTCCACCGCTGGACTGTGTGTCTAACCCGGTAATTATCTTGATTTTAATTATACATAACCATTACTGAACGTCGTCTTCTTCACTGGTTTAACCGGAAGTGGCGACTGACTGGTTCAAAATGTTGATTCAAGTTCCTTTAGCGTTTTATGATCAATTACAGTCGAGATAAAAGTAAAAAGAAAGGAATTTAGGCGTGCGAAGTACCGGCTGGTTTTACTCTGTTTTCCGGCAGAACTCCGGCGACAGCAATCTTTTTCCGGCGACAGTATCTTGCAGCAGAGAGTCTTCCGAAAGGTTACAAAGGTTGTGGGTGACTTCGGTGAAAGTTTAGGGGGTTCAGTAAGCTCAGAGATTACTGATACGGTTTTCCGGCGAAGTATCAAGTATTTCCGGCGAGTGATTTTTCGCCGAGAAAAAGGTGCGATTTGAGTGTGAAAGGTTTCTGGCGAGTTGTGGGTGTATTTATAGGGTAGCATTGAGATGAATGGGGTCTGAATTCGGTCTATATTCGTAGTCAGCCGTTCTCCGGCGGTTATGGCTGATGTCGCGGGTTCAGACGTCGGTTATAACCGTTGTGAGAGTTAATTCTACGGTTATTTTGAGCGAAATCGTAATTAAACGGCGAAGTCGTCGGGATTTCCGACGACTGCTATTTTGGGCGAAATTTACTGAATTTTGACTTCCGAACTTTAATATATGAATTAAATGTTTCCTGTATTTATCAGAAAATCAAAGTGGCGGAGCGGTTGTTCGGTTAAGTGATAAGTCATTGGTTTGAACCGGTACAGACCCGAGTTCGAAACCCGGCATAATTAAAACATTTTTATTTTGTTATTTTTATCAGTTTTTCAAAAACTAAATATATATCCCCGCATAATAATTGATTACGGATCGTTTAAAATTATTTTGGGCATTTAATTCGCAACGAAAAATTTGACTGACTGTTCGGTTGATAAACGGAGCGGGTTTGGTAAATCCGTTTTTGACGGATGTTACAGTATCCCCTGCTTTTTAGAAATTTCGTCCCGAAATTTAATTAGGGATATAATTGACTAAAAGAATGATGGTGTTGAGTTTGCCAGTTACATTTTAGAAGAAAATTAGGGTTTAGGTTTTTGTTTGAGGCGGTAACGTTCCTTGTAAAGGTTAAGTATCCTAATACAGGAATCGCTTTTTGTTGCCTACTGTATAAGTATTGTTAAGCAGGAATGATTCGCTAAAATGATATTATGCATAAGAGTTTAGATATGTTTGGAAAGTATGGTTATATCCTAAGGCAAAACTTCCAATACTATAATCTACACAAGTAAACACAACAATAAATAATTGAATCCACATTATGATAGTATATATGTTTGAATGGTGACAGTTCCTCTCTCGTTTGTTATGATGGAGAGGTTAGTCTATGTAGAAATGGATCACATTCCAATTTCTTTAAATAGTGAGATGATATATATATGTAACACCAATTTCAATCAAGGCAATACTAAATCCTACATGGAACATCTCATAACCGCCTGATAATGCCTCTGATCCTTTGGCAAGAATACTTATATATAGGAAGTACCAGCGGCGTATCCACCATATTCTTGTCAAATTTTCATTGGTTTTATCAGTGAATTATGATTAGTCCTATAACTCTACAACCAATACATCAAACATAAAAATACTGAAATGAAATATATTTGTGCGATCAAGGCTCAATCAAACGGAGCCGATCGTATTGTATGTATTGAGAATGAAATTGTCTGTGTGCTCAAGGCTCAATCAAACGGAGCCGAGCTTATTGCATGTATTGAAAATGAAATTGTCTTTGTGCTCAAGGCTCAATCAAACGGAGCCGAGCTTATTGCATGTATTGAAAATGAATAACTTAATCACATAAACAACCTATGCATGGAACCTCTCATAACCGCCTGATAATGCCTCCGATCATTTGACAAGAATACTTATATATAGGAAGTACCAGCGGCGTATCCACCATATTCTTGTCAAATTCTCATTGACTTTATCCGCAAGTTATGATTAGTTCTATGCGACTCTACAACATAAACAAACACAACAACCAGCGCTTGAGTCGTAATTCTGATAGTATCCGTGTTTGACAAAACCTCTCTCGTTTAATATGATGGAGAGGTTAGTCTATGTAGAAGTGAGGCACAACTCAACTTCTTTAAATGATGAAACTGAGATATGTCGTGAAGTATGATGATATGAATATTAAATCAATGAGTATAAAACAAACTGAACTAGTAATTTGCATTAAAATTCTTGGATAAAAATTCCAATTGAGATACGTGAAAATTGAGATAACATAAAGAAAAACATAAAAATTAAGTGATTGGGGTTGAATCTGGATTCTTGATGAGAGAAGGCTAGTTAAGTGGTTGGTTTGGTCCGTTAACATCTTCAACAGGATTGGCGTTGATGTTATAAACTCTTCCTCTTGCTGGCGGTGGAGCTGGGTTTGCTTGGTTAATTGGGTTTGCTTGAGCTTGGGCGTTTATGATGTTAACCAAACGAGGGCACGTGTTTCTAAAATGGGTAGGGTCGCCACAATTGAAACAAGCTCGAACATATGGGTACATGGGGTATTGAGGTTGTTGATATGTTTGGATCATGGGTTGAGTAGGGGTTGAGGTTTGGTTTTGAGCGGTGCGGCAAACTTTGCTCAAATGACCGTAGCGTCCACAATTTGCACATAGTCGACAGGGTGAGGTAGATGGATGGTGATAGAAACAGGTGTTGCATTGAGGGTAAGGTCCAATGTAAGGTTTCTTATTTGGGTAAATTGTGTTGGGTGCTACTTGGGCGTTTGGGATAGTTTGAGGAGGTACAACTTGTGAAGCTGGTTGGTTGCGTTGGGTGACGGCGAAGATTTGCCCATCACGTTTTCTCTTAGAAGTAGATGGTGCAAAGGATTCGGTTCGGGTGTGGTTTGAGGTTTCGGTTGATGCTTTATCCTTCTTCTTTTCCTCTTTGAAATCTTTGTTTCGTATTCGGTTCTCAGTGAGCGCGGTTGCTAGCTCCATTGCTGCTTCCAAAGTTGCAGGCGAGGTACTTATTACAGAGTCTTGAATCTTTAATGGAAGACCACGAATGTAGTGCTCGATCAAACGGTAGAGGGGAGTAAACAAATTGGGAACCATTTGATTTAACTCAAGGAATCTCTTGTTGTATGTGGTGTGGTCGCCTTCCTTTTGTTTTAAAGCATGAAACTCATCCTCCAATTTCTTGATTTCACTTCTTGGGCAAAACCGTCTTGTCATGATTCCCTTCAGCTCTTCCCAAGTCAAGGTCATAGTTTCTTCAACACCTCGTTTGGTCTTCTCTGTATTCCACCATGTGAGTGCTGTTCCAAGTAAACGACCGGTAGCATAACGCACTTTACGATCATCGGGGCAATCGCAATTTAGAAAAGTGTTCTCCATTTCTTCGAACCAATGGAGGAGAGCGGTGACACCTTCAGTACCTTCGTATTTTGGAGGATCGCAGGATTTGAAATGTTTGTAGGTGCATTTAGTGACTGAAGGATTGATAGTGTTTTGATCTTCTTGTTGGGTTGGGTTAACGGAATTACCGGTAAGGGCTTGTTGAACTTGTACTACGATGTTTGGTATTACGGTCGCCATTTGCTGAGCGATTTGGGCAGCCATGCGTTCACGGGCTTTTCCTGCTCTCATCTTCCTACGGGCGAGGTTAGAAGACATCTACAAGGAATACATGTCAAGAGTATGAGTTGGATGCCTTTGGGATCGTGGGTCGTGTTTGGGAATGAACGTTCATAAAATAAATATAGAAAAAAAATAAATCTACTACATCCATAGGATGTCTTGGGTTTTGCTTGCTGTTAGGCCCTTCATGCCGCCATACTTTACCTGTGTAATCATGTGGGCCCCCATGAATACCGGTTTTTCATATGGTTCGCACGGTTTCTGCCTGGTTGCACATGATACACCCCAAAACATGAATAAAAAGGGGAGTTTGTAAGAATTCACTCACATTGGGTGCGTTCGGTTGATGACGTTGAATGCACGCGAAGTGGTTTTAACCACGAGTGAGATTAAACCTAGATAAATCGCATTACGGTTTGGTAAGTAAACGGGTTTTATTAATCTATTTTAGTAGGATTGTTGGGTGTATTTTTGTGAGTTTGAGGCTATTTTCTAACCTTAAAAATGTTATTTTTAAGTATTTTTAATTGATTTTTAATTAAAATAATTAAATAAAAATAATAAAAAAAATATTTTATTTTTGCTACAGTTGACTTTGACCGTTTGACTTTGACTAACGTTGACCGGTTCGGAAGGCATATTATTGTGCGCTGGGTGAGGCTCGAACCCGAGACCTCTCGTATGCGTGCACGCAGCTCTACCAACTGAGCTACGTGTCTAACCCGTCATATAACCGATTTTAATTATATATATACATTAATTAGAATTAAACAGAAATCACTTTATTTTAAAAATGAATTAAATCTAGCGAACCGGTGCGCTCCACAGGTCTCGAACCCGGGACCTGTGGGTTAGCGGACACACACTCCACCGCTGGACTGTGTGTCTCACTTGGTTATAAACTCAGTTATCAATATACTTAACATATACCCAAAACACTCCGGTTCAGTTTTGCGAAAAAAGGGATTTTTATTAAGGCAGCGTGTGAGGAACAATACTCGAACTCGTGACCTTAGCGTTAAAAGTGCACACAGTCCAACGCTGGACTGTGTGTCTAACCTGGTAATTATCTTGATTTTAATTATACTTAACCATTACCGTAACGTCGTCTTCTTCACTGGTTTTCACCGGAAGTGACGACTGACGGATTCGAATGTTGATTCAAGTTTCTTTAGTGTTTTATGATCAATTACAGTCGAGATAAAAGTAAAAAGGGAAGGAATTAGGCGTGAGAAATACCGGCTGTTTCTCCTCTGTTTTCCGGCAGAACTCCGGTGGCAGCAAGTTCTTCCGGCGACGAGTCTTTTGCAGCAGAGTGTCTTCCGAAAGGTTACAAAGGTTGTGGGTGACTTCGGTAAAAGTTTAGGGGTTTCAGTAAAGCTCGGAGACTAATAATACGGTTTTCCGGCGATGTATCAAGTATTTCCGGCGAGTGATTTTTCGCCGAGAAAAGGTGCGATTTGAGTGTGAAAGGTTTCTGGCGAGTTGAGGGTGTATTTATAGGGTAGTATTGAGATGAATGGGGTCTGAATTCGGTCTCAATTCGAAGTCAGCCTTTCTCCGGCGGTTATGGCTGATGTCGCGGGTTCAGACGTCGGTTATAACCGTTGTGAGAGTTAATTCTACGGTTAATTTGAGCGGAAACTTAATTAAACGGCGAAGTCGTCGGGATTTCCGACGACTGCTATTTTGGGCACAATTTACTGAAATTGATTTCCGAACTTTAATATTTGAATTAAATGTTTCCTGTATTTATCAGAAAATCAAAGTGGCGGAGCGGTTGTTCGGTTAAGTGATAAGTCATTGGTTTGAACCGGTACAGACCCGAGTTCGAAACCCGGCATGATTAAAACATTTTTATTTTGTTATTTTTATCAGTTTTTTTCAAAAACTAAATATATATCCCCGTATAATAATTGATTACGGATCGTTTAAAATTATTTTGGGCATTTAAATTCGCAACGAAAAATTTGACTGACTGTTCGGTTGATAAACGGAGCGGGTTTGGTAAATCCGTTTTGACGGATGTTACATTCTTAAGAGTACAGTATGATCTTAAATATTCCGAACAAGCTATTCAACTGCAGACAAACAATAAGAACAACACATATGAACAAAAACGGACAGATGATGATGACCTATCCTAAGTGCAAAAATGTACAAAACTAGAGTAAAGCAATTACCATAAATCCAAAGCTATCACTGCCACAGATTTGGACACACAAAAAAGTTTAATCTAATAAGAAGATCAAGTTATTTTACATATCAAATATTGTGCATACATAACGTTAGGCCTCAAATAAACAACTATAAACATATCCACGTGATATGACTGACAGTGGTGCACCTCAACTAAACTACACACCCCATCTTATAATAGATTGAGGTAGAAGTTGGTTCTAAAAGTTGAAGATCATCTTGAAGGAAAAAAGCTTAGATCGGTCGAGATGGAGATCGTGGTAAGAGAATCGACGATGGTAAGGCCTGCAGAGGACACACCGACCAAAAAGCTATGGATCTCTAGCCTCGATCTCATGGCCCCAAATTACCACACGCCACTGGTGTATTTTTACCGGCCCAATGGTGCTGTCAACTTCTTTGATACGAAAGTGATGAAGGATGCTTTGAGTAGGGTGTTAGTTGCGTTTTACCCAATGGCAGGGAGATTTGTACAAGACCAAGATGGTCGGGTTGAGATCGATTGTCAAGGACAAGGTGCGTTGTTTTTGGAAGCCGAGTCTGACGGTGTGGTGGATGATTTTGGTGACTTTTCACCCCAAATGAAGTTTTTGAAACTCGTTCCGGTGGTCGATTACTCACTAGGAATTCAATCCTGTCCTCTCTTACTCTTGCAAGTGATATACTTCAAATGATGTAGAGTTTCGCTAACAGTTTCAATGCACCATTATCTTGCGGATGGGCCATCCGCGATGCACTTTATAAACACATGGGCGGATATGGCCCGTGGCCTTGACATCAATCTCACACCCTTCATAGACCGGACCCTCCTTCGTGCACGAGACCCGCCACAACCCATTTTTGAGCACATCGAATATCACCCAGATCCAACAATGCCGCTCCAAGGCCCATCGGATGAAACCAAAACCATCTTCTCAATTTTTAAATTAACACAAGACCAACTCGATTTGCTCAAAGCACAATCAAAGGAAGTTGGGAACACAATTAGCTACAGCTCTTTTGAAATTCTCTCGGGCCATGTTTGGAAATGTGTGTGTAAAGCCCGCGGGTTGCAGGGCGATCAGGGCACCAAGTTCCACATCCCCACCGATGGAAGGGCCCGCTTTCAACCACATCTTCCACTTGGCTATTTCGGGAATGCTATATTCACAACCGCAGTTATAGCTACTGCTGGCGAAATTCAATCCAAACCTACCTGGTATGCTGCAAGTAAAATCCATAATGCGTTAGTGAATATGAATAGTGATTATCTAAAATCCGCACTGGATTATCTGGAACAACACCTTGATAAAAAGCCCAAGGTTTCTTATAAATACACGAATCTTCGAATAATAAGCTGGGCTCGGCTCCTGATTCATGAGGCTGCCTTCAGATGAGGCCGACCCATCTTCATGGGGCCTACTAGTATCCCATTAGGAAGCTGTTATTTTTTACCAAGCCTGATAAATGACGGGAGCTTATCGGTCATCATTGGCCTAAGAAGCTGAATAAATTATCAATAAACATTGGCAGGCTGATGATGATTGTTATAATATAAGTGTACAAAACTGGTATGATTTTATCCAAATTTGTTTACAATTTGAGAATACAATTACTTTTATATTTCCATCATAAGCATGACAAACTGGTATGATGTTATCTAAATTTATTTACAATTTGAGAATATAATTTTCTTTACTAACTTTGTTTACAATTATCTTTATTGAATTTGTTTACAATTTGAGAATACAATTTTATCTTTATTTTTAATGTTACCACTAAGCATGGCAAAACGTACGGGTCAGGTTGGGCTGGGTGGTGGGCTGAGACGTTTTGGGTCAGAACGGCCAACTAAAAAAGTTTTCTGTTTTAATTGATCAAACGGGCTTTGACCAAAATACGTTCGGGTCAAAATGAGTTCTTTTACGAAAAAGTTATAATTCATCATTGTTAATAAAAGGGGCAACCTCGAATTGAAGTTTCATGTACTCGGGCCTCATCATAGTTGATTCTGTTACAACTACCTTCATCGCAATCGATGATGTTAACAATGCCGTTCACCACCGTTTCTTTATAAAAAAACTTTCACATTTTGCTGTTCTATCCTCCAAAGTGTTTTACCTTAGAAATTAAAAAAAATCTCCTCCTTTGCTGTTAAAAAAAGCTGTTAGCAAAATAGAAAATATTAAAAGTTGTACCATACTTAAAAAAATAGATAATAAAAAAAATCTGGTGTCACATGCCTTGATTCCTTATTGGTCTTATATTATTGTAAACCCTTATATTATGTTTGGTTTGATGTTAACGATAAAAATTAATATTAGAGCAAAAGGCGGAAAACCAACGTTTATTCCTAAAAATCTTGTACAAAAAGTTAACAAAAATAATTAACTACTTCATATACTGCACGACAAACTCGATAAATAAACAAATACATATAACATGCATATGTTATTTACGTGCGTCACGTGATTAGATAAATAAATGATAGTATCAACTTCTCTATAAATTAATATTTAATAAATTAGTAACCTCGATAAAGTTAATAATTTGTTCAATCCCAATTTGGGACCAATACAAAATTGGACCTCAATCAATAAAATAATAAGATAATATTTTTTTGGAATCCCAGTGTATATATATTGGTCCCAAGGAAACTATAAATTAATAATTACTAAAAGATCAAAATTCTAAGATTGTCTAGTAATAATAACGTGTATTGGAACTTGCTTTTGTAAGATAATGGTTAATATATTGTATATGGAGAAAAAATGTGGATTGAAACTTGTTTTTCTAATTCATATTTTGGTATCATGAACAAACTTTTTGTATTAAAAAACAATGAACTTGACAAATTCAATTTTAGTGAATGTACATTAGACTTGGAAATTTAAAGGTCATACATATCTCTTTAATTAATAAAATATATCGGTCTCAACATTATTAATTTATAGAGGTTTTATAAGCATATCAACTTTGAGAGACTATGTTTATTTATTAGTACGTTTACTAAATAAATATATACAATAAAGTCTGTTTTGACTTTTTGTTTCTCATTTGATTTTAATCAAGATACATCGACTTTTATCAATTCACGTGTTCAAAACCAGGTTAGAGTGCGTCCTTACGCGAGGACATGAGCCATATCAGACCAAGTGTTTAAAGTGCATTACGGATGACTCACGACACTATGGTGCAAACTAACTCCTAGCGAAACCACACCACATTTGAAACAAATAGATAGCACCACATTTGAAACAAATAGATAGCATTCCCGACAAGCTATGAGTCTCTAACCTAGATCTCATGGCCCCAAATTACCACACACCATTGGTGTATTTTTACAGGCCCATTGGTGTTGTCAACTTCTTTAATACGAAGGATGCTTTGAGGGCGTTAGTTGCGTTTTACCTAATTGCAGGGTGATTTATACAGGATCAAGATCAGATGGTCGGGTTGAGATCGATTGTCAAGGAAAAGGGGCGTTGCAATCAAATGGCTCAAGCACAATGATTCATTCAAAGAGGATAAATCGAACCAAAGGTTCTAAGAACCAAGTTCTTTATATTAATAATCAATCAAAAACTAAGAAATAATAAACCCTGGATCCCCGTATATGGGTGAGGAAACTAAATAATTCAAAACCATAATTTTAGGAAACTAAACAAAAAATATTATAAAACTAAAATTAAAATAATTGATAAAAACAATCTCCAAATTAATATCACTACATCATATTCCTCGTCTTCGAAAAAACTTGTCCTCGAGTTTTTCCTTCAAACCAAATCCACCCGGGTCAAAGGGAACATCTACCCGACTCCCACTTAATATTATCATCACAACCCGTCTAAACTGCTTAACTTCGTTGATCATCTCGTCCGACTCTAGACTTGTACACCCGAGTCGAATGGAGCATTGGTCCTTCTCATGTTCACTATCGACTTCAAATCATGACCCAAATTCGAAGTTATCTTCTCATTTAGCTTAGAGTAGGGTCCATTAGTAATCTGCTTCAAATGTAATCTGGTAGCATGACCCAAATTAATAAAAAAACCCATGTAGCCGCAAGTTTTGAGACTTGATTAGTTTTCATATTTGTTTTCGGTTTGCTTTTAGTGGATGTGGATTCCACCATCACAATTAAAGGGTTATTATCCAAATTCATCGAGGAATTTACATCATTTCCTACATATTCAGTTGGGCCACGTGGGCTTTTGCCATACAATGTATCAATGCACATAAACACCGATTCCACCTCATCAGTATCCATCAAAATCTTTTTTGTTATTTTGAATGGATTCTTCCCTTTGAATTACCACTAAAATAGGCTCCCCATATGGAATACAATCTTTTCCAACAATATACCCGTATAATTGCCAACATTAACTTTTTGAATATTTGAGTTATCTCTTTCCATTTGAAATCCCGCAATTGTAGCTTTAGCATTTAACTCCCTTATTTCTTTCGACATGAAGAAAGAACTTACCATCTCTGAAGCACAGAAACGTCCTGGAGCAGCCGTCTCCCGTCCCGGGGACTGCAAGGGGACGGAAACGCGACGGGTACGGCCGGGAAACGTCCCCGGCGGTTAGGAAACGTGGAGGAAACGGGCAGGCGAAGGGGACAGCGAAGAAACGTCCAACCGAAACGTTTCCTGCGTGTTTGTGGTGAAAATCGACAACCCCAATGGCGATCCCCAAACTCTCAAGAACCAAACCCAAATCCAGATCCCCAATTTGGCTCCTTACAGTCACCATCTCCGCAATCGCACTCCTCTACCTCTTCTCATCTCTACTCTCAACCACCGGATCAAACCCACTTCAAACCCCCATTTTACAGTTCAATAATCACAATAATCGCATTCATCACAGTGATTCAGAGAAGTTTTTGTATTGGGGAAACCGAATTGACTGTCCCGGAAAACACTGTGAGTCGTGCTAAGGTCTCGGTCATCAGGAGTCCAGCCTCCGTTGTGCTCTTGAAGAAGCAATTGTGTTAAAAAGGTTTGATTTTTAAGTTAATTTTTGAGTTTAAGTGCACATTGTTGGAATATTTCACTTGATTTTGTGAAAATTGATTTGGGTTGTTGAGATTAGGATTGATAGAACAAGATACAGATTTTTTTTTTATTTTTTTTTAATAATTCAAGTGCAAAGTTTGTGGTGAAAATCGACAAGGATCGTATTCAAGAGTTAGAGCACACTTGCTCGGTATAAAAGGTACGAAAATATGAAACCGTAGGACACTGACAGGTTTATCAGGTTTGGGTCGGGTTGCTGATCAAAGTTATAATACCCCTGCTCTTTCAAATTTATAATTTTTCTGTGTGTTGGGCATTTCAAGTTTATCATTTATTCAATAAAATGATAAATAACTAATTTGAGTTTTTGTGTTACATTATCTTTTATATATATTTATTTTTTTATATGTTTTTATTCCCGTACCCGTCCCGTCCCCGCTTCTTAAATTTTTTAGTTTTGTCGTTTCCCGTGCCCGTCCCCGTACCCGTACCCCGTTCCCGTACCCGTCCCAGTGCATCATAGCTTACCATGGTAATAGATTGAGTCCCACACGTAGTCTCCGGATCACCCGTCACCATTGTAGGACCCCCAGCTTTGTCACTTTCATAATTGCAAAACTTGAAGACCGATTCATCACCTCGTAAGTTCTGATCACAAAGGGTAATCCAAAAATACCATTCCTCCCCGTATTCATCAAAACAAGGAGATGACTGTAACGCCCTGTTTTTTCATACTTTCTGTATTTAGAAAGCTAGTCTTGTTTTTCTATTTTTGGAAACCTTGTAATCTTGTATTCGTCCTTTCGTTGTAATCGTGTAATCCGAGACTTGAATCATAATGAAAACTCCTATCTTATCCTTATCCGTGTTATACATATCCATATATTCATGCTTGGTACTTGGAAACGTAATAAACTCGCAAATATGTGACATTCATACTTCACACAAAACGTAAACGTGATTCTTATACTCAATCATATTCGTTATATACTTGTGTAACCTTTAGCACATGTTATGTATGCCTAAAAGCCCTAAAATGGTCCTAAAACTCGTATCATGTAACAACTAGACAAGGCCCAATCAATAAAATAAAAAATAAACAAAATGTAGTTCTGCCCGAAGGCCTTGCGGACCGTATGGATTCCCCCTTACGGTCCCATAAGGGGGTCTGGGGGGCAACAGTTTGAACCAGCCACGGATATGCACGAAATCCCACTTCCTATCCTCCCCCAATTGCCTTAAACCTCCATTAAACACCCCCAACAAACCCTAACTCTTTCTTATAAATACCAAACATTCTTCAAGCAATTCATACTTTCAACACTCTCTAATCTCTCTCATACACTCCATAATCTTTGAATTTTCAAGAACATTGGCAGACTCATCCATCTTTACAAAAGTGAGCATAACTTGCTCATTTCTTAACCTTTTTGCTTGATTCTTCTTTCATAACACTTGGATTAACCTTGGGTTTGATTCCACGGATTCTCCTTGGAGAATCCCGACCTGGAAATTCACCTAAAAAGCTCCAAACTTTCTGTTATGAACAAAAACTCTTTAAACTTATGTTTTACCTCAAACAAACTTGTGTACTTATGCTCCTAATCAAGTTTATGATTAGTGAACCTAGCCAAGCTTGTTCTACATGAAATATGGAGTGTTCTAACACTCTAAACTTTCTGTTTTACATGAGCTTTAAACTCACAAGTGTTGCCAAGTCTTGAACTTGAAGCAAGTGTGACTACAAGGTTAACTTGGGTTATCCAACATCCAAGTCCACACAACACTTGATGTTTTCTCATTCCATCCTAAGTAGTTGCTAGTTGAAAGTGACACAACCCCATCTAGCCTTCGACTTGTGTCGACGCCGGCTCACCGGGTTGTAGATCACTTGGCTACTTAGTATAATGTTAACATGCAATTCATTTTCCTTTACTATACCTGTTCTTGACCCTCCTTGTTGTCTATGACAACTTGTGTAGTGGTGAACTCTCATGAGGTTCCTAAATGAATGGTTATACTACCTACCTCCTACATGACTTCCATGATATTATTGTTAGTTAGATCTAAGATAACTATATAGATTACATAATATACTTAAAAATCGAAACCTTGATAATGACTAAATAATCATATGTCAAGTTATTAAGCTTAATCACTAAAGTGTTTACTTCCTCGTTAAGATTCTAATAGGTGTTATAACCTATGAAAACACATAAACCCTAACGGGTTCCCATAGTGTCAAAACGAGTGCTATACCTTAGTGAATACTTTCGTAAACACTATTTTGTTATACTTTATTCCAAATTCCGAATCTTCCATCATCATCCAAATACTCACACCTACGTTTTTCTCTTGTAGGATAACTCGGTGTTCCTCCCGCAACCAAACAACTCTTCACGGAATCGTCAAGTCGAAAACCTTGCAAAACCGTGAGTACACACGACCCACTTTTCTTTTATGTCGATCACTTTGGGTGTAACATGTTTACCTTATACAAAAATCACTAAACTTAAACTTTATGCAATGCACGAAACAATCGAATATACATGAATACTTTGATACGTTACTTGATGCTTATATCTTGGACCATCTTATGTAATCCATAGTTATTAGCTTATCTTAAGCCTCCATATGACATGTATAGCGCTATAGGAGTAACGCACCGCCCGCTCGTGAATAAGAGGTCATGTTAAATTATCGTTATTATGCGTAAGCAAGAGGATTGACTAGAAATGTGCATGCCATGTATAATGCTCTTGTATAAACTTAGTTACCATGTGGATTCGTTTTAAACCTTATTCGTATACGTATGCTTATGCTTAAACTTGTGTACTCGCTTTTGCTTTTGCATTGAACGTTATTTTAAACATGTTACATGTTGAGAAGGATGATGCTATGAAATCGAAGTAGCGTTGAGGCTGGATACACACATAGACGTTTTAAGTTTATTAATGTTCTATCAAATTTTGTCATCGTTATTGTTGTTATTTGAAATTTCCATGTATTGCAAATGATAATTTACTTATGAAATGCAATTCGGTTTAATTAATTATTGTCACCATTAGCGTTGTGAGCAATGAACAATTGTTTTCGTCTCACCTCGATGTTTTCCGTCATCGGTTGGGGTGTGACAATGACAGATGGATAACACTACAATTTTCAGGATACTCCTCCTTCCCACAAATCTCATCCCGGATGAAAGCCTCTGAGTTGGTTTCCTGAAACTTGTAACCATCTGCTCCTCTTTCCCAAAGATCTCATCCCAGATGACATCCTTTGAGTCAGTTTCCTGGATCTTACGATCTTGCGAATGGAACACGATTTTATCGTTGCCTCGGTCGGCAATTCGACGAGTAAGAGCGTAGTTCACTTCATGTAGAGCCATTTGAAAACCAAAGCTCTGATACCAACTGATGCAGTCTCGCGTGCAATCAAATGGCTCAAGCACAATGATTCATTCAAAGACGATAAATTGAACCAAAGGTTCCAATAACAAAATTCTTTATATTAATAATTAACCAAAAACTAAGAAATAATAAACCCTAGATCCCCTAGGTGAGGAAACTAAATAATTCAAAACCATAATATTAGGAAACTAAACAAAAAAATTACGAAATTAAAATTAAAATTAAAATTAAAATAGATAAAAACAATCTCCAAATTAATATCCCTACATCAGTTATCGATAAAAATGGTGACTTTGTGCCCCAAAGAGTTCTTGAAACTCGTTTTGGTTGTCGCTTGGTTGGAATTGAATCCTATCCTTTGTTGGTTTTGCAACTAACTTACTTCAAATGTGGCAAGAGTTTCGCTAACAGTTGCATCGTACCATTATCTTGCGGATGGGTTGTTGGCGATGCACTTGATGGTCCAATGTGGCTTGTGTCTTTGACATCACTCTCCCACCCATTATAGACTGAACCCCTCCTTCATGCACGGGAGCCACGACAACACGTTTTTAACCACGTCAAATATCACCCCGATCCAACAATCCTGCTCCAAGTCCCATCAGATGAAACCAAAACCATCAACTCAATTTTTAAGTTAGCACGAGACCAACTCGATTTGCTCTAAGCAAAACCAAAGGAAGATGGGTACACATTTAGCTATAGCTCTTTTGAAATTCTCTCCTGCCATGTTTGGAAGTGCGTGTGTAATGCCCACAGGATGATCTAGGCACCAAGCTCAACATCTCCACTGATGAGTGGCCCTGCTTTCATTCACAGCTTCCACCGAGCTATATATCCCAAAAAAATCCTAGTGGAAGTGGTGATTAAAAGCGGGGCCATCCATTGGTGGCGATTTTGAGCTTGGTGTCCACATCATATACAACGTGTGGGCTTTACACGTGCACTTCAAAATATGGACCGCGAGAATTTCAAAAGAGTTGTAGCTGATTGTGATACCATTTGCTTCATTCGATTTTGCTTTGAGCATATAGAGTTGGTTGTCCTTTTGACTTAAGAAGTGAGCACACGCATTTCTTTTTAGTTTCATCTCATGGAACTCACAGTGGGGAGCTAACTGTTGGATCACAGTGGCATTTCCTTTTAGTTTCATCTATTAGAAAGAATTAATTGCACCGAACTGTACATGTTTTTTTTTCTTATTTTATGCAGCATACAAACTCATCACCCCTTAGCATTAAAATACTAATTTTATAATTATAAATACATACTGAATAAATAAATAAAAACTATAAACTACTGATAAAACGATCGCTTATTGTTGCATACAACAATTTGCTGAAAATCTTCATTTGCTCAACTTCCAGCCCAATGAGGATTGATAAGGCCCCATCATCTTTCTTGCTTGATAACACATAACACCTACATCCTGATGGGATCCGTGCAGGGCCCACGTAGATGGCCGGCCCCATCCAAAGTCCTGAACTGGGAGACCAACCCAACTTATTACTTGAAGATTCGTGTGATTATAATTCTCACCCTTTAGATCTAAGTGTTGTTCCAGATAATTGAGTGCTGATTTTAGATAATCATTAGTACTCATCATCGCTAAAGCATTATGGATTTTACTTGAAGCATACCAGAAAGGTTTGGATTGAATTTCGCCAGCAGTCGCTTTAGCAGCGGCCGTGAAGATCACATTACCGAAAAAGCCCGGTGGAAGTGGTGGTTGTAAGCGAGCCCGTCCATCGACTGCAATTTTGAGCTTGGTGGTCTGGTCGTCTCGCAGCCCGCGGGCTTTACACACGCACCTCCAAATATGGCCCGAGAGAATTTCAAAAGAGCTGTAGCCAATTGTGCTAGCATCAGCTTCCTTTGATTTTGCTTTGAGCCTATTGAGTTGGTCTCGCGTTAACTCGAAAATTGAGTAGACAGTTCTGGTTCCATCTGATGGGACTTTTGGATCTGTGTGGTATTCGACGTGGTTAAAAATGGGTTGTGGTGGGTCTTGTGCACGGAGGAGGGTCCGGTCAATGAAGGGTGGGAGAGTGATGTCAAGGCCACGAGCCATACCGGACCATGTGCTCATGAAGTGCATCGTGGACACCCCATCCATGACACGATGGTGCAAACCTACTCCTAGCGAAACCCCACCACATTTGAAGTAAGTTACCTACTCAAAAATAATATATTGTTACATGTCAGGTTAAGTAGAAATAGTTTGCAAATATGTAAAAGTAATTAATATTTTAAAACTGAACCTTGTTTTTTTTTTAAGTCGGGAGTCTCGGCGAGAGCAACCTTTCTATCTCTAGGATAGAGGAAAGGTTTGTCCCATCTTGCACTCCCGACATCTAACCAATAGATTGTCATGAGTGAGAATTTACTGGGTAAGTTTGTTTGTTTATACCTGCAAAACGAGCAAAGGATCTAAATCAATTCCCGGCAAGGGAAAGAGTTTCAACAACTCAGATTGAGGTGCAAAGTCACCGAATTCATTGATAACCCCATCGGACTCAGCTTCCAAAAACAACACACCTTGTCCTTGACAATCGATATTACTCCGGCCATCTTCGCCTTGTGTAAGTCGCCCTGCAAGTGGGTAAAACGCAACCAATGCCCTACTCAAAGCGTCCTTCATCACTTTCATATCAAAGAAGTTGGGGGCACCATTGGGCCGGTAAAAATACACCATTAGTGTGTAAAAGTTGGGGGCAATGAGATCGAGGCAAGAGATCCATAACTTTACCGTCGGTGTCTCCTCCGCTGGTCTCACAATCGTCGAGTCTCTCACCACCACTTTCATATGTGTTTTTTTGTTCAATCTTGGATGATGTTCTCAAACCCATTTCAGCCTCAATTATACATCCACTGAGCAGTCATACATCGATTCCAACATGATTCTTGGACCACTAACCAAAAGTGCGTGTGTGTGGTTCAAAACTGGTATCAATGAACATATCCACTGCATGATACAAGTGAAGAATGACAGTTGAGCCCCTCAAATAAATACCGCACCCTATCTAGAATAGAATAAATACATACATATTATAGGGTTATTATAATTTGAAAACCCACTTGATTGGGAAAATCCATGAGGTGACGTAATTAAGCTAATGGATCTTATGCAATTGGCATTTAACAGCAGCACCACCACATAATCTGCAGGAACTTCAGTTGGGTGTGACAGTGGTGGCCTTAAGTCATATTTTAAATCATCTGGCCAGCAGGTAAATATAATATTTGGGTTGTGAAAATGAGTAATGTAATGCAGCCTTAGGCAGTGGATATGATCATATGAACTAAGCTAATCAGAGCAGTTGTTAGAGTAAATTGCTAACATTGACCAAGCTAATTACGTGATGTAGTAAAATGCCTCAAATAAAGGGCTTTCCAACGCATTTGTAGGAAATGCGTCATAAAAAAAGCTTTCCCACGCATTTGTGACAAATACATGATGTAGGAAAATGCCTCGTAGGAAACCTGTTTCCAACGCAACTTCCTATCCATTTCCTACAAAACCCCCGTGTCGCAAACTGCTACAAATCTCCCACAACAATTCCTAGTTATAACAAATCTTTTATTATGGCCGATCTGTGATGCAAGTATCAATTAATTAGAGATTTTTTATCTTCTGTCATTGTTGCGTCAAAAAATTGACATAAAAATTTAGGAAAAAAAATTATAGGAAATTTGTCACAAATGTGTTTGAATCTGTGATAAAAATAGTTGTGTAGGAAATTTTCGTAGGAAATTATGCACTTTTCTAGTAACCCAAAAGCCCCTAGGCTTATACTCTTATTCATACCGGAACAAAAGATCTTATACTAGTACAGCAATACACAAGTATGAGAGCATGACGTGACACAATATAAAAAGAGGGTTATATTGGTGAAAAACATCAGGATAATATGAAGTTCAATTAAAAGAATAGATACCAAAGTATTCAGCATGTTATACAACTTTTTGACAGTATGGATTTGAGAATGAAATTTTAGTCAACTAAACATTTACAACTAGTGAGGGTGTGTAAAAAACTGAATTAACTGACAAAACCGAACTGAAAAAACCGAATCAAAGAAAAAACCGGTGGGTCGGTTATGGTTATCAATGTTTCCATACCCACGATAACGAACCGAACTGACATGTAATAAATCTTTGTAGGATTTAGGACTTTTCACCATATTTTTAATATTTGATGTTTTTTATTGAAGTTTTTAGTATTTATGGGTTTTTTCGTATCATTTTGTGGTTTTATTTGAATGTTTATTTAAATTTATGGAATATATCATATCACTTTATTTGAATATTCGATAATAATTGGTATTAATATTATAGATTATATGTATTTATTAATACTATGTAATATACTAATAGGGTTAGGATCATGTGAGAAGCACTAGGCTAATTGAGAAACTTGAGAAGCATTCTAGACCACACATTTTTTCTAATCTTTTCGTAATACACATATATGTATAGTTTAAAACTGACTACATATATGTATATTGGATTATACACATATGTATATAGTCATTTGTAAACTATACATATGTGTATATTACGAAAAGCTTAGGAAAACATGTGGTCCAGAATGCTTCTCAAAGTTTCTCAAATAGGGTGGACTTCTCTTAGGATCCCTACTCTATACTAATATATACAAATATGCAATAACAATTTATTCCATGTTAAAAAATTAAGCTATTTTTAGCTAGGCTAAATACACAGTTAACCACCCACAACCGGCCCGCTATAACCGTCAAAATCCATAACCATAACCGCCATAACCGATCGGTTATGCTTATGTTTATTCGTTAACCGACATCACGGTTATGGTTACGATTTTAGGCCAAAACCGACCCAAACCGTCCCATGCACACCCCTAACAACTAGATGGTTTCAAGCTTAATTTATTAATTTGATTTTGTTAATGTCAAGTCATTTCTGTTTTGTATATAGGCCATGATAATATGTAGGGTTGTAAACGAACCAAAAAAACGAACAAGGCCTTTTTCGTGTTCGTTCGTTAAGGATATAACGTGTTCACGAACGGTCCATGGACATTTATAAAACAAGATTTTATGTTCCTGTTCGTTCATTATTAAGGAAAGGAGCGTGTTCACGAATGGTTCACGAACACAAATGAACACAGATAAATCGGCAAAGACGGTGGTGGCTAGAGGTGGATGGTGAGAGGGAGCGGTGCTAGACCTTGAAGTCCTAATTGTTGAACGAAGGTCAATAGTATTTTTCGATATGAATAAAGAAAAGGAAAGTGGAACGGTGCATAAACAAGGTGAAGATGGAGTTTCCTATTTTATTTATATGATAATGAGATAAATAAAAATTAAAGAATATAAAAAATTCAGAAAAAAGAAATACTAAAAAATCTTTAATGAAAAACATAAACAAACGAACATGAACGAATGTTCACTAACACGCTATGAACCGTTCACGGACACAATTGAACGAACGAGACATTTGTTCGTGTCAATTCATTTAATAACTACTTAACACCAAGGGTATTTAGGTCATTTGTTCGTGTCAATTCATTTAGTATTAATTTTACAGTAAGGGTAGATTTAGGTTATTTCATAACTACTTAACACCAAAAATTAACCCCCATTCATGCTATAGACTATCCGAGACCATATATGCAAAAGTTAGAGACTATGGCTGTAATTTTAGAAGTGTAGGGATTATAGGTAAACATGGAGCAAACCATAGACATTTTTCTCTTAAACTAAATAAACTACAGCATAACTAAAGGCCCAACATAAAATATTCCCTCCTAATCCATTAATATTGGTAGAGAACCTTTGTCTTCAATTTTCAGCAACTGGATCTATGTCTTCAATAAGGATAAAGTCCTCCATGTCATCGAAGGGCATGTTTGGCTAAGCTTTTTGAACCAACTTATTAACTTATTGACTTTTTTAAGAAGCAAATAAGTCAAAATATTGTTTGGGTAATTGAAAAAGACATTTCAAAACAACTTTTTAATAGGAGTAAAAAGTCAGTTTTTGAAAGCTAGAATTTTATGGCTTTTGGAGCTTTTTGGAGTTTTTTAGTAATTTACAAGTAAAAGCTAAGCCAAACACTTTTTTATAAAACAGCTTATTAACTTATTGGCTTTTCCTACCCTATAAGCTAATTCAAACACTATTCTAAAAACTTCTTTTCAAAAAGTCATAAGTCAAGTCATTTTCGCTAAAAGTCTTTTTTGAGTTTAATAAGCTTAGCCAAACAAGCCCAAAGTCTTCAAATTCTGTAAAGTCTTCAAGATCACCAAAGTTTTCATCTTTAGTCTCTATAGCATCTTCTTTGCCTTAAGTGTCTTCCAAATTAAACACTTCTTTCATTGATGCATCCATGTATTCTTTGGCATTCTTTATTTCAGTCTTGATCCGCCACTAGGTTCTCCCGCCTCCATTTCACTTGTCTTAACCATGTTGTATTTCCAAGACATTAGATCCAAGCATCCTTGGTAGATGATACATAGATTAGGACCATACTCTTGTTGTAGACTAAGTTTAACGGCTATTTCAGGCCATATGTTATCTTTTAATGCCTTTTTATAACCACCAGCAGCCTCAATATACATATAAAGATCTAAAAGTTTAATGATAAAACCATTTTGAAGTTTTGAAGGGTATTCCGTGTTTCTTTAACCAAAGTGTTCTTCATAAAACCACTTGACAACCTTGCAAATTCCTCCCTTAAAAAATCTTTAAATTCCATAACATAATTTGGGTTATGCAAGTTATTAAGGAATGCCACCCAAACATCTGATTGTGCAGCCACTTATTCAAGCCAATCGATGCCGCATCACCATTTCACAAAATTTGTTTTGCTTGATTTCTTTTGCGGACACAAGAATTGGTGTGACACAAAAATGTTTTTGCTTATATTTTGCTGACATAACCCACAAATATCGTTTGTGCTTCTGTTTTTGAAGTAATTTTATGGTTCCCTTTTTTCTGCTATTATTATTTTCAAACAAACAATTTTGAGTTGATTCTCTTGCTTTTTTCATTATGCGTGCTTAGCCGCAGACTACAGTCCACGGCCATCGATCTAAAACTACGGTTTGATTATATTTTTTTCTTTTCTTTTCAGATCTACGGATCTCATCTCTTGATCTACGGATACTAGAGTCCGCCGCTCGACCACAGTGACCGACCTTTCTTTTTTTTCTGCTTTTTGGATGATCCTCTCTCTTGATCTACGGATCTAAGAGACTGCTACTTGCTAGCCTCGACACAACATCACACGACTATCGGTCTCCAGTTGTCAACCTACCTCTAGCATCTCATGTTTGTCATTCCAGGGACCAAGAACCACTGACCCTCAGCCGCGTAATCCCAACAAGATGCGAGAGATTTGTGAAAACTATAGATGCATGGCACAATCAAACACAATATCAATATGGATGGAAACATAAAGCACAATATGGATTTGTTGGCATATGTTTGAATTTTCAAGTCAATCGAAACATATATTATTTATTGGTTTTTATGTTTTTTTGTTTTCCAGTCGTAGCATGTTTAATCCCGCTACGACTGCCAGGGAGTATTGAATATTAGGTTTATCATTATGATCCCACAAGCCAATTTGCATTCGATTCTCACACATGGTCAACCATAACTAACGCATCACAACTTAGCATCAAGTATATCACAAAAATAAAGTACATCGCATAGATTATAATTTTTAAGAACTATAAAATAATAATGCAGGACAAATAAATAAATAAAAACTATTACCTAATGATTAAAAGGATCAATTATTGTTGCATAAAACAATTTGCTGAAAACCTTCATTTGTTCAACTTCCAGCCCGATGATGATCGATAGGCTCCCATCGATTTATCGGGCTTGGTAACACATAACACCTACCTCCTGATGGGATCCATGCAGGGCCCATGTAGATGGGCCGACCCCATCCAAAATCAACGTCGTGAATGGGGAGTCTGGGCCCAACTTATTACTTGAAGATTTGTGTGTGTATAATCCTCGCTCTTTAGATCCAGGTGTTGTTCCAGATAACTGAGTGCTGATTTTAGATAATCACTAGTCATCATCGCTAAAGCATTATGGATTTTACTTGAAACGTGCCAGAAAGGTTTGGATTGAATTTCGCCAGCGGTCGCTTTAGAAGCAGCTGTGAAGATGACATTACCAAAATAGCCAGGCGGAAGAGGTGGTTGTAAGCGGGCCCGCCCGTCTACCGCGATTTTGAGCTTGGTGGCTTGATTGTCTTGCAGCCCGCGGGCTTTACACACGCACTCCCAAACATGGCCCGAGAGAATTTCAAAAGAGCTATAGCTAATTGTGCTAGCATTAGCTTCCTTTGATTTTGCTTTTAACGATTGAGTTGATCTCGTGTTAACTTGAAAACTGAGTAAACGGTTTTGGTTTCATCTGATGGGACTGTTGGATCTGTGTGGTATTCGACGTGGTCAAAAACAGGTTGTGGTGGGCCGTGTGTACAGAGGAGAGTCCGGTCTATGAAAGGTGGATGAGTGATGTCAAGGCCACGAGCCATATCAGACCATGAGTTCATGAAGTGCATCTAGACATACCATCCGTAACATGATGGTGCAAACTGACTCCTAGCGAAA
Organism: Scalesia atractyloides; assembly: GCA_947069175.1. Classification (NCBI taxonomy): domain Eukaryota; kingdom Viridiplantae; phylum Streptophyta; class Magnoliopsida; order Asterales; family Asteraceae; genus Scalesia; species Scalesia atractyloides. The sequence continues at coordinate 96,089,860 of CAMTDV010000005.1, read as the reverse complement.
CTCCTCCACATTTGAAATACGTTACCTACTCAAAGACAATTGTTACATATACACACGTATAAATTTAACTAATAATTTTTAGAGGCTAACTCACGCATCGTTTAATTCTATAAGCCGCCTTTGGTGTAAAAATTAATTAATAAAAAACTGTTCCTATCCATAATATTTATATTATATATACCTGCACAACCAACAAAAGATCCAAGTCAATTCCCTGCGAGGGAAGGAGTTTCAACAACTCCAAGGGGGTGCAAAGTCACCGAAATCATTGATTACGCCATCAGACTCGGCTTCCAAAGACAGCATACCTTGCCCTTGACAATCAATCTCACTCCGGCCGTCTTCGCCTTGTCTAAGTCGCCCTGCCATCGGGTAAAACGCAACCAACGCCCTGCTCAAAGCGTCCTTCATCACTTCCGTGTCAAAGAAGTTGGGAGCACCATTGGGCCGGTAAAAATAAACCACTAATGTGTAAAAGTTGGGGGCGATGAGATCGAGGCAAGAGTTCCATAGCTTCACCTTCGGTGTGTCCTCGGCTGGCCTCACCATGGTCGATTCTCTTACCAACACCTTCATCTGTGTTTTTTTGTTCAATTCTCTGTGATGTTCTAAAACCCATTTCAGCCCCAATTATAAATCTATTGAGCAGTCAATTATTTGAGTTGGCCCACTGTCAGTCCATAATTCATAACTCTCATACTCATTGCATACAGATTGCAACAACACAAATTTACATACACTTTGGTGAAACATGTTGCATACACTTTGGTGAAACATGTCCATCAATTTGACAGCTTTTGTTCATTTGAAAGTTTAATTCTTGGCATTAAATCTTACAGCGGTTGCAACATGATTCTTGGACCACTAATTTGCTATTCACCTAGTGTACGTGTGGTTCAAAATTGGTATCAGTAAACATGCATGATACAAATGGAAAATGACAATGGAGTCCCTCTAAGCCCATGTGCAGTGGTCAAGTCCCATAACCCCCATAGATTTGGGTTATACGACATGTGGCAATTGTGTAAGAAAAAGGGTTATGGGTTATATAACTTAAGTGTGTAGTGGGGTCATACCCTTCAATTATAATACATATGTATGTGAGAGAAAAACAAACGCTGGAGGGGTATGGCGCCGTTATAATTTTCACGAGCCAGACTTTTTTCCGGGCTATAGCGCCCCCCGTGGCTGTGTTCGCCACAAGGCTGCCCTGAGAATTCTTGTACCCTGTTCGAGCTCGAAAAAACATGCCCTTAGGCCTTAACGAAATTGCTCTTTGGCTCAATAAAGGTCTAAACCTAATGCATTGGGCTAATAACTAATTTAAACCTAAAAATAGTTTTCTAAGTGAGCCTATGTGGTGTTTATATGGGTATACTCTATTAATTTATTTATTTTTACATATACATATCAGAGTTCTTTTAAAAATAACGTGCTTTCGAAATATTAGGCATGGCCACTGGTCCCTCCGTCCATCCTTCCGGGCCGGCCATGGTTGGCCGACACCATAGGGTGTTATGGGGGTGGTGGCACCTATAAGTTACCGGTACAGATGGACTAATAAATACCACACCCTAGATGAGAATTAATACATATATAGTATAGGGTTGAGTGGACTAATAAATACACACCCTAGATGAGAATTAATACATTATGTATAGGTTGAGTTATGTAAAAAAAAGATACTTTGTGTAAAATGGAATTTAGGATATGGTGTTTTATAGTTTTAGACATGGTTCACTACTATATATATATATATATAGGGTGGGAGTTGGCTATAAATTCTATTTTTCCTACAAAGTGCACTATAATGTCAACCATAAAACACACTCCAAACCCACAAATAACATAGTGAAGATTACTAAAACAACATATTGTGGGTTTTGTGTTGCCTCTTGGATGATAAGGCTTTGATTATCGATTAACTAACATTAGTGTGTTTTATGTTGATTATCGTGTTGTGTTTTATATTCATAGGTGTACGATGGTGTGTTTGAAGTTTGTAAGGACCGTTAGGGTTTGGATATTGTGTTCTAGTGATCTTCATTATGTTATTTGTGGGTTTTGAGTGTGTTTTATGACTGAAATTGTGGTGTTTTATGACTTTGTACACTTTGTAGGAAAAATAGACTTTGTAGCCGAACCCCACCCTATATATATAGAGAGAGAGAAAAAAAACTCACTTGAGTTGAGAAAACTTAAGAAAACCCTATGTAACATTTTTATTTTTTCTAAGAAAATAGGGGAAAGTAAGTTACATGTTAATGAACATTTTGTAACAAAAAAATAAAAAGCGCAAAATGGTTTTTTTATAAAACTTTTTAAAAAATTTCAGTGTTTACAAAAAATGCTAAAAATTGAATTTTTGTAATTTTTTATAAAAAATCTTCTTGGTTCTTTTTACTATTTCTTTTTGTTACAAAACTTTCATTAACATGTAACTTACATTCCCTATTTTTTTAGAAAAAATAAAAATGTTACATAGGATTTTCTTGAGTTTTCTCAACTCAAGTGGGTTTTCATTTTATCCTTCCCTATATCTATATTATATATATCTATATTATATATATATATATCTATATTATATTATATTATAATAATATATATATATATTTTGTGAACATGATAGTCAGAATTTTCTTCTTTTAAAAAGTAAGACATAGTGTTAAAGGTAAAGCATGTATTAGTTTCCTTTTTTTTTCAGTTTAGTCTATCCCAAACCGATACACACATATGGTTTTGTGTTTGGAAGTTCATTGGGGAATTAAAGCTAATTGGTGTGGTCATGACCCAGATGACTACCACCAACCCCTACATCAGCCCCAATGCACCACATCCTCATTAACCAACCTAATCCACCACCCTATATGGTGTGGATCATGACTCCTACTATTATCCACAATCCCTTCGTACCAATCAAAATCCCCAAATTAATTGAAACAAGGTCATAGTTGCCATAGATTAAACTATGCGGACCACCATGGTTTTGAAATGAGGGAGTTTTTTAGGCGCACTCAAGGCACAAAGGGTGAGCCTGGGGGCTCGGTGCAAGGTGCTTAAAAGGAAAGGGATTTTTTAAGTGAAACGTATAGTACCAAAATACAATTTATAGTTGTTTTAGACATGTTTTAGGCTTCTTTAGGGCTAGTTTAGGTTGCTTTTAGTTGATTCAAAGGGTTGTTTAGGGTTGGTGTTATTATTTCAGACGATTTTCAGCCAAATTACGATGGAAGTTGGCCTGAAAATACGCCTGTGAGCCTAAAAGTGGAGCTTTTGAAGCGATGCAAGATTGTTGTGCTGTGTCTAAAAAGTGTGCCTCGGGGAGCTCCTGGGTGCGCCTTGACCACAGATGATAGACAATATAATTAAGATTAGTTAGTATATTTGTATTTACTATTATTGGTGGTACTTAAGTGTAATATCCTCTCCTATATATAGGACCTTTTTCTAATCTTTATTCAATTCAATCAATAATACAAAAATCGTGGTTTATTATGGTATCAGAGCCATCGTCACACCCCGATTTCCACGTATGTCCCGGTGGGGAGTAGTATGACATAAATTGATAACATTATAACCAAACAACATAGAGCAACACAACGGAAGTCTTGGATAAAAATATTATTACAAACCGTGAAAGTTCAAATGTTCAAAATAATAACTTACAACGGCTTGTAATAAAGATCCCCATGCAGATCGTAAATTATATATAAAATGAAATCCACAGACTTTGGGCATGACTAAGAACTTGCAAGATTCTATGCGTCACTACCAAGTAGCTCCCAGTCTATTACGTGTTGTACATGTATCTTAGTCTTTTAAAAATACATCAGTGTAGTAAATACAAATAACCGACACATTTTGAAAATCTTTCAAAATTGATTTAAGTGCACAAGGCACATTTTCATAAATAACTTGGGGCAATTCAAAATGATCTTGTATACAGTTTTACAGGTCTGTCAATACATATGGGGTCCGGTGCAGAAACCGAATAACCTGATTAATTAACACGCCACTTAAATAACTCCAGAGAGTATATAAAAATAATTTAGCATTAGCATCTGACAGGTGTATGCCTACACCCTGTGCATTTGGTCGTGGTCATTAGTAACTTAAATGAGCCGAGGATATCCAGGACACGGTCGAGTTAACCCCTAATGTTTAAGTTATCAGACAATACAGATTAAAACGGGTTATGAGATTTAGTTAAATCACAATCCGCCAACATGATCCCATACCCGACAAAGCGGTAATAATATACCGTATCCCAAGCCCGTATAGGAAAAATAGGTTAAAAGTATTTACCTGAGCTAGTTCTTCAAATGAATAATAACTCAGCCGTTAATCAAGAAGATAAGTAAAGATAACAATCTACCGGGAGACTCCAGTCTGGAATGATGGTATTTTTAACCAATTAGAATCCTGACGAGTCCTTAGTTAAGTCATAGACTTGGACCGGCTAGTGTTAAGTTTTAATAATTACGATACGATACGCTAGATCAAGCGATGACCGGAATAGAATGTGGTTTAAACCCGTCAAGTATGCAGACTTGCTTATAATGGGTAAACATATAACATTCTGGATTTTGATGTAAAAATGCTAAGGTTAAACCCGTTTTGGTTAAATTGCGTAAATTAGTCACGTAGGCTTAACCGTACGCATATAAGCGAAACCGGGTAACCGGATGAGTCATATACAAGTTCCATATGACATTATACTTTAAACATGTTATATTATCAGTAGGATATCAACATGTATGCCCGTTATGGTTTTAAAATCAACTAAGCTTCAAAGGGCGTTTTGGTTATTTTATGACTTATAAAAGGAGCTTACAAGTAAACTGATGTCATGGTCATAAACAGTCTAGAAACATATTAAATTTGTGATATATCAGTAGGATATCAAATATATGCGTGGTTTATAATTTAAAACAAAACTATGCCCCGTAGGGCATTTTGGTCATTTCACACATAGTTTTGATAGCTTAATTGGGATTCTGAGTTTAGGATATGTATCCACTGTAAAAAATATTTAAATTAGTTTTATAGTCAGTAGGTGACAAGTCTTTATGGTTAGATATGGTTTTAAACCATACTATGCGCCGAAACGGTGATAAAGTTGTTAAATGACGATTTAAGCGATGTTTAATGAAAACTGAGATTATGATCAAGTTTATATATTCAAAATATGTTATTTAATGTAATGAAAAGTAGGTAAAAGGTTTAGTATAAAAAGTACCATTAAAACCATTTTGTGCATCGTAAGGGCGTTATCGTCATTTATCGGCATTATACATGAACTTGTATGCAATCTCAGTTTATATTCTGACTTAACATCCCAATTATTCTTACCTATGATATTAAATAAGTAGGTAATGAGTTTTGGTGAAAGAATTATGTTTAAAGCCATTCTTTGTGCCAAGAGGGCATTTTAGGCATTTTAAAGCTTAATTTACGACATTTATACAAAACTCAGTTTACGACCAGAATGTTGACATCAAAATAAGCTAAACAAGTTAACATATCAGTAGGTAATTCATTTGCATGCTCATTTATGTTTAAAACTTCATTTTAGATAAAATGGCATAATAGTCAACATAAGGCATATGAATGGAAACTTGCGTAGAAACTCGGATTACTATATGACCATATAATATAACTCCAGTGGGTTATACTACAACATAATATGGTCATAATGTAACGCCTCGTATTTTAGTATCCTTATTTTTTTATATCGTAATTCGAGGCATTAATCATAATATATATATATATGCATATATCTCTTATTACATATTCATTAATCACACGACCGATCATTTAAATACGTATTTATACGCAAACCGACACAATTATATGTATAAATACTTATACGCACATCCTCAATACTTGAACTTTACTTTTATACTTTTTTATATATACTCAATTACATAATGTATACTCAAGAAATACCAAGAAATATACCAATCATCTTTCCACCTCATCAATCCTCTTTCACCTTCTTTAACCAATCATATTTCACCCTTTTCCACCTTTCAATCATCTTCCACCTTTTTTAACCAATCATATTTCACCCTTTTCCACCTTCTTTCTCCACCAATCATCTTTTCAATCATCTTCCACCATTTTTAACCAATCATATTTCACTCTTTTCCACCTTCTTTCTCCACCAATCATCTTTTCAATCCTCTTCCACCTTTTTTAACCAATCATATTTCACCCTTTTTCACTTTCTCTACCTATAAATACCAACCTCCTTCTACCATTTTATTCACACCATACTTCTCTCCATCTCTCTAATTCTCTCAATATCTCTAAATCAAGAATTCTAAGAATTCTAAAAGGATACTAAGTGTTCCAACCATTCTTCTCTCAACCTCTCTACTTCTCTCAAATATTCCAAGCAAGGAAGAGAACTCTAAGAGTTCTAAAATAAAACACTAAGTGTTTTAAAGGAAGCTTTGAAGCTCCAACCTCCAACTCTTAACGGAATCACCAAAGGAAACTTTGCAAAACTGTGAGCATACTCGACCCCCTTTTACACTTTAATGCATTTTGGGGTGCAACATGTATAAATTACAAAATTGATTTTAAACAAAATTAAATGTGTTCACAATACCAAATGTGCCATCAGTTACGCTTATGTGAGTTATATGTGTTAGTTTAAACTCGTCTATACATGCTACTTGTTATGCTTGAGTTTGTTTATGCTTATTAGTTTTGACTTGTATTCTCATGATATCGTTATGCTTAGAATACTATGCATGCTAGTTAAGGAATTCGATTATATGCTATTGTTATGCGAAAGTGGTCTACATATTCGTGCGATTCGACTTGAATATATACTTGTCACAATCAAAACAAACTTTTATACTTATAAATAATTTCAAACTTGTATGCTTGCCAATACTTTTGTATTGATCTATGCTTTTAATACATGTTGCAGGAATTTTGATGACACATGGAATCTCGTAGGATTGCCTAGAAACGCATTTAAACTTTAAATACTTATTGTATTGTATTTGTTTCAAACATGTATTTCGTTTCAATATCTTGTATTAAATCGTAATCAATGAAATGAAGTTATATTTGTTACGTGTCGGGATCTAAATTTTGTATTATTTGATTTAAACTATGAAAAAGGGTAATTATTAAACACTTGACACAATTAGCGTTATGAAGTCTCTTGAAATCTAGTTTTCGTCTCATCCCGATGTTTCCGCCATCGGTTGGGGTGTGACAGATTGGTATCAGAGCCATAACTATAGGGAATTAGGTAGAATTGCCATGTTCGACCAAGTCTATAGTTTAAGTACCATACTCTTGACCATTTGTGATACTTGTCTAAAATGTTATTCTTTCTATCATGCTTCTCCCCTTTTGATCCTAAAACTTTCAATATGTCTTTCCTAAGACATGAAACACAACACACACTTTTGAGTATATTCTTGTTCCACAATCGAAATAACTCATCAATACAGGGGTGATCCGCCATTAGTGACGAGTTTCAATCCGTTTTACATGTTATTTCGCACGAAATTCACCATCAAGTCAGGAGTGATACCCATAACTTGATGGGAGTTTCATTTCGTAATCTAGTGGATTCTTTATTGACGATTCGAGATTATATCTTGATACGTTCAATAAACCACAATTTGGGGACGAAATTGTCAAGCCAGGATTGACATCCACACCTTGATGACTGGTCCCGCTCCTCAATTTTCAATCTCGCCAAAGTTTCGTATTTTTTCGATCAAATTAGGGACATGTACTAACCGGAAGGGTAAAGTACCGTTAATCGCTTGGCGACGAGAGTATTATACCTATTAGGCCAAATCATGTCTCCCTAATTCGAAAGGACTTACGAGTCACTTTGGAATAGTCGAAGTTTCTAAAACTGAAACACTCCAACATTTTAACAAGCCTCTCTTTTATGCTATCTTACATTTTATGCTATATAATTCTTATTCCTTCATTTTTTTTCAATGTCACACTATACTAAAATCGAATTTATGCACGACAAACTTCGCATTTATACTAAATCTATTACACAACGATTCTATAGGTGTATACTAAACACCATACTTGATTTGGGATTACTGGAACATTATATGTGATAAACTCGTTATAAACCACACCTTAACATGTATAGCACTATGCGTGGTGCTATAGGAGTAGCGCACCGCCCTTGAGACTTGGGGTCATGTTAAATAAACTATTTCATACTAAGTAAACTATTTTACACTATGTTTCGACAATATTGACTAGTCAACATTGCGTACACGATGGTTTGACTTGTTTATTCACATGTTTATGTGGTAGACTCGTCATTAACTTTGATCAAGCCACACCTTAACATGTATAGCGCTTGTGTAGCGCTATAGGAGTGACGCCCGCCCGTATTCTTGAGGTCATGTTAAGTAAACTATTTTACACCCTCTTCATTTTAACGATGATGGGTAGTCTACATTGCGGTACACGATGGTTTGACCTGTTTATTGACATGCCAGTAATCCGTTAATCTTGGTTAACTAAAATATATCATTTGTATTGTACACGAATGCGCATATACGTACACTTACACTTATACTCATACTTATACACTATACCCTCTCTCATACTTAAATGCAATTATACTTATATACTTGAGACTCTATATACGCTATCATTCTCACTCGTAATATGCTAATAAACCCTGATCATGACACGAAACGTAACATGGCATCGATTAGCGAAACGAACGTAATATGGTATGAACATGGTGGATACGCCGCTGGTACTTCCTATATATAAGTGTTCCTACCATATTACCGAACTTTCGTAAAAACGAGCCATGAGAAATTCGGTGGTTCTCTACTATTGAATACAAACTTTGATCGCTCAAGACCTAATACTCGTCTACTACCCACACATACTACGAAATACCATCTTCTTTTTTTCTAAAGACTTCCTCTTGAATAAATTTCGGGACGAAATTTCCTAAAGTAGGGGAGACTGTAACGCCTTGTATTTTAGTATCCTTATTTTTTTATATCGTAATTCGAGGCGTTAATCATAATATATATATATATGTATATATATATATATATGCATTTATCTCTTATTACATATTCATTAATCACACGACCGATCATTTTAATACGTATTTATACGCAAACCGACACAATTATACGTATAAATACTTATACGCACATCCTCAATACTTGAATTATACTTTTTTATATATACTCAATTACATAATATATACTCAAGAAATACCAAGAAATATGCCAATCATCTTTCCACCTCATCAATCCTCTTTCACCTTCTTTAACCAATCATATTTCTCCATTTTCCACCTCCTTTCTCCACCAGTCATCTTTTCAATCCTCTTCCACCTTTTTTAACCAATCATATTTCACCCTTTTCCACCTCCTTTCTCCACCAATCATCTTTTCAATCCTCTTCCACCTTTTTTAACCAATCATATTTCACCATTGTCCACCTTCTTTCTCCACCAATCATCTTTTCAATCCTCTTCCTGTCACACCCCGACCCGCAGCGGAATAAGAGTCGGGGCATAATTGGGTTATCACCAAAGCTCATGATGTTTACTAAAATGTTTCATATTTATTAAATTCAAATTACAACTTAAATATTCAAATCAAATCCATACAATTACAAGGAATTGAAACTAAGTAAAACAATCCAAAGCTTAATCTGATTTATTCTTCTAGGCCTCCCTATGTGTTTCTTGCCTCAACTGGATCACCTGTATCATGTGTAAAACGGGGGAATATTTTGGGCCAACAAAAGTTGGCGAGTGAACCTTGATAAAACATTGTTAATATTTTCTTGTTGTATTTAATATTGAAAATTTGTGCAATAATCATATGTGAGCAAACATATATATAGCATAAACGCAAACCACAATGGATGAGTAAATGACATGCATGATGATGTATTTGAGATCAAGGCTCAATCAAACGGAGCCGATCGAATGACATGAATGATGATGTATGTGAGATCAAGGCTCAATCAAACGGAGCCGATCGAATGAGGCACCTGATACTCAACCCGTATCCCACGGGGAGCTGATGGGCCTAATGAAATGCATGTACTGAAAATGATAACTTCAATCTAAACATAATTCACACAACAATTGATACATATTGGATACACATTTGATCACGGATGTGATGGATGCACAAGTGTTTAAATATAATAAGGAATTAAACGACACATGATACACCCCAAAATATGATTAAAATGGGGAATGTAGAGATTCACTCACATTGGGTGCGTTCTTTTGATGACGTTGGATGTGCACGAGTTTTGGGATTTGATCGACGAGGAAAACTAACCTAACATAATAACGAAATGGTTCGGTAAATAAATGGATTTTATTTGAGATTAATTCTTTTAATTCATAATCTTGATAAGATTTTTAGATTTATTTTTGTGAGTTTAAGGACATTTTCTAAATTTAAAAATATTATTTTTAAGTATTTTAAAATAATTTTCTGATTAATTAAATAAATAAAATATATATATATAAATGTTGACTTTTTGACTTTAACCATTGACCGTTGACCGTTGACCGGTCGGATTCAGTTTATTCATGTGCTGAGTGAGGTTCGAACCCGAGACCTCTCGTATACGTGCACGCAGCTCTACCAACTGAGCTACGTGTCTAACCCGAAATATTTCTGATTTTAATTATATTTATATACTATTTAGATTTTTCAGAATTCTATTTAATTAAAAAGGTTTTAAAAATCATTGAACCGGTGTGAGAGCCTGGACTCGAACCCGCGCCCATAGCCTTGTATTGCACACAGCCCGACCAACTAGGCTGTGTGACTAACCCGAATGATATGCGATTTTAATTACATTTATATACTATCTGCGTCTTAATATATATAAGTATTAAAAATGGTTGGAAATTTGTAAGAATCGGGCAGCGTGTTAAGACTCGAACTCGGGACCATGATTTAAATTTGCACACAGTCCACCACTGGACTGTGTGTCTAACCCGGTATATTTACCGGTTTTAATTAAACTTATACACATTTTTTACTTCGTCTTCTTCGTTTCCAAAGACACAGAACAGAGATGCCCGAACGTTCTTGTTTAATTCGATTATCAAAACTTATAATTGGTTGGAATGTATTAGATAACGAGATTAAAGAACATAATTGTACCAAACAGTGCGTTTACTTCAGATAACCGGCAGGAGTCGTCGGCTCTGATTTGTGACTCTCGGCTGAGTGAAATGTTTGACAGTTTAGTTTCTTGTGTTATGAAATTAAGTTACTGAGTAAGAGATTGCAAGAGTTTTTGGATGATTATACCGATCGACAGTGAGACTTTGATGTTTCAGTGGAATTCCGGCGAGTGTGAGATTTTCCGGCAGCGTAGTCTGGGACAGATTCTGGTTGAAGGATTGAAGTTAATATATGTCTAATAATGGATTACAACCAAAAGAGTCAAGAATTTTACCGATTTGAAGTAAGTCTCGGTTTTCCGGTGAAAGTCCGGCGACTGTAAAATATCTCCGGCGAGTGCTAAAGCTTCGAGAGTTTGTGCGATTTTGAGCGAAAAGATCACCAGAGGTTTGGGTGGTTATTTATAGGGATGATCAGGATGAATTGAGTCCGAATTTTGGTCTTGATTCACGGTCAACACTTTTCCGGCGGTTACGACTGGAATTGGCTGTTAGACGTCGGTTATAACCGATGTCTAAGTCGGTTATAACGTTATAGTCAAAAGGAAAATGGCTAAACTCGCGGATTGCCGGATTTTCCAGTGATTGCGAGTTCTGCCGCGCTGAAGTCCGGTTTTGAATTCGAGATTTAATTTAAGTATTATTTGTTTCAGTAAATACACAAAGGTGTCAAGTGGCGGAGTGGTGTAGTGTTTGTTTGTTGAAGCGGCTGACCCGGATTCGAAACCCGGCAGCCTCACTTATTTTTTTATTCTCTTATTTTTATTATTTATTAATTATGGTTTAAAATTTTAACAATGTTTATTAATTATGTATTGTTTAAAATTAAAATGAACAATATATACGCAACGAAAATTATAACTGACTATTCGATTAATAAACGAAGCGGGTTTTGGAAACCCGTTTTTCAACGGATATTACAGTATCCCCTACTTATAACTGACTATTCGATTAATAAACGAAGCGGGTTTTGGAAACCCGTTTTTCGACGGATGTTACAGTATCCCCTACTTTTAGAAATTTCGTCCCGAAATTTAAGTAGTAGTGGTAACAGGAAAAAGATGCGGGTATTTCTCGCGCATTGAGTCTTCACGTTCCCAAGTAAACTCAGGTCCTCGTTTCGACTCTCAACGTACCCTGACAATTGGAATACGACTCCGTCTTAAACGCTTCTCTCCGAAGTCCATAATTTCTACTGGTCTTTCAATGAAGTGCATAGATTCATCGATTTGAATGTCTTCTAGCAGAATATGGAGGTTTTCATCGGCGAGGCACTTCTTCAAGTTTGATACGTGGAATGTGGGATGAATTCTGTTGAGCTCTTCTGGTAGGTAAAGCTTGTATGCTACAGGTCCTACTCTTTCGAGTATCTTGAAAGGTCCTACATAGCGTGGTGCTAGCTTGCCCTTCTGGCCAAAACGAACTACTCCCTTCCACGGTGATACTTTTAAAAGTACTTGATCACCAATGTTAAACTCCAAGGGCTTTCGTCGTTTGTCTGCATAACTCTTTTGACAACTTTGTGCCGCTAGAAGATTGTTTCGAATTTGATGGATCTTGTCTGTTGTTTCTTGAATTAATTCTGGACCGGTGATTTGTGCTTCTCCAATTTCGTGCCAACATACTGGAGATCGGCACTTACGACCATATAACGCTTCGAATGGAGCCATGCCGATACTTGAATGATAACTATTGTTGTACGAAAAATTCAACCAATGGTAGGTGAGCGTCCCAATTTCCCTTGAAGTCTATGACACATGCTTGAAGCATGTCTTCAAGAGTTTGGATGGTGCGTTCAGGTTGTCCATCAGTTTGAGGATGAAAAGCGGTACTGAGGTCTAATCGTGTACCCAAGGCGGTTTGTACGGCTTGCCATGTTCGTGAAGTGAAACGACCATCACGGTCTGAAATGATGCTTAAAGGTACACCATGACGGCTTACGATCTCGCTGATGTAGATACGTGCTAACTTCTCGTTCTTGAAGTCCTCGCGAATCGGAATGAAGTGAGCTGATTTTGTAAGACGATCAATGATTACCCATATGGTGTCATACCCACTGGAGGTGCGAGGTAACCCGGTAATAAAGTCCATGGTTATGTTTTCCCACTTCCATACAGGTATTTCAGGTTGGGTTAGGAGTCCTGAAGGTCTTTGATGTTCAGCTTTTACTTTGGAACAGGTAAGGCACTTGGAAACAAAAACAGCGATATCCTTTTTCATGCCCGGCCACCAGTAGGTGTATCGTAGGTCTTGATACATCTTGTCGGCTCCTGGGTGTACAGAGTATCGTGTTTTGTGCGCCTCGTTCATAAGGAAATCACGAAGGTTATCGCGATCGGGAATTCATATGCGATTTAGATAGTATAGAATACCGTCGGATTTGGTTTCGATTTTGAGTTCTGCTCCACATGACAGTTCATTGCATACGTAGTTTTCTGTTACAGAAACATGTTGAGCTTCTCGGATTCGATCTTTGATGTCGGTTATGATTTGCGAACATAGAAGATGAATGGAGTTCGCATAACCTTTTCGACTGAGTGCATCAGCCACCACGTTTGCCTTGCCAGGATGATACCGAATTTCACAGTCGTAGTCGTTAAGAAGTTCGACCCATCTTCGTTGCCTCATATTCAACTCCTTTTGGTTGAAGATATGTTGGAGACTTTTGTGGTCAGTGTATATTCCACACTTGGTACCGTAGAGGTAATGTCTCCATATCTTGAGAGCGAACACAACGGCTCCAAGTTCCAGGTCGTGGGTGGTGTAGTTCTTCTCATGAACCTTGAGTTGCCTAGAAGCATAGGCTATCACTTTTCCTCTTTGCATTAATACACATCCTAGCCCTTGACCTGATGCGTCGCAATATACTACAAAGTCATCGCAACCTTCAGGAAGTGTGAGGATAGGTGCGTCACAAAGTTTCTGCTTTAGAGTTTGGAAGGCCTCTTCTTGTTTAGGTCCCCATATGAAGGGTTTTCCTTTATGAGTCAAGGCCGTGAGTGGTACAGCAATACGGGAAAAATTGGCAATGAAGCGGCAATAGTAACCAGCCAAACCAAGAAATGACCTTACTTCGGTAGGGGTACGTGGCGCTTGCCATTCCTGCACTGCCTTGATTTTTGAAGGATCAACATGAATTCCCTTGTCATTGACGACGTGTCCAAGGAATTGTACTTCCCTTAACCAGAATTCACATTTCGAGAACTTAGCATACAGCTTTTCAGTCCTCAAACGTGTAAGGATGAGTCGAAGGTGTCGTTCATGATCGGTTTTAGACTTGGAGTAGATAAGGATGTCGTCGATGAAGACTATGACGAAACGGTCGAGGTAGGGTTTGCATACCCTATTCATTAGATCCTTGAAGACAGCTGGGGCGTTGGTTAAACCGAATGGCATGACCATGAATTCGTAATGACCATAACGAGTCCGGAAGGCGGTCTTTGGGACGTCTTCTTCATGTACTCTGAGTTGATGATAACCAGAACGAAGATCGATTTTTGAAAAGCAGGTGGCGCCTTGAAGTTGGTGTAGGAGGTCATCGATGCGAGGTAGTGGGTAGCGATTCTTAACCGTTAACTTGTTGAGTTCTCTGTAGTTAATACACATGCGAAACGTTCCATCTTTCTTCTTCACAAAAAGAACAGGCGCACCCCAAGGCGAGGAGCTAGGACGTATGAATCCTTTGTCAGTCAGTTCTTGCAGTTGACTGGCCAGCTCTTGCATTTCGGATGGGGCTAGCCTATAAGGAGATTTTGCGACTGGTGTAGCGCCAGGTACAAGATCGATGCGGAATTCGACTTCTCTCACAGGAGGGAGTCCTGAGATGTCGTCGGGAAAGACTTGTGGGAATTATTTCACTACTGGTATATCTTCGAGTTTCTTCTCCTTGTTTCCTTTCTTGACGACGTGAGTTAGGAATGCGACATAGTTCTTGCGGAGATATTTTCGGGCTTGAAGACAGGACATTAACTTGAGTCCTTTCGAAGGGGTTTCTCCAAAGATACGTAGGGTCTGACCATCTGCAAGAGGAATGCGAATGAACTTTTCGCTGCATACTACTTCAGCGTGATGCTGACTGAGCCAGTCCATACCGATTATAATATCGAAACTTCACAACTTCATAGGAATGAGGTCAACTGGAAAATCGTGATCGTTTAGAGTGAGGGTCCAATCTCGTATAATAGAATTTAATGAAACGGGCTTTCCATCAGCAACTTCCACCGTTAGAGATTCCATGAGATTATCACGAGTTTGGTTTAGGATTGGTTCAAATTCTAAGGACACAAAACTCTTATCCGCGCCAGTATCGAATAACATGGATGCATAACTACCATTGATGAGAAACGTACCGTTAACCACGTTGTTGTCAGCTCTAGCTTGGTTGGCATTGATGTTGAAAGCTCTTCCTCTAGCAGGTGGAGGAGCTTGGTTAGCTTGGTTTACCGGATTCGCTTGAGCTTGGGCATGAATGATGTTTACCAAACGGGGACATGTGTTCCTAAAGTGGTTTGGGTCTCCACAGTTGTAACAAGCTCGTATTGGTTGCATCATAGGGTAGTTGGGTGGGTAGTTGGGTTGGTAGTAAGGTTGAGCTACGTGTTGCATGGGTGGTAGAAGTAAAGGTTGTTGAGCTTGACCCACTATTTGATGGTGGGTTTGGGTTGAGGGTTGGTTGCGGTTCATTCGCTGAAGTGTGTGACAAGTTTGGATGGTGTGACCCGCACGGCCACAGCTGGTGCAATGTTGGCAAGGAGTTTCTGGGAGGTGATGGGGACAACGGTTGCATTTTGGGTATGGGCCGGTGTATGGCTTTTTAAAGGGTGCAGCTGAGGGAGCAATTTGGGTAATTGGTGTGACAATGATAGGAGAGTTTGTGTGTGTGACGGTAAAATTTCTGCTGTTTCGTTTTCTCTTACCAGCAAACTTTGAAGAGGAGATGGAATGGTTGGAAGTTTGGGCCTCAATGGGGGCTTTTTTTTCTCATCCTTGAATTTGCCGTTTCGGATGCGATTCTCGGTAAGTTCGGTAGCCAGTTCCATTGAGGCTTCAAGTGTTGCAGGCGAAGTGCTTAGAACCGAGTCTTGAATTTTCGAGGGGAGGCCTCGAATGTAGTGTTCAACC
The DNA here is from genome assembly GCA_947069175.1 of Scalesia atractyloides. Classification (NCBI taxonomy): domain Eukaryota; kingdom Viridiplantae; phylum Streptophyta; class Magnoliopsida; order Asterales; family Asteraceae; genus Scalesia; species Scalesia atractyloides. Next base: position 96,073,536 of record CAMTDV010000005.1, on the reverse strand, counting down.
AAGCGGTACACGGGGGTGTGAACAGATTAGGGATCATTTGGTTCAGTTCTAGAAATCTTTTGTTGTAGGAAGTATGATCTCCTTCCTTTTGTTTTAACGAGTGGAATTCATCTTCCAACTTTTTGATTTCGCTTCTTGGACAGAAGCGTCTTGTCATGATTTCCCTTAACTCTTCCCATGTTAAGGCCATGGCATCTTCGACTCATCTCTTACCCTTTTATGTGTTCCACCAGGTAAGGGCTACCCCAAACAGTCTCCCAGTTGCGTAACGTACCTTGCGATCCTCGGGACAATCGCAATTGAGGAAGGTGTTCTCCATTTCTTCAAACCAGTGGAGGAGAGCATGTAACACCTTCGGTCCCCTCATACTTTGGGGGATCGCAAGATTTGAAGTGTTTGTAGGAGCACTTTTTGGAGGGAGGGTTATCGACGTTCTGGTCTTCTTGATTGGGAGGGTTGATGGGATTCGCGGTGAGAGCTTGTTGAACTTGAATCACGATGTCAGGAAGTACCGCGGCCATGTGTTTAGCAATCTGAGTGGTCAAGCGTTCATTGGATCTTCCTGACTTTCTACCTCCACGTAGTTGCCTAGCCGACATCTACAGGAACATACATAGGAAGATGGTGAGTTTAAGAAGTTTTTTTTGGTGTCATGTGTCGTTAAAAGAATAAAAATAACATAACTATCAATAATGCAACTACATCCATAGGATGTCTTGGGTTTGCTCATGTTTGGGCCTCCAATGTCCCCCATACCATCGCCTGTATAGTCATGTGGGCCCCCATGACTATTGGCTTAGTAGGATTCACATTGGTGTTGGCGGTTTAACACTCGCATCACCCGAATGAAAACCATGAAATATGATTGCGAGATGTATGGTAGGAGGGTGTCCAGGTGTAGACACAATGACAACTCAAAGTGGGGTTAGCTCACACGACGTTTGGTATAGCATGCTTTGGCCTAATAGGTCCTTCGTACTCTTATCGTTAGTCCCCAGGTAGGCAAACTGGTCATTTATTTTGGATTTATACAAATGCCAAGCCTAGACAGGACTTTCCGACTACCGGTACTCGTACCCTTCCAGTTACTACATGCCCGTCATGAGAACTCACTTTGATGTGATTTGAAAAATACAAAAATCGTTGCAAAAATCATGGAATTGTGAGGTGTGTGCTCTCATGGATATGATATGTTATGAGGATATGATTCATGATGAGCATTGTATAATAATATGTACTTATGAACATGCTTGCATAACATTGAATGTAACAATAAACATAAAGCATATAAACATCATGAATTTTGTATGTAACGCATAAACAATTTAAAAATTCTAATCAACTATAGTATAGGCTCTAAGGGTCTAATAACCTATCCTATATCCCTATAGTCATGGCTCTGATACCAATCTGTCCACACCCGACCCGCAGCGGAATAAGAGTCGGGGCATAATTAGGTTATCACCAAAGCTCATGATGTTTACTAAAATGTTTCATATTTATTAAATTCAAATTACAACTTAAATATTCAAATCAAATCCATACAATTACAAGGAATTGAAACTAAGTAAAACAATCCAAAGCTTAATCTGATTTATTCTTCTAGGCCTCCCTATGTGTTTCTTGCCTCAACTGGATCACCTGTATCATGTGCAAAACGGGGGAATATTTTGGGTCAACAAAAGTTGGCGAGTGAACCTTGATAAAACATTGTTAATAATTTCTTGTTGTATTTAATATTGAAAATTTGTCCAATAATCATATGTGAGCAAACATATATATATAGCATAAACGCAAACCACAATGGATGAGTAAATGACATGAATGATGATGTATTTGAGATCAAGGCTCAATCAAACGGAGCCGATCGAATGACATGAATGATGATGTATGTGAGATCAAGGCTCAATCAAACGGAGCCGATCGAATGAGGCACCTGATACTCAACCCGTATCCCACGGGGAGCTGATGGGCCTAATGAAATGCATGTACTGAAAATGATAACTTCAATCTAAACATAATTCACACAACAATTGATACATATTGGATACACATTTGATCACGGATGTGATGGATGCACAAGTGTTTAAATATAATAAGGAATTAAACGACACATGATACACCCCAAAATATGATTAAAACGGGGAATTTGTAGAGATTCACTCACATTGGGTGCGTTCTTTTGATGACGTTGGATGCACACGAGTTTTGGGATTTGATCGACGAGGAAAACTAACCTAACATAATAACGAGATGGTTCGGTAAATAAATGGATTTTATTTGAGATTAATTCTTTCAATTCATAATCTTGATAGGATTTTTAGATTTATTTTTGTGAGTTTAAGGACATTTTCTAAATTGAAAAATATTATTTTTAAGTATTTTTAAATAATTTTCTGATTAATTAAATAAATGAAAAAATAAATAAAAATGTTGACTTTTTGACTTTGACCATTGACCGTTGACCGGTCGGATTCAGTTTATTCATGCGCTGAGTGAGGTTCGAACCCGAGACCTCTCGTATACATGCACGCAACTCTACCAACTGAGCTACGTGTCTAACCCGAAATAATTCTGATTTTAATTATATTTATATACTATTTAGATTTTTCAGAATTCTATTTAATTAAAAAGGTTTTAAAAATCATTGAACCGGTGTGAGAGCCTGGACTGGAACCCGCGCCCATAGCCTTGTATTGCACACAGCCCGACCAACTAGGCTGTGTGACTAACCCGAATGATATGCGATTTTAATTACATTTATATACTATCTGCGTCTTAATATATATAAGTATTAAAAATGGTTGGAAATTTGTAAGAATCGGGCAGCGTGTTAAGACTCGAACTCGGGACCATGACTTAAATTTGCACACAGTCCACCACTGGACTGTGTGTCTAACCCGGTATATTTACCGGTTTTAATTAAACATATACACATTTTTGACTTCGTCTTCTTCGTTTCCAAAGACACAGAACAGAGATGCCCGAACGTTCTTGTTTAATTCGATTATCAAAACTTATAATTGGTTGGAATGTATTAGATAACGAGATTAAAGAACATAATTGTACCAAACAGTGCGTTTACTTCAGATGACCGGCAGGAGTCGTCGGCTCTGATTTGTGACTCTCGGCTGAGTGAAATGTTTGACAGTTTAGTTTCTTGTGTTATGAAATTAAGTTACTGAGTAAGAGATTGCAAGAGTTTTTGGATGATTATACCGATAGACAGTGAGACTTTGATGTTTCAGTGGAATTCCGGCGAGTGTGAGATTTTCCGGCAGCGTAGTCTGGAACAGATTCTGGTTGAAGGATTGAAGTTAATATATGTCTAATAATGGATTACAACCAAAAGAGTCGAGAATTTTACCGATTTGAAGTAAGTCTCGGTTTTCCGGTGAAAGTCCGGCGACTGTTAAATATCTCCGGCGAGTGCTAAAGCTTTGAGAGTTTGTGCAATTTTGAGCGAAAAGATCACCAAAGGTTTGGGTGGTTATTTATAGGGATGATCAGGATGAATTGAGTCCGAATTTTGGTCTTGATTCGCGGTCAACACTTTTCCGGCGGTTACGACTGGAATTGGCTGTTAGACGTCGGTTATAACCGATGTCTAAGTCGGTTATAACGTAATAGTCAAAAGGAAAATGGCTAAACTCGCGGATTGCCGGATTTTCCGGTGATTGCGAGTTCTGCCTCGCTGAAGTCCGGTTTTGAATTCGAGATTTAATTTAAGTATTATTTGTTTCAGTAAATACACAAAGGTGTCAAGTGGCGGAGTGGTGTAGTGTTTGTTTGTTGAAGCGGCTGACCCGGGTTCGAAACCCGGCAGCCTCATTTATTTTTTTATTCTCTTATCTTTATTATTTATTAATTATGGTTTAAAATTTTAACAATGTTTATTAATTATGTATTGTTTAAAATTAAAATGAAAAATATATACGCAACGAAAATTATAACTGACTATTCGATTAATAAACGAAGCGGGTTTTGGAAACCCGTTTTTCGACGGATGTTACACTTCCACCTTTTTTAACCAATCATATTTCACCCTTGTTCACTTTCTCTACCTATAAATACCAACCTCCTTCTACCATTTTATTCACACCATTCTTCTCTCCATCTCTCTAATTCTCTCAATATCTCTAAAATCAAGAATTCTAAGAATTCTAAAAGGATACTAAGTGTTCCAACAATTCTTCTCTCAACCTCTCTACTTCTCTCATATCTTCCAAGCAAGGAAGAGAACTCTAAGAGCTCTAAAATAAAACACTAAGTGATTTAAAGGAAGCTTTGAAGCTCCAACCTCCAACTCTTCACGGAATCACCAAAAGAAACTTTTCAAAACTGTGAGCATACTCGACCCCCTTTTTACACTTTAATGCATTTTGGGGTTCAAATGTATAAATTACAAAATTTATTTTAAACAAAATTAAATGTGTTCACAATACCAAATGTGCCATCAGTTACGCTTATTGAGTTATATGTGTTAGTTTAAACTCGCCTATACATGCTACTTGTTATGCTTGAGTTTGTTTATGCTTATTAGTTTTGACTTGCATTCTCATGATATCGTTATGCTTAGAATACTATGCATGCTAGTTAAGGAATTTGATTATATGCTACTGTTATGCAAAAGTGGTCTACATATTCGTGCGATTCGACTTGAATATATACGTGTCACAATCAAAACAAACTTTTATACTTATAATTAATTTCAAACTTGTATGCTCGCCAATACTTTTGTATTGATCTATGCTTTTAATACATGTAGCAGGAATTTTGATGACACATGGAATCTAGTAGGATTGCCTAGAAACGCATTTAAACTTTAAATACTTATTGTATTGTATTTGTTTCAAACATGTATTTCGTTTCAATATCGTATTAAATCGTTATCAATGAAATGAAGTTATATTTGTTACGTGTCGGGATCTAAATTTTGTATTATTTGATTTAAACTATGAAAAAAGGTAATTATTAAACACTTGACACAATTAGCGTTATGAAGCCTCTTGCAATCTAGTTTTCTCTCATCCCGATGTTTCCGCCATCAGTTGGGGTGTGACACATAATGCAACTTATATTCAGTAGCTAAAGTTGTTAATTCGGGTCAGAATCGAAAATCAAAGCATAAGTCAAACTTCACGACTTTCGGTTGCGAACCGACCTTAAACCTGGAATTGACGAGCCGAACATGTTTACACATGTTCTAATAATTATTACCAAGTTATTAGAGTGTTAAAACATATTTTATAACACCTACATTATCATATATGAATTATTTTAAAACTGGCCCGTTTGACTTTTTAAATTAATAACTTTGACCCGTCAATTCACCAAGCTAACTTGATTATTAGGAGGTGCCCTCTTGAGGGACTAACATCTACCTAATTACAATCACGTAGCCATGTTCGTTACAAATAATGGATGGACCATAATGGTGTTAACCGAAAGTCAAAGCGTTATTATGATAACGCTTGACTTTTGGCTTAAAAGCCTAAAATGAAAGAAGTGAGTTGGAACACTTACAAGTGATCCAAGAAAATGTTTAGAACTCAGGGGGATGCTCCTAGAGGTCCAGAAGAGAAGAAGAAAGGTGAAGAGCAAAGAATTTAGCAAACTAGTGTTGCTATTTATAGTTGAAGAGGATCAAGGAGGATGTCATAGTATTATGGAGTGTTAGGAGAGGCCTACAAGTGTCCTAGGACGTGGCGTTGCAGACACACAAGCCCCTAGTTTCGAAATGAATGGGTTTTGGAGCTTTGTGTGGCCTCCAAGCCAAAATTTTGTGTCAGACATCCTCTGGCGGAGCGAGAGAGACAAAGGCCATGTCTCTCGCGGCCGGCGAGAGGCCATCAGAAGTTTCATTTTTTGTTATTTTAGCCCCTGGACTTCCAAAGTTACGTATAACGTTATAATTAGCATAATAAGCTCTCTTTGGCCAATATTATGCACTCCCAAGAGTATAACTAACATCATAAAACTCCCAGTTCGTTAAAAGGTCACTCAGATGTAACATTTGTCGAAAACGGGTTTTACCAAACCCGCTCCGTTTGTAATCGAATATTCAGTTATAAATGTTCGTTGCCTATTTATGCCTATTTTAATTTTTAATGATACATAATTAATAAACAAACTAAACCATAAAAGTTATAATTGATAAAAAGTATAAATAAAGTGATTAAAAATAAATTGGGGCTGCCGGGACTCGAACCCGGGTCAGCCGGGTTGTAACATCAAAGATTTAACACCCACACGCATAACCACTATGCCACTTGTTTGTTTTCTGTCAACTCTAGGAAACAAATAAGTCTTATATACAAACCTAGATGAACCGGTTGCGCCAACTGAAAACCGAAATCGGCTATTCAACCGTCTAAAACGTTTGAATAATCGCGAATTCAGGTTTATAACCGATGCACCGACAATTCTAATCAATTCAGACTTGAATTGACTTGAATTCTGATGATGATGATGGGTTTTATAACCGAAGTTATCCAATAATCCGAATTACTGCAATCAAACATCTTTCTCGCGACTCAGAAACATTCCACAAACCTCCAATTACATTTCCGCACACTTTACAGTCCACCGGAGAAGTTTAATTTATTCGCCGGAAATTTCTGCAAGTTCGCCGGAAAACCGTATTCTTCATCAAAACGGTAAGTCCTTCAATACCGTCGTAGTCTAACAATTGTTAAGCTATTTCTAACTCAAACCTTTCACTTGAAATCAAATTCAGACGCTGCTATCGGATAATACCAGTTCGCCGGAAAAGTTCCGGAAATCTTTATTTTCATCTGTGAATCGGTAAGGACATTCAAACACTCTGTTAACGTTTGTTTGTCACTTCAATTCCACGATTAGCTAATCAAAACGGTTAATTGTCTTGTTCAGTTGAAGTGCACAAAAACAGAGACCGACACCTTGCCGGAATTCTGAAATAAACCGTTCATCGGTATGTTTACTTCTAATTATCGTTTCTGCCATTTCATATTAGTTTGTACAATGTTTATCAATCAAACTAAACAAGATATAACTGTGTAATCTACTGCCTGTAAAATCTAACGAAGAAGATGAACTGCGCTAACAATATAAGAATAATTAAAATTGGTATTTTGAACGGGTTAGACACACAGTCCAGCGGTGGACTGTGTGCGAACAAAAACACGCATACGTCCCGAGTTCGATTCTTGACACACGCACCTTCGCAGTAATAAAATGCCTTTTTGTTTAAAACTGAACCGGTTAACTCTGTTAGTTGTTAAGTATAATAAAATTTGTATATTAACCAAGTTAGACACACAGTCCAGCGGTGGACTGTGTGTAACGTTAAAGCACAGGTCCCGGGTTCGAGACCTGTTAGTGGCACCGGTTCGATGAATTAAAATGTTTTTGAAATTAAAAGAATTTTGGATAAATTGAATTAATATATAAGTATAATTAAAAACAGAATTATTTCGGGTTAGACACGTAGCTCAGTTGGTAGAGCTGCGAGCACGCGTACGGGAGGTCTCGGGTTCGAGCCTCACCCAGCGCATTTCAGTCACACAATAAACCGGTCAAACAGTCAAAGTCAAAAAGTCAACGGTCAACCCAAAAAGTCAACATATTTTTATATTTTTAATTATTTAATTTAATTTAAAAATCAATTAAAAATACTTAAAAATAATGTTTTTAAAGATAGGAAATAGCCTTAAACTCGTAAAAATACATCTAAAAATTCTATTAAAATCCTTAATAAAACCCATTCATTTACTATATTTTCCGTTATTATTTAGGTTAGTTAATTCTCGTTGTTCCGCGCTTACAACTCGTGCGCATCGCACCATCTCCAATCAAACGCACCCAATGTGAGTGAATCTTTACAAATTCCCCGTTTTAATCACGTTTTGGGGTGTATCATGTGTCTTGCTATATACTATATTTAAATCATTGTGCATACATCATATCATGAACAAATAGGTATTCAGTTTGTTTCAACTGTTTGTGTGGTTATTGTTAGATTCAATTTATTATTTCAGTACATGCAATTTCATAGGCCGCCGCTCCCCATTACATTATGAGCGTGAACCTGGCGTGCCAACATACGATCGGCTCCGTTTGATTGAGCCTTGATCGCACAGACATTTATCATTTTCAGTACATGCAATACGATCGGCTCCGTTTGATTGAGCCTTGATCGCACAGTTTCATTCATGTTATTTATTGTATGATGTTGGTATGTTAATGTATGCTATCATATGTAACTGTATGTTATAGTTGTGATTGAAATTGCTACTGCTTGATTATTTACATTTGCTCATTTATGATTATGCATAATTTTTCATTGATAACCTAACAAGAAAATCAATAATAAATGTTTATCTAACAAGGTTCACTCGCCAACTTATGTTGACCCAAAAACCCCCATTTTTACACATGATATAGGTGAACCAGCTGTAGCCAGAAACACATAGGATTGGACTAGAAGAATAAAATGATTTAGAGCTTGGAATTATTTTGTTTGGTTATTTTCTTTGTATTGTATGGACATGTTTGGATTATTTGGAATGTAATTTTGACTTTAATAAATATGAAACATATTAGTAAATATCATGAGCTTTGGTGATAACCCAATTATGCCCCGACTCTTTATTCCGCTGCGGGTCGGGGTGTGACAGATTGGTATCAGAGCTATGACTATAGGGATATAGGATAGGTTATTAGACCCTTAGAGCTATATATAGTTGATTAGAAATTTTTAAGATTTTTGTGTGTTACATGCAAATTTCATAATGTTTATATGTTTTATGTTAAATGTTACATTCAATGTTATGCAAGCATGTTCATAAGTATATATTATCATATAATGCTTATCATGAATCATATTCTCATAACATATCATATCCATGAAAGCACACACCACATCATGATTGCTTTTACAATGATTTTTGTGTTTTCAAATCTCATCAAAGTGAGTTCTCATGACGGGCATGTAGTAACTGGAAGGGTACCAGTACCGGTAGTCGGAACGTCCTGTCTAGGCTGGCATTCGTATAAATCCAAAATAAAGGACCAGTTTGCCTACCTGGGGACTAACGATGAGAGTACGAAGTACCTATTAGCCAAAGCATGCTATACCAAAGTCATGTGAGCTAACCCCACTTTGAGTTGTCATTGTGTCTACACCTGGACACATTCCGACCATACATCTCGTGAACATATTTTGTGGTTTGCATTCGGGTGATGCGAGTGTTAAATCGCCAATACTAATGTGAATCCTACCAAGCCAATAGTCATGGGGGCCCACATGACTATACAGGTGAAGGTATGGGGGACATTTGAGGCCCAACATGAGCAAACCCAAGACATCCTATGGTGTAGTTGCATTATTGATATTTATGTTATTTTCATTTTTCTTAAAGACACATGACACCTAAAAAGACTCCATAAACTCACAATCTTCTTATGTATGTTCCTGTAGATGTCGTCCAGACAACAACGAGGGGGTAAAAGATCAGGAAGGTCTCACGAACGCTTGGCCACACAAATCGCGAAACAAATGGCCACGATACTGCCTGACATTGTGGTCAAGTACAACAACCTCTGCCACAAATCCCACTAATCCTCCCCAACAAATGACCAGAACATCGAAACCCTCCTACCAGCAAGTGCTCATACAAACATTTCAAGTCTTGTGATCCTCCTAAATTTGAAGGGACCGAAGGTGTCACTGCTCTCCTCCATTGGTTTGAGGAAATGGAAAACACCTTCCTCAACTGCGATTGTCCTGAGGATCGCAAGGTTCGATACGCCACCAGGAGACTATTTGGGGTCGCTCTCACTTGGTGGAATACTGAAAAAGGGAAGAGGGGAATTGATGATGCAATGGCCTTAACTTGGGAGGAATTAATGGAAATCATGACTAGGCGTTTCTGTCCTAGGAGTGAAATTAAAAAGTTGGAGGACGAATTTCATTCTTTAAAGCAGAAGAGGGAGATCACACCACCTATAACAAGAGGTTCTTAGAGTTGAACCAAATGGTTCCTAATTTGTTTACCCCAACTTATCGTTTGATCGAGCATTATATTCGAGGACTTCCCTCGAAAATTCAAGATTCAGTTCTCAGCATTTCACCGGTAACACTTGAAGCTGCTATGGAGCTAGCGACTGAACTGACCGAGAATCGAATTCGCAACGGGAAGTTTAAAGAAGAGAAAAAGAAAGCCCTGTTGAGGGTCAAACTTCAAACCATTCCATCTCCTCCTCTAAGTTTGCTAACAAGAGGAAGCGCAACACCAGAAACTTCCGTTACACAAACCAACCTCCCTATTCCTGCTGCACCCATTACCCAAGTTGCCCCTTCACCTGCACCATACAAAAGACCATACTCTGGCCCGTTACCAAAATGCAACCGTTGCCAATATCACCATTCTCCTGATTATCCTTGCCAACATTGCACCGGCTGTGGTCGCGCAGGTCATACTGTTCAAACCTGCCGCATGCCTCAGCGAACGAACCGCCACCAGCCTTCAACCCAAACCCACCAGCAAATAATGGGTCAAGCCCAACAACCCCTACTATATCCACCCACCCAACATTTAGCCCAAACATATTACCAACCCAATTATCCTATGGGTCAACCTATGCGGGCTTGCTACAATTGCGGAGACCCAAGCCATTTCAAAAACACTTGTCCAAGGTTGGTAAACATTATTCATGCTCAGGCCCAAGCCAACCCGGTGAATCAAGCGAACCAAGCTCCTCCACCTGCAAGAGGAAGAGCTTTCAATATCAACGCTAATCAGGCTAGGCTGACGGCAATGTGGTTAACGGTACGTTCCTTATAAATGGTAGATATGCATCCATGTTATTTGATACTGGCGCGGATAAAAGTTTTGTGTCCTTAGAATTTGAACCTATCCTAAACCAAAATCATGATAAGCTCATGGAATCCATAACGGTAGAAGTTGCAGACGGGAAACCGGTCTCATTAAACTCTATTATCGCAACTGTACACTCACTTAAACACCACGACTTCTCAGTTGACCTTATTCCTATGAAGCTGGGAAGTTTTGATATCATAATTGGTATGGACTGGCTCAGTCAACATCAGGCAGAAGTTGTATGTCGCGAAAAGTTTATACGTATTCCTTTTTCAAACGGTCAGACTCTTCGAATCTTTGGAGAAACCTCGTCGAAAGGGCTCAGCTTAATGTCTTGTCTTCAAGCTCAAAAATATCTTCGCAAGAATTATGTCGCGTTTTTAGCTCATATCATCAAAAAGGGAACCATGGAGAAGAAACTTGAAGACATTCCAGTAGTAAAAGATTTCCCGCAAGTTTTTCCTGACGACATTTCAGGACTTCCTCCAGTTAGAGAAGTCGAATTCCGTATTGATCTTATACCTGGTGCTACACCAGTTGCAAAGTCTCCTTATAGGTTAGCCCCCTCTGAAATGCAAGAGCTAGCCAGTCAATTACAAGAGTTGACTGACAAGGGATTCATACGTCCTAGTTCATCGCCTTGGGGTGCACCTGTTCTTTTTGTAAAGAAGAAAGATGGATCGTTTCGTATGTGCATCGATTACAGAGAGCTCAACAAATTAACAATCAAGAATCGCTATCCTTTACCTCGCATTGATGATCTTCTTGACCAACTTCAAGGTGCCAGCTACTTTTCCAAAATCGACCTTCGATCTGGTTATCATCAACTTAGAGTACATGAAGAGACGTCCCAAAGACCGCATTTCGAACTCGTTATGGCCATTATGAATTCATGGTCATTCCATTTGGTTTAACCAACGCTCCAGCAGTCTTCATGGACCTAATGAACAGAGTCTGCAAACCTTATCTTGATCGATTTGTTATAGTCTTCATCGACGACATTCTTATTTATTCAAAGTCTAAGTCTGATCATGAGCGTCATCTTCGACTCATCCTTACACTTCTAGAGAACGAAAAGCTTTACACCAAATTCTCCAAATGCGAATTCTAGTTAAAAGAGGTGCAATTCCTCGGACATGTAGTCAATGACAAGGGAATACATGTCGACCCCTCAAAGATCAAAGCGGTACAAGAATGGCAAGCTCCACGTACACCAACTGAAGTAAGATCTTTTCTTGGTTTGGCTGGTTATTATCGTCGTTTCATTTCAAACTTCTCTCGCATTGCTGTACCACTCACGGCTTTAACTCATAAGGGAAAACCTTTCATATGGGGACCCAAGCAAGAAGAAGCCTTCCAAACCCTTAAACAAAAACTCTGTGATGCACCATTCCTCACTCTTCCTGAAGGTTGTGATGATTTCGTGGTCTATTGCGACGCGTCAGGGCAAGGATTAGGCTGCGTTCTAATGCAAAGAGGAAAAGTTATAGCTTATGCTTCGAGACAACTCAAGACGCATGAGAATAACTACACCACCCATGACCTAGAACTTGGAGCCGTTGTGTTCGCTCTTAAGATATGGAGACATTATCTCTATGGTACTAAGTGTGAAATATACACTGACCACAAGAGTCTTCAACATATCTTCAATCAAAAGGAGTTAAACATGAGGCAACGAAGATGGGTCGAACTTCTAAATGACTACGACTGTGAAATTCGGTACCACCCTGGCAAAGCAAATGTGGTGGCCGATGCACTTAGTCGAAAGGGTTATGCGAACTCCATTCGTCTTCTATGTTCGCAAATCATAACTGACATTAAAGATCAAATTCGAGAAGCCCAACATGTTTCAGTAACAGAAGATGATGTACGAAAGGAGATGTCCTGTGGAGCTGAACTTAAAATTGAAACTAAATCTGACGGTATACTGTACTACCTAGATCGTATCTGGATTCCTGACCACAACAATCTTCGTGAAATTCTTATGAATGAAGCTCACAAAACGCGATACTCTATACACCCAGGAGCCGATAAGATGTATCAAGACCTACGATATACCTATTGGTGGCCTGGAATGAAAAAGGATATTGCTGTTTTTGTTTCTAAGTGCCTTACATGTTCCAAGGTGAAAGCTGAACACCAAAGACCCTCAGGACTTCTGGTTCAACCTGAAATACCTATATGGAAGTGGGAAAATATAACCATGGACTTCATTACCGGGTTACCTCGCACTTCTAGTGGGTATGACACTATATGGGTAATAATTGACCGACTTACAAAATCAGCTCACTTTATTCCTATCCGCGAAGATTTCAAGAACGAAAAGCTAGCTCGTATTTATATCAGCGAAATCGTAAGCCGACATGGGGTACCGTTAAGCATTATTTCTGATCGTGATGGTCGTTTCACTTCACGAACATGGCAAGCAGTACAAGCCGCTATGGGTACACGATTAGATCTCAGTACCGCCTATCACCCTCAAACTGATGGTCAATCTGAACGCACCATTCAAACTCTTGAAGATATGCTTCGAGCATGTGTCATAGACTTCAAGGGAAATTGGGACGCTCATCTCCCATAGTTGAATTTCGTACAACAACAGCTATCATTCAAGCATCGGCATGGCACCTTTTGAAGCCTTATATGGTCGTAAGTGCCGATCTCCAGTATGTTGGCACGAAATTGGGGAAGCTTAAATCACTGGTCCGGAACTGATTCAAGAAACCACAGACAAGATCCATCAAATTCGAAACAATCTTCTAGCGGCCAAAGTCGTCAAAAGAGTTATGCAGACAAACGACGGAAGCCTTTAGAGTTTAACATTGGTGATCATGTACTTCTAAAAGTATCACCGTGGAAGGGAGTATTTCGTTTTGGTCAAAAAGGCAAGCTAGCACCACGCTACGTAGGACCTTTCAAGATACTCGAAAGAGTAGGACCTGTAGCATACAAGCTTGATCTACCAGAAGAACTCAACAGGATTCATCTCACATTCCACGTATCTAACTTGAAGAAGTGCCTCGCTGATGAAAACCTCCACATTCCTCTGGAAGATATTCAGATTGATGAATCTATGCATTTTATTGAAAGACCAGTAGAGATCATGGACTTCGGGGAGAAACGTCTACGACGGAGTCGCATTCCAATTGTTAGGGTACGCTGGGAGTCGAAACGGGGACCTGAGTTTACTTGGGAACGTGAAGACTCAATGCGTGAAAAATACCCGCATCTTTTTCCTACTACTTCTACTACTTAAATTTGGGGACGAAATTCCTAAAAGTAGGGGATACTGTAACATTTGTCGAAAACGGGTTTTACCAAACCCGCTCCGTTTGTAATCGAATATTCAGTTATAAATGTTCGTTGCCTATTTATGCCTATTTTAATTTTTAATGATACATAATTAATAAACAAACTAAACCATAAAAGTTACAATTGATAAAAAGTATAAATAAAGTGATTAAAAATAAATTGGGGCTGCCGGGACTCGAACCCGGGTCAGCCGGGTTGTAACATCAAAGATTTAACACTCACACGCATAACCACTCCGCCACTTGTTTGTTTTCTGTCAACTCTAGGAAACAAATAAGTCTTATATACAAACCTAGATGAACCGGTTGCGCCAACTGAAAACCGAAATCGGCTATTCAACCGTCTAAAACGTTTGAATAATCGCGAATTCAGGTTTATAACCGATGAACCGACAATTCTAATCAATTCAGACTTGAATTCTGATGATGATGATGATGATGGGTTTTATAACCGAAGTTATCCAATAATCCGAATTACTGCAATCAAACATCTTTCTCGCGACTCAGAAACATTCCACAAACCTCCAATTACATTTCCGCACACTTTACAGTCCACCGGAGAAGTTTAATTTATTCGCCGGAAATTTCTGCAAGTTCGCCGGAAAACCGTATTCTTCATCAAAACGGTAAGTCCTTCAATACCGTCGTAGTCTAACAATTGTTAAGCTATTTCTAACTCAAACCTTTCACTTGAAATCAAATTCAGACGCTGCTATCGGATAATACCAGTTCGCCGGAAAAGTTCCGGAAATCTTTATTTTCATCTGTGAATCGGTAAGGACATTCAAACACTCTGTTAACGTTTGTTTGTCACTTCAATTCCACGATTAGCTAATCAAAACGGTTAATTGTCTTGTTCAGTTGAAGTGCACAAAAACAGAGACCGACACCTTGCCGGAATTCTGAAATAAACCGTTCATCGGTATGTTTACTTCTAATTATCGTTTCTGCCATTTCATATTAGTTTGTACAATGTTTATCAATCAAACTAAACAAGATATAACTGTGTAATCTACTGCCTGTAAAATCTAACGAAGAAGATGAACTGCGCTAACAATATAAGAATAATTAAAATTGGTATTTTGAACGGGTTAGACACACAGTCCAGCGGTGGACTGTGTGCGAACAAAAACACGCATACGTCCCGAGTTCGATTCTTGACACACGCACCTTCGCAGTAATAAAATGCCTTTTTGTTTAAAACTGAACCGGTTAACTCTGTTAGTTGTTAAGTATAATAAAATTTGTATATTAACCAAGTTAGACACACAGTCCAGCGGTGGACTGTGTGTAACGTTAAAGCACAGGTCCCGGGTTCGAGACCTGTTAGTGGCACCGGTTCGATGAATTAAAATGTTTTTGAAATTAAAAGAATTTTGGATAAATTGAATTAATATATAAGTATAATTAAAAACAGAATTATTTCGGGTTAGACACGTAGCTCAGTTGGTAGAGCTGCGTGCACGCGTACGGGAGGTCTCGGGTTCGAGCCTCACCCAGCGCATTTCAGTCACACAATAAACCGGTCAAACAGTCAAAGTCAAAAAGTCAACGGTCAACCCAAAAAGTCAACATATTTTTATATTTTTAATTATTTAATTTAATTTAAAAATCAATTAAAAATACTTAAAAATAATGTTTTTAAAGATAGGAAATAGCCTTAAACTCGTAAAAATACATCTAAAAATTCTATTAAAATCCTTAATAAAACCCATTCATTTACTATATTATCCGTTATTATTTAGGTTAGTTAATTCTCGTTGTTCCGCTCTTACAACTCGTGCGCATCGCACCATCTCCAATCAAACGCACCCAATGTGAGTGAATCTTTACAAATTCCCCGTTTTAATCACGTTTTGGGGTGTATCATGTGTCTTGCTATATACTATATTTAAATCATTGTGCATACATCATATCATGAACAAATAGGTATTCAGTTTGTTTCAACTGTTTGTGTGGTTATTGTTAGATTCAATTTATTATTTCAGTACATGCAATTTCATAGGCCGCCGCTCCCCATTACATTATGAGCGTTGAGCATGTTCCCCATTACATTATGAGCGTGAACCTGGCGTGCCAACATACGATCGGCTCCGTTTGATTGAGCCTTGATCGCACAGACATTTATCATTTTCAGTACATGCAATACGATCGGCTCCGTTTGATTGAGCCTTGATCGCACAGTTTCATTCATGTTATTTATTGTATGATGCTGGTATGTTAATGTATGCTATCATATGTTACTGTATGTTATAGTTGTGATTGAAATTGCTACTGCTTGATTATTTACATTTGCTCATTTATGATTATGCACAATTTTTCATTGATAAACTAACAAGAAAATCAATAATAAATGTTTATCTAACAAGGTTCACTCGCCAACTTATGTTGACCCAAAACCCCCCATTTTTACACATGATACAGGTGAACCAGCTGCAGCCAGAAACACATAGGATTGGACTAGAAGAATAAAATGATTGAGAGGTTGGAATTATTTTGTTTGGTTATTTTCTTTGTATTGTATGGACATGTTTGGATTATTTGGAATGTAATTTTGACTTTAATAAATATGAAACATATTAGTAAATATCATGAGCTTTGGTGATAACCCAATTATGCCCCGACTCTTATTCCGCTGCGGGTCGGGTGTGACATCAGAGGTAAGAATTAACATGTTGACGCTTTTAACCCTTATTTACACAAACTTTCCGATAATTACACAAACAGCTTTTCACGTCCAACAAGTGGCTCCATTGAGAATACGAACACCATGTAAGGTCACTCAGAGGCTGAGTTTCAGCATGTTGACACTTTTTGTCCCTCTACTTTTATAGTTGTCGTTCAGAGGTTAAATTAATAACATAACGACAACTTTAGTCCCTCTCGTTTAGCATGTGGCATACGAGCATCAGTGGGACACATGTCGGGATTTTATTGGACGGGTTTTACGAGGCGTTACATCCTCACCCCTTAAAAGAAATTTCGACCTTGAGATTTTATTCAAAAAGATGGGGATACTTTTTTCGCATAGTGGACTCAACCTCCAATGTATACTGGGGGCCTCGACGGGCATCCCATTTGACCTTCACAATAGGCACGTCCTTTCTTTGAAGCTTTTTAACCTGTCAATCTTCGATCGCTATTGTTTTCTCAACGAACCTCGGGTTTTCGTCAATTTGCACATCTTCGTGTGACATTGCTAGTGATTCGTCGGCTAGACATTTCTTTAAGTTTGAGATGTGGAACACATCGTGAATCCCACTTAGCCTCTCAGGTAACTTGAGCTTATAAGCTACTGACCTGACACACTCATGATCTTAAATGGTATTATATATCTTGGGCTCAACTTGCCCTTCTTTCCGAAGCGTATCACACTTTTCCAGGGTGATACCTTCAACATAACCTTGTCCCCTATCTGGAACTGATGAGGTTTACGCCTCTTATCTTCATAGCTTTTCTGCCTATCCATGGCAACTTTACGACGATTCCGGATTTGTATTATCTTATCCGTCGTCTCCAGGACTAACTCAGGTCCTGTTAGTTGGGTTTCCCCAACTTCAGCCAAACACATGGGCGTTCGACATTTTCTCCTATACAAGGCCTCAAAAGGAGCAGCCTTGATGCTTGTATGATAGCGATTATTGTAGGAGAATTCAATTAGGGGTAAGGGGTCATCCCAACTTCCACCTAAGTCAATCACGCATGCACGTAGCATGTCTTCCAACGTCTGAATAATACGCTCACTCTGTCCGTTAGTTTGCAGGTGATAAGCCGTACTAAAATTCAATCTCGTGCCCAATACTTATTGGAAGCTTTTCCAAAAATTAGAAGTGTATCTTGTATCTCTATCAGATACAATAGACACTGGCACGTCGTGCAGTGACACAATCTCCTCCACATATAACTTGGCCAATTTGTTAGAGCTGTAAGTCTCCTTTATTGGCAAAAAGTAACCTGACTTAGTCAGCCTATCCACTATGACCCAAATCGTGTAACTACCACGTTTGGTCTTTGGTAACTTGGTAATAACGTCCATGGTCACCATTTCCCATTTCCAAGTGGAAATTTCAAGTTGTTGTAACAATCCTGACGATTTTTTATGTTCAGCTTTAATCTGTGAACACGTCAGACATTTAGCTACATGGGTGGTTATGGATTTCTTCATACCCATCCACCAATAATTCTTTTTCAAATCTTGATACATCTTGTCACCACCTGGGTGAACTGAGTATTTTGAATTGTGCACTTCTTGGAGGATTAGATCTCTAAGTCTTTCAAAAACTGGAACCAGACTCTATCTTTAAGTCTGAGAATTTCATCATTTCCTAGTGACAATTGATCAACAGTTCCACTTAATCCTTCACTTGGAAGGTTTGCCTCTAACAGGGCTTGTTTCTTCGCCTCAAGTAGCTTATCATTCAAGCTATTTCTGAGCTCAATGCTCTTAGCTTTAATCCTAATCGGCTTAACTCTTTCTTTGCGACTAAGTGCATCAGCGACTATGTTAGCCTTGCTCGGATGGTAGCGGATCTCATAATCATAATCATTAAGTGTTTCCATCCACCGGCGTTGTCGCATATTCAAATCCTTCTGATTAGATAAATATTGGAGGCTTCTGTGATCAGTGTATATAATACACTTTGTTCCATACAAATAATGCCTCTATAGTTTAAGTGCAAACATAACAGCACCCAGCTCCAAGTCGTGGGTGGCGTAATTCTTTTCATGCACCTTTAATTGTCGTGACGCTAGGCAATCACTTTGCCTCTCTGCATTAACACACAACCTATGCCCGTGTGTGATGCATCACAATAGACAACAAATTCCTCAATGCCTTCTGACAGAGTCAGTACTTGAGCATTGCTTAGCTTTTGCTTCAATCTCTTGAAGGTTTCTTGTTGTTTTGGACCCCACTCATACTTGACATTTTTACGGGTCAATGTAGTCAAAGGAGCGGCTATTCTTGAGAAGTTTTCAATGAATCTTCTATAGTAGCCAGCTAATCCCAAGAAGCTGCGAATCTCTGATGGATTTTTAGGCGCTTCTGAGTTCATGATAGCTTCAATTTTGGCGGGATCCACCTGGATTCCGTGTTCACTAACATGTCCTAGAAACTGGCCTTAGCGAAGCCAAAATTCGCATTTAGAACATTTAGCGTAAAGTTTCTCCTGTTTAGTAGTTCCAAGATGCACCTCAGATGTTTCTCGTGATCAGATTGATTACGAGAATAGATAAGTATGTCGTCTATGAAGACAATGACAAACTTATGCAAATAAGGTTTGCAGACTCTGTTCATGAGATCCATGAAGGCTGCGTGTGCATTAGTGAGCCCGAAAGGCATCACTAAGAACTCGTAGTAGTCGTATCTGGTCCTGAAGGCCGTCTTCGGAACATCTTTAGTTCTGACCTTTAGTTCTGACCTTTAGTTGATGCCGTCTTCGGAACATCTTTAGTTCTGACCTTTAGTTCTGACCTTTAGTTGATGATAGCCCAACCTTAAGTCAATCTTCGAGAAGTAGCTTGCCCCTTGAAATTGGTCAAACAAATCGTCGATCCTGGGCAATGGGTAACGATTCTTGATCGTTATCTTATTAAGCTCACGGTAGTCAATGCACAAGCGCATTGAACCGTCCTTCTTTTTAACGAACAAAATCGAAGCTCCCCATGGTGATGAACTAGGTTGTATGAAGCCTTTCTCCAGAAGTTCGTCTAGTTGAGTTCTCAATTCTTTCATCTCGGTCGGTGCTAGGCGATAAGGAGCTCTTGCAACAGGTGTAGCTCCAGGTAGGATATCTATTCTGAATTCCACTTGCCTATCAGGAGGTAAACCGGGTAGTTCTTCAGGAAATACGTCTGGATATTCAGAGATGATAGGTATATCTTCGATCTTTGGCTTTGGCTCATCGACGGTTACCTGTGCCATGTAGATGATACAACATCTCTTCAGACATCTGGATGCCTTAAGCATAGAAGCTTTTTCAGGCAATCCATAATGTATATCTCCATGTAAGGTGAGTATATCGCCGGTTGGGGATCTGATTTCGATGAGTTTCTTATCACAGGTGATACGGGCTTGGTTATGAGATAACCAATCCATGCCTAACACTACATCGAACCCCGCCAATTTCATTGGCAGAAGAGATATAGGGATAGAATGATTCTTGACGGATATAAAGCATCCATCAAGAATAGAAGAAGCACTTTCGATAGTTCCGTCGGCGAGTTCTACTTCATAGGTTATGTCTAGAGTACTTATGGGCAGGTTTAACAGTTTGCTAAACTTATGGTCTACGAAAGACTTATCAACACCCGAATAGAAAAGAACTCTAGCATAAATGTCATTAATGAGGAAAGTATCTGTGATGACATTATTATCGTTGACCACCTCTCGAGCGTTCATCTGAAAAGCTCGAGCATTTCTTTTCTTTGCCCTACCATTCTTTGCAGCAGTATCTTTGCTCTTGGGGCAGTTAATTTTTAATGTGGCCCTTCTCGCCACAAGTGAAACATGTTGTGTATTTCAAATCCTTGCAATCCAGGGTTTTTTCCCCATTTTCTTGCAAATACCACAAGGCTTAGCTTGTGGGTCAAATTGGCATTGTCCACCATGCCTTTTGTTACAGACCTTACAAACCGGCTTGTTATCTGATCCACCCTGGTTCTTGTTGAACCCAGACTTGTTCTTTTTTCTTAAATCTTTGGGAGTTATCATCCTCCATTTTCCTCTTCCCGTTAGTCTCAGCCCGGACTGATCGATGCCTCACTAGATCTTGAGTGAGTGTCGGAGATAGGTCTACAGCAGACCTATATGTACTGGGCTTCGAAGCCCGAACCATATCTTTGATTTCCGGAGCTAGGCCACCAATGAAACGAGCAATGCATTTAGGTTCGGGGGTGATCAAATATGGTATCGATCTTGACAATGAATTATAGTCGGTGACATACTTCGGATAATCCAAATTCTTCATTGACAAAGTCAAGAAATCTGACTCGATCTTCTCCACCTCGTGAGGTGGGCAGTAAGTATCCTTCACTAGGTCCACAAACTTGGACCAACTTAAGTTGTACAGATGTACTTTTCCAACAGATTGAACCAAAGCTTTCCACCAAATAAGGGCATCGCCCTTAAACGATTGTGACACAAACTTCACCATATCCTTGTCAGCACATCCGCTGATCTCAACTATGGTTTCCATCTCATCCAACCACCTAAGAGCTTCCACAGCTCCTTTATCCCCGTTAAAATCCCGAGGCTTTCAAGACACGAAGTATTTATAGGAACAACCGTCCTTGTAGGTATGTGTCTTGTGTTGATGTTCCTACCTCTCACTCCTCACATTTGAGGAGTGTACAAAGTGTTCCTTCTTATCTGAAGGAGGCTTTGAGAGTGGTTTGGAGATGGGTTTGGAGGTAGGTTTTGATGTATGTCTAGATGTATGTTTGGAGTAAGAAGCACTTGACTCCTACTGTTTTGCCACAAAGGCATTCATGGCCTTGCCAACTTCCCTGGCTATAATGGCTTGTAATTCGTTTCTATCAACATTAATATTGGCGTTGTCATTGTGTCTGCTACTGGCTCTATCCGAGTTAACCATATTTGCTTAATGCTATATACAAATTTGTATTTTTTAGTTGTCGTAGCATGTGACTGATATGCCATGGTATCTGTAAACCATATAGGCTTTTTAAACGGATATATAAATCCTTTGCCTTTTAGGGCTAGTGGACATAATGCCACAATTTACCAGGCTTAAATCATTTTAAAAGAATGTTATAAATAATCAGCCTAGGTCTTTAAATGACCATCAAAGGCAACTGAATTTGGACACAGTCCTTCAGTTTTGGACAGGGATCATAAAGTCACATTTGTCTATGTCATAGTGACTATTTAAAGTTGCTCGTAAGCTTGTCACAGTGGAATTGAATTTATGGCACTAAAGGCCTTGTCATAAAAGACAATAAAAATTATGGCACAAAGGCCTATCCCCAAGGATATCGAAATGTGGCACGAGGCCTGTCAATAAGGACTTATGGATTTGGCACAAAAGGCTTTGTCACTAAAGGACATATAAATATATATATAAGTCACAATTACTTGATCAAGAGGCCTTTAAATATTTGGACAGGGGGTCGTAGACCACAACTGCCATTGTCACAGATGGACATAAAATATGGCTCGTAAGCATTACATCTCTAATGGATGTTGTTTAATAACCCGTAGGTATTACATCACAAATGGATGTTAAATCATATCCCGTAGGCATTACATGACTAATGGACGCTTAATTATGGCCCGTAGGCGATGTTTAATTATGGCCCTAAGGAACTACATCGCTAATGGATGTTATTAATAATAATAGCTCGTAAGCTATACATCACCAATGAATGTTATGATCATCACATTGATGATACTAGCCATGATCTAATTTGATCATATAGGCTTATTAGGCTTAGACGTAGTCCAATTACCTTGGCGACTACCGTGGTTCCTCAAGTCACACAGCCAGGAAGGCTAACATTACTTGAATGTTAACACAGAATAATTGTCTTATGGTTTAAATGATCTAGTCATGGTCGCAATGACTACATAGACTAGGAGGCTTGAACATAGTTCACCACCTCTGGATAGAAGGGATAATCTTCCTACTATCATGGTAGAAGGCTATACATCTTAACTACCATATTTTCCAATTTAGTGTGAACTTGTCACTTGGCTGGTGTAAACCTTTCAAGAAGATCTTTTGGAATTATATAGCGGACCAATGAAGTTTGAATTAATATCGAGACGATCGCTTGAACAAAGGAAGTAATAGAATACATACATAATTAACTCCAAAAGTTTTTGTTAATTTAAAAAAAATTACATCGATGCCTTAAACAGGACTTTTTAATACAAAACTTGTCCTCGCAGGGATTAAACAAGAAATATGTCCACGCAGGGACTTAAAAATAAATACAATGTCCATGCATGGACTTTTTGGAAAATAAATACATGAAATTTAATATAATGATTTTACTCATCCTTCTTCCCCTTAACCATCTTGGTGAGTCTCTTGAAGAATTCGCTTGTTTTCTTCTCGGACTTCTTAGCTTTTTGCTGAATTTCTTTCATTGCTCAAGGGCCTCATTCATGGCCTCAAGTTTTGGCGGGGATGGAGGTTGTGTCTGTGGTTATGGCACAGTCGGATGTTGGTATCCATAATGTGGATATCCAGTATGCGGCTAAGATGCGAAAGGAGGTGGGTTAACCGCATTTTGCACGACTGCTTGCATATAAGGGTCGTTTGCTGGCGTCTAATAGAAGTCCTCCGAAGGAGAAGGATAAAAAGGATTATATCTGGACGAACCTGGATAACTGGGTAAAACCCGAGGGCGGCTGTACCACAGGTGGTGGTATCGGGTTAACCGCAGGTTGTGGTGTCAGATTCACCACGGGCGAAGTGTTTGAGGGTCCACCCATTTGTGAATCCTCGGAAATCGTAGGTTAAGTCTGGGGCAAAGGTGGCAGTGATCCCGACCTTTGTCCAGCACTCACCGACATGCGTGCACCGCGCTTTCGTCATGGTTGTGGCTCGGGCGATGGTTGTTGTTGGTCCACCGGTTCCATTTGTGCATCCTCAATAGGAGGCAGTGGAGGAGCATGGTATGAAGGAGTATTATGGTAGGAAGGGGTGTTGTAAAAATTATATTGTTCCCACCTTTGTTGAAATTCTTCTGGACCCCTATAAGGTGATCCAGCAAGGGAATTTGACTTGTTAGATAATTCTAGTGGGTGGCCAAAAGATCCTGTAGGTGGCTCTCAGGATCAGAATCTTCCCCCATATGATCTGGAGATTCGACGGGAGGCGTAACTGAAGGTGAACGTTAATATATGTTTGGGTTAAACTCTCCATGATATGAATGAGAGTGTGAGTGGTGAGAATGGTGTGATTGATGGGAATAGTGTGAATTATGGGAATTTGGTGGCGGAGAATACTCATGGGAGATTGAATGTCTAACCGGTTCCCAAGGTGACGAAGAATCTCTAGATCCTTCGTACGGGTTTGGACTTGGTATATACGAAGGTCCATTCATTGAAGGTCCAACCCTCATGGGACCCTTTCCTTTTCCTCCTCTTCCACGAAATCTAGGCGGCATTTTACTTGCTTCAAAAACAAAGTAAAACAAAACGGACAATAATAAATAAAACCATGCAATGAGTAATCCTAGGTTAAATCCTAGACTCGGAAATCTAAGGAATGTGTTACTGTGTCGTTTGAGATCAAACACAAAAGACTAGTGTTGAATTCACTCAAACGTTGGCTCTGATACCAACCTGCCACACCCCAATTTCCACGTATGTCCCGGTGGGCCCGGTGGGGAGTATTGTGACATAAATTGATAAAACATCATAACCAAACAACACAGCGCAACACACCGGGAGTCTTGGATTTAAAATATTATTACAAATCGGGGAAAGTTCAAATGTTCAAACTAATAAATTACAACGGCTTGTAGTAAAGATCCACAGGCAGATCGTAAAATATACATAAAATGAGATTCTCTGCGTCACTATCAAGCAGCTCCCAACCTATTACGTGTTGTACCTGTATATTAGTCTTTTGAAAATACGTCAGTTTACACTTGTAAATACAAATAACCGGCACATTTTGAAAATATTTCTAAATTGATTTAATTGCACAAGGCATATTTTCATAAATAACTTGGGACAATTCAAAATGATCTTGTATACAGTTTTACAGGTCTTTCAATACATATGGGGTCCGGTGTAGAAACCGAATAACCTGATTAACTAACACGCCACTTAAATAACTCCAGAGAGTATATAAAAATAATTTAGCATTAGCATCTGAGAGGTGTATGCCTACGCCCTGTGCATTTGGTCGTGGCCATTAGTAACTTAAATGAGCCGAGTATATCCAGGACACGGTCGAGTTAACCCCCAATGTTTAAGTTATCAGACAATACAAATTAAAGCGGGTTATGAGATTTAGTTAAATCACAATCCGACAACATGATCCCATACCCGACCAAGCGGTAATAATATACCGTATCCGAAGCCCGTATAGGGAAAATAGGTTAAAAGTATTTACCTGAGCTAGTTCTTCAAATGAATAATAACTCAGCCGTTAATCAAGAAGACAAGTAAAGATAACAATCTACCGGGAGACTCTAGTCTGGAATGATGGTATTTTTTAATCAATTAGAATGCTAACGAGTCCTTAGTTAAGTCATAGACTTGGACCGGCTAGTGTTAAGTTTTAATAATCACGGTACAATACGCTAGATCAAGCGATGACCGGAATAGAATGTGAGTTAAACCCATCAAGTACTAAGACTTGTTTATAATGGGTAAACATATAACATTCTAGATTCTGATGTAAAAATGATAAGGTTAAACCCATTTGGATTAAATTACGTAAACTAGTCATGTAGGCTTAACCGTGCGCATATAAGCGAAACCGGGTAACCGGATGAGTCATATACAAGTTCCTTATGCCATTATACTTTAAACATGTTATAATATCAGTAGGATATCGACATGTATGCCCGTTACGGTTTTAAAATAAAGTTAAGCCTCAAAAGGGTGTTTTGGTCATTTTATGACTTATAAAAGGAGCTTACAAGTAAACTGATGTCATGGTCATAAACATTCTAGAAAAATATTAAATTTGTGATGTTATATCAGTAGGATATCAAATATATGTGTGGTTTATAGTTTAAAACAAAACTATGCTCCGTTGGGGCATTTTGGTCATTTCACACATAGCTTAATTGGGATTCTAAGTTTAGGACATGTACCCACTGTAAAAATATTTAAAATTAGTTTTATAGTCAGTAGGTGACAAGTTTTGATGGTTAGATATGGTTTTAAACCATACTATGCGCCGAAACGGTCATAAAGTTGTTAAATGACGATTTAAGCGATGTTTAATGAAAACTGAGATTATGATCAAGTTTATATGTTCAAACAATGTTATAATGTAATGAACAGTAGGTAAAAGGTTTAGGTATAAAAAGTATCACTAAAACCATTTTATGCACCGTAAGGGCGTTATCGTCATTATACATGAACTTATATGCAATCTCAGTATATTCTCACTTAACATCCCAATTATTACTACTTATGATATTAAATCAGTAGCTAATGAGTTTCGGTGAAAGAATTATGTTTAAAGCCATTCATTGTGCCAAAAGGGCATTTTAGGCATTTTAAAGCTTAATTTACAATATTTATACAAAACTCAATTTACGACCAGAATGTTGACATCAAAATAAGTTAAACAAGTTAACATATCAGTAGGTAATTCATTTGCATGCTCATTTATGTTTAAAACTTCATTGTAGATAAAAAGGGCGTAATAGTCAACATAAGGCATATTAACGAAAACTTGCGTAAAAACTCGGATTACTATATGACCATATAATATAATTCTAGAGGGTTATACTACAACATAATATGGTCATAATGAAACTTAGATTCAGTAGTTAAAGTTGCTAATTAGGGTCGGAATCGAAAGTCAAAGCAAAGGTCAAACTTCGCGACTTTCAGTTGCGAACCGGCCTTAAACCTGGAAATGACGAGCCGAACATGTTTACACATGTTCTAATAATTATTACCAAGTTATTAGAGTGTTAAAACATATTTTATAACACCTATATTATCATATATGAATTATTTTAAAAACTGACCCGTTTGACTTTTTAAATTAGTAACTTTGACCCGTCAATTGACCAAGCTAACGTGATTATTAGGAGGTGCCCACTTGAGGGACTACCACCTACCTAATTACGATCACGTAGCCATGTTCTTTACGAACAATGGTTGGACCATAATTGTCACACCCCGAAATATCAAAGCTGGCGTGACTGGACTGGTATCTTCATTGCACAGCGGAAGTAATTGTTTAAGCTAAGACTTCTAGAAAAGAACGCCTGCTAAGTACTCGAGCCCCAAAGGTTTCTCCTATCCCAATCGTGCCTTAGTTTGACTTTATAACTTGAGAAAGAAATATGCGAAAAATCAACATAAAGTTGAGCGAGTTCATAGTTTGTTTGTTATGAATCAAATGAATCTAAAAACATTTGAGAATCTTGTTTTTTTGAAAACCGGTTTGTGAGATCATAAAATCTCAAAGCGTTTGAAATGGCATAACGGTATATCGGTATTAAAATGTTTTCCATTATGTTTGTAAACCGATTCATGTAACTGTTGTGTATGTAAACTGGTAATAAAATCATAGTATGTAGAATGCCCATGGAATTTAAGGATCAATCAGTGGGTAGCGAGCCCCGTAACATTATGTACCATAAGTAAATAACCAAACCGAGACAACTTTGTTCTCAATTGGGCTCACAAAAGCACCCCACGGTTAACAAACTAGGAGTGAAGCGTGTCTCAAGCTCAGTAGACCTACATCTTTTGCACCTTGGTCACTAAGTGATTAATGGTTACCAATGTCATAATCCAACTTACGTACATTGATCTATTGTCATATAATTCTATAGCTACAACCAAATGTCATAATCTGTCTCGTTGGGCCTAGCCCATGTTATCTTATCATCCGTGTTATTGGGCCTAGCCCATGTTATCTTGTTATCCATGTTGTTGGGCCTAGCCCATGTTATAAATTCAAGTATGTTTCGAAAACGCGTACAGTCATGTAAAAACTGATATGTTTAGCATAAACTTTTCATAAACCATTTGTGTTAACTGGAATACATTTGTAATATGGTTAGAAATATATGATTTGGTTTATCGAAATATTGTGTGCTTTCGCAAAACTTGCATGTCTTTCCACCCCCGAAAACATTTATGAAAATATAAAACGGTAAAAAGTGGGGGTTATGAACTCACCTTGTCATTCCTGTGCAAAGCTAGCTTAGCGTGATTCGAGATGTCGTTCCAATAACGTGAATTAGCTAGCGTGCAACTAAAGCATTCCTAATCAAGGAATAACTATAAGTTTCTAATAAAACAACATAGTTATACTACGTGTCCGAGCTCTACCGAATCGTTAACAACGATCCTAAAAGGGAGTTGTTATCATAACTTAGAATAACCGATCAGTGGTTATTTGATTCTTTTTATAGGCGGGATAATACTAATTATTGGAAACAACTCAGTTTCCACGAGATTTGGTATATAATATATATATATATGTATATATATAACTGTATTAGCCGTCTCGAAATGTAGTACGCGTGTGTAACGAATATCCGTATGAAAATACTATTTAACAAACTCGTATTATATAATGCGTCACGTATATGTTTGTCAAAATATATGTATACGCCGTTTAGACGTTTGAAATATATATAAAAGGTTATATTTATTTTTAC
This sequence comes from Scalesia atractyloides, assembly GCA_947069175.1. Taxonomy (NCBI): domain Eukaryota; kingdom Viridiplantae; phylum Streptophyta; class Magnoliopsida; order Asterales; family Asteraceae; genus Scalesia; species Scalesia atractyloides. The sequence continues at coordinate 96,045,017 of CAMTDV010000005.1, read as the reverse complement.
AAAAGAATACGAGTCGTTTGATATTGAAATAAGTATACGGAATCATATTTATGTTACATAAGCATCTCGTGTTATCGGCGTTTGAAACAATATAAATAATTATATTGATTTTATAAAAGACTTGTAGAATTTTCAAAGTTTAACATAACTATATTCATTGTTGTAAATAATTTTCCGAATCGTTGTTTTCGTAAGTTGTAACATGTCGTCGAAAGAAATTATATGGTTGTATTCGTTTCTATAAAAGATCATTTGAATCCGTTAGTTTTGTTTTATAATAAAATACGTTTTGTTTTACGGATTTTCTCAAAAACGGGCAGAGTTTCCTCTGTTTTTGGACGATCCCGACAAACAAGTTGTCGTTATAATTTTCAAAACTCAACGTTTTTAATAATAACATCATATCTAGAAGAAAGCTAGGACATTTTCGACACTTTTAATAAGAATGCCACGACTCGAATTTCATTTAAGTATACCACACCCATTATATATATATATATATATATCTTATAGGTATAAAAACAAAACTTTTCGTAACGATAGACGTATGAACTAATCGATGTATTAAAACTTAACAATGCATAATGTTAACTGGTCGGGTCGAGCTCGGTTTCGCGTCTAAAATGAAATATATGTGAAACTCAATAATATTTCGCGTCGTTAACATTTTACCGCATCTCGCGTCGATTAGTTAACCAGCTTTGACCATAGTTGACCCGCGTTGACATGTTGACCATGTTTGACCAGAGTTGATTTTCGTTGACTGAGTCAACTCGGTTTAACTGAGTTGACTGGGTTGACTCGTTTGACCCAGATTGACCCGTCTGACCCGAGTCGACCCGTTTCATTAGGAATGGCAATGGGCCGGGTATTGGTAATCCCAAGCCCGTACCCGGTTGTAATTCTTTGGCCCGTACCTGGCCCGTTACCGTCGGGTAATTACCCATTAGGTATTGGGCATACCCACAGGTATCGGGTATACCCGTTAATTTTTTAAAAATACCCGTTGGGATAAATGTGCAATTTTTACTTTGATGTTTATATAATTTACAATTTTAAAACTATAACAAATGAAAATATGATTAAATACTTCTATATATTCATACCACATATACCAAACTAAATCAAAACGATTACTTTATTAATTAATTGTATCAGAACCACTAAAACCACCTAATGGCATAAACATCCAAATAATAAAGGGTGCTAGCTTCCATATCCAATATACATGCTCAAAAATAAGTTATTTGTTCACTAAGCAGCTGCCAAATACATATCCACAAATGAAAATACTAGTTGTCTTCATATAAATTTTTAAAGAGATGACAACACTAGACCCTAGTCCTATAGTAATAAGTGCATGTAGTAAGTTTATATATGTGGAAATTTACAATATTATTATTTTGGGTATTATTCGGGTAAATGGGTCGGGTAACGGGCCGGTATCAGGCGGGTATCACTAAATCCCATACCCGTACCTGTACCTGAATTTTTTTTCCCTTTTTAAGCCCATACTCGGCCCATACCCATCGGGCTTCTGTATACCCAACCCGTATGTTTCGGGTTTTGGGTATACCCGTCGGGCTTAGGCTTTATTGCCATCCCTACGTTTCACTGCCTTTGACCGGGTTTGACCCGAACCCATCTGAACCGAGACCCATGACCTGACCGTTCAACCGTTGAGTCGAACCAAATCTGAACCTAGTGAACCGAAACACCCGAATTTCAACCAATGTGAACCCGAATCAAACCCAAGACTTGAACTGAGTCACCAACCTGAAACTTGAACAAAATAATCACCACCACGCCTCCGCCGGTGTCTGAAACCACTTCCACCGCAGTGGCTCCGCCGCCGCCAGCGACCCGTCGCCGGAAAACGGCGCTCTCCGCCGCGTTTCTCTCACTCTTCTCTGCTCGGTCCCTCTCCCTCTCTCACAGTTCTCTCTCGAGTCCGCCGTGCGCCACCACCATCAGGTGGTGGCCAGCCTTTTTCTTCACAAATCTGAGAGGGTGAGGGGTGTAGGATGGTGCAAGGGATGGTGGGGGTGCCGGGTGTGCAGGGTGGCCGGAGAAATGGCCGACTGGCCGCATCGGCGCCGGAGTTCGGCGATCGGACAAGAGGGAGAGATGGAAGAGGTTTGGTTGGTGTGTGCTAGGGTTTCTCCAAGAATGAAGATGATGAAGCTTATATAGGTAGGGTTAGGAGTGGTTGGGCCCAAGGCCCGTTAACGTGTTCACAACTTCTTACGTGGCCCAACGATGTTTTCCTCGATCCGTTTTCATTCCCTAGAAACCCCACTGTCTCTCTTCTTTTTCCAATCAACTGCCCTCGTATACTCGGCTCAATGGCAATGATCTCTGCTTTTACAACCACTGAGAAAACAACACATAGCTCACACTAATTTGCTTTCAAACTTACCTCTACAAACTATGGATTCTGGAAAGCCATGATCAACCCATTCCTCATTACCAACAATTTATTTGGATATATCGATGGAACAATCCGCTGCCCATCACCAAGATAGCCGCCACCAGTGAAACCGCAACCATGGACAACCCAAGTTATTCCACTGGATCGCGAATCATGCCCATGTAGCATGGTTATCATCTCCACGATCTCCGAATCATCTTTTCTCTTTGGAACGTGCCTATGCACCACAAACTCCTTGAAGGAATACACTTAAAAAACCCAGCTGTTAAAACTTCAGATGAAAGGTGACGAAACTTCAGTCGCTTACCTTACTCGTGCACAAGAATATGCCACAACTCTGGCTAATATCGGAGAACCGTTCAAGGACAAAGGCCTGTCAATGCTGGTTATTTCTGGTCTGCGTGAAGAGTATAACAGCCTAAAAGCGAACCTTATTGCTCGCTAACCACCCATTAGCTTCAACGAGTTACATGGTCTACTTAGTGACCATGGGTTTATGATCAACCGAAACCCTTTGCACCACTCTCAGGCTTTTACAGCCTTTACGACCTTCCCACCCACCCCTCGGCAGGTCTGCTGCCTCACCCTTCTTCCAACGCGGTGTTTGCATCACTTCAGCAGCAAGCGGATACTTAGCCCCATAATATATCAGAACAGTAGCCAACCATAGGTTGTTTTATTTCAATCATTCTCAAAACAGTTCTTGCAACAACCGTCATGGTATCTACCGGGTAATTCACGATGTGCTAATAATAGGGGTCGTGATGAATATCGTGGATCTAGCACTCAAAACCGAACACCACAATTTTCCTGGGCGTCCATATAAAACACCATATATGGTCATTTTAATCGATGTCGTATTGGACACATACCTACACAATGCCACAATCAGTCAGGTTCCTCTAAACGTGACTCCTCTAAGGCAAATTATGAAGCTTTTTCTGAAAATGGGTCTACAGCAGGTTCAATTTGGAAAGCCGACACAGGAGCAAATAGTCATGCTACACCAGACCTTACAAGTTTGGACAACTCTGAAGCCTATCTCGGTAACAATTCCCTTCATGTTGGCGATGGTAATTCTCTTCCTATTTGTCATATCGGTTCTTCAAAATTATATTCTCCTAACAAAACTTTTACTCTAAATAATATTCTTCATGTACCCGAACTTAAAAACCTTCTATCTGTTCAACAATTTTGCTTAGCAATAACGTTTCTTTGAATTTCACCCCTTTTTTTTGTGTGAAGGACGAGTCTACACATACCATCCTACTCACGGGTCCTAAGTGATCAAGGTCTTTATTCACTCCATCTTCCAACATTGAAGTCCCTACCACGTGTCTCCTTCACAACAATCAAAGCTCCCTCAACAATCTGGCGTCAACGTCTCGGGCATCCTAATGCTCGGTTTTTCAATCTATTATTTCTACTAGTCATTTACATGTTTCTAATAAATTGTTTTCCACTTTATGTTCTTCTTGTGAACCGGGAAATCCTCTAAACTATCATTGAAACTTTCAAATTTACGTAGTAATAACCTTTAGGATATAGTTTATTGTGATGTTTGGAGCCCCGCCCCATCTCTTTCCTTTAACCGTGTCGACTTTTCTAATTATGTGTTGATCATCATCAAGATATATGTGGTTTTATCCATTATCTAACAAATCTGATGAGTTTTCTACCTTTAAATTGTTTGTCCAAATGGTTGAAAGACAACTCAATGTCCACACACGAGTGAACAAAACGGTGTCGTAGAACATCGACATGTAGTTGAAACTAGTTTGGCGCTTCTTGCTCATTCCCTTACTCCTCAACATTTTCGAGAGTTTGCTTTTGAAACAACCGTTTACTTAATAACATAATGCCCTCAAGAATCTATTCCAACAAATCCCCTTTTGAACACTTGGTGTGTTATTGTTTTCCTTACCTTCGACCATTTAACTGTCACAAAATGGATTTCCGGTCCACTCCATGTGTCTTTTTAGGATACAGCTCCATTCATCACGGGTATCGTTGCCTAGATTTACATACGGACCGCCTATACATTACTCGGCGTGTTCGTTTAAACGAGCACCTTTTTTCTGTTTAACTAGCCTACCACACCCAACTTCACTAACCAAACACCTCCCTACTACTCTTCCTATCTAATTCCGTTAATGTCGCCCGCCCAACACTCATCGGCCAATGCACCAACATCTCAAACTGATAACCCTACACCTAACACACCAACATCTCAAACCAATAACCCTACACCTAACCCACAACCTACAACCTCACCTTCTTCTCCTACCGAATAACTATCCCCAACCCATAACCTATCTCCACCACCCCGTACTCGTCCTCCTAACCTAAGACAAAATCCTAAACCCACCACTCGTTATGATCCTTCAGCTTATCATGTTTCTACTAGTCATTCTAATTCTATTGCACCTTCCTCCTTTATTGTCGCTAACAAATCCCTGAATGGCGCCAAGCTATGGCTGAAGATTTTGACGCTCTTGTTCGGAATGGGACATGGTCTCTTGTCCCTTTTGTTACAAACACTAATGTTATTGATTCAAAGTGGGTTTACAGGATCAAAAAGGATGCAAATGGAGAGGTCACTCATTACAAGACGAGACTTGTTGCCAAAGGTTTTAACCAAAAACCTGGTATAGATTTCAAGGAAACATTTCGTTCCATTGTCAAAGCCACAACAATACGGGTTCTTTTATCTCTTGCGGTGAATAATCAATGGTCTCTTCAACAGTTAGACGTTCAAAATGATTTTCTTCATGGTGACTTAAAAGAAGCTGCCTACTTACGTCAACCACTGGGTTTTGTTGACCTATCTAAACTTGATCATGTTTGCATACTGCATAAGTCTCTATATGGTCTAAAACAGGCGCCTCGGTCATGGTTTGAACGTCTCAGCAAAACTTTGCATCAACTCGGATTTAAAGGTTCAAAAACAGATCCCTCATTATTTATTTTTAAGGATCATGCCATCGTCATCACCACTGCCACAACCAACCCCGCCACAACCACCACCGCTGCCATCATCACCCCTGCCAGAACGGATTTGTAAGTATATCAATTTCACGACAATAAGTATATCAGAAATTCATGTCTGAAAGAAATCGAAAGCAAGTACCTTGATGGAAGCACAAAACTTCGGCACTGATTTCTGGTGAAACAGAACACTCGCCTGAATGTTGCGTGACAACCCCACAAACAGCAAATCACCGTTCTTGTCATACACAGTGTAAACACCAAAAGCTGAAGGGAAAAGGGATGAAACGTTGTCGGATTCTGGAGGGACGGGTACAGTTTCTAATTCCGACAGCTTTTCGATGGTATAAACGACGAGATTGATGAGAAGATGGACGGATTCCGATTCCGATGGCGACGGTTTTTGGTTGTATGGGTAATTTTAAGTGGAATTGATAAGAAGAAGAACAGATTTTTGTGCGGGTGGAGTGAGAAAATTGGGTTTTAGCGGCAGAGTATGTACGAACGGCGGACAAGAGGGAGGAATTGGTGATAATGCGCTGTTGTGTTTTTGTGTATTTTGCTTCATGGTTGCTGGTGGTGTGGAGGTGGAAGGGCGGTGGTGAAAAGATGGGAGTTATAGACAAAGATAAATGGAGAAAAATAGGGAGTAAATTGCACAAAACATCCTTTATGTTTCCTTAAACTTGTAGGTTCCAGTCTTAATGTTTAAAAGTTGCTAAAAACAACCTTTAAGTTTATTTTTGTTGCGGGTTCAATCCTTTACAGCTAACCACGTTATTTTCTTCAGTTAAGTTCCCTCACATGATCAACCAAAATGACGAATATACCCTCACATGTTATGCATGTGAGGGAACTTAACTGAAGAAAATAACGTGGTTAGCTGTAAAGGATTGAACCCGCAACAAAAATAAACTTAAAGGCTGTTTTTAGCAACTTTTAAACATTAAGGCTGGAACCTGCAAGTTTGAGAAAACATAAAGGATGTTTTGTGCAATTTACTCAAAAATAGGAGATGGGGTGGGGGTGGAGTAGGTGGTTCCCACTTTCTTTCGTATTTATGATTAAATAATTAATAATATTTTTATTAGTAGGGGTATTTTAATCATTTAGCACCACTTAATACAAAAATTTAACCATCATCCATGCCAGAGATTATCTAAAATCAAACATACTAATGTTGGGGAGTATAGCTGTAATTTTAAAAGTGCAGGAACTATAGGTGAAAATGGAGCAAACCACAGGGATTACTATCCAGACACTTTTCTCTAATCATAATTATAATTATTAAAACACATCCTCTATCTAAATTAAAAGGTTATTTTCGGAAGTTTACTTTTTTTCCATTTGATTAGTAAAACACTTGCAACAAAAGAGATGGTTTCCCCTAAGACATTTGTTGGGTTTATCTATGGGATTTTTTTTCATCTTTTTTTAAAACCAAGAAATGATTAAACTTTACTAATTATATTTTAATAACTATAATCAACTTTTGTCAACATTCATATAAAACAGCTTTACTTCATTTAGAATAAAATATTATCTATAGAATTATTTAGAAGTTCCTGTTAGCAACTTAGTGTATAGTAGATAGATAGCATATGATTTGACCGCGTTGGGGGTTGATATATTGGTTATTGTGTCTCTCTCTACTTTGATGTTATAATTTACAATTTTTAGAAAAAGGTCCATATCATATATTTGAAAACGAAAACTAATACTAACACCCGCGAACTTCGTGTATTTAATAAAATAATATGTTTTGAGTTATTGACAAAGAACAATCAACGTACTATTGATATAAATAAAACGAAAAGAAAAGTAAATTATGCAATTACGTTTCTCTAGTTCAAATTATCAATAGAAAGCCGTGGCACGTCAGATGAGAGCCCTCATGGTCAATAGCAATTAGGCTTTAATTTCATAAATAATTAAGAGCTTCCATTGATCAATTGAGACCCTTGATCTGATTACTCCGGATGTTTTTGCGATTCTAAACATAATATTGGTTCGAAAAGAACTCGTCTATATGTGTGTGTGTCAACCGGCCAAAAACAATAACCAGGTTATGCATAAATTACTGTATTTTAACGATCAAAACCATCATAAAAATTAGTGATTAGTAGCTAGTAGCTACATTTAATAAACCCAAAGAGAACAACGAAAGTTCCCAATGAAACTAAATAAGCTTAATTGCACCAAACAAAAGTTCCCATGTAATGTAAAAGCTTACTCTCTTCTTTGCCATCGATTTGTGTTGTGACACAACTTAACATGCAAACACATTACACCTTAGCAATAAGTGTCATAGCTCATTTTAGTTGTTAAGAACTATAAAATAATAAAGCAGAACAAATAGATACAAAAAAACTATAACCTACTGTTACAAGGATCAATTATTGTTGCATACAACAATTTGCTGAAAAGCTTCATTTGTTCAACTTCCAGCCCAATGATGATCGATAAGCTCCCGTCGTTTATCGGGCTTGGTAACACATAACACCTACCTTCTGATGGGATCCGTGCAGGCCCCATGTAGATGGGCCGGCCCCATCCAAAGTCAGCGTTGTAGAACGGATATTAGCCCAACTTATTACTTGAAGATTCGTGTACATATAATCTTCGCGCTTCAGATCCAGGTGTTGTTCCAAATAACTGAGTGCTGATTTTAGATAATCGCTAGTCATCATCGCTAAAGCATTATGGATTTTACTTGAAGCATACCAAAAAGGTTTGGATTGAATTTCGACAGCGGTCGCTTTAGCAGCAGCTGTGAAGATCACATTACCAAAATAGCCAGGTGGAAGTGGTGGACGTAAGCGGGCCGTCCATCCACTGCAATTTTGAGTTTGGTGGCCTGATTGTCTCCCAGCCCGCGGGCTTTACACACGCACTTCCAAACATGGCCCGACACAATTTCAAAAGTGCTGTAACTGATTGTGCTAATATCAGCTTCCTTTGACTTTGCTTTGAGCCTATTGAGTTGGTCTTGTGTCAACTTGAAAATTGAGTAGACGGTTTTGGTTTCATCTGATGGGATCGTTGGATCTGTGTGGTATTCGACGTGGTCAAAAACAGGTTGTGGCGGGTCCTGTGCACGGAGGAGGGTCCGGTCTAAGAAAGGTGGGAGAGTGATGACAAGGCCACGGGCCATATCAGACCATGTGTTAATAAAGTGCATGGTAGACATCCCATCCATGACATAATGGTGCAAACCGACTCCTAGCGAAACCCCACCATATTTGAAGTACGTTACCTAGTCAAAGACAGTTGTAACATAAACACACATGTAAATTTAACTAATAATTTTAAGAGGCTAACTCACTCGTCCTTTAATTCTATAAGCCTTTGGTGTAAAATTAATTAATAAAAATACTTTTCGTATCCATGATATTTATATTATGTATACCTGCACAACCAACAAAAGATCCAAGTCAATTCCCTGCGAGGGAAGGAGTTTCAGCAACTCCAATTGCGGTGCAAAGTCACCGAAATCATCGATTACGCCATCGGACTCAGCTTCCAAAAATAACACACCTTGTCCTTGACAATCAATCTCACTCCGGCCGTCTTCGCCTTGTCTAAGTCGCCCTGCAATTGGGTAAAACGCAACTAACGCCCTGCTTAAAGCGTCCTTCATTACTTTCGTATCAAAGAAGTTGGGAGCACCATTGGGCCAGTAAAAATACACGAGTAGTGTGTAAAAGTTGGGGGCAATGAGATCAAGGCAAGAGTTCCATAGCTTCACCTTCGGTGTCTCCTCGGCTGGTCTCACCATCGTCGATTCTCTTACCACCACCTTCATTATGTTTTGTTTTTATTTTATTTTATTTTTTTGTTCAATCCAAGATGATGCTCTAAAACCCATTTCAGCCTCCTTTATAAATCGCGGTGAACATACAATTATTTGAGGGGCCACACTGTCACTTCTGAAATTACAAATCTCGCACGCATAGCATACAGATTGCAATAGTTACACGTTACTATAATGTATACTAATAGTAATATTATATATACACGTTAGCCACATTTTTGTTTTTTGTTTTTCAAAGCCGATCTGATTAAGAATCAGACATGGGATGCTGGAGACTCATCGATCTCAAACCCTAACTTCCACTCCCCTTCTATCCCTCTCTCGTCTCGAAGATGTTTTTGTGAAGAAGATATGAAGATGTATGTCTTGTCTAAAAGTGTCTCACCTTAGCTTTTATTTTTACCAACTAGAGTCGATGGTAAGCCCGCGCTACATGGGGGGCAACAACGTTCTTACATTCCCTTGCACAATGTGAAGGCTATTCGGTTGGTATCAGTTTGTTACTTACGGTTACGGTACTGACACATGCTATAGCAAACATAGCAAATTCGGTTAATATCATCTTAGTATTGTCACCGCCTTGATGCTCGGTGAACACCAATAATAATAGGAAAAATGTTAAAATTCAAGGTACATAACAAAGGTAAGAAAAGGTAAATAGGAAAAGTAAAAAAAATATGGTGCAATAGTGCAGGACGTGACGGAAGTTTGATCGGTATCGGTTTATGACAAAGGAAAGAGAAAATCTAAAATTAAACGGTATTGGTTCCGTCGGGTAAAAAACATATAAAACCAAAATAGCGACCAACTTACAATTAAAAAGATTAGTTATATAAAATTTTAGAAAAAAAGAACTCTTTTTTAAAAAATAGACTGAAAAAAAAAACATATGTCAAGAGAACATATATACATGCCAAAGAAACGTGTGGTTACACTATTAAACTTCTATATATAATTATATATAGGATAATCATTTTAGTGGCTTTACACTATTAAATTTCTTCTAAATTATATACAGGATAATTATTATTATTACTTGAATAATAAGACAAATAGCATAAATGTATATATGCATGAGCGCTCGAGGGTAAAAAGTGAAAGTGCACTAATTTAATATTATTTTACTAATTTCGTGAAAACAACGTTAAAAAGAGGGGGATGATTAATCATGCATCATGTGGTGGCGTTGATAGCCGAAAGACAAGGGGGTACATGCATCGATCGGCCTTTGTCTCAATTCCTGAGTGTTTTATGTCTTATGTTCAAGACTTGATGCAAAACTACTATTGAGCTGGTGATCTCACTGGAAGCAGTCTCTTTATTCCTACGGTGTAGAGGTTGTTGGGTTAAACTATTGTTCGCGGGTCATCAAAACGGGTCGAAACCAGGTTTCGCATGAATGGTTCAGAAGGGTGGTTGATGAAATGGTCTAGGATTGAGGAAAATGGACGTTAAGGAGTCGTGAAAGATGGGATTTTGTTGCTGAAATGAAGGAGTACATGGGTTATTTTATCATGTGTTTTATTTGCTATTTTTAATTATAAATAGGAGCAGTGTAGGTTAATTTAGTATTCCTTTTTACGCATTTTCATTTCAAGCAATATAATAGTTATTTTATTGAGTTTGAGAAATACACGTAACATTGTCTCATATAGTGATGTTAAGAGTCAAAGGAAAAGTCAACGGGTCAATGGGTCGATGGGTACAGCTCAATAACAAGTTTATACAGGTTTTAATAAAGTTTACAAAGTAGAGTGGCTTTACAGTAAATAATGATACATTTAAGGGGTTACTACTGTAACTATGAAGATTAGTTTGTTAATAATAGTCAGGAAGAGATTAGGTAAAAATTGGGGGATATAAGCTCTTACGATTCATCAGTTGTAGTCATTCATTGTTCATTTTCTTTTTCGTCTTTCTCTTGTAACAATCTGTGGTGATGACTGAAGTATGATAATGAAATCATTCGATTGTTGAATCTTGTTCGTGTGAGTGTGTGATCTTTCTTTGGTATTTTACAACAAGTGAGTTGTGGGAGTGTCGAAGGGGCCTGAACCAACAGAAGTAAGGATGTGTACATCTTACCCTCCTCGAACCCTACCTTAGTTTTGCTATTAGTGGGATGATGTTGACGACAGATCACATAAAGAATTCTTCTAAGAAGCACAAAACTATAATCGTTCTACCACAAACAATAGCCAAGTCAACCTAGTTTCACAATTGGATCAATTTTTTTCCCATTCATACTCATACTCTGATTTGTTTATTATTTGAAGTTTAAAATGAAACAAGATAACCTACACCCCGAAAAGGAATTACCTCAACAATGTTCTCCAACATCACACATTTGACTTCTGAAACCTTGGCCTTGAACTTTGTAACCTTGCTAATTTCTTCAGGATGATCCACACCATACTGCATATGTTCCTTAGTAAGCTTAACCATAAATAAGTGATTAATCTAGAACAAATATTGTAACTAAATGAAGAACCATATTACCCAAATTCTTTATTCAAACTACAGAAACATCAAATTAGATAATGTAAAAAACATTTAGGCCAAATCCTCTATTTCACGGTTGTGATTCAATTTGTCTGAAGAAGAAGAAGAGTGGAAGCGTGGAGGTGGTGGGGGTCTGAGAAAAGACATGTATGTCAAATCCTTTACACGCGTAACCTACCGCCAAATTAACCCCACAAAAGGCAATGTACAAACACTATCTAAAACCGTAAATCATAAAATAGCACAAAATACAACCTTGTAATGCCTAAAGATGTTACAAATTGATATAATTTAAATTAAATTTAAGTTTAATAAATTAAAATAAATATCTGTGACTACTTTTTTATCATTTCAGATGTTAAGAAGTTTCTTAGGAACGATATTCTAGTAAAAAAAGTATTATAGAAAACCAAAACAATGTACCGATAGTTCATCTTATTCGTGAAGTCTTAATGAAGTGTCAATAAAAGAAGTTGAATTATCGAAAGATAAAGTAGTTTGGATCCGACCTTAAGTGGTTGGAAGATAAGAGGAGAAATATTTCAAAAATATATTAAAATTCTCGTGTTTATAAATAATACACACACATATATATATATTATATATATATATATATATATATATATATATATATATATATAAGTAATTAATTATAAGAGAAAAGTGCCCGATAGTCCCTGTGGTTTGCTCCGTATTCACCTATAATCCCTACACTTTTAAAATTACAGCTATAGTATCCAAATTTGGCACTTTCATTCCCGGATAGTCCCTTGCGTAGGTGTGGGTTAGTTTTTGATGTTAGGTGAGTACGAAATGACTAAAATGCCCTTACTAGAAAACAAAATAATAAAAAAATAAAACATTTATTAATTTAATGGGCCCCACCCAACCCCTCACCCAATCAACCCCTCCAATCATTCTTTGTAGGACATCTTCAACCTACTCCACCCTCCTTTGCAGACTCCCATCCTCTCGCCGCCACACTCCACCAGGACCACCATCGCAACCACAACATCACCCTCTCACCACCACGACACCACCCTCTCTTCCATCGCCGCCACAACCACCACCGCTGCCATCATCATCACTGCCAGAACGGATTTGTAAGAATATCAGTTTCACGACAATAAGTATATCAGAAACTCATATATGAACAAGATCAAAAGCAAGTACCTAGATGGAAGCACAAAACTTCGGTACCGATTTCTAGTGAAACAGAACATTCGCCTGAATGTTGCGTGACAACCCCACAAACTGCAAATCACCATTCTTGTCATAGACAGCGTGAACACCGGAAGCCGAAGGGAAAAAGGATGAGACGCCGTCGGATTCTGGAGGGACGGGTACATTTTCTGATTCCGACAACTTTCTGATGGTAGAAACGACGAGATTGATGAGAAGATGGAGGGATTCCGATTCCGATGGCGAAGGTTTTTGGTTGTGTGGGTAATTTTAAGTGGAATTGATGAGAAGATGGACGGATTTTTGTGTGGGTGGAGTGAGAAAATTGGGTTTTAGTGGTAATGTACGAATGGCGGACAGGAAGGAGGAGGTGGTGATAATGCATTGTTGTGTTTTTTGTATGAATTTTTGCTTCATGGCTGCTGGTGGTGTGGAGGTGGAATGGTGGTGGTGGAAATATGGGAGTTACAGACAAGATAAATGGAGAAAAATTGAGATGGGGTGGGGGTGGGTCCCCCTTTTTTTAAGTATTATATGATTAATTAAATAGATAATTAATAATATTTTTATTAGAAATGGCATTTTAGTCATTTAATACCTACTTAACACTAAAATTTAATGCTCATTCATGTTAGGGACTATCTGAGAATGAAAGTATCAAAGTTGAAAACTATAGCTGTAATTTTTAAAGTATAGAGACTAAAGATGAAAATGAAGCAAACCACAAGGTAATTATAGTTATTAAAACACAACCTCTATCTAGAGATGGTTTTTAGGAATTTTACTTTTTTTCCATTTGAGTAGTAAAACACTTGCAACAAAAGAGATGGTTTCTCTGAAGACGTTTGTTGTGTTTATCTATGGGATTTTTTTATATTGTCAATGTGTGTGTCAACCGGCCAAAAACAATAACCAGGTTATGCATAAATTACTGTATTTTAACGATCAAAACCATCATAAAAAATAGTGATTAGTAGCTAGTAGCTACATTTAATAAACCCAAAGAGAACAACGAAAGTTCCCATGAACTAAAACTTAATTGCACAAAACAAATGTTCATGAACTAAAAAGTTAATTGCACCAAAAAAATTCCATGAAAAAGTAAAGCTTACTCTCTTTTTGCCATCGATTTGTGTTGTGACACAACTTACATGCAAACACATTACACCTTAGCAATAAGTGTCATAGCTCATTTTAGTTGTTAAGAACTATAAAATAATAATGCAGAACAAATAGATACAAAAAAACTATAACCTACTGTTACAAGGATCAATTATTGTTGCATACAACAATTTGCTGAAAAGCTTCATTTGTTTAACTTCCAGCCCAATGATGATCGATAAGCTCCCATCGTTTATCGCGCTTGGTAATACATAACACCTACCTCCTGATGGATCCGTGCAGGGCCCAGGTAAATGGGCCGGCCCCATCCAAAGTCAGCGTTGTAAAACGGGATATTAGCCCAACTTATTACTTGAAGATTAGTGTACATATAATCTTCACGCTTCAGATCCAGGTGCTGTTCCAAATAACTGAGTGCTGATTTTAGATGATCGCTAGTCATCATCGCTAAAGCATTATGGATTTTACTTGAAGCGTACCAGAAAGGTTTGGATTGAATTTCGCCAGTGGTCGCTTTAGCAGCAGCTGTGAAGATTACATTACCAAAATAGCCAGGTGGAAGTGGTGGTTGCAAGCGGGCCCGTCCATCGACTGCAACTTTGAGCTTGGTGGCCTGATCATCTTGCAGCCCACGGGCTTTACACACGCACTTCCAAACATGTCCCGAGACAATTTCAAAAGTGCTGTAACTGATTGTGCTAGCATCGGCTTCCTTTGATTTTGCTTTGAGCGTATTGAGCTGGTCTCGTGTTAACTTGAAAACTGAGTAGACGGTTTTGGTTTCATCTGATGGGACTGTTGGATCCGTGTGGTATTCGACGTGGTCAAAAACAGGTTGTGGTGGGTCTTGTGCACGAAGGAGAGTCCGGTCTATGAAGGGTGGGAGAGTGATGTCAAGGCCACGAGCCATATCGGACCATGTGTTTATGAAGTGCGTCGCAGACATCCCATCCATGACATGATGGTGCATACCGACTCCTAGCGAAACCCCGCCACATTTAAAGTACGTTACCTACTCCAAGACAATTGTAACATATATACACATGTAAAATTTTCAACTAATATTTTTAACCGGACAACTCGCACACCCTTAAGTCTTATAAGCCCTTTGGTGTAAAAGTAAATAATAGAATTAGTTTTAAAAATCTATAAAATTCATATTTTATACCTGCAAGACCAGCAAAAGATCCAAGTCAATTCCCTGATAGGGAAAGAGTTTCAGCAACTCCAATTGGGGTGCAAAGTCACCGAAATTATCGATAACGCCATCAGACTCGGCTTCCAAAAACAACACACCTTGTCCTTGACAATCGATCTCACTCCGGCCGTCTTCGCCTTGTCTAAGTCGCCCTGCAATTGGGTAAAACGCAACCAACGCCCAAAGCGTCCTTCATCACTTTTGTATCAAAGAAGTTGGGAGCACCATTGGGCCGTTAAAAATGCACGAGTAGTGTGTAAAAGTTGGGGCCAATGAGATCGAGGCAAGAGTTCCATAGCTTTACCTTCGGTGTGTCCTCGGCTGGCCTCACCATCGTCGATTCTCTTACCACACCTTCATCTGTGTTTTTTTGTTCAATTCTCTATGATGTTCTAAAACCCATTTCAGCCCCAATTATAAATCTATTGAGCAGTCAATTATTTGAGTTGGCCCACTGTCAGTCAATAATTTTAACTCTCACACTCATTGCATACAGATTCCAACAACACATAATTTGCATACACTTTGGTGAAACATGTCCACCAATTTGACGGCTTTTGTTCGTTTAAAAGTTTGATTCTTGGCATTAAATCTTACAGCGATTGCAACATGATTCTTGGACCACTAATTTGTGCTATTCACCTAATATACGTGTGGTTCAAAATTGGTATCATCAAACATGCATGATACAAATGGAAAATGACAATGGAGTCCCTCTAATGAATACCACAGCCTACCTAGATGAGTTGAGTTATGTCAAAAATGATACTTTGTGTAAAATGGAATTTAGGATATAGTGTTTTATAGTTTTAGACATGGTGTCATTACTTTTCTTTTTTGAACATGATACATTATGTTAGCGTCTAAAGCTATACTTAAAAATTTAAGACAATCATGTGTTAAAGTTTAAAGTATGTATTAATTTCCTTTTTTCAAATTTTTAGGCAACATATATTCTTTCTAGTCGATCTTAAACCGATATACACATATATGGGTTTGTGTTTGGAAGTTCATTGGGGAACTAAAGCTATGTGGTGTGGTGATGACCCAGATGACTACCATCAACCTCTACGTCAGCGCCATGTCACCACACCCTCATTAACCAACCTAATCCACTACCCTATATGGTGTGGACCATGACCCCCACTATCATCCACAATCCTCCCGCACCAAGCAAAATCCACTAATTGATTGAAACAAGGTCATGGTTGCCATGGGTTAAACTATGCGGACCACCATGGTTTTGGCATGAAAGATATTTTAGGCACACTCAAGGCACAAAGGGTGAGCCTTGGGCCTCGGTGCAAGGTGCTTAAAAGGAGAGGGTTTTTTAGGCGAGACGTATAGTATAAAAATATAATTTGTAGTTGTTTTAGACATGTTTTAGGCTTCTTTAGGGCTAGTTTAGGTTTCTTTAAGTTGATTCAAAGGGTTGTTTAGGGTTGGTGTTATTATTTCAGACACGTTCAGGCGATTTACAGCCAAATTACGTTGGAAATAGGCCTGAAACTACGCTTGTGGGCCTGAAAGTGGGGCTTTTGAAGCGAAGCGAGAAGGCTGCGATGTGCCTGAAAAGTGGGCCTAGGGGCGCTCCTGGGTGCGCCTTGACAACAGAGGTATGGACCATTTTATTGTAAGAAACACCTTCTTGCTTGCTGAAATCAGTTGATACTTGATGGTAACATGCTTGTTACCGTTTTATTGTTGGTATCTCGTCGTTTGTTCTTTTGGATTTTGATTAATTATTCTAACACTGAATCGGTGATTCTAACATTTTTCTTTTGTGAAATCAGATCAATATGAGCTAGCATCGATGATATTATTGGAGATTTGATTTTTATTCGTGATATTGACGAAGGTTTGATTTTCACATAGTTCAAGATTTGCATATGTGCCAGTTTCGTATCGAAAGTTGTGAATGTTGTTGGTTTATAATCTGGTGATCACAATCAGCATACTCACACACAAATTAATGGGCTGCACTTATTAACTTATTTATATTTATGTTATGGGTCAAAACACTTTTTCTTATTATTATGTATTCGATATGGGCTGAACTGTTTTACAAGCCCATGTATTGTATTGTATCGTCGGGTCTGGAAGTTGTAAACATTATGACTCTCCTGGAACGGTTGTGTGTTAACCAACACGAAGTTTATTTTAGTATTTATGTGTCATGTGTGTTGTCGATGAAGGTTAGATCTTCATTGATCAAACAATCATTTACATCACAGTGGCGCCACCAGTACCACATAATCTGCAGGAACTTTAATTCAAGTTGACAAGATTGATGGTGGCGTTAACTCAGAATTAAAATCAACCAGCAGGAAAAATATAACATTTGGGTTGTGGATATGAATTTATGTTTATCAGAGCAGTTGTAAGAGTATATTGCTAATATTGACCAAGTTAAACTCAAAAGCACCTAGTCTTATACTCTTGTTCATTTTGGTCATAACTAATGTTTTGTTTTAATGTTGCATACATACATACGGACATACATTAGACAAACGTACATACATACAAACTTATTATACAAAATTTTCGAGCTCTACGTGTGCAATGAAAATCCGTCTTGATATCAGATTGCATACAACAACCTGCAGAAAACTATAAGCTACTGATAAAGGGATCATTTATTGTTGCATACAACAATCTGCTGAAAAGCTTCATTTGTTCAGCTTTCAGCCCAATGAAAATCGATAAGCTCCCATCGTTTATCGGGCTTGGTAACACATAACACCTGCCTGCTGATGGGATCCCTATACGCCCCATGAATATGGGGCGGCCCCATCCGAAGTCGGCGTCATGAATCGGGAGCCTAGGCCAACTTACCATTAGTAGATTTGTGTACTCATAATTAACCGCAGGCTTTTTACAGTTGTGTTGTTCCAGATAATCAAGTGCAGACTTTAGATAATCGTTATTCATCCTCGCTACAGCATCATGGACTTTACTTGCGGCGTACCATAAAGGTTTGGATTGAATTTCGCCAGCTGTTGCTATTGCACTAGTTATAAAGACAGCATTACCAAAATAGCCTGGTGGAAGTGGTGGTTGTAAGCGGGCCCGCGCATCGCCTCGGAAATTAAGCTTGATTTCCATATCATCAGGCAACCCGCGAGCCTTACACACGCACTTCCAAAGATGGCCCGAGAGAATTTCAAAAGTGCTATAGCTAATCGTGTTCCCATTTTCCTTTGATCTTGCTTTGAGCATATCTAGTTGATTTCGTGTTAACTTGAACTTTGAGAAGATGATTTTGGTTTCATCTAAGGGGGATTGGAGCTGCGTTGGATCTGGTTGGTATTCGATGTGCTTAAAAACTGGTCGTGGTGGGTCGCGCGCACGAAGGAGGGTCCGATCTATGAAGGTTGGGAGAGTGATGTCAAGGCCACGAGCCATATCAGACCATGTGTTCATGAAGTGAAAGAAAGTCTTCCCATCCGAAACCTGGTGATGAAAAGCAAATCCCAACGAAACATAATCGTTAATATATATACATGACAACATGGGTTGTGCTATATGTACGCTTCCCATATTGTTTTTTTAATGTACCTTCCTCCCCTATCAAGAGCACTTACATTGGAGCCTCTATATCCCACATTTTTATATAACACGTGATTATGTATAAAGATCAAATACAAATGGTCGATTATCGTAAAGAAGTGAATGGAAGATTTTTTTTTCACTCAAGCATATTTTTAATTAAAAAATAAAAAAAACACGATAATTTTTTTCCTATAGTTCTTTGGAAGAGTAATTATGTAAATTCTTTTTAGGTTTTAGGACTAAGATACATGCTTTATTAGTCAAAAAAATTCCTTCACTTATTACGTTTAGCGTGTTAAAATTATTTGTAATATAATCTTATCCTATATAATGCAGAGGAAAAAACAGAGAAAACAACTAAAACATCAATACATTGGACTCTCAACAATGGAGAAAAATTTATACAAAACTAAAGTACACCTCTATGTTTAGAGGATTATTCAACCCTCTATATTTTCTTGTGAAAATAATAATAATAATAATAATAATAATAATAATGAAATAAAATGTTTGTAACTAAAATAAAGATATAGATGGAAAGTTAAATGTGAGATTTTTTAAAAATATGCAAATTTAGAGAAACAAATATCTGTTTTTTAGTTAAACTACAGAGACGAAGATAGATCTCCAATATGAATGCCTAAATCATCTCTTTACTTTTACTTACAAGGCATTAAACATGTAATTTTGAAACATTTTATACCTGCAATAGCAGTAGAGGAAACGATTCAATTCCTAGCGAGTAATCGACCACCGGACTGAGCTTCAACGACTCCGACGTGGTTACAAAGTCACCAAAATCATTGATGGCACCATCGGACTCAGCTTCCAAAAACAACACCCCTTGTCCTCGACAGTTGATCTCAATCCAACCATCTTCGCCTTGTATAAACCGCCCTGCCATCGGGTAAAACGCAACCAACGCCCTGCTCAAAGCGTCCTTCGTCACTTTCGTATCAAAGAAGTTAGTAGCACCGTTGGGCCGGTAAAAATAGACCGATCGTGTGTGATAGTTGGAGGCAATGAGATCGAGGCAAGAGTTCCATAGCTTCACCTTCGGTGTCTCCTCGGCTGGCCTCACCATCGTCGATTCTCTTACCACCACCTTCATCTATGTTTTTTTGTTCAATTCTCTATGATGTTCTAAAACCTAGTTCAGCCCCAATTATAAATCTATTGAGCAGTCAATTATTTGAGTTGGGCCACTATCAGTCAATAATTCATAACTCTCACACTCATTGCATACAGATTCCAAAAACACATAATTTGCATACACTTTGGTGAAACATGTCCACCAATTTGACAGCTTTTGTTCATTTGAAAGTTTGATTCTTGACATTAAATCTTGGACCACTAATTTGTGCTATTCACCTAGTTACGTGTGGTTCAAAATTGGTATCAGTAAACATGCATGATACAAATGGAAAATGACAATGGAGTCCCTCTAATGAATACCACAACCAACCTAGATGAGAATTAACACATATCTAGATAGTATACGCTTGAGTTATGTCAAAAAAAAATGATACTTTGTGTAAAATGGAATTTAGCATATGGTGTTTTATATTTTTAGACATGGTGTCATTACTTTTTTTTGGACACAATGTCAGAAATTTTACAATGTGTTAGCGTATAAAGTTATGTTTAAAACTTTAAGACATTATGTGTTAAAGTTTAAAGCATGTATTAATCTCCTTTTTTCAATTTTTCAGGCAACATAAACTCTTTTAGTCAATCCCAAACCGATACACACATATAAGTTTGTGTTTGGAAGTTCTTTGGGGAACAAAGGCTATGTGGTGTAGTCATGACCAAATCTCCACAATAATAACAATATGAGACTTATTATAAAATGAAAATTCAAAACGTCCAAAATTAACATACTGGTTAATGGTTATGCATAAATTAATTATCAAATCATCATCAAAAAAATTCTGAAAATGAGTGACATTTCATAAACCCGGAGAGTAAAAACCAAATTTCCCACAAAATAAAAAAGCTTAATTGCACCAAAATGTAGTTTTTTTTTTCATTATATATGTAGCATACATACATTTAAAGTTTAAACACATGGATGACCGTAACTAACTCAATCTCACCATGAAAACTTCTGGTCCTCTGCATATTCAGTATTATTTGTTTAAGAAATACAAATTAACAATACTGACCTAATAAATAAATAAAAACTATAAACTACTTACAAACGATCAATACAAGAGTTTGCTGAAATCTTCATATGTTCAACTTCCAGCCCAATGATGATTGGTAAGCACCCTCGTTTGTCGGACTTGGTAATATATAACACCTACCAGCTGATGGGATCCATGCAGGCACCATCTAGATGGGTCGGCCCCATCCAAAGTCAGCGTCGTGAGTTGCGAGACTAGTCCAACTTATTATTTGAAGATTCTTGTACTTATAATCCTCACCCTTTAGATCCAGATGTTCTAGATAACTGAGTGCTGATTTTAGATAATCGTTGTTAATGTTTAAATACTTTTGTGTGTACTTTGTAATTTTGTTATTCTTTTCGTACCAATGTGTAAGTGTTGATTCTACATTATTGCCCAGAATCTTCTTGATGATGAACACAATGATAAAGAATAATAAAAAACAACTAGTACCTTTGATTTCTGAATGAACAATGATTGTGAATGTATGAGTATGAGTATGTCTTTACAATAGAAATCCTAACCCTATTTATACTACACCAATGGATGCGAATGAGTAGACGTGTCTCTTCATGAATAGTTGTGTCTCTTGAAAATGTGGGTGAGATTGATTGTGAAGAGGTGCGTCTCTAGAATCCATAAGTCGTGTCCCTTTCTTTGTGGCTGCCATCGATCCATAGGAGTTGTGTCTCCAAGGGATCGCACTCCTTGAGGGTGGTAGTTATTAAGTTTTGACTTGCCATCTTTGGTCCCCGAACTTTGTAACCGCCAATCTTTATACTAATTACCATAAACTACCCGCTACTTTTGACATTCATGGATTAAGGAATTATAAATCAATATTCCCCCCTAATTTCTTAATCCATGCCTTCAATATCTTCATGCTTTAGTATCTTCATTCTCCACGAAAATGAAGTCTTCATCTTCCAGTTGAACTTTTTTCCTTGCACCTTGATCTTTCTCCATGTCTTGCTTGCCATATGTGCTTCTCCATCTTTATCACAAACTGGTTGTAGAAGATTCTTGCAGTCTTCTTTGATTGTCATTAGGAGAGTTGGTTCATCGTCTTCCTGCACCAGATTAGATTCCACTCCTCTTTGATTTGATTCAGGACAAGGACAATCTGAGGCATAATGGCCAAACTTTTGGCAATTATAGCATTTTATCTTGCTCAAATTCTTCCCAAACTTCTTTTGTTGCTTCTATTCTTGTAAGCATTTTGTGAGTCATTTTCTTCCCTTCTTTGTTGTCCATAGTTATCATGTGAGGGATCTTCATCATCTTCTTCTTGTCTGAACTTTCCGTCACGCCACTTGCCTTGTGATGAATTGAACCTTCCTTTTCCATTGTTCCCAAAACGCTTTCCACGACCATAGTTCTTGTCGCGTCGTGTAAACATAAGTTTCTCTTGATCATATATCGGGTTTTCATCCACTAAACCGGTCCTTTCTTCATAGACTTTAAATCTTCCAAGTGTCTCATCTAGCGTCGTTGATTTTAGATCGGCGAATTGTTCAATGGTTGCAAAATTTGAACGAACCTTCTCGGTACAGAACTTAGAAGTTTCCGTACTAACGTTGGCTGATCAAAAGTTGATCCAAGACCACTTGCCCTCGTGACAATACTATTTAGTCTTACAGTGAACGAATCGATAGTGTCTTCCTCCTTCATTTTAACATCTCAAACTATGTTTTGAGTGTTTGAAGACGTGCCTTTTCCACTTGATCTGCACCAACGTGCCTTGTCTTTAATGCATCCCAAATCTCCTTTGCACTTTTACAACTTGCAACTTGTATTATCATATCTTCTGGTAGTGCTTGATATAAGTAAGTCGTCGCCGTCATATCCTTCTTTTCATCCGCTTGCGTATTAGCACTAGGTTCTATCATTACCCATAAACCATTTTCCCTCAAAATGGTTTTTATACGGATTTCCCATACCGTATAGTTTGTAGACTTTAAGATAGGACACTGAAACTGGGAGAACGAACAACCCTCTTTAATTACTACCACATTTGACGGAGAGGCTCCTCCTGAATCCGTCATAAATTCTTTCCCAACAATTTTCACTTTCTATACTTTGGTTTTCTCCTAAAACCGAAGTCTATGATTCCAACATTCACACTAACGGAATCAAAACAACTTCTAAACCTTATATAAATTCCAGAAAAACAGAACGTAGAACCTAGAATTTGCAAACCGACCGACTTCTCTTATCGTGATTCTCCGTAAACTGAACCCTCTTGATTTGCGATTGCCTTAATACGAACAAACAGCCCCAAACCCACTTGATTTGCGACTAAACTTCAGAACTGAACACTCTCTTGATGCTTTGATTACTTGCGGTAAAACGGACCACAAAACTTCTCAGATTTTGTCTCTTTTGCAAATTTCAAACAACCCAAACTTCTCTGATTAGCGATTGTTTCTTCAAACCGGAATACAAACTTCGCAATTTGCTTCCGTCTTCTTAACCCGAATCGCAGCCTCTTGCCCTGATTTGAGTTGGAAAAAATATCACAGAATCCAAACACCCTTCAGCGATGAATGGATCAAAATCGAACACCCTCCAGGTGATCGATTAACGAACAAACAATAATTGTACCCGCTTGATGCGATTGGTGTTAAAACTTAATAAAAACAACCCAATCAATGCCTCATGCGTGATCAGTAATTGTTACGGAATTCAACCACCCGCTTGATGATCGTCTTCCCGAAACGAATTTGAGCCCTAGGCTCTGATACCAATGTTGCCCAGAATCTTCTTGATGACGAACACAATGATAAAGAAAAATAAAAAAACAAACTAGTACCTTTGATTTCTGAATGAACAATGATTGTGAATGTATGAGTATGAGTATGTCTTTACATAGAAATCCTAACCCTATTTATACTACACCAATGGATGCGAATGAGTAGACGTCTCTTCACGAATAGTTATGTCTCTTGAACATGGGTGAGACTGATTGTGAAGAGGTGCGTCTTTAGAATCCATAAGTCGCGTCCTTTCCTTTGTGGCTGCCACGATCCATAGGAGTTGTGTCTCCAAGGGATCACACTCCTTGAGGGTGGTAGTTATTAAGTTCTGACTTGCCATCTTTGGTCCCCGAACTTTGTAACCGCCAATCTTTATACTAATTACCATAAACTACCCGCTACTTTTGACATTCATGGATTAAGGAATTATAAATCAATATACATATTCTGATACATCCACCCATTGAGGTATGCGAAACATTCACAATCATTCCTCTTTATTCACATGGTATCAGTGTGCTAGTGATCCTCTCTCTCCCTTCTCTACTTTCGCCTTGCACTGCCTCCCTCCCTCTGTCCTTTCGACTTTCCAGCGCAATGGCCTCCTCTTCATCCAATGATTCTCCGGTTGTAACATTCGTGTAAAACGTTCCAAAACCCGCTCCATTTGAGAATCGTGTATGTAATAAAATTCGTTATGTATCCATTAATTAAAGATATTTAATAAAATTTTAGTTAATAAATAAATTACTTCATTAAAATAATAGTCAATGAAAGAAAAAAAAATTAACTTTAAAGTAATAAGAAACAAAATAAAAATAAAACAAAATAAAAATGGGACAGCCGAGTTGCGAACCCGGGTGCCCATCAACCACACACACCGCATACACCACTGAGCTACACGCACCACTTGTGATTAAAATCAAAATCATTAGAACTTATACGCATCTAATCTCTAAACCTGCAAATTTGAACGTTGATAACTGCCGAAGCCGCCATTTGAATAGATTTAGCTCAATCATCGAATTCTGTTTAACAAACGCATGTAACTGATGGTTGAATATCAGTTATAAAAGAAAAGGAGCATTTAATTCATTACAAAGAAATCCGTTTGAAAAAAAAGATTTAAAAATAAAAACTTTGAATCAGAAAAACGAGGTCTTCATTGCCTACAAATACTGGCTTCAAACCATGCCAACCTCGTTCATTCTCAGTCATTACCAAAACCTCTCAAGTTTGATAAACATCGCCGGAAAACCCCTGCTCGTCGCCGGAATCTCTCGTCGGAATAACGATTCTCTTCTAATCGGTAAAAGTCTATCACTCAAATTTCAATTTACAGTGCTGTATGTATTATGAATAAATCAAAACAAAGTTCAAATGGTTTTATATAAATATCAGTCGGGTTCTGGGTTTTTGTATTAGGAAGAAGATGATGTCGGTTTAAGTGTCACACACCCCGACCCGCAGCGGAAAAAGGTGACCGGGGCATGATTGGGTTATCATCAAAGCTCATGACATTTATTATACGTTTCATATTCATTAATACAATTTAATAGGAAGTTTACAACCATAATTACATCATGACCTAACATCAATCTAAGCTTCTTTGTTTTCTTCTAAGGCATTTCCTATGATTTCCTTGCTTCATCCTGTTCACCTGTATCATGTGTAAAAGGGTTTTTGGATCAACAAAAAGTTGGCGAGTGAATCCTATGGAAAACATTTGAACAAGTTTATTTAATTGATTATGAAATAAAGTGCACAACCACACATGAGTAAAAATAGATGTAAACTTATTCATAAATCAATTTAATATTAAACAATACACACATGAACAATAATGGATCGTTTAGAGGCACGCGTTGCTCAACTCGTCTCTCACGAGGAACTGATGGGCCTAATGAATGAATTGCATAACCATGATAATATGAAAGACATAACTACCAACAATATAAACTCAATAATACACACATGAACAATAATGGATTGGTTTTGAGGCACACGTTGCTCAACTCGTCTCCCACGAGGAACTGATGTGCTTAATGAATGAATTTTACATAAGTTGACAAAATGCAATACATAATCACAACAATATAAATAATCTAAGTTTAGATCACGATATGGTATGGCACAAGTTTAAATAAACGAGTTAATTATTTTATGACACATGACACACCCCAAAACGTGTAATTAAAAAGGGGGAGTTGTAAGATTCACTCACAGTGGGTGCGTTCGGTTGATGATGTTGAATGCACGCGAAGTGGTTTTAATCACGAGTGAAATTAACCTAGATAAATAGCATTATGGTTCGGTAAGTAAACGGATTTTATTAATCCATTTTAGTAGGATTGTTGGGTGTATTTTTGTGAGTTTAAGGCTATTTTCTAACCTTAAAAATGTTTTTTTAAGTATTTTTAATTGATTTTTAATTAAAATAAATAAATAAAAATAATAAAAAAAAATTGATTTTTTTTTGCTACAGTTGACCGTTGACCGTTGACTTTGACTTTGACCGGTTCGTATGCGTGTATATGTGCGCTGAGTGAGGCTCGAACCCGAGACCTCCCATACGCGTGCACGCAGCTCTACCAACTGAGCTACGTGTCTAACCCGAAATATTTCTGTTTTTAATTATATTTATATATTAATTAGATTAATCCGAAAATCAATTTATTTCTAAAAAGGTTTTACTGAATCGGACCGGTGCACTCCACAGGTCTCGAACCCGGGACCTGTGGTTTAGGTTAACACACAGTCCACCGCTGGACTGTGTGTTTAACTTGTTATATAAACCGATTTTTATTATACTTAAATACAAACTAAGTATTTTCATTTCTGACTTATTTAAAAAAGTTAGATAATTGTCCGAGTCGGTGCAGTAGACCGGACTCGAACTCGTGTCCTGTGATTAAACATACACACAGTCCACCGCTGGACTGTGTGTCTATCTTGGTTATTATTCCGGCTATTATTATACTTATCATATACAGCGGTGACTCCGGTTCGGTTAACAAAAAAGGACATTTTTATTAAGGCAGCATGCGTGGGACAAGATTCGAACTCGAGACGTTTACGTGTTTATTGTGCACACAGTCCACCACTGGACTGTGTGTCTAACCCGAGTTATAACTTGATTTTAATTATACTTATATGTTACATAATCTTCGTCTTCTTCGTCAGTTTTAACCAGAAACGATGACTGACTGGTTCGAAGTTTTTAATCATGTTCGTTAGCGTTTTTCAGTTAATTACAGGTGATATATAAATAAAGAAAGAGAAATTAGTCGTAAGGTATACCGACTGGACTCCTCTGTTTCTCCGGCAGAACTCCGGTGACAGCAACAGATTCCGGCGTCGTGTGTCTTGCAGCAGCGAGTCTTCAGAAAGCTTGAAGAGGATGTGGGTGACTTCGGTATAAACTCAGGGGGTTCAGTAAGGCTCAGAAGTGAAGGGCTCGGTTTTCCGGCGATGAGCAGAGATTTTCCGGCGAGTGAAATTACGTCGGGTAAAGGTGCGGTTTTGAGCAAAAAAGCTTGCAGAGGTTTGAGGGGGTATTTATAAGGCAGGTCATCGATGGATTTGGTCCGATTTCCGACTTGATTCGTCGGTTAGAATTTCTCCGGCGGTTATAACTTGTGTCGCGGACTCAGACATCGGTTATAACCGATGTAGTGTTTAAGATTTACGTTATAACTGAAGTAACCGTCGATTCTTGGCGAGTTAGTCGGGATTTCCGACGACTGAAAATTTGGGCGCCGGTTTTGAATTCGGAAAACATGTTATGAATTAAATGATTCTAATAATTAACAAGAGACACTAGTGGCGCAGTGGTTGAGTGTGTGTGCGATAAAACTGTTGACCCGGCTGACTGACCCGGGTTCGAAACCCGGCAGGGCCATATTATTTTTATTTTCTTATTTTTAACAGTTTTTCAAAAACTAATTATATATTCCCATATAATAATTAATTATGTATCGTTTAAAATTATTTTGGGCATTAAATTCGCAACGAAATTTTTAACTGATTGTTCGGTTAATAAACGGAGCGGGTTTGGTAAATCCGTTTTTGACGGATGTTACAGTATCCCCTGCTTTTTAGAAATTTCGTCCCGAAATTTAAATAGTGATATATTTGACTAAAAGAATGATGGTGTTTAGTTTGACAGTTACATGCTTAGAAAAAGTAAGGGTTTAAGTTTTTGTTTGAGGCGGTAACGTCCCTTGTAAGGGTTAAGTACCCTATTACAGGAATCGCTTTTTGTTGCCTACTGTAAAAGTATTGATAAGCAGAATTGATTCGCTAAATATGATATCATGCATAAGAGTTTGGATATGTTTGGAAGGATATGGTTATATCCTAAGGCAAAACTTCTAATACTACAACCTACATGGAACTTCTCATAACCATCTAACAATACCTTTGATCCTTTGACAAGAATACTTATATATAGGAAGTACCAGCGGTGTATCCACC
Source organism: Scalesia atractyloides (assembly GCA_947069175.1). NCBI lineage: Eukaryota > Viridiplantae > Streptophyta > Magnoliopsida > Asterales > Asteraceae > Scalesia > Scalesia atractyloides. The sequence goes on along the minus strand of CAMTDV010000005.1, from coordinate 96,016,825 downwards.
ATATTCTTGTCAAATTTTCATTGGTTTTATCAGTAAGTTATGATTGGTTCTATGACTATAGAACATAAATAAACACAACAGCTAATATTTGAATCCACATTCTGATAGCATATATGTTTGAATGGTGACAGTTCCTCTCTCGTTTGTTATGATGGAGAGGTTAGTTTATGTAGAAATGGAACACAATCCAATTTCTTTAAATAGCGAGATGATATAAATGTAACACAAATTTTAACCCAGAGCAATACTAAATCCTACATGGAACTTCTCATAACCGCCTGATAATGCCTCTGATCCTTTGGCAAGAATACTTATATATAGGAAGTACCAGCGGCGTATCCACCATATTCTTGCCAAATTTTCATTGGTTTTATCCACAAGTTATGATTAGTTACCAAGAAACTACTAAATCCTACATAGAACTTCTCATAATCGTCTGACAATGCCTCTGATCCTTTGACAAGAATACTTCTATATAGGAAGTACCAGCGGCGTATCCACCATATTCTCGTCAAATTTTCATTGGTTTTATCAGTGAATTATGATTAGTCCTATATGACTCTACAACCAATACAACAAACATAAAATACTGAAATGAAAAATGTCTGTGCGATCAAGGCTCAATCAAACGGAACCGATCGTATTGCATGTACTGAAAATGAAAATGTCTGTGCGATCAAGGCTCAATCAAGCGGAGCCGATCGTATTGCATGTACTGAAAATAATAAACTTAATCTAAACAACAATCACACAAACAGCCTATACATGGAACCTCTCATAACCGCCTGATAATGCCTCCGATCATTTGACAAGAATACTTATATATAGGAAGTACCAGCGGCGTATCCACCATATTCTTGTCAAATTTTCATTGACTTTATCCACAAGTTATGATTAGTTCTATGTGACTCTACTACAAACACAACAACCACAAAATATTGATAATGAAAATGTCTGTGCGATCAAGGCTCAATCAAACGGAGCCGATCGTATTGCATGTACTGAATATGAAAATGTCTGTGCGATCAAGGCTCAATCAACCGGAGCCGATCCTATTGCATGTACTGAAAATAATAAACTTAATCTAAACAACAATCACACAAACAGGCTATACATGGAACCTCTCATAACCGCCTGATAATGCCTCCGATCATTTGACAAGAATACTTATATATAGGAAGTACCAGCGGCGTATCCACCATATTCTTGTCAAATTCTCATTGACTTTATCCGCAAGTTATGATTAGTTCTATGCGACTCTACAACAAACACAACAACCACAAGATACTGATAATGAAAATGTCTGTGCGATCAAGGCTCAATCAAACGGAGCCGATCGTATTGCATGTACTGAAAATGAAAATGTCTGTGCGATCAAGGCTCAATCAAACGGAGCCGATCGTATGTGGGCACGCCATGTTCAACCTCATAGTGAAATGGGGAACATGCTCAACGCTCATAATGTAATGGGGAGCGGCGGCCTATGAAATTACATGTACTGAAAATAATAAACAATAATTACTCAAACAGTCTACACATGGAACCTCTCATAACCGCCAGATAATGCTTCTGATCCTTTGACAAGAATACTTATATATAGGAAGTACCAGCGGCGTATCCACCATATTCTTGTCAAAGTTTCATTGGCTTTATCCTTAAGTTATGTTTGGTTCTATGTGATAAAGAAAAACATAAAACTAAACGATAGGAGTTGAATCTGGATTTTCGGTGAAGAGGATTAGTTGGGTATCTTCGTTTGGGCCGTCATTATCTTCGACAGGATTGGCGTTGATGTTGAAGACTCTTCCTCTTGCTGGTGGCCTAGCGGTTGGGTTTTCTTGGTTTACTTGGTTAACTGGGTTTGATTGGGCTTGAGCGTTTATGATGTTAACCAATCGAGGGCACGTGTTTCTAAAGTGGGTAGGGTCGCCACAATTGAAACAAGCTCGAACATATGGGAACATGGGGTATTGGGTTGTTGATAGGTTTGGTTCATGGTTTGAGTAGGGGAAGAGGTTTGGTTTTGAAAGGTGCGGCAAACCTTGCTCAAATGACCATAGCGTCCACAAGTTGCACATAGTCGACAAGGTAAGGTAAGGGGATGGTGATAAAAACAGTTGTTGCATCGAGGGTGAGGCCCAAGATATGGTTTCTTATTTGGGTAGGTTGAGTTGGGTGCCACTTGAGTGATTGGGATAGCTTGGATGGGTATGGCGTATGAAATTTGTTGATTCCGTTGGATAGCAGCGAAAAGTTGCCCGTCTCTTTTTCTCTTAGAATTGGGTTGAGAAGGGGGTTCGGTTTGGGTGTAGTCGGAGGTTTCAGTCGATGCTTTATCCTTCTTCTTCTCCTCCTTGAAGTCTTTGTTCCGGATTCGGTTCTCGGTGAGCTCTGTTGCTAGCTCCATTGCTGCTTCCAAAGTTGCAGGCGTGGTACTTATTACAGAGTCTTGAATCTTTGACGGAAGACCATGAATGTAGTGCTCGATCAAATGGTAGAGGGGAGTGAACATGTTGGGAACCATTTGATGTAACTCGAGGAATCTTTTGTTGTATGTGGTGTGGTCTCCTTCCTTTTGCTTCAACGAATAAAATTCATCTTCTAATTTCTTGATTTCGCTCCTTGGGCAAAATCGTCTGGTCATGATTTCCTTCAATTCATTCCAAGTTAAAGTCATAGCATCTTCCCCACCTCGTTTGGCCTTCTCTGTATTCCACCAAGTAAGTGCTATTCCATATAAACGACCAGTAGCATAACGCACTTTGCGATCATCGGGGCAATCGCAGTTTAGAAAAGTGTTCTCCATCTCTTCAAACCAATGGAGGAGAGCGGTGACGCCTTCAGTCCCTTTGTATTTTGGAGGGTCGCATGATTTGAAATGCTTGTAGGTGCATTTAGTGGTATTTGGGGAAGGGTTGATAACGTTTTGATTTTCTTGATTGGCAGGATTAGCGGTAAGTGCTTGTTGGACTTGGATTACAATGTTGGGTATTACGGCAGCCATTTGTTGAGCGATTAGGGCAGCCATGCGCTCGCGGGCTTTTCCTGCTCTCATCTTCCTACGGGTGAGGTTAGAAGACATCTACAAGGAATACATGTCAAGAGTATGAGTTGGATGTTTTTGGGTTCATGGGTCGCACTAGGAATGAACATTCATAAAATAATTATAGAAAAATAAATCTACTACATCCATAGGATGCCTTGGGCTTTGCTCGCCATTAGGCCCTACATGCCGCCATACTTCACCTTCGTAATCATGTGGGCCCCCATGAATACCGGGTTTTTCATATGGTTCGCATGGGTTTGCCTGGTTGCGTACACTAAAACCCGGAGAAAATCGAGAAATATGTATACAACGTGTGATATTCGGAATGTGTCCAGGTGTAGACACGGTGACACCTCAAAGTGGGTTAGTTCGAACGACGTTTGGTGTGACATGCTTTGGCCTAATAGGTCCTTCGTACTCTCATCGTTAGTCCCCAGGTAGGCAAACTGGTCCGTTATATTGGATTTATATGAATGCCAACCTAGACAGGACGTTCCGACTACCGGTACTTGTACCCTTCCAGTTACTACATGCCCCTCGCAGAACTTACTTTGATGAGATTTGAAAATTGCAACAAAATCTTTGAATAATGAGAGTATGAAAATGAATTGAATATATGAACATTGATATATGTATAATGAATATGTATATAAGTATGTATGTTTGACTGTAAATATAAACAAATATGAAACAAATAAATATCACAAGTTTGTATGTAATCACCTAATCAATTAAAATTTAGGCAGACTATAGTATAGGCTCTAAGGGTCTAACAACCTATCCTATATCCCTATAGTCATGGCTCTGATACCAATCTGTCACACCCCGACCCGCAGCGGAAAAAGGTGACCGGGGCATGATTGGGTTATCATCAAAGCTCATGACATTTATTATACGTTTCATATTCATTAATACAATTTAATAGGAAGTTTACAACCATAATTACATCATGACCTAACATCAATCTAAGCTTCTTTGTTTTCTTCTAAGGCATTTCCTATGATTTCCTTGCTTCATCCTGTTCACCTGTATCATGTGTAAAAGGGTTTTTGGATCAACAAAAAGTTGGCGAGTGAATCCTATGGAAAACATTTGAACAAGTTTATTTAATTGATTATGAAATGAAGTGCACAACCACACATGAGTAAAAATAGATGTAAACTTATTCATAAATCAATTTAATATTAAACAATACACACATGAACAATAATGGATCGTTTAGAGGCACGCGTTGCTCAACTCGTCTCTCACGAGGAACTGATGGGCCTAATGAATGAATTGCATAACCATGATAATATGAAAGACATAACTACCAACAATATAAACTCAATAATACACACATGAACAATAATGGATTGGTTTTGAGGCACACGTTGCTCAACTCGTCTCCCACGAGGAACTGATGTGCTTAATGAATGAATTTTACATAAGTTGACAAAATGCAATACATAATCACAACAATATAAATAATCTAAGTTTAGATCACGATATGGTATGGCACAAGTTTAAATAAACGAGTTAATTATTTTATGACACATGACACACCCCAAAACGTGTAATTAAAAAGGGGGAGTTGTAAGATTCACTCACAGTGGGTGCGTTCGGTTGATGATGTTGAATGCACGCGAAGTGGTTTTAATCACGAGTGAAATTAACCTAGATAAATAGCATTATGGTTCGGTAAGTAAACGGATTTTATTAATCCATTTTAGTAGGATTGTTGGGTGTATTTTTGTGAGTTTAAGGCTATTTTCTAACCTTAAAAATGTTTTTTTAAGTATTTTTAATTGATTTTTAATTAAAATAAATAAATAAAAATAATAAAAAAAATTGATTTTTTTTTGCTACAGTTGACCGTTGACCGTTGACTTTGACTTTGACCGGTTCGTATGCGTGTATATGTGCGCTGAGTGAGGCTCGAACCCGAGACCTCCCATACGCGTGCACGCAGCTCTACCAACTGAGCTACGTGTCTAACCCGAAATATTTCTGTTTTTAATTATATTTATATATTAATTAGATTAATCCGAAAATCAATTTATTTCTAAAAAGGTTTTACTGAATCGGACCGGTGCACTCCACAGGTCTCGAACCCGGGACCTGTGGTTTAGGTTAACACACAGTCCACCGCTGGACTGTGTGTTTAACTTGTTATATAAACCGATTTTTATTATACTTAAATACAAACTAAGTATTTTCATTTCTGACTTATTTAAAAAAGTTAGATAATTGTCCGAGTCGGTGCAGTAGACCGGACTCGAACTCGTGTCCTGTGATTAAACATACACACAGTCCACCGCTGGACTGTGTGTCTATCTTGGTTATTATTCCGGCTATTATTATACTTATCATATACAGCGGTGACTCCGGTTCGGTTAACAAAAAAGGACATTTTTATTAAGGCAGCATGCGTGGGACAAGATTCGAACTCGAGACGTTTACGTGTTTATTGTGCACACAGTCCACCACTGGACTGTGTGTCTAACCCGAGTTATAACTTGATTTTAATTATACTTATATGTTACATAATCTTCGTCTTCTTCGTCAGTTTTAACCAGAAACGATGACTGACTGGTTCGAAGTTTTTAATCATGTTCGTTAGCGTTTTTCAGTTAAAATATAACGGGTTAGACATCCATCCCAGTTGGTTGGGCTGGGTGCACATCATCACAGAGGTCCCGGTTTCGAGTCGGGAATTGCACGCCGGCTCGATTGAATTTAAAACCTTTTTAAATTAAGTAATTTCTAGAATATTATAAGAAGAATATAAGAATAATTAAAATCAGGATTATTTCGGGTTAGATACGTAGCTCAGTTGGTAGAGCTGCGTGCACGTTAACAGGAGGTCTCAAGTTCGATTCAAGCACGCTGCCAGTTCCACCCGCGATCCGACTGGTTGACCCGGTCAGACCTGACAAGGTCAACATATTTTTTTAATATTTTATTATTATTTTTATTATATAAAAATCATTTTAAAATGCTTAAAAATAAGACTTTTAAGTTTAAAAATTTTACTTAACACGACAAAAATAAACCGAAAATTTCAATAAAAAGCATTAATTAAAAATATTAACTTTTATTTAATTATCGAATTATTTCGTTACTATTTAGGTTAGATTTCTTCGTCGGCTTAATCCTCAATTCGTACGCATTCATTATCATCAAGGAACGCACCCACTGTGAGTGAATTCTTACAAATTCCCCTTTTTATTCATGTTTTGGGGTGTATCATGTGTCGTTTCATATATTTCGTTTATTCAAACACTTGTGCTATTACCATTATATGATTTAACGTGTGATGTAAATGTTAGTTGTTGTATTGCGTGTTTACATTTTTGTCAAGTTGCGTGCAAATCCTTCATTAGGCCCATCAGTTCCTTGTTGGAGACGGGTTGAGCATCAGGTGCCTCATTAGATCGGCTCCGTTTGATTGAGCCTTTATCTCATTGTTCATCATATGTCATGCTTTTGTGTGCATTAATTGATATTATGTGGGTTGTGGCTAGATTTACATATGCGTATACTCATATTTGGTTTATGCACATTTTTATTTAGTAACCAATATAAATAATTCCTTCAAATGTTTAAATAAGATTCACTTGCCAACTTTTGTTGACCCAAAACCCTATTTTTACACATGATACAGGTGGACAGGTTGAAGCAAGGAACACATAGGGAATTGCCTTAGAAGAAAAATAAAGAGTTCTTGAATGTTGTGGTTAGAACATGTGGTGTTTGTATGTTCATTGAAATTTGTTTTTTTTAATTGTAAATAATAAATATGAAACCTATTAGTAAATGTCATGAGCTTTGGTGATAACCCAATCATGCCCCGACTTTTATTCCGCTGCGGGTCGGGGTGTGACAGATTGGTATCAGAGCTTTTAACTATAGGGATATAGGATAGGTTATTAGACCCTTAGAGCCTATACTATAGTCGATTAGATTTTTAATTACTATGTAGTTACATGCAAACTTATGATGTTTATTTGTTTCATATTTTCCATAAAATGCATGCAAGCACTTTCACTATCATTTTCTGTGATACTTAATGAGTTACAAATATTGTCAAACATAACATGCTTACATATACATTCATCACGCACGTATCAATTCTCACATATTTAAAGCATTATCATATTTCTTTATTCGAGATTTTGTGGTGTTTTTCGTTTTTCAATCTCATCAAAGTGAGTTCTACGACGGGCATGTAGTAACTGGAAGGGTACAAGTACCGGTAGTCGAAACGTCCTGTCTAGGTTGGCATTCGTATAAATCCAATATAACGGACTAGTTTGCCTACCTGGGGACTAACGATGAGAGTACGAAGGACCTATTAGGCCAAAGCATGCCACACCAAATGTCGTTCGAACTAACCCCACTTTGAGTTGTCATTGTGTCCATACCAGGACACCCTCCGACCTTATACTTTGTTGTCATGTTTTACGATTTTCATTCGGGTGGCGCAAGTGTTAACAGGCCAACACCAATGTGAACCCTATCAGAGCCCAGTAGTCATGGGGGCCCACATGACCACCAAGGCCAAGTATGGGGACATATGGAGGCCCAAACATGAGGAAAGCCCAAGACATCCTATGGATGTAGCAAATTTATTTTCTTCATTTGTTTTGTGAATGTTCATTTCTAAATACGACACATGACACCTAAAACGTCAAACTCATACTCTCGATACGTATTCCTTACAGATGTCTTCTAGTCACTCTCGTAGAGGTAGGAAATCAGGAAAATTCCGCGAGCGCATGGCTGCCCAAATCGCTCAACAAATGGCCGCCGTAATACCCAACATCGTAGTTCAAGTCCAACAAGCCCTTGTCGCCAATCCTATCACCCCAACCAATCTAGAAGGACAAAATGTCGCCAACCCTCCTCTCAACACCACTAAATGCACCTTCAAGCATTTCAAATCCTGCGATCCTCCAAAATACGAAGGGACTGAAGGTGTCACCGCTCTCCTCCATTGGTTTGAGGAGATGGAAAACACTTTTCTCAATTGCGACTGCCCTGATGATCGCAAGGTGCGATATGCTACCGGTCGTTTGTTCGGAGTAGCACTTACATGGTGGAATACAGAGAAGGGCAAGTGAGGTACTGAGGATGCTATGACTTTGACTTGGGAAGAGTTGAGGGAGATCATGACAAGACGTTTCTGTCCAAGAAGCGAAATCAAGAAATTAGAAGATGAGTTCTACTCTTTGAAACAAAAGGAGGGCGACCACACCACATACAACAAGAGATTCCTTGAGTTGAATCAGATGGTCCCCAACTTGTTCACTCCCTCTACCATTTGATCGAGCACTACATTCGAGTTCTTCCTTCAAAAATTCAAGACCCTGTAATAAGTACCACACCTGCAACTTTGGAAGCAGCAATGGAGTTAGCTACAGAGCTCACCGAAAACCACATACGGAATGAAGGCTTCAAGAAGGAGAAAAAGAAGGATAAAGCATCAACCGAAACCTCAAACTCAACCCAGACCGAATCCTCTTCTCAACCCACTTCTAAGAGAAAACGAGATGGGCAAAATTTCGCTGTCACCCAAGGCAATCAACCAGCTCCACAAGCCGTACCCCTCCAAGCTATCCCAATCACTCAAGTAACACCCAACTCTACTTACCCAAATAAGAAACCTTACATTGGACCTCACCCTCAACGCATCACCTGTTTTTATCACCATCCATCTACCATACCTTGTCGACTGTGTGCTAATTGTGGGCGTTATGGTCATTTGAGCAAAACTTGTCGTACCCTCAAAACCAAGCTTCACCCCCATCCAAAACATGATCCAATCATATCAACAACCCCAATACCCCATGGTTCCACATGTTCGAGCTTGCTTTAATTGTGGGGACCTTACCCATTTTAGAAACACGTGCCCTCGATTGGTTAACATCATAAACGCCCAAGCTCAAGCAAACCCAGTTAACCAAGCAAATCAAGAAAACCCAGCACTACCACCAGCAAGAGGAAGAGCTTACAAAATCAACGCCAATCCTGTTGAAGATAATAACGGCCCAAACGAACAACCCAACTAGCTTTCCATCACCAAGAGTCAGGACTCAACTCCAACCGTCTAGTTCTTAATGTTTTCTAAATCTTTGTGTATCCCTGTTATAATTTGGGAATTTACGTATCCAAGAATTTTAATGCAAATTGATATTACTGTTTTATTTCATATCTTTACTCATTGATTTAATTTTCATATCATCATACATCACGACGTATCTCGAAGTTGGGTCGTGTCTCACTTTTTCATAGACTGACCCCTTCATCATAGCAAACGAGAGAGGTATTGTCGTCATTCAGTCATGTATCCTTTCAGATTTGAGACTCAAGCTTTGGTTGTTGTGTTTGTTTATGTTTTAGAGTCACATAGAACTAATCATAACTTACTGACAAAGCCAATGAAATTTGACAAGAATATGGTGGATACGCCGCTGGTACTTCCTATATATAAGTATTCTTGTCAAAGGATCAAAAGCATTATCAGGCGGTTATGAGAAGTTCCGTGTAGGTTTTAATATTGACATAGTTGAAGTTTTTGTTTTGATATAACCTTATCTTTTCAACGCATCAATTCTCTCAAAAATCTTTGCATGAGATCATATCCAGTCAATCAACTCCATGTATCAACACTTTTCATCTTAGGCATCAAAAAACGATTCCTGTAGCAGGGTATTCAACCCTTACTTGGAACGTTACCGCCTCAACCAAAAACCAAGCATCACACCTCCCTTTTTACGTTAAAAGATATTCAGATATTAGTCCAAGTACGTTGGGAGTCAAAACGAGGACCCGACGGGAACGAGAAGACTCAATGCGCGAGAAATACCCGCATCTTTTTTTTTCCGGTTACGACTACTATTTAAATTTCGGGACGAAATTTCTAAAACTAGCGGATTCTGTAACATTCGTGTAAAACGGGTTCCAAAACCCGCTCCATTTGAGAATCGTGTATGTAATAAAATTCGTTACGTATCCATTAACTAAAGATATTTAATAAAATTTTAGTTAATAAATAAATTACTTAATTAAAATAATAGTCAATGAAAGAATAAAATAAATAATTAACTTTAAAGTAATAAGAAACAAAATAAAAATAAAACAAAATAAAAATGGGACAGCCGGCTTTCGAACACGGGTGCCCAACAACCACACACACCGCAGACACCATTGAGCTACACGCACCACTTGTGATTAAAATCAAAATCATTAGAACTTATACGCATCTAATCGCTAAACCTGCAAATTTGAACGTTGATAACTGCCGAAGCCGCCATTTGAATAGATTTAGCTCAATCATCAAATTCTGTTTAACAAACGCATGTAACTGATGGTTGAATATCAGTTATAACCGAAAAGGAGCATTTAATTCTTTACAAAGAAATCCGTTTGAAAAAAAATGATTTAAAAATAAAAACTTTGAATCAGAAAAACGAGGTCTTTATTGCCTATAAATATTGGCTTCAAACCATGCCAACCTCGTTCATTCTCAGTCATTACCAAAACCTCTCAAGTTTGATAAACATCGCCGGAAAACCCCTGCTCGTCGCCGGAATCTCTCGTCAGAATAACGATTCTCTTCTAATCGGTAAAAGTCTATCACTCAAATTTCAATTTACAGTGTTGTATGTATTATGAATAAATCAAAACAAAGTTCAAATGGTTTTATATAAATATCAGTCGGGTTCTGGGTTTTTGTATTAGGAAGAAGATGATGTCGGGTTAAGTGTTTTGTATAATTTAAAACGGATTTTTAAACGGGTTAGACACACGGTCCAGTGGTGGACTGTGTGCAATTTTAAACCACACGTCCCTGGTTCGATACTGTTGCATGTCCGGTTCTCTGAAAATAAACCCATAATTTTTGTTACTGAATAAGATCGCTGGTCAACAAGTATATAAATATAATATAATTTCAAAATATATAACGGGTTAGACATCCATCCCAGTTGGTTGGGCTGGGTGCACATCATCACAGAGGTCCCGGTTTCGAGTCGGGAATTGCACGCCGGCTCGATTGGATTTAAAACCTTTTTAAATTAAGTAATTTCTAGAATATTATAAGAAGAATATAAGAATAATTAAAATCAGGATTATTTCGGGTTAGATACGTAGCTCAGTTGGTAGAGCTGCGTGCACGTTAACAGGAGGTCTCAAGTTCGATTCAAGCACGCTGCCAGTTCCACCCGCGATCCGACTGGTTGACCCGGTCAGACCTGATAAGGTCAATATATTTTTTTAATATTTTATTATTATTTTATTATATAAAAATCATTTTAAAATGCTTAAAAATAAGACTTTTAAGTTTAAAAATTTTACTTAACACGACAAAAATAAACCGAAAATTTCAATAAAAAGCATTAATTAAAAATATTAACTTTTATTTAATTATCGAATTATTTCGTTACTATTTAGGTTAGATTTCTTCGTCGGGTTAATCCTCAATTCGTACGCATTCATTATCATCAAGGAACGCACCCACTGTGAGTGAATTCTTACAAATTCCCCTTTTTATTCATGTTTTGGGGTGTATCATGTGTCATTTCATATATTTCGTTTATTCAAACACTTGTGCTATTACCATTATATGATCTAACGTGTGATGTAAATGTTAGTTGTTGTATTGCGTGTTTACATTTTTGTCAAGTTGCGTGCAAATCATTCATTAGGCCCATCAGTTCCTCGTTGGAGACGGGTTGAGCATCAGGTGCCTCATTAGATCGGCTCCGTTTGATTGAGCCTTGATCTCATCGTTCATCATATGTCATGCTTGTGTGTGCATTAATTGATATTATGTGGGTTGTGGCTAGATTTACATATGCGTATACTCATATTTGGTTTATGCACATTTTTATTTAATAACCAATATAAATAATTCCTTCAAATGTTTAAATAAGATTCACTTGCCAACTTTTGTTGACCCAAAACCCTATTTTTACACATGATACAGGTGGACAGGTTGAAGCAAGGAACACATAGAGAATTGCCTTAGAAGAAAAATAAAGAGTTCTTGAATGTTGTGGTTAGAACATGTGGTGTTTGTATGTTCATTGAAATTTGTTTTTTTTTAATTGTAAATAATAAATATGAAACGTATTAGTAAATGTCATGAGCGTTGGTGATAACCCAATCATGCCCCCACTTTTATTCCGCTGCAGGTCGGGGTGTGACACCGGTCACCCTCAATACAATATTCCACATGCTCACTATAAAACTGACCTCCTCCAATTACCTCATCTGGAGGCATCATACGCTCCCATTCCTGGCCTGTCAAGACCTGCTGTCACATATTGATGGCACTGCTCCCCTTTGCCGCTAAAGTTTTGATCGACAACAAACCATCCCCTAACCCAGAACTTTTCAAGTGGCGCTATGAGGATCTGAAGGTTGTTCTCATACTCCATGCCAGCGAGAGTCTCTCTGAGGAAGCCCTTGTTGAGGCTCTTGGCCTACCTACATCCATGCTATTTGGTTGGCCCTTGAGAATGCGTATAGCAACACGTCCATTGAGCGCATCCAGAATCTCAAGGGTCAACTTCGCCAACTTAGTAAAGGAACCCTAATTGTCATTGATTTTGGCAGAAGGTTCAAGATGTAGTGCGACCAATTGACTACCATTGGTCATCCGGTTCCGGAGGCTGACAAGTTGCACTGGTTTCATTGCGGGCTTGGCCCGTCATTTGAAACTTTTTCCACTGCTGTACGCGCGTCCACGCCCTAATCTATCCTCTAACGCCTCACATTCTGGGAACCCTAATGAAGATCTTGCGCGTGCTTTCCATACTCAATGCATTGTTATTTTGGATTTACCAAATTGGACCGTGGATATGGGTGCCACCGATCATTTCTCCAACACCTCAAAGAACATAAATCAGGCCATCCAAGTCTCGCGCAACAATGTGAATGTCACTTTTGGAAACGATAAATCTCTTCCGATTACTCTAAAGGGCCACTCATCTATTTCACCTATATAAATTTAAATGATGTGTTGGTTGTTCCGAATATGGTTCGCAACCTCCTTTCTATTAGCAAACTAACAACTGACAATAATGTGGATTTTTTTGTTTTCGCAACCAAATTTTTATATTCACAATTGGTCGACGAGAAGGGTGCTTGCCAAAGAACGGTGTGAAGATGGCCTTTATGTGTTGAATAACGGACAAAAGTCCTTCGTTGCGACTTCAAAGTCCTCTTTAAAAGCATCCTATGACTATGGCATTGTCGTTTGGGCCATGTATCTTTTGATAAAATTTTGTATCTTAATAAAACTGGATGTTTAAATGTTACGTCTAATTTGCCCAAGCCTATTATTTGCTCATCTTATGAAATGGCCAAAAGCAAATGATTACCCTATTCTCTAAATGAAAAACGTGCCATATTTGTTGATGGTCACTCGCGGTTTACATGGCTATATCCTCTAAAAAGCAAAGTTGATTTTTTATACATCTTTATGGTGTTCATCAACTTAGTGCAAACTAAATTTTCCAGAAAGATTAAAATATTTCAAAGTGACGGGGGTACGGAATTTACAAAAAGATCGAGCTAAAAATTATTGTTAGAGGATAATGGAACTTTCGATCGCCTGTCTTGCCCGTATATACCTCCTCAGACGAGCAGAAAGAAAACATAGACATGTGGTTGAAACCGGCTTGGCCCTTTTATTTTGTTCCAACATGTCACCATCCTTTCTCCTTTCTGGGTTGATGCCTTTTGCATTATTGTATACACTATTAATCGAATACCTTCATCTGTCTTAAACGGTCGATCTCCATTTGAACAACTTTTCAAAATCAAACCCACTTATGACAATTTTAGGGCTTTTGGGTGTCGTGTTTACCCAGATCTATGTCACTATTCGGAGAACAAACTCTCACAACGAAGCCCTTCGTGCATTTTCTTGCGATACAATACTCAATCCAAAGGTAGTAAATGTTTCAAACCGGGCTCATCGTGCACATTTATTACTAGGAATGCTCGATTTGATGAACGTACTTTTCCCTAAAGGATGGTGATACCCCTCAAAATATTCATTATTGCCTTGGCATACTGTGATGACTAACATCTCCACATCATTGTGACACACCTCTTCCAACCATCACAAAATCTCAGCCCACTAATCCACCTTGTGGCCTTTGTGTTGATGAACCCACTTCAGCCCACTTCGTTCCTCCCACTTTCGCTGCTACCCAACCCAATCTTACCCAGCCACCCTATATCACGACGCCTCCAACTGCTCAGCCCACTTCTCTCGGCTCAGCCCAACCACCTTCTTCCGCCATCCCGGACTCGATGCAAACACCAGCCCACACCAAAACCCAACCCAAACCAACTCACTCTGATCTCCCGGTATAGCCGAACCCTCTTGGTGACCTACCTCAAAACCCTCAACCGATCACCGGTAAGTCCTCTCATCCTATGACGACTGCTACAAGTCTAGTACCTTTAAACCCAAACACCGTACCTACTCTGCTTATACCCAAACACAACCTCTATATTCGACTTTGTTCTCAAGTGACACTCCTAAAACATACGAAAGTGCTCTAAATCATCCTCACTGGGTTGAGGCTTTGGCAAAAGAATTATCGGCCCTTTTCAACAACAACACTTGGTCTCTTGTACCTCGGCCTTGTGATCGAAACATTGTTGGATCTAAATGGTTGTTTCGGATTAAGCATAAAGCTGACGGTACCATAGATCGATACAAGGCTCGCCTTCTAGCTCAAGGGTTTAGTAAAATACATGGGTTGGATTATCACCACACGTTCAGTCCGATTGTTAAAGCCTCGACAATTCGCATTGTCCTGTCACTTACGGCTATGAGTAACTGGGATTTGCACCAGTTGGACGTCAATAATGTTGTGCATCATGGCTAAAACATTATGGATTTTACTTGAAGCGTACCAGAATGGCTTGGATAGAAATAGCCAGCAGTTAGCAACTGTGAAGATAACATTACCAAAATAGCCAGGTGGAAGTGGTGGTTGTAAGCGGGATTATCCATCTACCGCGATTTTGAGTTTGGTGGCTTGATCATCTTGCAGCCCAGTGGCTTTACACACACACTTCCAAACATGGTCCGAGAGAATTTCAAAAGAGTTGTAGTTGATTGTATTACCATCAAGTTGCTTTGATTTTGCCTTAAGGGCATCAAGTTGGTTTTGTGTTAACTTGAAAATTGAGTAGATGGTTTTGGTTTCATCTGTTGGGACTGATGCATCCGGGTGGTATTCAACATGCTCAAAAACAGTTTGTGTTGGGTCATGTACGCAATGGAGGGTCCGGTCAATTAAAGGAGGTAGAGTGATGACAAGGCCATGAGCCATATCGGCCCATGTGTTCATGAAGTGCATTGCAGACATCCATCCGATTCAATACACGACGGTGGAAACCGACTCCAAGTGAAACCCCATCACATTTAAAGTAAATTACCTACTCAAAGACACATGTTAATTTTAAGTAGAAATAATTTTTAAATCCGTGAAATAATATTTTATAGTTTTAAGTAGTAATAGTTTTTTAAATCCGTGAAATTAGTATTTTAATATATTATACCTGCAAGACTTTTTTTCCTTTTTGGAGCCAGGGTATTGACGGGAACACTCTCTCTATCTTTAAGATAGAGGAAAGGTTTGTCCCAAACTACCCTCCCCGCACCCGCACCCCGCAATAGTTTACAATGAGTGGAATTTTACATGATACGCTTCTAGGAGTGGAATTTTACTCGATACGTTGGTAGGTTTATACCTGCACGGCCAGCAAAGGATCTAAATCAATTCCTAGCAAGGGAAAGAGTTACAACAACTCTGATTAGGGTGCAAAATTACCCAAATCATATATTACGCCATCAGACTCGGCTTCCAAAAACAACACACCTTGTCCTTGACAATCGATCTCACTCCGGCCGTCTTCGCCTTGTCAAAGTCGCTCTGCCTTCATTTGGCTTTTTTTGTTCAATTCTCGATGAAGTTCTAATACCCATTTGATCCCCAATTATAAATCCGTTGAGTAGTCAATTATCTAAGAGGACCCACAGTCAATCAATAATTCACAACTCTCACACTCATAACATACAGATTGCAACAACTCATTATTTACATATATGTTTGTTAACGTAGAAGTCTCATACCTGAAAGGTCATACTTTTGTCAGCAGTTATGGTAATCAGCACGCGTCTACCCGTCCGACAAGTTTTGTTCATTTGAAAGTTTCATTCTTTATAATCATACAATACAACCATTGCAACATGATTCTTGGATCACTAATTTATACTATAGACCAAGTGTGGTTCAAAATTGATACCAATAAACATATCCAATGCATGATAAAAACGAACACTGCATGATACAAATGGAAAATGACAGTTGAGCCCGATGGATAATTACCACACCCTATCTAGAATAGAACACATACACAGGGTTGAGCTATGTTGAAAACTAGATTGGTGTCTCGGTGCAATGGGGAACCCAACACACTAATACAAAAAGCGCTTAAATAGTTAATGGGTGAAGTATCATATAGATTTAAGGGATTCATAAAAGTATATAAAATAAATTAAGTAGGAAATCATATCAAATAAAATTTGTTTTCGAGAATTTAGTTAAATAGGAAATTTGATTGTTTACATAATGTCGAATGGCCAAAACGGCAGAGCGTTACTAACCTTGAACTCGGCGGCTCCGATTCAGGTTCCTCATCTTGTTGTCGTGGTGACGGTTCCTCTTGCGGGATGTCGGGTCTTGGGCTGCAGTCACATGAAAAGCTAGTTAGAGGGCCCGAGGGGGTTCACCCCGAAGGCACTCCGACGCTCAAGTCATTATCATATCAGCCATGATAATATTACATGAATGTAAGCAAGTGTATGTAGTAAGAAAGTAGAGATGCAGAAGAAAAGGGAGAGCCCCAAATGGTGGGGATGGACAACCTGATCCTTCTCCTAGAAGAAGGAGCTTTCCTTTATATAATAAGACACTTGGGCCATAACCCTAATGGGCTGGCCCCAGAATGTGCTTATCAAATCATGGCCCACTCGAACCAACTAAACATGCTGAGAAATACCGAATGGGCTCAGGCCCAGTCATCCATCTGAGGTAGTGAGCCCAGACGAGAAGCCAAGCGGGGACCCTCGTCGACAAGTCATCCCTAGTCCAAGCCCATTCACTTCTGGATGGGCGTAGGACTTATTCTAGTCCTTGAAAATCTAGGCGAGTCGTTTTCCGCCCTTTAACTGTCATCCTTGTTACCTTTACGACATTATTATTTCTTTATAGGTTCATCTAGTATTTCGTCTTTAATCTATGTCTCCTTTAAGGCACTTAACCGATGTAATCATTCAAGAGTGCTTTTCTTGAGAGCGTTTTTAGATAGTTTTTCCATGTCCTCCTTGAGGGCATTTCGATCGAGGTACCCGTTAAAGAGTAGTTTCTTTAAGAGCATCAACTGGGATGTCTTGTTTACCGTGTTATACTTTCTGTTTGGCGTTCCTCCAACGAGGGTTTTTATCTTGCTTATGTTGTTAAAGTATTTTCACGAATTTGCTTTGTAACTTGATTAAGCCGTTAAGGCTTTCTATTGGTCGCTTTGTAACTTTTAAAGTTGTTAAAGCTTTTTCATGAATTTGCTTTGTAACTTGTTTAAGCCGTTAAGGCTTTCTATTGGTCGCTTTGTAACTTTTTAAGTTGTTAAAACTTTCTATGGTCGCTTTGTAACTTGTTTAAGTTGTTAAAGCTTTCTATGAGTCGCTTTGTAACTTGTTAAAGTTGTTAAAGCGTTTTCATGAATTTGCTTTGTAACTTGTTTAAGCCGTTAAGGCTTTCTATTGGTCGCTTTGTAACTTTTCAAGTTGTTAAAGCTTTCTATGAGTTGCTTTGTAACTTGTTTAAGTTGTTAAAGCTTTGCATAGGCCCGCTTTGTAACTCGTTTGAGTTGTTAAAGCTTTTGGTGGGCCTTTTATCCAATGGCGTCTGGGCCACTTGGGTTTTCATATGCCTGCTTCGGCGTTTTTGGACGTAGTCGACTTAGTCCTAGCCCCACGGCCGGGATTTGCCTTGTTTAGACTAAGGCGGCATGTCTGTATGCCTATGTACATGTTCATTTTGTTGTAAGATCGTTCGGCACGTCTGCCTAAATGATCATGTTTGACCTATTAGCAGGGTCCTCTTACCATTTGGTTTTTTGTTTTCTTCGAGAAGGGTGGCATCTTCTCCTTTTGGAGAGGATTTGTGAGCCCTTTAGAAACACTTGTTTTGTAGAAAGAACATTCCTACGTGAGTCCTTATTAAGGTCTCATTCCTCTCACGGAGAGATGCTGTAATTCTCTAAGAATGGGTGTCCATGGGAAAAGCATCCTCTCCTCTTGGAGAGACTTCTTCGAACATATGTGACCTCAGGATGGGACTCCTCTCCTTGGATGGATATTTTCTAAAACACCAATCCGTGACATATATCTTTTCTTTTCAAGTAAAGGATTCTTCAGGCTCGAAGTCCCTTGTAAAGGGGACTCTTCCTCCCCCCCTTTTTTTTGTTTTAGAGAATAAGTTGTTTGGTGTGTAATCCGAAGGAGGGATACACCCCTGTTCCTGGAAGAAATTTCTAACATACCTAATACCATGGAAAGAGATGTTCTTCTGTTCTTGGAGGGGACGTCATCAATACTCAATCCCATAAAAGGGGATGTCTTTCTGTCCTTAGAGGGAACTTTTCCAACTTAATCCTATGGAGAGCGATGCTTTTCAGTCCTTGGAAGGAACTTCTCCAATACTTAGTCCCATGGAAGGGATATGTTCCTATTCGTAGAGGGAACTTCTTAAATACTTGACCCCACCGAATGGAATGTTCTTCTCTTCTTGGAATGAACTTTTCCTGGACTTAAATACATAGGAAGGGACACGTTCTTGTTCTTGAAAGGGACTACTAAAGTACTTATCCCACAGAAGGGGGGATTTTCTTGTCATTGAGCTTCCGAAATGCTTTAGCCTTTAGGAGAGGGTATCGTTTTGATTAAGTGGATGAGAGTCTCTCAACCTGAGGGACCATAGAAGGACCCCATCCTCTCCTTAAAACGAAGATATAAATATGAAGGCTTCGTTCTCTTTCCCTTTCCATGTAGAATCTTTGACATGGGAGCCGATGGAAGGGGCTTACTTCCATCTAAAATAGAAAATACAAGTATGAGAAACTCACCTCGAGGATTATTCTTTCTCCAAGGAAGAAACTGAGTTAGTGGTTCATAGAAGGGGGTTCTTCCTTCCTCAGGGAAGGAACTAAATGTCTTGCACAGGTTTTTTTCCTTTTTCAAGGGAAGAACTAATGATGCAGTACGAGGATTATTCTTCCTTCAAGGAAGGAGCGTCCAAGAGTTTTCTTAAGGACCAATAACGTTGTCAAAGGATTCTTCCGTCTTCAGAGAAGAGGCTAAGTATGCAGTTCAGGCTTTTCCATTCCTCAAGGGAGGAACTAGTAAGACAGTCTAGGGATTTATCATTCTTCAAGGAAGTAGCCAAATATGCAGCCCAGGCTTTTCTATTTCTTCGGAGAAGTAGCCAAATATGCAGCCCAGGCTTTTCTATTTCTTCATGAGAAAAACTAATAATGTAATTCAGAATTCATCCTCCTTCGAAGGAGTCCATATAAGCAGCCCAGGCTTTTTCTTTCTTCAAGGAAGGAACTAGCAAGGCGGTTGCAGTGATTGATCATCCTTCAAGGAATGGGCCAAATATGCAGCCCAGATTTTTCTTTTCTTTAAGGGAAAACTAATAATTTTGTCCAAGGATTTTTTTTTATCTTCAGGGAAGGAACGTCCAGTTTTTCCTTAAGGACTAATAAAGTAGTCCAAGAATTCTTCCGCCTTCGAGAAAGAATCAACTAGGGTTTTCCTTAGGGACTAATAATGTGGTCCAAGGATTCTTCTGCCTTTAAGGAACGGGCTGAATATGTAGTCTAGGTTCTTCCTTCTTCAAGGGAAAGACTAATAATGTAGTCATGGGATTCTTCCTTCTTCAAGTAAGGAGCCAAACATTCAGCCCAGGTTTTTCCATTCTTCAAGGGAAGGACTAATAATGCAGTCCAAGGGTTCTTCCACCTTCAAGGAGGAGCCAAACATTCAGCCCAGGTTTTTCACTTCTTCAAGGGAAGGACTAATAATGCAGTTTAGGCACTCTTCCTCCTTCGAGGAAGGAGTCCAGATATGCAGCCCAGGCTTTTCCTTTCTTCATGCACCCCCAGGAAGGGATTTACTTTTTCTTTTAAGAGAAAGCATAAGTATCGATACTTCTTCATACAAGCTTTTGGAAAGGAGTCTTCATTCATACAAGCTTTTGGAAGGTGGTTCTTCTTCTTTTTTCTTTTTTTTTTTTTTGTAAAGGTCTTCGAACATGAGAACTTATAGTAGGGATCCAATCCCTTCTTAAATATGAAGATCATTTCTTTTATAGAGGTCTTCAGTGTAGAATGCGATGGTGTTACACCATGTTAGCTTCTCCATTCAGTATTTTCAAGCGTAATTGGTAATACCAAACTTACGAAATAAGTTTTCATTTATAGCTTGACCGTCTAAACAATCGGTTGTGACTCTGATATGAGGATGTCGATAAATATCCAATAGATGTCATGTAATGACGGTCTTGTATCATACCAGCCCCCGTTTAACGTTGCATATCCTACGAAGACTTTTCTTGCTTTCACTAATGTTGTGTGACTTTACTTCTATCCAGTATGAAGTTTTATTCCTGTTTACGGATGTTTTGGGGTGGTTATTGTTTTTCAACATCATGTCCGGGATCATGCCTTGTTTCTCGGGTACACATCATCCAATCCAATATTAGATTTTACCGATCTGCCCTTGTAAGTTTTGACTAATAACTTCTTGTGTTGTTCATTTTCATGATTCAATACTTGCCTCAAAAAAACTTTCAAAGGGTAAATCATACCAGGGATTATTTTCTTTATGTGTTAACCGAGTTATACTATGCATACCAACAAGCACTTGTACCTCGCATTTTGTTTTGTGACAAAATATGACCATCATATCATTAATGGAGGTAGCTTACATGCCTTAACAACACTGTAACGGGAACAATAAATTTGTGTTTAGAAGTGGCGCATGACGCAAGAGTTCGTAGAAGGGACTTACGTAAGTGTTTTGTGGAAGGATCTAAAAAGGACCTTGCTGAAAGGCTCCAGGAAGGGACAATGGAAAGGACCTGTGGAAGGGACCTCTGGAGGGACCTTGTGGAAGGGACATGTGGAAAGGACCTAGAAAAGGGATTTATGAAAGGAACCATGGAAGAGCATGTGGAAAGGACCTGGAGAAGGGACCTAGAAAGGGCCCGTGGAAATGACCAGGGGAAGAGGCCTGTGGAAGAACCTGAGGAAAAAACCTGTGGAAGGGCCTTGTGGAAGAACTTGGGGAAGGGCCTTGTAAAAGAGACCTAGGGAAAGAACCTTGTGGAAGAACCTGTGGAAGGGACCTGGAAAGAGCCTGTGGAAGGGACCTGGAGAAGGGACACGTAGAAGGACCTGAGGAAGTGACCTGGGTAAGAACCTTGAAAAGGACATGTGTGAAGGACCTAGGAAAGGACCTTGTGAAAGGGCCTGGGAAGGGGCCCTATACCAGTTTTATTTGTATCCGTAGAAGTGAAAGTATCTTTTTTACAAGGAAATCTTATCAAATTGTTAATAGTATAACATTATTACTTTTTCAAAAGTGAGGTCACATCACATTGAGAAGATAAACTACTAATTTTTTTTATTTGTCAGAACGGTAAAAATAATATGAAAATATTATTGTATTTCATGTACTGGTACATTGTGCATGATCCCTTGTAATCTTTTCACCACATTTAACGTCAACATAAAGTTTATGTACATATATATTATGCTCTCCCAATGTGTTTGTGAGTGTCAGACTTTTCATGGAAAAATATAAAAACAAACACCTATGTTTATTTCTTTTATATATATGTGGCTATAATTCATTTTTCATTTTCAAGAAAGTCTTTTGTGACAGACCAGGCAAGCTTTAGACAAGCTTGTTGACTTTTCTCTAAAAGATACACCCTTATCTTCTTTCTTTTTAAACAAAGAAAATGATCAAGATGACCAGTACATGTCCACTTTATGCACTACTTCATGTACCCTATTACTTTTTCTTTTTTTTAGTTCCTTAATATGAAGGTCCGTGATCAGGTGGTTCTAGACGGTAGTTAGTGCGTAAACTTAACGTAACCGATTCGGTAGAATGTTATTACAGAATGGAGTAGAAGTAGAATACAGCGGAAGTCTTCATTCATACCGAAAGAGTATACATCTTTAAGTCCAGCTGCCGGAGTTCCTGGAGATAATCCGGCAGCATCTCCCCGTAGGGATGTCAAAAACTTAAACTACAAATGAACACACACATATATATAGTTGAACAAGTTCGCCTGGAATGTGTATTGGACAAGTTCGGGCGAACTTGACCAACACATGTCAAGTTCGGGCGAACTTGTTCTCATTTACACTATAAGCACCGTATTTTGATCGTGTGTTCGATTCTAACCTATACAATATTCAACACACGCTCAATCTAGCCTATTCGACAAGTGACGAACACAATAGTGCATCAACACAATATGCTGGGATGTGCATCATATATTTGTATCATGTGTATCAGTAGATGTAACTTCATCCTCATGAGGATATTACACTTTCAAATGGCTACAAAGATGCTCAGATGCTTTTCGTTTAATTCCTTGTTCACGAAAAGTAACAGTAATGTGTACTGTTCATGTTCATCATTTTCATCAAAAATGGTTTTCAACAGCTTTGCCCCATGTAACCGTTCCTATTTTGTTTTTATTTTCTTTTTAATCACTTTTACTTGATTTTCTGTTATGAGAAAACGGATATGCCGTTGTTGGCACAAATTTTTAAAGAATCCGTAATCTTTCACCATAGAAATATAGAAATGAAAGGATATGTTTAGATACATAGCAATATATATACTTTACTAGATTATGAGGCATATATACAAGAGGATTAGAACCTGGTAACCGGGGTTTAAGAATGCGGAACTGAACCTCGTGTAGGTTACACGGAGAGAAAAGATCCGGCCGTTTGTATGAAGAGACCGAGACATGCTCGTACTCGGTCCCATAGATGGCGCCAATGTCGAATCCATGGCCAAAACGGCAGAGCGTTACTAACCTTGAACTCGACGACTCCGATTCAGGTTCCTCATCTTGTTGTCGTGGTGACGGTTCCTCTTGCGGGATGTCGGGTCTTGGGCTGCAGTCACATGAAAAGCTAGTTAGAGGACCCGAGGGGGTTCACCCCGAAGGCACTCTGACGCTTAAGTCAGTATCATATCAGCCATGATAATATTACATGAATGTAAGCAAGTGTATGTAGTAAGAAAGTAGAGAGGCAGAAGAAAATAGAGAGCCCCAAATGGTGAGGATGGATAACATGATCCTTCTAGGAGAAGGAGCTTTCCTTTATATAATAAGACACTTGGGCCATAAACCTAATGGGCTGGCCAAAGAATGGCCTTATCAAGTCATGGCCCACTCGAACCAACTAAACATGCTAAGAAATACCGAATGGGCTCAGGCCTAGTCATCCATCTGAGGTGGTGAGCCTAGACGAGGAGCCCAAGCGGGGTACCTCGTCGACACATAATTAGATTTCCAATGAAATTTCCTTACTAAGGGTAAGGGTATGGGTTCATGGTTGGGTTATGATTGATCATTATTTATGTTTATGCACTACACCACCCCCCCCCCCCCCCCCAATTGAATCATGATGGTTCTTATAGATTAAACCACGGTAACTACGGTCCTCCTTTTATAATTTTAAGACAAAAATTAAGGGGATATAATTTGGGTCATGACCATACTCTTAGGTAGTGTGAGTGGGGTGTTTTGTGGTGGGGAGGAGGTCTAAGGCGTCCCATAGCGCCCCCAACACCACTACAGGGGGCATTATGGGGGGGGGGGGGTGAAATCTTGCCAGCGTTATGTACATAGCGGCGTTTTGGATTTGCAAAGTTTTCCCTTCACTCACATATATAATTTAAGGGGTTATTAATTAATTGGGTAATGATGAGGTAGGGACTTTATGCTATGCGCTCTATTGGTATAACGCCACATAAAGCCGTTGTGTGACATGGCACAACACGTGTCGCATAACGCCCACAAAGGGGCTTTATGACTACGGATGGCTTTAGGGTTGTTGTTTTGAATGGTGGATTAGATGTGGATGACATGACGCCTATGTAGAGAGTCATGGTGGTCATAACCACACCCTATAACCTAATCGTAATAAATAAAGAATTGAAGTTTAGTCTAGCCACTTTATGGTATTTTGAAATCAAATATTATTCAAGTACTTGATGGCAAAGAAACTCACATGTAAACCCATCCTGCTCAGGATTATGTAAAAGGTCGATTCTACGACCGCCGTGAGACCGTACCCCCTGATGCATGGAAACTGGATGGAATCCGTAAACCCTCACCCCCCCCCCCCAATCCGGTTCGAACCAGGGATTAAAGCCTACATTCGTCCCTTTATCCAGATATCCGTCGAAAATGACTCAAACGAGAATCGAACCTGCGTCTCCACTAGTAGTAAATTATTGCTACAAACGTGTCGAGTGAATTGTGAATTTGTGGTGGGTATTGTGAATTTGACGTTTTGATGACTTTATAGAGGTAGGCAAATTGTTTTCGTAAGTCTGGTCACACCGTTGAAGTTGTATGATTCATTATTTTACGCTTGTGTGTGCAAAAACGTTACAGTCCACAACATTGTAGTAAATTTGCAGTTTTTGACACACCATTGTAATGGGTTTGGATGCAATGACCATAATGTGTGAATATCATTTTACATCACTACACTAGTGTTGCACCGATATAAATGTTCGAACTCACTTATGTAGAGAAGTGTGTCACACTAGAAGAACTAGAAGCATTAACAGATTCAGAAAGAAAAAAAAAGGATTGGGTGAGAAATATAGTAATATATCAATAACATTTACAACACTACCACATTAGCCAATTCGAAAGAGAATATTTGGAAATGATCAAGATTCTACAAAATAAATATACACAATGCCTAAGTTAAAATAAGACACATTAAGTGTATGTATCTGTCACATAGATTAAAGCGCATAACAATCAATAACATAAGGGTGAAGGGAGTGGTTACCTATCCCAAATAGGTAAACTCCTCATTCACCCAATCAAACAGTGTCACGTTAATTCACCTAATTTGTTTAATGCTCAAAAAACGTTGACGGTGGTTTATCTAATGGGGTTTAGGTAAACTATTTTTTAAAGAAAAATGAAAAAATGTGTGATTGGTTGAGAAGAAATAGACCCCACCACACACCAATCTCTCTCCCCTTCCCTCCCCCTCCTGAATCGGTTAGCCTTCACCGAAAAGTTGTTGAAATCGGTAAAGTGGTTGGCGGTGGATGTTGAAATCGGTAAAGTTGTTTACTGAGCTCCACTCCGCTCAGCCTAACACATCATAATATACTTCTCCTGTGCTAGGAGCGTTTAAAAAAGCTCAAGCTTAGTCAGGAAAAGCTCGAAAAAAACTAGGCTCGAAAAATGCTCAGTTGTAGACGAACCGACTCGAATCAGCTGGATTTGTAAATGAGCCTAGCCTGGCACCTCACAAGCCAGCTTGAATTATTTTATTTTGTATAAATTAATCTTAATTTTAAATGCATTAAAATAAAAATAAATTATATATATATAGAGAAAGGGTTAAAGTATTAACATTTTAAGTTTAATAATTAAGTTTAACTAATTAATTAATAACATATAAAAACAAACAAAAAATATATACATTTAAGTTTAATTTTAATATGCCTTTTAGTTTTTTAAATATTTGAAAATAAAAATAATACATATAATTATAGGTGTAATTTTTATTTTTTTGTTTTTATGTTATTAATATTTTAACAAACAAAATAATAGAAAAATAACAAGTTGGCTTATTTTGACTTGAGTTGACTCAAACATTTTATGAGCCGAGCTCAAGCTCGACTTTTCAGGTCGAAAAAATAAACAAGTCGACCTGACTCGTTTAAGCTCGAGCTCATCTAACTAAGCTTGACTCGGCTCAACAACAATCCTAACTTGCACCATCCTATCGTTCGCCACCGTTTCTCCTGCGTCATTTTTCGAACTCCTACGCTAAAATTAAAACATATATTGTTAATTTTACAAATTCCATGACTATTTTATAAGGCCATTATGGTGATTTCCCTTTATATTAGTTAAACCATTTTGATATTAAAATTATTTGTATATTAACATGATATTTTAGGAAAAGTTTGAATGAAATGTCATAACTTGTTGCTAGCCTCGAACCTTCCAGATCGGTTCTCGCAATATCTGGAAACTCACCAACCCTTCTCTCCCGTAGAATGCTCCAGAAACCCCCTTCCAACCTCAACTCCCACATACTATATAAACCCAACAACACCCTCATCATCAGACAGGGTTACATTCACACAGTTACACCATCACAAACACACACACACAAACACACACTCATCCATAAACCAACCACCAAAAATGGCAATCTCAAAGACAAAAACACTCGCATTCTTGTTCTTTACAACACTAGCATTCACGATAACAAAAACAGACGCTCTAATCCCATACAACAGACCTCTATGGGACCTCATGGTTCCATCAGAAGACCCATTCAAAATCCTGGAACAAAACCCACTCAATCTCCCTAATAACCTACACACAATCAACCTGGCACGTGCCGACTGGAAGGAGACCACAACCCATCACGTGATCACCCTGGATGTGCCCGGGATGAAGCGAGGGGACATAAAGATCGAGGTGGAAGAGAACCGGGTGTTGAAAGTGAGCGGAGAGCGGAAACCGGAGGCCGAAAACGATGGAGATAAGTGGCACAGGGCGGAGAGGACGGCTGGAAAGTTCTGGAGGCAGTTTAGGTTGCCGGTGAATGCAAACGTGGATAAGATAAATGCGGTTCTTGAAGATGGTGTGTTGAGGATTAAGGTGCCGAAGGTGGCTATGGAGAAGAAGCAGGCTAAGGTTATTGATATTGTTGGGGGAGATGGGTCTGGTGAAGATATTAGAACAACTAAGGTTGATGGTTGAGTTGTTTTAAGGATGATTAATTGAGAGATATCGGTTAATAAATTTGTGGTGGTACATGATGATGATACTGAAATAATAGTAATGGTGAAATTAGCATGATGTATATTATGATTGTAAAATTTATGTTTTGGAATGATAAGGAATGATAAAGTGTGTATTATAAGTGTAATTCGCTAGTTTTTTATGCAATATCCAGTAATTATATAATATATAGATAGCGTATAACCCAACCACCAGAATCTATAATAACCGTCAGATCAAGCTCAAATGAAATCATGGACATTCAAAATCATAAAAAAAATTGTAAAACGGGCTGTTTATATCAGTTGATCGCTCTCTCTCCTCCTTCTGATTTCTAGCGCCCCACTATGGGGACGGTTTCTCCTCCTCATTTAGAGTACCCTGATTTCTAGCATCCCACTGTGGGGACGGTTTCTCCTCCTTATTTCTAGCACCCTACTATTACAGGGACGGTTGTTTTCTCTTTGATATTATAGCTTCCGAGTTTCGTGCATATTTCATTATCTCTACCCACATTCCGATCTCCTCCATCCAGGGAAACCACAATCCCCCATCCATAAGGTGCAGTTTCATCGAGATTCAAAACCTCCGTTTGTGGTACGAACGCCAAATTAGCGGCTTCAGCAAGTTTTATTATTGATGTTACATAAGATTTGTGTGGTGTAATTTTTCCTGAATGGTATGGTTGACGTCATGATTTCGATTTCGTAGTGAGAATAGACAATTTAGAGAAGACGAACTTAGTTCTCCCGAATTCTGGCACTAATTACTTCAATTTGGTGAAACATGATCCAATCGATTCCGATTTGACTCATATTTCGTCACCGACTTTGTTACATCCGGTAATTTCAGTAAGGGTGTTCATGTATATATGTTTTTGTTACCTAGGTTGTAACATTTGTGTAAAACGGGTTTCAAAAACCCGCACCATTTATTCATCAAGTATGGGTTAAAATGTTCGATGCGTACTTAATTAGGGTTGATTATGTTATTTTTTTCAATTAACAAATATTATTAGGATTTAAGTCTTATTCATAAATAATAATAATAATAATAATAATAATAATAATAATAATAATAATAATAATAATAAGAAAGTTAAATTAACCATTAAAATAAGGAAAAAAAATTAAAATAAAAAGAAATGGGGAAACCGGGAATCGAACCCGGGTCTCCCGTGTTTGCACACACCCAAAAACACCGCTGCTCGGCACACCTCTTTGTGCTTAAACCCAAATCAAATACACCTTATAGTAGTAATGTCAGAACCAAAGCTTTATCTTACAAAACGGTCGCTGGTGTCAAATGCGCGAAATCTTAGGAATAACGTTTCCTGATTACTGCAAACGGACATAATCAACGACAATTATCGGTTATAACCGTTATTTAAAACACAATTGATTCAAAACCGTTTCTTTTAGGAATTGAAATAATTGATCGTGATTTTTGGGTCTCTAAATCGAAACCGAAACAGCTTGTTCACTTTATAAATATACAACCAACTCCTTATGATCAATTCCCTTAGAACCGCACTCTCTTCTTGAAATTTTCTTTCAAAGCACATTGCCGGGAAATCCTTGCACTCGCCAAAGGTATCGCCGGAAAACCGGAACCTTGTTTCAGTTGGTATAAACTCCTAAATCTTTTTTATATCTTGTTTTTAGTACATTCTAGATTTCAAATAGGTAACCCAGAACTGTTAAAAAATGATAACAGTCGGATCTTGTTCTGGGTTTGTTTTAAGGAAGAAGATGAAGTGTTAAGATGTATATAAATATAATAAAAACCGGGTTATAACC
This sequence comes from Scalesia atractyloides, assembly GCA_947069175.1. Classification (NCBI taxonomy): domain Eukaryota; kingdom Viridiplantae; phylum Streptophyta; class Magnoliopsida; order Asterales; family Asteraceae; genus Scalesia; species Scalesia atractyloides. The sequence goes on along the minus strand of CAMTDV010000005.1, from coordinate 95,987,810 downwards.
GGGTAGACAACAGTCCAGTGGTGGACTGTGTGCAAACAATAACCAACGTCGTGGGTTCGATTTCGGTGGTGAACACCGGTCCAACAGGTTTTAAAACTTTTTTTAAAAAAATAATTAATTTCTGAAATATTCTAATTAGTATATAAAAATAATTAAAATCAGAGATCTTACGGGTTAGACACGTAGCTCAGTTGGTAGAGCTGCGTGCACGTATACGGGAGGTCACGAGTTCGAACCTCACACGATGCCAATAATTAAGTCAGTCTGGCCGTTGACCAGTCAACCCTGAACAAAAAAGGGTGATTTTTTTTATACTTAAAATACTTTTTACTTTCATTAAAATTAATTAAAAATACTTAAAAATAAGGTTTTAAAGCTTAAAAATTTGTATTAATTACCACAAAAAATAGATCTAAAAATCTAATAGAAGGCATTAATTAGAAATATTAATTTCAAATAGAAGATATATATTTATCGAATTATTACGTGATTATTTAGGGTTAGTTTTCCCTCGTCGGTTGAATCATAAATTCGTGCGCATTCATCATCATCAATGAACGCACCCACTGTGAGTGAATTCTTACAAATTCCCCTTTTTATTCATGTTTTGGGGTGTATCATGTGTCGCCTTATTTATTTCGTTTATTCAAACTTGTGCTATTACCATTATATGATCTAAACATGTGATGTAAATGTTGTTTGTTGTGTTGTGTGTTTACATTTTGTCAAGTTGCGTGCAAATCATTCATTAGGCCCATCAGTGCCTCGTTGGAGACGAGTTGAGCATCAGGTGCCTCATTAGATCGGCTTCGTTTGATTGAGCCTTGATCTCGTTGTTCATCATTTGGTGTGTGCGTGTGCATTAATTGATATTATGTGTTTTGTGATTAAATTTACATATACGTATACTCATATGTGGTTATGCACCTTTTTATAACCAATATAACAAATTCGTTCAAATGTTTTCATAAGATTCATTCGCCAACTTTTGTTGACCCAAAACCCTATTTTTACACATGATACAGGTGGACAGGTTGAAGCAAGGAACACATAGGAAATTGCCTTAGAAGAAAAATGAAGAAGTCATGAAAATGTATTTGAACATGTTGTGCTTGTATGTTTATTGTAATTTCTTCTTTAAATAGAAATAATAAATATAAAACTTTATAGTAAATGTCATGAGCTTTGATAAAACCCCAATCATGCCCCGACTACCATTTCCGCTGCGGGTCAGGGTGTGACAGATTGGTATCAGAGCTTTTGACTATAGGGATATAGGATAGGTTATTAGACCCTTAGAGCCTATACTATAGTTGGTTAGATTTTAATTGTTTATGTGGTTACATGCAAACTCATGATGTTTATTTGTTTCGTATTTATTACACACACAAATGCATGCAAACACTTCCACTATCATTTTGTGTGATACTTAATGAGTTATACTTGTTGTCAAACATAACATGCTTACATATACATTTATCACGCATATTTCAATGTTCACATATTCAAATCATCCTCATATTTTCTTTATTCAAGATTTTGTGGTATTTTCGTTTTTCAATCTCCTCAAAGTAAGTTCTACGGTGGACATGTAGTAACTGGAAGGGTACGAGTACCGGTAGTCGAAACGTCCTGTCTAGGTTGGCAATCGTATAAATCCAATATAACGGACTTGTTTGCCTACCTGGGGACCAACGATGAGAGTATGAAGGACCTATTAGGCCAAAGCATGCCACACCAAACGTCGCATGAATTAACCCCACTTTGAGTCGTCCCTGTGTCTATACCAGGACACCCTCCGACCCTATACTTTGCAGTCATGTTTTACGATTTTCATTCGGGTGGCGCAAGTGTTAACAGGCCAACACCAATGTGTACCCTACCAGAGCCCAGTAGTCATGGGGGCCCACATGACTACCAAGGCCAAGTAAGGGGACATATAGGAGCCCAAACATGAGCAAAGCCCAAGACATCCTATGGATGTAGTAAATTTATTTTTCTTCATTTGTTTTGTGAATGTTCATTTCTAAATACGACACATGACACCTAAAACGTCAAACTCATACTCTCGATACGTACTCCTTGTAGATGTCTTCTAGTCACTCTCGTAGAGGTAGGAGATCAGGAAAATTCCGCGAGCGCATGGCTGCTCAAATCGCTCAACAAATGGCCGCCGTAATACCCAACATCGTAGTTCAAGTCCAACAAGCCCTTGTCGCCAATCCTATCACCCCAACCAATTTAAAAGGCTCAACTCTATTTACCCAAATAAGAAAACTCACATTGGACCTCACCCTCAATGCAACACCTGTTTTTTATCACCATCCATCTACCGTACCTTGTCGACTGTGTGCTAATTGTGGGCGTTATGGTAATTTGAGCAAAACTTGTCGTACCCCTCAAAACCAAGCTTCACCCCCTACCCAAAACATGATCCAATCATATCAACAACCTCAATACCCCATGGTTCCACATGTTCGAGCTTGCTTTAATTGTTGGGACCCTACCCATTTTAGAAACACGTGCCCTCGATTGGTTAACATCATAAACGCCCAAGCTCAAGCAAACCCAGTTAACCAAGCAAATCAAGAAAACCCAGCACTACCACCAGCAAGAGGAAAAGCTTACAACATCAACGCCAATCCTGTTGAAGATAATAACGGCCCAAACGAACAACCCAACTAGCCTTCCATCACCTAGAGTCAAGACTCAACTCCAACCGTTTAGTCCTTAATGCTTTCTCAATCTTTGTGTATCCCTGTTATAATTTGGGAATTTACGTATCCAAGAATTTTAATGCAAATTGATATTACTGTTTTATTTAATACCTTTACTCATTGATTTAATTTTCATATCATCATACATCATGACGTATCTCGAAGTTGGGTCGTGTCTCACTTTTTCATAGACTGACCCCTTCATCATAGCAAACGAGAGAGGTATTGTCGTCATTCAGTCATGTATCCTTTCAGATTGAGACTCAAGCTTTGGTTGTTGTGTTTGTTTATGTTTTAGAGTCACATAGAACTAATCATAACTTACTGACAAAGCCAATGAAAATTTGGCAAGAATATGGTGGATACGCCGCTGGTACTTCCTATATATAAGTATTCTTGTCAAAAGATCGGAAGCATTGTCAGGCGGTTATGAGAAGTTCCGTGTAGGTTTTAATATCATCGTGGTTGAAGTTTTTGTTTTATGATATAACCTTATCTTTTCAAACGTATCAATTCTCTCAAAACTTTTATGCATGAGATCATACTTAGTCAATCAACTCTGTTTACAAATGTTTCGCATTTTTATACTTTAGGCATCAAAAAGCGATTCCTGTAGTAGGGTATTCAACCCTTACTAGGAACGTTACCGCCTCAAATAAAATTTAAACTTTCACCCTCTTCTGATTATGTAATTGTCAAATTAAAACACCCTCCCTTCGAGTCAAATATACCACTACTTAAATTTCGGGACGAAATTTCTAAAAGTAGGGGATACTGTAACATTTGTGTAAAATGGGTTTCAAAAACCCGCACCATTTATTCATCAAGTATGGATTAAAATGTTCGATGCGTACTTAATTAGGGTTGATTATGTTATTTTTTTCAATTAACAAATATTATTAGGATTTAAGTCTTATTCATAAATAATAATAATAATAATAATAATAATAATAATAATAATTAAATAAATAAATAATAATAAGAAAGTTAAATTAACCATTAAAATAATGAAACAAAAATTAAAATAAAAAGAAATGGGGAAACCGGGAATCGAACCCGGGTCTCCCGCGTTTGCACACACCCAAAAACACCGCTGCTCTGCACACCTCTTTGTGCTTAAACCCAAATCAAATACACCTTATAGTAGTAATGTCAGAACCAGAGCTTCATCTTCAAAAATGGTCGCTAATGTCAAATGCGCGAAATCTTAGGAATAACGTTTCCTGATTACTGCAAACGGACATAATCAACAACAATTATCGGTTATAACCATTATTTAAAACACAATTGATTCAAAACCGTTTCTTTTAAGAATTGAAATCATTGACCGTGATTTTTGGGTCTCTAAATCGAAACCGAAACAGCTTGTTCACCTTATAAATATCCAACCAACTCCTTATGATCAATTCGCTCAGAACCGCACTCTCTTCTTGAAATTTTCTTTCAAAGCACATTGCCGGGAAATCCTTGCACTCGCCGAGGTATCGCCGGAAAACCGGAACCTTGTTTCAGTTGGTATAAACTCCTAAACCTTTTTTATATCTTGTTTTTAGTACATTCTAGATTTCAAATAGGTAACCCAGAACTGTTAAAAAATGATAACAGTCGGATCTTGTTCTGGGTTTGTTTTAAGGAAGAAGATGAAGTGTTAAGATGTATATAAATATAATAAAAACCGGGTTAGACACACAGTCCAGTGGTGGACTGTGTGCAAACAATAACCAACGTCGTGGGTTCGATTTCGGTGGTGAACACCGGTCCAAAAGGTTTTAAAACTTTTTTTAAAAAAATAATTAATTTCTGAAATATTCTAATTAGTATATAAGAATAATTAAAATCAGAGATCTTACGGGTTAGACACGTAGCTCAGTTGGTAGAGCTGCGTGCACGTATACGGGAGGTCACGAGTTCGAACCTCACACGATGCCAATAATTAAGTCAGTCCGGCCGTTGACCAGTCAACCCTGAAAAAAAGAAGGGTGATTTTTTTATACTTAAAATACTCTTTTACTTTCATTAAAAATTAATTAAAAATACTTAAAAATAAGGTTTTAAAGCTTAAAAATTTGTATTAATTACCACAAAAATAGATCTAAAAATCTAATAAAAGGCATTATTAGAAATATTAATTTCAAATAGAAGATATATATTTATCGAATTATCACGTGATTATTTAGGTTAGTTTTCCCTCGTCGGTTGAATCATAAATTCGTGCGCATTCATCATCATCAAAGAACGCACCCACTGTGAGTGAATTCTTACAAATTCCCCTTTTTATTCCTGCTTTGGGGTGTATCATGTGTCGCCTTATTTATTTCGTTTATTCAAACTTGTGCTATTACCATTATATGATCTAAACGTGTGTTGTAAATGTTGTTTGTTGTGTTGTGTGTTTACATTTTGTCAAGTTGCGTGCAAATCATTCATTAGGCCCATCAGTGCCTCGTTGGAGACGAGTTGAGCATCAGGTGCCTCATTAGATCGGCTCCGTTTGATTGAGCCTTGATCTCGTTGTTCATCATTTGGTGTGTTCGTGTGCATTAATTGATATTATGTGTTTTGTGATTAAATTTACATATACGTATACTCATATGTGGTTATGCACCTTTTTATAACCAATATAACAAATTCGTTCAAATGTTTTCATAAGATTCACTCGCCAACTTTTGTTGACCCAAAACCCTATTTTACACATGATACAGGTGGACAGGTTGAAGCAAGGAACACATAGGAAATTGCCTTAGAAGAAAAATGAAGAAGTCATGAAAAATGTATTTGAACATGTTGTGCTTGTATGTTTATTGTAATTTCTTCTTTAAATAGAAATAATAAATATGAAACTTTATAGTAAATGTCATGAGCTTTGATAAAACCCCAATCATTCCCCGACTACCATTTCCGCTGCGGGTCAGGGTGTGACATAGGTAAACTAGGTTACTTTTGCGTTCGTAAGTGTGTTCTTGTATATGTGCTTTTTGTTACCTAGATAAACTAGGTTACTATTGTGCGTAGGTTTCCGTAAGGTTCAAATACAGAGTCTTTAGTCAGCTGTGAAATTTTAATATGTGTTTACGTGTCTTGATGATGGTGAATCTTATTCCCAGATCAGAGATTGTGTTTTCTGCTTATGTTTATCTTCGTACAAAATTTACATTAGCTCGTAAAAAAACTTGCATCAGTCAAAACTACCGACTCAACAATTTTTTTTACTTTTTTTACAGGTGTGTTTATAATATTTTCATCTATATTTGTGCAAAAAACTTTGGCCCACCTCGTGCGGGAACAAAAAGTTCTCACGGTTCTCACAAATTGTGGTGGTTTTCATTTGAACCAATATATATATATAGAGAGAGAGAGAGGATGGGATTATTACAGAACACTAATTATTGCGAGAACAAAAAGAACAAGCCTAAATCATTAAACTTTGGGATTTAAGGTTCATAGTTATAAAATTTTACGTTTCTGACATTCATATGTGTATTATATGTACGTAAAAACATATATTTTTACCTACACATAGCCAGCACACATGTAGATAATTTAACCTATACATAACCTACATATGTGTAGTTCATACTAAAACTGAAATTTTTTTATATTTGTTTTGAATTATGGTGTGAGAAACAATAAATCTTACATCTGTAACATTTTCATTTACTTTATAGGTTTTTAAGATTGAAAAAATGGGTGATTTATTTTGTTCTTCATGTTCTCACAATATTTAGTGGTCTCCCTATCCACTTGTAAATGGTATGAAAGTGAAATCTGAATTGTATTAATGAAAAAGTGTGTCATAACAAGAGAAGGGACCCTCTATATATAGGGAGGAAGAGGGACCAAAAATAAATAACTAATTACATGTGGGTATACCTATAATTGCATGGAAGGACACCAAGAATTGCATGCAAGGACTCTATAATTACATGTAGGGACCTCTAGTTAACAACTAGGTCCTTCTATTATTTACAATTAACACTCCTCCTCAAGTTGGAGCATAGATATTAAGCACGCCCAACTTGTTACATATGATGTCTATTTGTGTCTTTCGGAGTGGTTTTGTGAAGATCTCCACTAGTTGGAATTCCGTCCTAACATGGATTGGCTGAATCGATGGAGGGTCCTTTTGAGTACCGACTATCCGATCTCTGATTAGGTGACAATCAACCTCAGTGTGTTTAGTTCTCTCATGGAATACTTGATTTTTGGCTATATGGATAGCTGATTGATTATCACAGTACAATCGCATCAAATCTTCAAAGATAACCCCAACTTCTCTGAGAAGACGACGAACCCATATCATCTCTGATGTAACATCTGCCATAGCTCTGTACTCTGATTCAGCACTTGATCTAGATACGGTGTGTTGTTTCTTACTCTTCCAGGACACTTGGTTTCCTCCAACGAAAACACAATACCCAGTGGTAGATCGTCGGGAAATAGGGCAGCCTGCCCAATCTGCGTCTGAGAATCCAGATATACATCAATCTCCATCTTCAGTGAAAGCACCCACACGACAATGACCCTGATCAGAATATAAGATACTTAGGCCTGGTATGGCCTTGAGATATCTTAAGACACGGAGTGCAGCATCCCAATGTCCCGTGTACGGAGTGGCCATGAACTGACTTAGGACACTGACGACAAAGGAGATATCTGGTCGGGTGAAGGTTAAGTAGTTAAGTTTTCCGACCAATCGCCTATATCGCTCAGGATCTGTCATTGGACTTCTGTCCTCTAGAAGGAGCTTCCTCGTAGGAAGCATAGGACTGTCAACATGTTTGCAACCTAGTAAGCCACACTCAATTAGCATATCAAGAACATACTTTTGTTGCCAGATTAGTATTCCTTGTGGGGAGCGAGATACTTCTATGCCAAGGAAGTACCGAAGTCGACCCAAGTCGCTAATTTGAAACTGAGACTGAATGAACTGTTTGAGCTTGGTAATCCCTTATTCATCATCCCCAGTAACTATGATATCATCCACATAAACAACTAAGATGATACTTCGTCCCAGATGATGCCTGAAGAATACGGAGTGATCATATGTACTACGAACCATTCCAAATTCTCCGATAATACTAGAAAACCGACCAAACCATGCTCTGGGAGATTGTTTAAGACCATACAAAGAACGACGTGGTTTGCATACTTTGGATGCCTCCTCCTCAACAATGAACCCTGATGGCTGCTCCATATAAAACTCCTCCTCAAGAACACCATTAAGAAAGGCGTTCTTGACATCAAGCTGGTGGAGCGGCCAATGAATGAATGGCGGCAAGAGCAATACAAATACGCACAGATGGCATCTTGGCAACTAGGAGAAAGTTTTATCATAATCAATACCATAAGCCTGGGAATAACCCTTGGCGACCAAACGAGCTTTCAGACGATGCAGAGAACCATCAGGGTTAAGTTTAACTGTTAAAACCCAGCGACAACCAACAATACGCTTACCAGGAGGAAGTGGTTCAAGATCCCATGTATGATTACTCTTTAAAGCCCCAATTTCTTCTTCCATAGCTTAACGCCATCCTGGGTGAGCAAGAGTTGTCATCACATTTTTGGGAATCGGATAGGAATCATGGGAAGTGGTGAAGGCATGAGATTCTGTAGAGAGGTGAGTGTAAGCGACATAGTCTGGATAGGATAACGGGTGGTGTGTCTAAGTTCTTCTCGGAAGGCAATAGGTAAATCAGAATACGGTGCACCCGGAGGATCATAGGTGGCGGTTTCTGGTAATGGAGAGAGGGGTTCAGTGTCAGGTGGTGGAACTGTGGACGTACCAGATGTAGATGCAGGTTCGGAATCAAGAGTCTCTGACGTCGAATGCTTACCTCGCCGAGCATATGTGAAGGGTAATGGTGGAGGATCTGTCGGTAGGCCCGTAGTTGCAGGAGTTGGAACTGTGGCGTCTGCGACCAAGGGGTAGACGGAGTAGTAGACACAAGAATGAGAGGGATGATGGGGCATTCAGATAAATCGGGTTCTGGAAATAGATCGGACACGTGAGTAGAGGATGTAGGAAAGAAAGGACGTTCCTCGTGGAAGGTAACGTCTGAACTAGTAAAGTAGAGCGAATAGAAGGAATATAACACCGATAGCCTTTCTGGACACGTTAGTAACCCACAAAGATACAACAAATGGCTCTGGTATCGAGTTTAGGGGTCCCAGGATGATGATCATGAACATTTGCAAAAATCCAAAGATTTTGGTGGAAGTGGAAACATAGTACCTTTAGGAAAAAGGATAGAAAACGGGGTTTGACCATGAATGACGGGTGAGGGCATACGATTAATAAGGTAAGCGGAAGTAAGGACAACGTCTGCCCAGAAACGATGAGGAACATGAGAATGGATCATGAGAGTGTGAGTGATGTCTAAAAGATGTCGGTTCTTGCGTTCAGCGACACCATTTTGTTATGGTGTATAAACGCAAGATGACTCGTGAATAATGCCATTCGATTTTAAGTCAGAAGAAAAGTCAGTGGACAGATATTCTTTTGCATTGTCTGTACACAAGGTTTTAATTGAGGTTTGAAATTGAGTTTTGACACAAGCATGAAATTCATGAAATATTGAATATACTTCAGCACGAGATTTCATAACATAAACCCAAGTAGCACGAGAATAATCATCAAGGAAAGTAATAAAATATTCAAAACCCAAAGTTGATTTCGTAAAACATGGGCCCCAGACATCAGAATGAAAAAGTTCAAACAAAGTACTGACTCGATTAGACACTCTAGGGGGATAGGGACACCTGGTATGTTTACCAAGTTGACATGACTCGCAATGAAAATCAAAAGAAGATGGAAAATCCGGTCTCATTTGCCCCAGAACCGCTGCAGAAGGGTGACCTAGCCGGCAGTGAGCCTCCCTGATACTTGAATCACATATGTTAGCTTTAGGGTGTGACGGTAAAGACATATGGTAGAGGCCTCTGATTCAAAACCTGTGCCAATCAATCGGTTCGTCCCCAGTTCTTGAAAAATGCAGTGAGTAGGATAAAAAGTTACAGAGCAGTTATTTTGTTTGGTAATTTGACTTACCGAACAAAGGTTATCAGGGAACTTAGGAACCAACAGGACAGAAGAAAGGTTTAATTCTTTCGAATTACTGACCGATCCAATCCCATGGACTGGGCATGAGGATCCACCAGCAAGACGAACTGGTGGGGAGAACCAGTACGTAGGCTAGAAAGGAGATCTTGAATCCCAGTTATGTGATGAGTAGCTCCAGAATCAATAATCCAGGATAAGTCAAGATAAGAAAGTATACCTGAATTGACCAAGCTGGCTTATGGGCTAGGATCAGGTGACTGTGAGGCCAACAGTTGTTGAAATCTATTGAGATCCTCTTTGCTCAACGTGTAGGAAGGAGCAGTATCAGTAGTTGGGTCAAAAGATTCACCAGTAGAAGCTAGTAGGGCTTTTGGCTGAGATCCAGGGGCACGGTTTGGGCAATTATGCTTTGTATGCCCTGGCAGCTTGCAATAATGACAGTTGTTTGGGCAGTTGTAGCTTGCATGTCCAGGTTCATGACACAAGTGACATACAAGATTACTGCCATATCCTCCATTGCCTCGTCTGGTGCCTTTCTTCATATAAGAACTTTGCCCTGCACCCTTACTAACCAAGGCGGACATATCAGACGGACATGCGTCTGGACCATACATTTCTCGCAGGAGATGATATGTGGATGCCACATATGAAATAGCGGCAGAGTTGCTTAGCAACAATGGACGTGCATTGGCATACTTAGGTGATAATCCCGCTATAAACATCATAATTGGTGTTACGCTCCTCCTGAACCTTTAAATCAGTAGTCGGTGGGAAAAGAGCTCGTAACTCATCTTGAAGCTTTGAGAAACAAGTAAAGTACTCAGTGAAGGTGGAGTCACCTTGTTCAGCCCTAGTAAAGGCTTGCACAACAGAATAAGCATGAGATAAAGATTCCTTAGCTGAGAAGGATGAAAAAAGGTGATCCCACATTGCCTTTATGTAGGGAAGTTTAGAGCGATTGTGAGGATTTGTGGCTCCATGGAATTCCATAGAGTCATTTGTATCCCACTATCGTCAATACGCCATTCCCGAGGAGTCAGATCAGGGGTGGTTTTGTTCGATGGTCCTCTTTGTCCGCACTCGCAAGACCTTTTTGGACAAAGAGGCTCTATGAACTCCAGTTGCTCGAGTCTAGTTTAACGGGGATGCGTAAAACCGAGGCATAGTTGATAATGCCTCGAGCAATTTGGTTTTCCACTCTATTCTTCTTATCTCCATTATCTCCCATTTTAACAAGATATTCAAACAGAAATAAAAAAATAAAACTGAACTGGAATACGAACAAGCAAACCGAGGCAGAAAATAAAAAAAAATATTCTCGATCGAGAAACTAACTGAAGGAACTGACCGGAATGAAATTCCGACGGAGCTAGAGAAATGTGGTGGTCGGAGACGACGTCACGCGCCGTCACGCGCGGCGCGTAGGAGACGGTGGCGAAAGATGCGGCGGCGCGTGGGGATGTGTGTGAGGCGAACGGTGGTGCGGTTTTCGGTGTTTTGTAGATCGGGAGATTCCGAGCACTGTTGTTGTGGCGGTGCTAGTTTAACTCGCCGGAAAACGTGTCGGATCTGAGAAAGGATGTGACGGGTTGTGGGGGTTTTGGGTGTTGGGGCATATCTGAAGTGGGCTGAAGGAGTAGAAAAGTTGGAAGATTAAACCGAACCGATGGTGACCAAAATTTAGCGGAAATGGTCACCCGAGAAGATACTCGTGAGCTAAATAACTTTAGCCTGATACCATGTAAATGGTATGAAAGTGAAATCTGAATTGTATTAATGAAAAAGTGTGTCATAACAAGAGAAGGGACCCTCTATATATAGGGATGAAGATGGACCAAAAAGAAATAACTAATTACATGTGGGTACACTATAATTGCATGCAATGACACCTAAATTGCATGCAATCTATAATTACATGTAGGGACCTCTAGGTCCTTTTATTATTTACAATTAACACTGCTAAACTTTAATTTGGGCTATACCGAGTCTTCTTCCCTCTGGTTTCAAAGATGTAACTAAAATATGTGGTTAGAGTTAATTAAATTTGTGTTGTGAATGTGATATAAGCTCAATGTTGTCACCAAACTACAGGGAGACAAATTGTGTTTAACTCTTAACTTAATAATGTTGCTCTCTAGTGTTTAATGAATGTTTCAAATAGATTTCAGATATCAACAAACACATTGTTGCTTGCTGAAATCAGTCGATACTTGATGGTAACAAACTTGTTACCTTTTTATTGTCAGTAGCTTGTTGTTTGTTCAATTGGGTGTTTGATTAAGTTATTCAGCTCTAATTCAGTGATTCGGTTGGGGTTTGATTAAGCTTATTTCAGCTCTGATCGGCGATTTGAAGTTCTTTCTTTTATAAAAATGGATCGATATGAGCTCGCTTGGATGATATTCTAGGAGGTTTGGTTTTTATGTGACGATACTAAGGGAGGTTTGATTTTCACATAGTTCAAGATTTGCATATGTGGCAGTTTCATATCGAAAGTTGTGAATGTGTTGATTTGAGTCGTGTTTTATTTTAAACCAGTCAAATAAAAAGGTATAGCTAAAAGGGAATTGGGTCAAATCATGATTAATGGTATTAATGTTATGAAACAAACTAATTAGCAATAGAATCATGTCATATTGTCTTTGCATGCTATGTTAAGCCAAGAAGTGTCTATGATCATTTTGAGTAAAAATTTTACCTTTGTACAACGCTACAAATAGCATTATTAACATAGAATCATGTGATATGTGTCTTCAGCTACAACACGTCGTTTGTATATGTATGTGTGGATCAAATAAGTCAAGGGTCAGATTCAATCCTTGCAATCACTATTTAAAAATTTTTGTTGTTATTGTTCATATCGATCATATAGTTTTCGTTTTTTTTTTCTTATTTGCTTTACTTCCATCGTTCATTGATATTGATCTTTTGTCTTATTGATGAAAACTGGTCAGGTTGGGTATTGGGTGACAATGGTTTGGGTCATAATGGTTAATCTTTTAGTATATGTTAAAACATGTTAAAAGTAATACTAACACTCATCATTTATATGTTGTTATCCTTTTATAAGTGATTGTGTTCTAAAACTTTAGTTAAGTGTGTTTTTTATCAGGTTTATAACTTGGAGGACCTGGATGTAAAGTAATTGTCAAGTCGTGTAATAATAAAAGGTTGAGGGGTGCATGACTAAAGTTACTTATGGGTTCCATCCATCATGCTCATTTTGTTACTCGCACTTGTTCTCTGGTATTAGCACTGATCTGTGGCGATCTGAGTGCATTTTGTATGTTGTTCATGATCTCGCCTGTGAGATTGGTTTAGATCTGGTTGTACTCTTTCTTTGTATCTTTTCTTTTGTTGTATTGAGATCAACTGATTGATTAATTATTTGATCTGAACATTATTATTCATAAGATCTTACTTCGTGTAAGATCTAGGGTTTGGTTTGGGAGTTTTCTAGTTTGGGTAAATAATAAGATTTCCGTCACCGTTTTGTCGCTATTTCTGTGTATTCAATCGTGTTGTTCTTGATACCGTTAGTTTCTACATGGTATCAGAGCTTTAATAGCTCTTGATTATTGTTTCCGCTGGTATTATCTATGGTTTATTGTGTTTGAGTAGGTGTTTGTTAGGGTTTCTAGACTCAAGAAACCCTAGGAGAGAGATCTTGGGTGTGATATCAAATTAGGGTTTACGAACCCTAATTAGAGTCTGTTGGAGTTTTCTTGTGGTGCGAAGATCTGTGTTAGTCTTTGTGACTGTTCAAAGTCACAAAGCAAACTAACCAGATATTGGTATTTGTCTTCTAGTTCAGATCTTGTAACCCTAGAAGGTTACAGGTCTGATCTGCTATAGGAGGGAGTTAAACGCTTTTGTAAGGGTGTTCTAACCTTCTTCTGTTACTTTTTGTCATCACTTGTTGTGAGTCTAGGCATTAATCTGTTACCGGGGTAGTCGGACCGGCCTTGATCGAGTCTTGTTTGTGTTTCTTGTTGTGCATTGTTTTGTATACTGGTGTGAGTTGCTTCTGTGATATGCTTGTCCAGGCACCTACATAGTGACGAACCTAGAATCTGGCCTCTGTCACAGACAACAGTGTTGGTTTATTACTCATTGTTATTGTTTACTGTTGTTGTTATTGTTTCTTGTGGAATTATGAGTGACACTAGTTCTTCTGCAACCCTTATTAGTAAACTATGATATAGGTGATCCCTTATACCTTCATCCTAGTGACTCTAGTACCTTAACAATTGTTAGTATAAAATTAAAAGTCACTGAAAACTATCATGTTTGGTCTAATGCAATGAGACTTGCTTTAGAGGCTAAAATAAATATGGCTTTATAGATGGTAAGTGTGAGAAGTCAAAAGATGATGAGGTTTTAGCAAATCAATGGGATAGGTGTAATTCAGTTGTTATCACTTGGCTTTTGAATTCTATATCTAAGAGTTGTTTCTGGAACAAGTTTTTCTAAGCTTGCTCAGAAGTCTGGACTGATCTAAAAGAGTCATTTGATAAGGTGGATGGTTCTGTTGTTTATGATTTATATAAAAAGATTAATGGAATTTCTCAAAATGGAAGCATTGTTGCTGAATATTATAACAGACTGACAACAATGTGGAAACAATTTGATGCAATGGTGCATCTTCCTTCCTGTTCTTGTCAGACTGCTAAAGATTATAATGATTTTTCAACACTTATTAAATTGATGCAGTTTCTTATGGGACTGGATGATATATATCAGCCTGTAAGAACGAATTTACTAACAAGAGAACCATTCCCTTCGGTTAAGGTTGCTTTTTCTATCATATCAAGAGAGGAGTCTCATAGGTTAGTTCTGGTGGGTCAAAGAGTCAGAGTGTCTCATTTGTGTCCAAGTCTTGCCAAACTTCTGATGCTAGGAAAAGAAATACTAGAGGTACTATTCCAAATTTGAAATACTCTCATTGTAATATGATAGGTCATACAGTTGATAGGTGTTTTGAGATAATTGGTTGTCCTCCTGGTGTTAGGAGAAGACCAAGAGGGCAGGTTGCTAAGTCTAATATGTCAAACATAATAATAATAATAATAATAATAATAATAATAATAATAATAATAATAATAATAATAATAATAATAATAATAATAATAATAATAAGTCTAGTGTTACAGCTGGTTCCTCAAATTCAGTGGTTCTTCTGAGCAGATTTCCAAGTTGTTGAGTTTAGTTGGTGAGAAATCTGGTGGTGAGAGTCTAACTCAAATGTGGGAGTGAGTCATCTGTCACAGGTGGTTTTACTACTGGGTTTGTTAGTTTTTTCCAGTTCTAGTGTGTTTGGTTTTGAGTATAATTGGATTGTTGATTCTGGTGCGAATCAACATATGGTGAAGTCTGATAGAGATATGTTTGATTTAGTTGATGTGTCTGATTTTGATTTAAAAGTCAGCCATCCTAATGGCACTAATGTCAAAGTTTTTAAAATTGGTAAGCTAAAATTAGTTGATGGTATAGTTTTAGAAGATGTCTTCTATGTTCCTGAATACAGTTAAACTTGTTGTCTGTGTTTAGGTTAGCTAAAGATAATAAGATAGCTGTTGTATATAATGAAACTAATTGTCTATTACAGGATTTGAGATCAAAGAGAGTCCTGGTGACGGTAGTCAGGGCAATGGGTTGTATTTTGTTGGAAAAAGTGGTAATTTTGTGAGCATGTGCTATAATAGTTTTTAAAGTCTAATGTGTGGCACAGTAGGTTAGGTTATCCGTCTGATCAGGTTCTGGCTGTGTTAAAAGGAAGTCTGGATATTAAAAATGTTGATCATGGACCTTGTGAGATCTGCCATAAGGAAAAACAAGTAAGGGTCCCTTTCCCTTTAAGTGAACACAAAACAAAAGATATAGGTGATATTGTTCATTTAGATCTATGGGGTCCATATAAAGTGTCTAGTTTTGAAGGAATCATGTATTTTTTAACTGTTGTTGATGATTTTTCAAGGACAGTATGGTGTTATCTTTTAAAGAATAAGATGGAAGTTTTTGAAAACTTAACTAGCTTTTATGAATTAGTGTTGACTCAGTTTAAGAAAAAAGTAAAGGTGTTCAGAGTGATAATGGTACTGAATTTGTCAATAATCAAATGGGTAGTTTTTTTAAAACCAAATGTATTATACATCAGACTACATGTTCTTATACACCAACAGAATGGTGTAGTGGAACGAAAACACAGGCATCTTCTTAATATAGCCAGAGCTTTGATGTTTTAGGGTGGTCTACCACTGAAATTTTGGTCTGATTGCATTCTAACTGTTGTTTACCTGATTAACAGGTTACCTTCCTCTGTGTTATTAGGTAAAAGTCCTTATGAAGTTGTGTTTGGTTTTTCACCCTCTTTAGTTCATCTTAGAAACTTTGGGTGTTTGTGTTTTAGTACTATTTTAGATGAATCAGATAAATTCACTTATCATGCTGATAAGTGTGTGTTAATTGGGTATTCAAATGTGAAGAAGGGATAAAACTGTGGAGTTTAGATATAAGAAAGTATTTTTCTCAAGAGATGTGAAATTTTATGAAGATGTTTACCCTTTTAAAGTAAAACAGTTTGCTAATCAAGATGTTTTTGATAAAAACTTAAATCATGTTACATTTTTTTACTGTTATGAGACAGAAACACCTAAGTTTCTCCAACACCCAACGATGAAGAGGGTAATAATGGCTCACATGGTACTCTCAGTGATGTGCAGCCATTAGAACCCTCAACATCTGCCACTACCAGTACTGTTGATCATGGTCAACAGACTTCAACTGGACCTGTAGGTAGTAGTGATCATGGTCCTAATGGCGAGGCAGAGGACAGTGAGGTACCAAATAATGAGACCACCCTATCTGAGGGTACTTTTGTAAATCTTAGAAGGTCTACTAGGACTTCTGTTGTTCCAAAAAATTTTGAGGAATTTATGTTAGATGGAAAGGTAAAGTATGGGATAGATAGAACTGTTAACTATGCCTGCTTGTCTAGTGATAACTTGTGTTTTGTGAGTACCTTAAATAAGACAATTGAACCTGTTAGTTATGGTGAGGCTGTTAGAGACCCTAGGTGGGTCGAAGCAATGAATAAAGAGATGGAGGCATTGTTTAGGAACAATACTTGGACATTAGTTGATTTGCCTCCTGGTAGAAAGCCTATAGGCTGCAAATGGGTATACAAAGTTAAATACAAGTCAAGTGGTGAAGTAGAGAGGTTTAAGGATAGGTTAGTAGCCAAAGGGTTTAATCAAAGGGAAGGTCTTGACTTTGGTGAGACTTTCTCTCCAGTTGTGAAAATGGTAACAGTGAGGTGTATTGTTGCACTTGCTGTTCAACATGACTGGCCTCTGTTTCAACTTGACATTAACAATGCTTTTTTATATGGCACCCTATTAATGAAGATGTGTATACGTGTTTGCCTCAAGGTTACTATTCTCATGTTGAAACAAAGGTTTGTAAACTAATCAAGTCCTTGTATGGCTTAAAACAGGCCCTAGGACATGGAATGAAAAGTTAACTGATGTATTAATAGTTGTGGTTTTGTTCAGAGTAAATGCGATCATTCTATGTATGTGTTGTCAAGAAATGGTGTGTTTGTGGTCTTATTGGTGTATGTGGATGATATTGTTGTTACTGGAAACTGTATGGAAGAAATTAATAAAGTCAAAACTGTTTTAAGCAATAATTTTCAAATTAAAGACTTAGGAAAACTTAAGTATTTTCTAGGGATTGAAGTTTTGTATGATAAGTCTGGCATTTGTATGAATCAAAGAAAATATCATTTGGAGTTGCTTAGTGAGTTTGGTTAGTTGGGATGTAAACCAGTTAACACTCCAATTGAACAAAGTTATCTAGTTACATCAAAAATAACTAAAACTCAACAGTTTTTCACAGAATATTACTGGTTTCCAAAAGCTTGTTGGAAAATTGATTTATTTGTCATTAACTAGGCCAGATATCAGTTATGTTGTACAGTTTTTAAGTCAGTTTATGCACAAACCAACTGAAATACATTTGCAGATTGCGTTAAGGTTGTTAAGATATCTTAAGTCTAGTCCTGGGAGTGGTTTGTTGTTTAGGAAAGGTGAAAACCTTTCTTTAGTTGGTTATGTTGATTCTGATTGGGCAAATTGTTTGTCCACTAGGAAATCTGTGACTGGGTTTTGTATTTACTTGGGAAATTCACTTGTTTCTTGGAAAAGCAAGAAACGAAATACAGTGTCAAGATCAACTGGAGAGGCTGAATATCGAGCAATGTGCTCAGCAACATGTGAGATTATGTGGTTGCTGAATTTACTAAGAGAAGTTCATATTAATTGTGGTTTACATGTGAAATTATAATGTGACAGTAAGGCTGCTATATCTATAGCAGCTAATCCTGTTTTTCATGAACGGACTAAACACTTTGAAGTAGATCTACATTTTTTGCATAAAAAGGTAGCAACTGGTATTATTGAAACTGCTAAGGTTGACTTTGAGAGTCAACCAGCAGATGGGTTCACAAAAGGTTTAAGTGTTACACAACATAAACTGTTTTGTGATAAGTTAAATCTTGTGAACTGGTTTTCACATATAAATGAAGGGGGATGTTAAAACATGTTAAAAGTAATACATAACACTCATCATTTATATGTTGTTATCCTTTTATAAGTGATTGTGTTCTAAAACTTTAGTTAAGTGTGTTTTTTTATCAGGTTTATAACTTGGAGGACCTGGATGTAAAGTAATTGTCAAGTCGGTGTAATAATAAAAGGTTGAGGGGTGCAAAGTGTACTTATGGAAGATACTGGTATAAAAGAGGAAACCCTAGTTTCCAGATCCATCCATCTGCTCATTTTGTTACTCGCACTTGTTCTCTGGTATTAGCACTGATCTGTGGCGATCTGAGGGGCATTTTGTAAGTTGTTCATCATCTCGCCTGTGAGATTGGTTTAGATCTGGTTGTACTCTTTCATTGTATCTTTTCTTTTGTTGTATTGAGATCAACGGATTGATTAATCAGTTGATCTGAACATTATTGTTCATAAGATCTTACTTCATGTACGATCTAGGGTTTGGTTTGGGAGTTTTCTGGTTTGGGTAAATAATAAGATTTCCGTCATCGTTTTATCACTATTTATGTGTATTCAATCTTGTTGTTCTTGATACCGTTAGTTTCTACAGTATATATCAAAATCGGTCAGGTCGGGCAATCGGAATTTAACAACGAACATGAGTAATATAATTAAGAAAATATAATATTTTGATTTACATTGACAAGAATTATGGTGGAGTTAAGTCAGATTTGCAATCATCCAACAGCAAAAATATAATATTTGGGTTGTGAAATGAGTAATGTAATTAGACAAATTAAGTTAGTGGATCTGACTATAAGCTTGTCAAAGCATTGTAAGGGTGAATTGCTAATATTTACCAAGTTAAACTCAAAATTTAAAACTCTTATTCATTTTGGTCATAATCAAGGGCGTAGCTTAGAAGGGGGAGGGGGCAACCTCCCAAACTTTTGACTTAGTAGTGTTATATATGTAGCTTTCGTATAGAAATTTTTGGGTATATACGTTTTCGACCCCCCATCGAAAATCTCAAGCTTCGCCACTGGTCTGGTCATAATTAATGTGTTGTTTCATGGTTCCCAGTTATAAGGTTTGAAAAACTAAATTTAACTAAAAGAGACTTCAACTTAATGCTGCATACATATGTCCGGACATACAAACACACTATTGAAATTTTACAAAATTTTCATTTGCGTGAGTAATGAAAATACATATTAATTTCAGATTGCATACAACCAATAGAAACTTGTCAAATTTGGTATATCAAAGACTCAATTCACTAAATCTTGAAGGTTTATGCATAAACAAACTGAAACAAAATGAACAATTACACTCAATCCTTCCTAGAGATAATCAATACTATGATATGAGACTCATACAAACGATTTAACGGTCACAGAACTGATCTAACAAAATACTACAAGATCAAGAAGCCCTAAACCAATCTATGAAACCCTAATTGCAACTGACCAGAATAAAAGTACCAGTGAAATATCTTCACTAAAGATGAATTCTACTAGGACCATGCAATTCACACACCCATCACTTGTTTTCACACCCTTCAGCGCTGAGCTTTGGCAAGCTCCGCGCTTCTGGGTAATACTAGTGTTGGCCCAGCGTTTTGGGTAATACTCGGCGTTTGGGTGGTTTTTAATATTTTTAAATTTGATTATAATTCAAAAACGCACCTATACTCATTTTATGAGGTATAATGGTCTATACGGCACGTTCTGGATAAATTCGGTTACGTGTATTGTGTATTCCATGATTTCATGTGATTATGTTTGATTTCACTTGTAGTCCAACGTGCCGTTTTGTATGTATACGCGTCTACCAGATCAGTACTTGACGTATTTTGTCACGAAATGTCGTATTATGACGTGTAATGTCACTATTGTTCCGTGCTCTCGCATATTTTGGCCGTACGGGTCGTGTCGATGACATTCGGTATCATGACGTTTATTGTTTGTAAGTATCGTATAAGTGCGTAGATTGTTGTTATTGCATATTATGTTTCTATTGGTCGTATTATGTCGTATTTTTTCGTACGGTCGTGTCGGTGACATTCAGTGTTCGGTGATACACCCCGGTTATAAACATGGTAAGGGTGATACACTCGGTTATAAACTTAGTCGACATTTTAGTTTATTGAGATTTAGGATTTGACTACAAGCTAAAAAGAAACTTAAAAGGGAGTTAACTCCCTTTTTAACCTGAGTGTATCACCCTACCCAAGATTTATAACTCAAGTGTATCACCGAACACCGAATATCACCGACACGACCCTACGTCCAAAATACACAATAGTACGAACAATAGTGATAATACTCGTCAAAACGAAATTTAATGACAAAATACGTCAAGTACTGATCCGGTAGGACGCGTATACATACAAAATGGCATGTTGGACTACAAGTGAAATCAAAACAGAATCACATGAAATCATGGAGTACGCAATACACATAACGAAACTTATCCGAACGTGTCGTCAAGACCGAATACTTCATAAAATGACGTGTAATAACATAAAACGTCAAAATTCGACAAGTAAAGTGTGTTTTTGAATTAAAATCAAATTTAAAAAATTAAAAATCACCCAAACGAGTTGTGGCCAAACCGCTGAGTATTACCCTGAAGCGCTGCCAAAGCTCAGCGCTGAGTATTACCCAAAACGCTGAAGCGCTTCAGATGTCAAAATAGACAAAAAGGTGTGTGAATAGACGGGGCATTCTACTAACTGAAGTTTGTAGGGACTCTTATATAGCAGCTGCATACAATTGCCCTATGCCCATCCAGTCACCAGTGTTCTTATCCAGCCCAATACGACATGGCCCATCAGCATCAACTTGACCCATCAGCATCTTATTTAACCCAGCATCCAGCAGCAGTCCACTATCATCCATTATTCCAGACCAACACGAAAGTCATGAATTATAAAAAAAACAAAACAAAAAACTATTACTATATATAGCTTAAACGTAATGTCGGTGAATTTACAAGTTATGCCGTCATACTTATTTACAACTTATGCCCTCCTACTTTTTTTTCTATTGGCCCTTCAAGTTTCATATATGTTTGCTTTAGCCTTCATCTCAGCAAATAACTACAAAAGTAAATAACAAACAAAACTACAAACGTAAATAATAACTAAGGTTTCTCTGTGTTTTATATTCTAATAATAATAATAATATTTTTAATACATTAAGACAGAATACATATAGCATTGCTCCATACATTTTACCTTTATATTTACATTACTACCTTGAGTGAGTGAAAAATACTAATTTTCATGTATGTATTTTTATGTGCGTGTTGACGTAAATTTGATTTGTTCTATGTTTTAATGTAAAATATAATACGTAAATTTTGTACTTAATCAGTTGAGTCAAATTGTGTTTTTCTTTTTTCCTTTTTTTAAAGCTCTAATTAATCCATTTTGATTAGACATGTCAAATTTTCCTTTATACCGTTACGTTTTCTATGTATGAGTCAGATCACATGTAATACGTTATGACTATATGATATAAGTTCGATTTACTTTACGAAATTGAGTTCAATCGCGTACGTTAAAACACGCGTTTTCATATGGTTAACGAATCACATAACGCTTGAACTAATCCATTCGATATTTGCAATGGACCCGCGCCGCAACGCACGCGGATCTTATTGCTAGTATATATTAAAACCCTATGCCGGTGTTTTTTCTTTTTTTTTTACTTTTAACATTGCTAATTTTTGTGTGACTTTTTTCCTTTTTTAAAGATTTTCGCAACGTAATATTATTTTAAATTTCATATGAACTATCATAAGTAGGTTATTTTGTTTACGTTCTAAACCTGTAACAAACTGAACCGATAAATTTAATGTGACTTCCGAACATGCTGTCGCGACGTGATTTTTATATCTGCGTGATTTGTTCATTTCTATCTACGTTCGAACCCGTCGCGTAGCGCGAGTGACAACCCACTAGTATAGTATAAAAATGAAATAATATGATATAATGAAATAATATGACTATTAATTTTTATAATCTCCCCCCCCCCCCCCCTTACACAACAGTTCATAACCGCAACTTGTTTTTTTCCTTCAGATTTAATACCAATAGCTCATAATGCTTAGCCATGCTCATGCCAATCCAACCCTCGTAACAAAACCAAAACAACCAATATTATAAAAAATAGGAAAACTCCATAGAATGGTAACTAAGTTTCCTTATTGTTTTATATTTTTTTTTCTCACTAAACTTACTCAACTTTGATTTAGCGTTTTAATCTTATGTAATTATTAGGTTACTAGGTTACCTTGATGACATGTCATTTTTTGGTTATTATGTGGAATTGATATGGATTTTTTAATTATTGTTTTACGCTTATAAGTAAATAATTAATCAATAAAATTAGGGTGGCAAAAGTGATGGGTTAGATGGGTTTGGGTCATGGGTTAGAATGGGTTTGAGTTAGAATAGGTTTTTAAGAAAAAGGTTATAATGGGTATGGTTATGATAGGTATAGGTTACGATGGGTTTGGGTAAAGATGGGTTTATCAAAGATTTAAGATGAGTTTGGGTAAATATTCAAAAAAAAATTTCTAAAAAATCAATTTTTTTTTTAAAAAGTCCAAAAAATTCTAAAAATAAAAACCTTAAAAAATAAAAAAATATATATAAAAATCAAAAAATTCAAAAAAAATTCAAAAAAACCCAAAAAATCCAAAAAATTCTAAAAATTAAAATTAAAAAAATCAAAAAAAATCTAAAATTTAATAAAAAAATAATAAAAAATTAAAATAAATCAAAAAAATTAAAAATAAAAAATTTAAAAAATCAAAAAAATCAAAAAAATTCAAAAAAAAAATCAAAAAAGATAAAAAAAATTATAAAATTCAAAAAATCAGAAATTCTAAAAATAAAAATTTCAAAAAAAGAAATATTCTAAAATTTAAAAATTAAAAAATCTAAATTAAAAAAATCTAA
Organism: Scalesia atractyloides; assembly: GCA_947069175.1. Taxonomy (NCBI): domain Eukaryota; kingdom Viridiplantae; phylum Streptophyta; class Magnoliopsida; order Asterales; family Asteraceae; genus Scalesia; species Scalesia atractyloides. The sequence continues at coordinate 95,964,503 of CAMTDV010000005.1, read as the reverse complement.
AATTCAAAAGTTACTTTTTGGATTTTTTTTTGAATTTTTAGAATTTTTTGTTTTTTTGAGTTTTTTTGAATTTTTTGAATTTTTGTGTTTTTTTTATTTTTATGATTTTTGTGATTTTAGAAAAATTTTGATCTGTGTAGAATTTTTTATTTCTTTTTGGATTTTATTTGTTTTTTTTTTTTTTGAATTATTTTGATATTCTTACAGTTTTTTTATTTTTATAATTTTTTAAATTTTTTGAATTGTTTTAAATTTTTTGGATTTTTGTATTTTTTGAAATTTTGTACTTTTTATAATTTTTTTGGTTTTTTGATTTTTTAATTTATATATATGTTTTTTATTTTTAGAAATATTTTGATGTTTTTAGAATTTTTTGGATTTTTTGATTTTTTTTTTTTTTTGAATTTTTAGAATTTTTTTGAATTTGTTTACAGTTCTTTTATTTTTAGATTTTTTTTGAATCTTTCGAATTTTTTGAATTTTTTGATTGTTTTTGAACTTTAAAATTTTTTTGAATTTTTGAATTTTTATAATTTTTTGAGTTTTTTATAATTATTTTTATTTTTTTTGAATTTTTATATTTTTTTTATTTTTTTGAATTTTTTGAATTTTTTTGAATTTTTTTGATTTGTGTATTTTTTTTTATTTTTAGAATTTTTTTATTTTTTTTACTTTTAGAACTTTTTTGAGTTTTAGTATTTTTTGAAATTTTTTTTTTGAATTTTTTTTTATTTTTTTGAAATTATTTGATTTTTCCAAATTTTATTATTTTTATTTTTAAATTTTTTTTGACTTTTTTGTATTTTTTTTAATTTTATTGATTTTTTTGAAATTTTTTGATTTTTTTTAAAAGTATTCTGATTTTTTCGTAATTTTTAGTTTTTTTTTTTTTTATATTTTGTTTACATCTACGAACACTTGAATAAGATTAAGAATCTGATGAATTGACGATGCTTTTATTAGAGTTATCTATTTACCTATCTTAATACCCATTCTAACCCACAATTATTTTTAATAGATATCTTACAACCCATCCTGACCCAACATTAATTATTTTCCCAACCCATCCTGGCCCATCTTCATTTTTAAAATGACCCAAAATACCCAAATGGGTTTTTATTGCCAGGTCTAAATAAAATTAAAAATAAAAAAATACACTTAGACAATACAAAACAGGAAACATCATCGTAGTCAAGAATCATCTATTCAAACTGGAAGATGAACAACGAGGATAAGAAACTAGAACCATACAACAGTGGAAGAATTCTAGCTACCAAATCAAGAACCTAGAAACAATAAATGTTATTGCTCAACCACTAAATCGTGTAGAGTATGCCTTGGCGACATCCATGGACTTAACAATTTTCTGGCGAGCATGTTTCGTGACGTTCAATAAAGATCTTTAATACTCCGGGCGTCTCTTCGTAAATAAACCCACTGATAAATGTAACGCCATATCACTTGGGAAGACGCTTATCATCGGCTTCGCGAGACTATTGTCCCCGGGAACTTACCTTTCCGATGACTCTTAGCTTCCCCTTTCCTATTCTTGACGACCTCGGGAGAAAGGAAATGGGTTTCGGCCGGGAACAATGTGAGGGGAGGAGATGAGGTCTGCCCTACGGGTAATTGGTTTAAGAGGGATCGCCGGAAAAAAAAAACAAAGTCGCCGGAGAATATGTCCATCGTTTGGCCAGTAAACTTATTTAACCAGGAAGAAGGAAGTGTGGGTTATTTAAAATGTTATATTGTTTAAATCCACATCAGTAATTTTAATTCCACATCAACAATAAAAATTAAAATAGAAAATGCAACCTGACACGTCATCAAATTAACCTGATAACCTGGTAATTGCATAATATTGATATAACAAATATAAGTTGGATGACTTTAGAAAAACAAAAAAGTTTAAGTGACTTTTATGGAACAAATTTAAAACTTAATTATTATTCTATAAAGTAACCCCTAAAAAATAATGTCATAATACTAGGGGAAAGATCACATACAAATAAACTTAACATACAAACTGAAGAAAAGGACCAAAAAAACGCGGTGGCATTTTCGTAAATATCAGTAACTATCAAAATTACCCTACAAATGATCTTGTAGAGTAATTTTGATCTTTTGTAGAGTAATTTTATAAAATGTTCTTATAGAGTAATTTTGTAAAATGTTCTTGTAGAGTAATTTTGTAAAATAATCATGTAGAGTAATTTTGTTAGCATTTAGTTATGAGGGGTTTAGATTCATGGTTTAGTTTTTAGCTTTTAGTTTTGGGATAGGTTTTTTTTTTTTTTTTTTTGGGGGGGGGGGGGGGGGGGGGGGGGGGTTAGGTTTTTTGGGGTCTTTTTTGTTAGATATAGTTTTTTTTTTATCAAAATTACTCTACAAGAATATTTTACAAAATTACTCTACAAGATCAAAATTACTTTATACGAACATTTTACAAAATTACTCTACAGTATCATTTGTAGGGTAATTTTGATAGGGACTGATATTTACGAAAATGTCACCGCGTTTTTTTGTCTTTTCCTTCAGTTTGTATGTTTTGTATGTTAAATTTATTTGTATAATAACTTTCCCTCTTAATACAATAAGTATTATTGTGAATAAATCTTTGTTGTTTGAATTGATATTATACAACCGACTTGATTGAAGATGTCCATATTTTTAACGCCCCCTTAGTTGTACAACCAAATATATCAAACATTCCCAACAAACCACAAATTGAATCATGTTATAATTAATAACTAAACCCTTTTTTTAAAACGTCAGCTATTTGATTTTTGAACTGACCCTAACAGCTAATATTCAATCACTGTCAAAATGTTTTGTTTTGTTTTGTTATGAAACATAGGATTTTCTACAATTAATAGCGCAGTTGTGTTCAGGGGCGAAGCTTAGAAGGGGCGCCCGACCCCTCCGAATTTTTCGCTCAGTAGTGTTATATATATAGCTTTCGTATAGAAATTTTTGGGTATATACATTTTCGAACCTCCGGTTCTATAGAAATTTTTTGGTATATACGTATCTGACCTCCTCGTATAATATCTCAAGCTTCGCCACTGGCTGTATTATCACATAAACATGCATGCAAATTGATCTAGACCATTCAATTCATTAAGGACATAAACCAGCCACTGAACTTCAAAAAACAACATCACACAAGACACAACTCAGACCATTATAGATCTTCAAAAATGAACATTTTACAACATCAAAGCTGATCTAAATCAGCTAAAACACTCAACAGCCATTACATTAAGTTTAAACATGCCATTTTGGGCATATCCCTTTCCAACAAACATACCACGCTTACTTAAAACAAACTGATCACTCTCAAAAACCAAACGAAAACCAAACTTGTTAAGCATCCAACCCGACACAAGACTTTTGCGCAGGTCAGGAACATAAAGCACATTCTTCAAAGTGAGCTCTTTCACAGAAGTCCACTTTAAGATCACATCACCTTCTCCCTTGATATCAACTGTAGCAGCATTCCCCATGTACAGATTCTCTTCTCCCACCACCTCTTTAAACGTATTAAAGAGGCTCTTGTCTGGGCAGACATGGCAGGTTGCCCCAGTATCAACCCACTACCCTTTTGGCTCATTAGCCACCAAATTTACCTCCTCCATCATGGCAGTGAGGTCTGAAATCATGGCCACTAAAGGCATACCATCATCATCAACCTTAAGATCCGTGTCACGCTTAGGCTCTTTGCATGGGTCAGCACAGTGACCAGTTAGTCCACAGTTGTAACACTTCCCTTTAAAGGGACCAACCTTCTTCTTCATACCACCTTTCTTTGGCCCAAGGTCAACACCTTTGTTCTTTCCCTTGCCATTGAACTTGTGGCCTTTGTTACCCTTGTGACCCCTTGAGGATTGACCATGTTCCACAAGGTTTGCTTTTGCTGAAGCTTCAACTTGACTTCCTTTGTGTGACAGCCTATTGTCTTCCTCAATACGAAGACGAACAACAAGGTCTTCAATTGTCATTTTCTTTCGCTTATGCTTAAGGTAATTCTTGAAGTCCACCCAACTAGGAGGCAACTTTTCAACAATTGTTGCCACTTGGAATGTTTCACTAAGATTCATTCCTTCAGACAAAATGTCACTAAGAATAATCTACAATTCTTGAACTTGACTCATAACAGTTTTTGAGTCAATCATTTTATAGTCCAAAATCTTGCCACAACAAACTTCTTTGTACCGGCATCCTCGGTCTTGTATTTGCGTTCCAATGACTCCCATAATTCTTTTGTAGTTGGAACCTTGAAATACACATTATACAATGCATCCGAAAGGCCATTCAACACATAGTTGCGGTATAGGTACTCTGAATGTTTCCATGCATTAACTGCACTCACAGATTGGGCATCACTAGTCCCTTCTGCAAGAACATGAGGTGTCTTAGTTAAGAACCTCGCAAGGTTCAAGGTGGTCAGATAAAACAACATTTTCTGTTGCCACATCTTAAAGTTCAAGCCAGTGAACTTTTCTGGCTTCTCAGCATGATTAGCCACAGCTTGGGTACAAACTAATGGTCCCATGGTGGTTGATGTGGATCCAACAGTGGTTGATGTGGTTGCTGAAACAGTAGCCATTTCTGAAACAAGAGACAAAAAATTAGTGAAGGCAGAAATAAATTGATTTACATAAAACCAATGTAAACTACAAAAGTTTGCTAAAAATTTATAAAAACATTTAAAAACCAAAATAGTGAATGGGTTTTTAAAATCTGTTTTAAGTTTGTAGGACAACCGTTCACAAACAAATAAAATAAAAATTTATTAATATATTATGATTACAATACATAAAGAAGAACTACATCAAACTGAAAGGAATTACAATACAAAAAATATAAACTTAACCAAGAACAGATTACAAAGAAAAGTAAATGGAAAACATAAACAATGGTGACTGAGGCACATGAAGATCACGCTTCCCTTAAAACAGATTTTGGGCCACCCAGGTGAACCCGTCTATTTCCCAGGGTACAACAGCCTAAGCAGATTGTACTGTCGGGATTAGCCTAGCACCCGAAAGTATACCTGAAACAAGAGAGCGCAAAGATGCAAAGTTAGGGAACTCGTTTGATGTGTGTGTTGTATGAACCATACGATTTCTGTGTTCTGTGTATCAAAACAAAGCACAAAGCTTTGTATTTATACTGATTAAAATTCAAAATGATGAGTCTCTATTGAATACACAATTCAATAAAATTAAACTCTAGAATTCAATAGCACAATGAATTCTAAAACTTATAAAACTGAATTCTAGAATTCAATGGCACAATAAATTTAGTAACTTAATCATTTGACTCTTAGAAACTTGAAAAGTCTCTAGCTGACAACCCAAGCCAAGACACATCTAAAAATACTAAAGGCGGGTCCAAGCGGCTCGCGGCGATGCGAGCGTGCGAAGTGCGCCATCAAAGCGTCACATTGCATAATCGCCCTCGTTCCGGTCCCGGTCCCGTGCCCGGCGCGGGCGCGTGTCGGGTGCGTCGCACCCTCCTGGCTGCCACTGGGTGTGAGTTGTCACACAAGAATACATTCGTCTAGAGAATTCTAATTATAAATCCACAAAAGATTTATCTCTCCATCAATGTGGAACAAACACAACTTCCCACACATTAAAGTTCCAACACACAATTAAAGCTTATAATCTCTCATTCATTTGCTTTAATCACTAAATAAATATTATATTAATAATTAATATAATATCATTTTTCATTAATATCCAACATCTCTTACCACCACCTTCATCTACACTGATGTGTTGTTTGGAACTGTTAGATGTAAAAATGGTAATGAAGCACAAAAAGCGAAAATATAGAAAAAGCAGAAGAAAACACAGAGAAGGAGATTACTCTCAAAATCATTCGCTATCTCTTGTCTCCTTCATCAGATCGTTTTAAGTACAACCATGATAATAAACAGTTACAAAATAGACCCTTGACAATACAACAATTACATTATAGACCCTCTACTTATTATCTAATGTAACAAGAACCCGCTTAATTCAACCTCAGCCGGTGATCGGTGATGTTGAGGTATCCCACCATCGGCCCATAGTCTGTATTTGTACGTCCCAATTGTTTTTTTCCGCACGTTTTACACCTCAATTATTTCTATATCAAATTTCAGAAATGATACCGACAGTCTCTAGAGTTTTAAAATTGACATCTACACCCCTATATTTTCTTAAAAGTTTATAAAATGTCATTTTACTCCCTTAAGTTGTAACTTTTAAATTTTCCCTCAACATTTTTTTTCTTTAGCTTAAAAGGAAAAAAAATTATTTTCTCACGTAGTTATTTTTATGTACATGCTGTATAAATTAACGCTTCGTTGTAAATTTTTTCGGAAATGAGTGGGTTTAAATATAATGTGTTTTCATGCTTATCTTTATGTGCATTTTCAGTTGATATACGTTTTAACATTTTAATGTATATGTCGGTATAAATTCACGTTTCAACGAAAATGATATAAATTCATGTTTCCACATAATTTTTTTCGAAAACAAGTCTGGTCAAATATAATATGCTTTCATGCTTATTTATGTGTACATCTTCGGTTGGTCTACGTTTTGACGTAAGTTTGTTCGGAAACGAGTGAGGTCAAATATAATATATTTTCATTCGAATGTATAAAATACGAGTTATTGTACGTTTTGACCCCGCTAAGTCTTGATGCAAATGTTAGCGTGGTATGTGGTTAGGTGAAACCCTCACTTAACAAACCAACCCGTATTCGATTCCGTTTCTTTTGTAATCGTAATGCTTTAGATCGATTACATCTAAACACACTAAGGTTAACTGACATAGTTTTTCTTATGGACAATCGTATCAAGAATCGGCTATCAACTATCAACCTAGCTTACATACGGCCATTAACTATCAACCTAGCTTACATATGGCCATTAATTTATATCAAATTGTGATCATTAATCAAACACCCAACCTATCTTATACAAAGGGAAATGTTTCACTAAAAAGTGGGTTTTGCCTAAGAAGAATTATAAAGATGACATGTGGCACTTCTTATAAGTAGGAAGGAATGACATTTTGTTACTAAAACATTTTGGACCTTTAAGTAGGAGTGTGAAGATTAAATGTGGTATTCCTTTTGTTTTCTCGAAAATACAACAAAAAGGTCTAATACAAAAAATTACAGCACAAAAAATCTAGTAAAAAAATATAGCACAAAAATTGTAACATCCAGTATTTTTATATATACTTGTCATTTGGTTTTTTTTTTCCTCTTTACCTGTACCCCTATTTTAATCAATAAAACAACATTAGGATTTTATTTTTACCATTGCTATTACATTTATAAACTCAGTTAATTATATTATCTTATAGAAGAACAAATAAAAACAATATTTGTAGTAGTAATAATAATTGTTATACAAGTAGTTAGTGAGTTAGAATACTTTCGAGTTAATTATAAATCTTAATAAACCATCGGGTTTAAGTTATAATATGTAAAGACATATGAGGCCAAAATGAAAAATACAATAGTCAATAGCATCTAATATATATTGTTATAGACTATGTTGTCGGAAGTTTTGCGGCAAAGAATTTTGTATAGATTAACAAATGTTTTATAGGAATACACCACAAGATCGAACCGCACTTTTTTAAAGATATAGACTATAAAGTCGAAATCAGAAAATTTAATTTTAGAATTTGAAGAGCTGAAATTCAGTATCCATATAATATAATAAATGAGATGCGTTTTGAGACATGTAGCGTGTTATTGGGGAGCCTCAAGGTTATGTTGGGCTGGAATGAATATCCTTCACTTAAACTATTTTTATGCGGATCTATATAAAAGGAAACACCTCAATTATTAACACCACTTTCTCCACCTCATTTTCTCTAAACCCTAACCGTCTCCATCCTTTCCTTCTTCATTCGGTTCGTCGTAGAATGTCATCGGTATGTTTGAATGTTTATCGATGATCCGTGCTTAAACAAAGATACTGATGTTTGCTTTGATTTTGTTTTTGTTGTTGCTATGTAAATCCTAAATATCGATGCATGTGCGATGTGGTTGATGTTCACGGAGATTCTATAATTTTAATCTAAGGTATGTTGATTCTTTTGGTGTTTATTTACCTTTATGTGTTAATCGAAGTTATTAATCTTTTTTTTCGTTAATTTCTAATCATTAAAATTCGATCTACATGGTTCTTTTCACTCCGGTTCTCCAATCCTAATAAAAGGTATGTTTACTTTTGTTAATTTTATGTTTTATTGTTAACATTGTATTAATTTTGTGTTTTTTTTTCAGTTTATATAACTTCTTTAGAAATATGTTCATCTTTATCTTGTTCATCACCAAATAGCTTCATCATCGATTCAGGTATTTTTGTATATGTTCTTTCTTTGATGTGTTATATTAACGTCCAAGATTGACTCAATTTTATAAAATATTTAAAGTTTTTGGTATTGACTTTAAAAACAGATATGAAGATGAAGGTATTTGATAAAATTTTATGTAGTCTATTTTTTCCCGATTTTAGTTGATAGTGTTTAGTACTAAACAAGTTGTTATTTGGATTATATATATTTTGTTATCTATATGTAAATAATATAATTTTTAAATAATTATATTTTTTATGTTTTATAATAATAACAATAACAATATTTCTATCTTAGATTTTTCAATCTTTTATCTATGTTTGTAAAAGATTATTGTATGGTATAATTAGATTTTCTTTTTTTATTAAAAGATTATTGTATATTATTAAATTGACTAAATAATTATCATGTTTAATTATATATATTTTTGAAATTTTAAAAATTTAGATTTCCTTTTTTGTAAAAGATTATTGCATATTTATTGCATTGACTAAATAATTACCACATTCAATTATGTAATTTTAAAATTTGAAATATGATTATTTATGGCCAATTTAATTTGTAATTATTATTTATTAACCTCCTAATTTAATGACCTAATAACCAAAACTTATTTTATTTGTTTATTGTTGCATATAAAAGATTTAGTTATGGAGGTATGTAATTGTGGAACAAATTAAGACCAATCAAGTTATTATTTTACTAACTTTTAATTTTAAAGTATAGATTATTTTATTGAATAATTTTATTTGTTAAGCATTGTCTAAATTATTACCTTATTCAGTTATGTATATTTTCTAATTTGAAATATGTTTATTTATAGTGGATTTCTAAATCAATTTTAATTATTCTTTAATTTGTAATTATCATTTATTAACTTCATAATTTTATGACCAATAAATATATTTTTTTACTAACTTTTAATTTTACAACATAGTTTGATAACTAATCAAATTATTAATTTATAAAAACCATTTTATATTTTTATCGAATAATTTTGAAATTTGAATTTGGTAAGCATTTCTTATCTTGTATGGTATAAAAATCTTTTTAATAAAATACGTAATTAATTATTATATTACGATTTCAAATTCGAATTTAACTGATCTTTCCTCACTTAAATATTTGAATATGTTATCTTTCAATCAAGTCATTAAAACTATTTCAATATCTTATATATTTATATTTTACTCATATATTGTAGGTGTTGAATTCCGGGGATTCTCAAACCATATCAGAATCATTTGGTGTTCGTATATCAGAATTTCAATCTATTCCTCCTGAAATTTGTATGGTTATATAAAAAAAAATATAGTTTTGATTACCATTTTTTAAAACTATGTTTATGTTTTTTTTTGTAGGATGATGAGTCTTGTACCAAAGACAATTCAACGCGTATATCTAATATTATTCAAAGTAATCATAAATCATCATCATCATTTTCTGGTGAAGTTAAGCGTGACTCTTGTGAAGTCTATTAGGTAGACGACTCACTAAAAAAATCATACACAACGCGATTGGAGATGAAAAAATATGAAGAGAAGGCTGATAGAGAAGTACTGTGTTTCGTTATATTTCATTTTTATGAATTGTATTTAACACATTTTGGTGTTATTTCTTTCAATTGTGGTGCATTTGAATGTTTTTGTTTATTTATTATGTTTTTGAACACAATAAAATGTTTCTTATAATTTGGGTTATGTGTTTATTAGGGATATTTTCTTTTATACTATTTATACAATATGTAGATAGATTTATGTTAATAGTCAAACCTAACATTTATAACGTGCCTTGTTTATAGTAAATAGATATAACTTAATATTTTTTAAATAAGACATAAATAGTTGGTTAAACAAATATCTAAGCGTAAATTGGTTGATGTTTACAATTCGGATGGAGACTCTAGTATTCTGATACTACAACCAAAAGAAACTTCAAAACCCTGGAGGATGTTAGCAATAGAGTAATTAACCTTTATATTTCAACGATTTGAGAAATAGTTGAGACGTACGTTTGTATTTTGAACTTTGTCTTTCGATTGTTTTGTTGGTACAGTGATTTTCACCAATCAATTTAGTTTTTTTATTGACCTTATTGTTTGATATTTATTGTTTACTTTAATATCTATGAATAAGTTTATTTTATAATACAAACTGTTTGTTTATGTTATATGTTATTTTTAAGTATTTATTTTATGAAGTACTATGTCAATAAACATTGTTTAATACATGTTTTTTTCTAAAATTTTGTCAATTAAGTTAAATTTTCTATCAACTACAACTGTCAATTCAAAACAATTATAAAACAATATAACGTTTGAAAACATTTCTTTCAATTTCATTTAACGACATAAATAATTAATTATTATTGTTGTCCGGGAAGTTTAGATAGTCTTTTTATTTTACATTTGTTGTATATATAATTTCAATGGTCTAATCCCGTGAAGTTCATGGAGAATAACCTAGTATTATATAAAATAATCAAATAGAAAAGATAATACAAATCGATTTCAATTTCGACATTTAGGCTTACTCTCCTTTGGGATTTTTTTTAGAATATCAAAATTAATAATGAGAAACAATTTGAAAGAACCGAGTCGACCACTATAATTGATACAATATGCATAGGATCAGCCACTTCAATAGGATCTTTTATCCTGGTCGGAGGAGAAATTACTTTCAATGACCTATGTTGTGTTGAAGGGATATCTCATTTTGTATGGGCTTTTAGTTTAATGTTTTTGCGTGTGGCATCGCCACTCCCTTTTAGAGGTGCACAAATCGGGTATTTTGAATAACCGGTTCCGGTTATGGAACCGGTTTCGGTTTCTCATTTTAAGGTTTGAAACCGGTTATTGCTATAACTGGTTCGTCTCAGTTCCTGTTATTTGACCAAAAAAATCATACCCTATGTGCCCCGGTAGGTTCGGTTCCGGTTCTTAAGAAACCGGGTATTAAATACCCTATTTTCGGGTTTTTTATACCATATTTCCGCTATTTTTAGCTCTATATTTTCGGATTTTTTAGTACTCTATTGCTTTTTATTACCCTATTTTCTCGTATTTTTGTTTACTATTATTAAATATGCATTGTATAATGTAAGAAAACTAAAATAAATGCACTAACATAAATTTAAAAGAAAGATATGAGAATCATGTATCGGGTATAGCCAGGTATAATCGGTTTCGGTTCCTGGTATTAATGGGTATGATCGGTTCCAGTTCCGGTTCCAGGTATTGAGATCGAAATGCATACCCTATCTATACCCTATGGGTAGGGTCGGTTCCGGTTTCGGGTACAGAATACCCGGGTATTAAAAAAACCAGTTCGGGTTTTTTTAGGTTCCGGTTTTTTTGTTCACCTCTACTCCCTTTGGCACCTATGGTAGAATCCGTCATCTTGGCAAGGAATTCTTTTAAAATTGGGAACCTACGGCTTTTTAAGTCTATTCCATAGTTGATTCCTTACTATCTACTGTAAGAGGCCTCCGACAGGTTCTTCATGTCACCCTTGTGTATTGGCATGAACAGTGCGTTTTATCGAGATTGTTAGGGGTGAAATGCCACTCGAACCCAGAGCTAGCTACCAAATCCGCCTTCGAGATAATCTTCGCGAAATAGAAGAAACTCTTGGTATAATCATTGAAAATAAACTTTAATCATTTTATTTAAATAAGAACTATCAAGCATGGCTATAATACGAAGGTTTCATATATATGAAAATAACTTTAACTTTTAAATAAGAAACTAATAAGCATGGCTCTATCACTACGAAGGGTTTCATAAAGAAGATCACCTGTAACAAATAAAGAAGACATTAGAGGCTTTTGCCAAATAAATAGGTTTTGTTTTAAGTAAATGAGTCGTCACATGTTGTCACAACTTCTATGTGTTGAAGCAACATAAAATAGTGAGTACATTGATATTTATATAATGTAATAATGGATTTTAATAATCCCGACTATTACTCGTTGGCCGGTAACGGTTCCAACTTCAAAAATAACCAGTGGTGGTCCCACATTTTCACATATTGTAAATCAATGGACATTTGCTAATAGATAAGGAAAAGAGGACAAAAAGAAAATAAGGTTCTGTTAGTAAAGGACTATTGGTTTACAATTTATGAAAAGGTAGGACCACTACTGGTTATTTTTCAAGTTGGGACTGTTGTCGGTCAAGGACTCATAGTTAAGATTATTAAAATCCATTATTCCTTATATAATCCAACTTAAGCTAATTCTATATGCATTCAAAGCATATAAACTGTTAATTGGAACATATGATAATTTATTAGGTTATTATATCTACCTATTAGCATGTACATTAAATACCCATTTTTTTCTATTTTACTAATTAGGGCACTCAGGGCGTCACGTTATAAAGCCTTCATCATGCGTTAATGGACGTGATACATCACTGCCGCCAACATTCTTCATGCGTGGACTTCAACACACGTCATAGCTATGACGCATTGATTTTTGAAGATTATGACAGTTGATTTTTGAAGATTATGAAGATTAACCATGGAGATCTCATTGCCTTAATTGGGATCGAGCCAGACCTTGCTTCTGGAGCTTCAGCGACATCAATTCTGTTCACAGTGGCTAGGGTTTTGTGTGGTAGGGTTTTATGGAGCTCACGACACCAGACCTTGCTTTGGTAGTTTTAAGGGGTAAATTTGTAGAATAGTAACCAAGTTTTAAAAGTGTTTCAATTAGGTCACTCAAGTTTCAAAAGTGTTTCAATCAGGTCGCTTAACATTCATTTTTTTATTAAAATTAAGGGTTTTTTCATCATTTCATAGGTAACCGTGGTGATGCAGATTTTTGTTTATTTTTTTCCTTTCATTTGATGCTAACGTCGAGTGATGACGTGGATTTTATTTCTTTCTAATATAATTTTGAGGTTGCTTCTCAAATGAATGGATGGATAGGAAATAATATAAAAGGCAGTTTTTTATATTTGATTTCAAAGTCTTTATCATCTAAGAATTTTCTCATAAGAAGTTGAATTTATTCTTATTTTCAACTAGTATGAAGTTTGCTTGAAGAGGGTTTTGATAATAAGTGAAGATCAATTAACACATTTCATAATTAGTTTTTATTCATGCAACCAATATGATTAAACATTGATTTCTAAACTGAAACCCGGACTATAGGGAAGTGTTTCACTAGATTCAGTTATAACTTAATTTAGATGGATCAAGTCTACATTCTTGAGATGATGGGTTGGAGTTTAAAAAAGGGGAAACCCAGTGTTCGACGTAAATATCAATTAACTCAACTACTGCTAGGACATGATCTCTATTTTTTTTCAAATCATTATCAACACACAAACTTTTTAAACCGTCATCAAAAGACAAATTAGGATCTTTAAAATGGAAGTAGAAAGCCATATCTACATCATAACCAACATGTGTAACCATATCTTCTAACACGTCTATTCCAAAATCATTTATAACGGCAAAATCAATATATGCAATGTCACTGAGCAAGTAGTTCTGGTCAGGAACTTAAGTAAACTCACCTCCATGGAAGATCTTCAACATAAACAGTGTTTGTTCATCATCAGCTGCAAACAAACATATCAACAAATTTCAGTTTCATATGCAAAGCTGCACACTTTGGCTACAGATACACCATTACAATCGATACTCACTTACCGGTGTTTCCCCCTATGTTAGAAAATGGTGAAGTTGTTGATTTACTTGATCTATATGTTGGAGTTCAAAGTTTTGGAGGATCCCAAATGATGAACAAAAATTAAAAAAAATGGACCAACTTGGCTATCACATTAGGATTCGATATTGACAAGGGAAGGGTTCTACAAATAGCATTTTAAAGATATAAAGAACTCTAGAATGGTACTATAATACTATCAAACCATTACTAAGAAAGGGTATTTTGAAGACAATGATATCGACGAACTTGTTAATAACCTTTGTGAAACAAGTGAAGATGAAGAAGAAATCAAACCTTTGCCATTTAAGAAAAAGATGCAACCTACACTCAATGCTACCAAACCGATTCAATTTCTCTCCACAACTACAAAGAAGGTGATCCAAGCAAAAGCGGATCAAGTGGATCCAAGAATCAATGTGGCTGGATTATCACAAGCGATGATGAAGATGAACCGGTTGAAGTTGCAAGTGTGGAAGACTCAAACGGGTCAAGCTCGTTTGAGGTCATTTTCTGAAACAAGAAGCATGGTATATGCAACCTATGATCAAGAGACGAGGGTGTGTTAGATTATAATCTGTGATCACATTCCGCATGTTCACACACAAATTAATGGGCTGCACAAATGAACATATTTATATTTGTGTTATGGGTCAAAACACTTATTCTTGTTATTAGGTTTTTGATACGGGGTGAACTATTTTACAAGCCCGTGTATTTATTGTACTGTGTTGTTTGTGTTGTTTGTGTTGTTTGTTTGTGCTGTGCTGTGCTGTGCTGTGTTGTGCTGTGCTGTGCTGTGCTGTGCTGTGCTGTGCTGTGCTGTGTTGTGTTGTGTATTGTATTGTTTTGTGTTGTGTTGTGTTGTGTTGTGTTGTGTTGTGATGTGCTGTGCTGTGCTGTGCTGGCTGTGCTGTGCTGTGCTGTGCTGTGCTGTGTTGTTTGTATTGTATTGTATCGTCGGTCTGGAAGTTGTAAACATTATGACTCTTCTAGAACGGTTGTGTGTTAACCAACATGACGTTTCAATTTAGTATTTATGTGTCATGTAAGTTGTCGATGAAGGTTAGATCCTCATTGATCAAACGATCATTTACATCGTTTCTTTATCACTTCCATTTACATTCAGTTCGTTTTACTGTTTTATTGTATCCTTGTATTGTCCGATTAACAGTGTTGATTTGATTCATGTTTTATCTTAGACGAGTCAAATAAAAAAATATAGCTAAAAGGGAATCGGGTCAAATCATAATAAATATTATGAAACAAACTAATTAGCAACAGAATCATGGTTTATGTGTCTTTGCATGCTATGTTAAGTCAGGAGGTGTCTCTGCCTGTTTTTAGTAAAAAAAATCACTTTTGTACAACTGTACAAATAGCATTATAAACATAGCAGATGAAAATGGACTGGGTTCCATAAATTGCATTAGGAATATAGTAGCCATTTTCTTATATATTGAAAACAATATTCATTTCATTATATATAGATTCCATTGGGTCAAAGTGGTTAATTTTTTAGTATAGATCAAAATATGTCGGGTTTTAGGCGAGCCAAAACTATAACCAAAATCCTTTCTTATCTGGCATTAAAATGGAACCATGTGCATCTAACATATCTTTTATACTTTCAAATACACTTGTTTGTTAAATTTATAAATAATTAAAGTACTAAATATGATTCCAAAAGTGTATTATTAATGGAATAGTAATAGTAATATTCAATAAAACGGTTTAGGATGTTTAATGTGTCTACACATTTTTAGCAGTATATACTTCAATGTAATTGCCCCTGCTCTTTTAAGTGCTAGTTTCTAATTGAGGGCTTGATTTTCTATTTTGTGGTTGCCTGTATTTTTAATTATTACATTAAACATTATTTGGGAATTCACAAGAATGATGGTGGCGTTAATTCAGACATACGTACATACATAGAAACTTATTATACGAATTTTTCAAGCTCTACGTTTGCAATGAAAATCCGTATTGATTTCAGAATGCATACAACCACCTGCAGAAAACTATAAGCTACTGATAAAGCGATCATTTATTGTTGCATACAACAATCTGCTAAAAAGCTTCATTTGTTCGGCTTCCAGCCCAATGATAATCGATAAGCTCCCATCGTTTATCGGGCTTGGTAACACATAACACCTGCCTGCTGATGGGATCCCTATACGCCCCATGAATATGGGGCGGCCCCATCCAAAGTCGGCGTCATGAATCGGGAGCCTAGTCCAACTTACTATTAGTAGATTTGTGTACTCATAATTAACCGCGGGCTTTTTACAGTTGTGTTGTTCCAGATAATCAAGTGCAGACTTTAGATAATCGTTATTCATCCTCGCTGACAGCATCATGGACTTTACTTGCGGCGTACCACAAAGGTTTGGATTGAATTTCTCCGGCTGTTGCTATTGCACTAGTTATAAAGACAGCATTACCAAAATAGCCTGGTGGAAGTGTTGGTTGTAAGCGGGCCCGACAATCGACGGGGAAGTTGAGCTTGATTACCACATCATCTGGAATCCCGCGGGCTTTACAGACGCACTTCCAAACATGGCCCGAGATGATTTCAAAAGAGCTGAAGTTGATTGTGTTCCCATCTTCCTTTGATTTTGCTTTGAGCATATCCAGTTGATTTCGTGTTAACTTGAACTTTGAGAAGATGATTTTGGTTTCATCTAAGGGGCTTGGAGCGGCGTTGGATCTGGTTGGTATTCAACGTGCTTAAAAACTGGTCGTGGTGGGTCGCGTGCACGGAGGAGGGTTCGGTCTATGAAGGGTGGGAGAGTGATGTCAAGGCCACGAACCATATCGGACCAAGTGTTCATGAAGTGCAAGAAAGACGTTCCATCTGAGACCCGGTGATCAAAAGCAAAGCTTAACGAAACCCCGCCACATTTGAAATAAGTTACCTGCTCAAACATTATTGTTAAATATATACATGGTATGGGTTGTATTATATATACCCCTCCCGTATTGTATTTTTAATGTACTTTCCTCCCCTACTAAGAGCACTCACATAAGATTTTTTTTTTCCAAATGGATCTTTAAGGTACTAAACGTACATGAAAAGTGAAAAAAGATTTGTTTTCCACTCAAGCATGTTTTTACTTGAAAAAAATTAAATAAAAAGTACAATAAATTTCTTTTTCTTTAGTTACTCTAGTAGAGTAATTATCTCTCTCTCTCTATATATATAGAGAGAGAAATGTATCGTACAATTGGCCTTAACGTACATTACGTACGCGATTAGAAATCGCATGTTATACACAAACTCGGACATGTCATAATCGCATGTTATACAAACCCAGGACATGTATAAATTCGCATGGCTGGTAAACTCGGACTCCCCATAATCGCATGTTATACAAACCCGGACATGTATAAATTCGCATGGCTGATAAACTCGGACTTCCCAAAATTACAAAATCGCATGTTATACACAAATCGCGTACGTAATGTAAGTTAACGGATATTGTACAATGTACAATAACCGGCCCCTATATATATAATATATATATATATATATATATATATATATATATATATATAAGTTTTAGGACTAAAATACATGCTCACTAGATGGGGAAAATATTTAAAAAAAAATCACTTGTCACGTTTAGCACGTTAAAATCTATCTGTACAATAACCTTACCATATTATATATATATATAGGGAAAGGATATATAGAAAACCCACTTGTGGTGAGAAAACCTAGGAAACTCAAAGCTAACGGATATTGTACAATGTACAATAACCGGCCCCTATATATATTATATAAAAGGGAAAGGATATATAGAAAACCCACTTGTGTGAGAAAACCTAAGAAAACTCAAAGCTCCTGACATTTTTTTTATTTTGAAAAAAATTACACAAGTAATATATATGTTTTTAAGGGTTTTGAGCAAAAAAAATCAAAAAAGCGCCGACCAGATTTTAAAAAAATAAAAATAAACAAGTTTTTGTATAACATATGTTAAATTCATGTGTAACATATGTTACAGTCGCGTTGCTGAAAACTTGTTTATTTTTTTTTAAATATCCGCTCGGCGCTTTTTTGATTTTTTTTTGCTCAAAACCCTTAAAACATGTATATTACATGTGTGATTTTTTTCAAAATAAAAAAAATGTCGGGAGCTTTGAGTTTCCTAAGTTTTCTCAATTACAAGGGTTTTTCTATCTTCATATATATAATATATATATATAGGGGATGGATCATGAGAAAACTAGTTTAAATGAGAAAACAAAAAAACTAACTAAAAAAGCCAAAAAACATATCAAATTTTTTTTTTGACTTTTTTTATTAAAAATCGCTATATATATTATATAAAAAACTTTTTAAAAAAACAAAAAAAACATATAATGCAATTGCAACATATACATATAATGCACATGTGTAGTACACATGTAGTGCACATGTGCAGTACAAGTTTTTTTTTTGGAAAAAAAGTTTTTTTTTATACATAAAATACAGCGATTTTTTATATTAAAAAAAATTGTATGTTTTTATGTTTTTTTTTTTGCTTTTTGAATTAGTTTTCTAGTTTTCTCATGATCCTCTCCCTATATATATATATATATTTAGATATATAGTTGTGAGAAGCACTAAGCTAATTGAGAAACTTGAGAAGCATTCTGGACCACACATTTTCCCAAAGCTTTTCGTAATATACACATATGTATAGTTTAGAATTGACTATATACATATGTGTAATTACGAAAAGCTTTGGGAATACATTGGAATGTGTGGTCCAGAATGCTTCTCAAGTTTCTCAATTAGGGTGGACTTCTCTTATAATCCCTACCCTATATATATATATATATATATATATATATATATATATATATATATATATATATATAATATATAAGATAGAAGAAAAAGTAAAGGAAAAAACTAAAATTTATAGAAAAATTTAGAGGCTTCTATTCAACCATCTGTTTTTTATATAAACTAAGTACACATCTATATTTAGAGGCTTCTATTCAACCTTCTATATTCTATTGTGAACAGGGTCGGCTTAACCTTTTGGAGGCCTAAAGCGAATTCGAAATTGGGGCCTTTTATCCGGTTACTCGTTAGACAGAATGATTTATCACTTACGGAGACATGAACTTGCTTCACAAATAGAATAAAGAAAGGAAACCAAAAAAAAAACAAACCTCACGATTTTTACATTTTACTTCTTCAAAACTGGGAATCACATGTTCACTTTGTAAAATCAATAATTCTCTCATGGGAATATGCAATGAATAATGGAAACTTATAGGAATTTGCAAGACTGTACCAAATAAAAAAATAGGTTTAACCTAAAAGCCTCAAAACTTCTGTAGCCCAAAGCCATTGCCCTTATTTGGCTTGGGCTTGAGCCGGCACTGATTGTGAATATATAAAAATAAAATTAGTGAAATAAATGTGAGTACGACAGAGATGGTGGAAAGTTGGTTGTGGCGTGTCTTTTGAAAATAAACAAAATTTAGAGGTTAAAAATGTGTTTTTAGTGAAATTACAGAGATGAAGATGTGGCTCCCATATAAATGCACTAAATTAGTATACGCAACGCGTTAAGCATATAATCTTGAAATATTTTGTACCTGCAGGAGCAGCAGAGGAAACGATTCAATTCCCAGCGAGTAATCGACCACTGGACTGAGCTTCAACGACTCCAGTGTTGGTGCAAAGTCACCAAAATCATCAATAACGCATCGGACTCGGCTTCCAAAAACAACACCCCTTGTCCTCGACAATTGATCTCAATCCGGCCATCTTCGCCTTGTATAAACCGCCCTGCCATCGGGTAAAACGTAACCAAGGCCCTGCTCAAAGCGTCCTTCATCGCTTGCGTATCAAAGAAGTTGGGAAGCACCATTGAACCGGTAAAATACACCGATCGTGTGTGATAGTTGGCGGCCGTAAGATCGAGGCAAGAGTTCCATAAGTTTATCACCGGTGTGTCCTCTGCGGGCCTCACCATCGTCGGTTCTCTTACCACCACCTTCATCTAGACTACTGTGTTGTTTCTTCGGTTCTCGGTGATGTTCCAGAAACCACTTAATTCAACCTCAGTCGGTGATTGGTGATGTAGATGGGTGTTGGCTTTATATGAGGTGTCCCCATTTGGTAATGGTTTAGAAGTCCCAGTTATTGTTTTCGCACGTTTCACACCTCAATTATTTTTCGTATAGACGATCGTATCAAGAATCAGCTGCTATCAACCTAGCTGATGTAATCAAACGTATGGCTGCCAATTAATTTATTTCATGTGAAATTCTATCATACAAGTTCCTTTTTATCGTATTTTTTAGTTAAATATCATTTTAGTCTATGTGGTTTAAGTCATTTTGTCAATTTAGTCTAAAGGTTTTATTTTTCGCCTATAGGTCCAAAAGGGTTTCAAAGTTATCATTTTAGTTTACTGGGTTAACTTCATCCATTATTTCTGTTAACGAGAAGGGTAATTCGGTCATTTTATATGGTCGAATTGTCATTCTTGTTAACAGAAAAATAGATGAAGTTAACCCAGTGGACTAAAATGGCAACGGTGAAACCTTTTTGGACCCACAGACGAAAAATGAAACCTTTAGATTAAACCAGCAAAATGGCCCAAACCACAGGGACTAAAATGACATTTAACTCTTTTTTTTATTTTGTATAACATGAACGAACTCATTAAACTTTTTATTTATTATAAACTAAAGCAAAGCCAAATAAGTTATTAAACCAAACGGTATGGGTATGATTCTTTGGTGTTTATGTCTTTCTACGCCACACATACCACAACGTCTTCAGCGTTTCCACGGCATTGTTGCTTGGGCTTGAACATTTCCATCGCATTGAGATAAAGTGCGGGTCGACGTGGCATTTGATGATTGTCGTGCTTTATAGCCGTTGGACCCCAACGCTACAATTATAAAGAAAAGATTTTTCAATTAGAAAATTATATTTTAACTCACCTATATAAAAAAAAACTCAAACTTTTCACCATTTTTAACTCACTCTCTTCTATCCAACTCCATTTCAACCTTCATTTTTATAAAACCTCTCAACTTTTTTATAAAAAAAATGCACTCACACAACCGCAACTTCGATGCGAACAACCTCTATGGTGTGGGCGAAGTACCGAACACCACTTCTTCTCAAGGGTCTCAACCGGTCCGCAACTTCAATCAGAACTTAATGGCATACGGGCCAACTTCTTGTGAGCCTACCTTTTATGTTTCCAGATCAAATGCAAGCTCAACAACAAACGCTCACTCCTCTATCCCAAACGCCCCTACATTCGGTAATTTTAGCTTTCCTTTTTTATGTAGTCTTTTTTTATTTAAATTATGCTATCTTTTTTTTATTTAATTTACATAATCTTTTTTATTTACATTATGTAATTTTTTTTATTATTGTTAATTATTATATTGGTATTTTAGAAAGATTAAATACACGTTTTATATTTTTGGAAGACCCTAACACGTTTTAATCGAAAAGTCCAGCGGAAATACGTGCCATAAAATTTCTTTTATTAAAATCATTCCATCATGAATAAAAGACTTTCTATTGTAAATTCTTATCGATAATTACATTGTTCATTTCATTTCATTCATAAACATATCATATATTTAGTAACCGCAAGGCCACACATTCCCATACAATCCGTATTATAACTCGATCTTCAATCACTCATGTCTCTTGATGGTTATGACCCATAAATCTACACAACATGCATTCACATTATTAGTAATTGAAACATTATATGATCTAAGTGTATAACTAAAGCATCATGTCACGTTTTATCCTCCTGTATATTCCATCTAGTTATCCTTCTGAATTTGAGCATTTCATTCCAAGGTTTATCCCTTGATGAGTATACGTTAATATACTTGCACTTCATTTCATTCTCAAAACAATTCGGTTAATATCACAAATTCTTATATATCAACACCATAGATTTCTTTGTACGAGTCTCATTCATTGGAAACATATGATGTAATAACACATAAACTAAATCATCTAACCCAACTCTTCCTTGTATGAAAGGCCTTCTACAAACCTACATGCCTTTCAACCAAATTTCTTTCAATTGCCATACATGCTTACATAAACATTAAAGGATCATAAACCCAAGACCCATGTGTAAATTCTCATACGTACTAGACTCTACGTATATTCGTATCTAATTACCTTCAACGATGTTATCCATATTACAATACTTCATGTGCTTACAATAAGAATCCTACTGATAAGACTTAGTCAAATCATGACAACCACATTTACATATTCTCATATCCTTTCCACGCGTTCGTACGCGTCCTATAGGCCTCCGTTCTTACCCGAAACTATATAAAACTTTAAGATAGGCTTGGGGTAGCTTTGGGGAAGCTAAATGGGTCTTGGAACCAAGCAAAAGTGCGAAAAATGCGAAAAACGAGTTTCCGGCACCATACCCGCGTAGGCAGCAAGATATGGCGTCGACAACAAAGGAGTGTGCTCGCCGACGCCCCCCTTGCGTCGCCGACGCCCCTTCGTTTAACCATTTTTCTGCTGTGTTGTTTTCGTCGTTCGTACGCACTAAAACGCGCATAACTTTGAAACCGTTTACCCGTTTAACCTCACGTTTCTTCCTACTGATCATAATTTGGTCCTCTACGATATAGACTCAAACTAACATCCGTCACTAAGGACATTCTTGACTTATATGTTTTCGGCTTAATATTCATTTATGAATTATTCGACCCGTTTATGTTTTTGTCAAACAACTCATTGTTTAATCTCAAAACTCACATGAACATTATAACTACCTAAGTTTCACATCCTTAGGAGTTTGTACTTAGGAATTTAGGCGCCCGATACTCGGGATACATTAGACTCATTCGTTCCAGTCAATTATACGTAATAAAACTTTATTAGTACAATTTTCATACTTTCATTGTTTATCCGTCTAATTCTACCTCACAATCGAGTCTTATGGCTAGTAACTCACGTATCCGTTTCTCGGTTAGCGTGCTCATGTGCAATCATACCTATTTCTCGGTTATAATACCGTAGTCATTACTTAAACTATCATTCTGGTATAGAAATAAAACATCATTTTGACCCGTTCGTTCTACTAGCGAAAAATCATCGTTTTCATACATCCAAACTCTAATTGACTTCAATTATCATGCTTAAATAACTAGTAAGTAACTTTACTTAAACAAATACAAAGTGATTCCGGAAATCACTTACCTCGAGCGTCCGTTTCGTACATGCTTCCTCATATCCTTTCCGTTAGCCTTCCATGCTTTCCCCATCTTGACATGATCCTATACTTTCATGTCATCATGGTTACCACTTCGTTAGTATAAACACACATTCTAATATTGCATTCATTTCACATTCATATTATACATTGAACTTTACTCGTCGAATTCCAACAACACATGTATAAGCTAGAAGTCGCATATTTTCATTCCTCAACTAACGACTTCATTTGAGATAAACTAAACTAACATTATCTTTACTAGTAATTCTACATGTCATACAATGGCACCATTTTCACCTCTTGATCCCTACCACAAGATCAATTAGACGCATAAGGTGTACTATGTCTTCGAGCATAGAGTACAAGCTCCTAATGCACGCTTCTACCACATCATACTAACAATTCAAATTTCCACATGAACTCCATCTAAAACACACTTCACAAATTAGTTTGCTAACAATTTCATCATTATTACTTTCTATACATATTTACCCGTTGATTAACATGTAATTCCATATATTAACCTATACTAGGCATTTCATCAAACACTTGGTGTGCGTACCACTTTCTAAGCACCATGTACAAGTATTTTAAGTATGTTCTCCCCGATTCATCTCATGAACATCACATCCAAGTAAAAATCACATAATCATCAATCCTACGTCAAGTTTATCTATCACAATCTATCATATAACACCTTATGCATCACAAGATCACAATATAACATCTACATGTTCATCATGATCATCATCTTCACACTCATGTAATGGGTTTCATTCTAAATCATCCAATTAATCAAAATCATACATAATTCATGTTCCATGTGATGATTATAACGCATATACATGATCAATTTCATTCAATTCCATGGATTAACATAACCCACTTCATACAAAATCACCAAATCTCAAATTACAACTTACCATGTGTTCATCTTGTCTAGATGATCAAGAATCCACGTTCATGCATTCGATTTGAGTTGAATTCCCTTTTCAATTTGAAGATTTTGGAAGAATTAGGGTTCTCCCCTTCTTCTTCTTGCTCTGGACGACACACACACACACTATGTGTGTGTATTGTGTTTTAGTTTTATTTATTAAAACTCATGTTTCCCTTTTAACGATTTTGATCCCTCAAGTTTCGTTTCGATTATAAATGAGACTAAACTCATTATCTTGTTACTTATATACATGTTACCACTAGATTAATTTTTCCTAGTAATCTTGTTTACGGGTTCATCTTTACCACTAACGGTGCTCTACCCGTTCCTTTATGTTAACCGGGTTTAAATTACTAAACCCGTTTTTGGGGTGTTACAATTTTTAAAAATAAAATATTTTTAAATAATTAAAATAATCACAAAAATTAGGTGTCACGTATTGAATAACGCCCACTCTTCCACGCTCACTCCCAACCCCCCCCCCCACCCACGCCCGTCTTTACACCATGCCTTATTTCTAATGCGCGCTGACGTGTCCAATAACGTCCACTTTTCAAGCCCCTCCGCACCGTATAGTCTTACAAAGAGCCTATTTTTTATAATAAACCAAACCTATCTTATATAAATACCAATTATAAACGAATGCAAAGCCAAATAAGTGATTACAAAGAGCCTATTTTTATAATAAACCGAACCTATCTTATATAAATCTATACTATATAATAAAAAAAACCACTTATGGGACACTGTCATCATATTAGACCATGCCTTATAGATAATTTTATTTTAATTTAATTTCTTCTAATTAATTATAGATAATCCTACTATTAAATATTATTTAGTTTAATATCTTATGGATAACTATTATTTAGTTTAATCTCTTTTAATTAATTATAGATAACATTTCTTATAGATAATTATTATTTTAATTTAATTTATTCTAATTAATTATAGATAATCCTCCTATTAAATATTATTTAGTTTAATATCTTTTAATTAATTATAGATAACTCTCCTACTAAATATTATGTTGTTTAATCTCTTCTACTTAACTATAGATAATTATTTTTATTTTAAATTTAATGTATACTTCTTGTTATAACTCTAATAAACTTTAAACTTTTACCATAGTATATAAAAATGCTAGACATAAAATCGAAAAACATTTTGTATATAACTATATGTATAATATGCACTTTATAATAAAATAATACCAAACAAAATTACAAATATAAATTCATTGATTTTATAATAATAACAAAGTCTTAGTTTTTTAAAATTAGATTTATTATGGGATTTTTTTAAATATAATTTATATTTTATCACTCAAATGACTGCTTATTTGTTTCTTGAATAATATGTTTAACCACTATATCTTCTTTTCAATAATCATCTTCGCAATCATCATATCTATCGAGTACCGAGTATATCCATTAATTTTTCTAAATATAATTTTCTTGTATATAAAATCAATTTATTCAAGCCATGTAATACACGAGGGTTTTTAAAGATGTAACTTTTTTTTATTATTTGGCAAACAATACTACTTTATCACCCTGTGTAATACACGTGGTTTTAAAGATATAACTTTTTTTATTATTTGGTATATAAAATTACATTTATTCAACCGGTACAATATGGTTCATGTATAATTTTTAATACATAAAATTACATTTATATAACCCGTGCAATAAAAGAGGTTATTGCTTTATTATTTAGTATATAAAATTCATTGATTTAACCCGTGTAATACACGGGTTATAACTTAGTACCAATTATAAACGAAAGCAAAGCCAAATATGTAAACTACAAATAGCCTATTTTTTATAATAAGCCAAAGTTAAATAAACCAAATAATTTAACCCTCTATTTAAAATTCTAACTAAACAATTACTAACCTAATAAAAGTCTAACCAACTCAAAGACTAATTACCCAATTCGAACTCTTTCTTATACCCCTGATTTTCAAGATATTCCAACAATTCTATACATGTGAATTATCAATTACACCAACGTATTTTTTTTCTTATTTAAGCATATCATGTATAAGAAAAAGTGTCTCACACCTTAAGATGATGCTTTTGTGAACACTTAGGGTAAGTAGTAGTAGAGGTGCATAAAGTGGGTTTTTTTTAGAACCAGGACAGGGTAGGAAACGGGTCCGAGTTTGGTCAACAACCGGTTTCGGGTAGAGATGGGCATAATAACCGGTTCCAAACCTGACCCGGTGGAACCTACCCGGTTTCCAGGTCTAAAATACCCGACAGGTACTACCCGGTTCCATTTTTTATATAAAAAATACACCTGTACCCGGTTCCTACCCGTACTCGGTTACTACCCGGACCCGGTTCCTGTTTTATACCCATACCCGGTTCCTGTGTTATACCGTACCCGGTTCCTGTGTTATACCCGTGCCCGCAACTAAACTTACCGCTAGTGAAAGTGTCGACCCGCCACATCAAAACGGTCGAAGAAATAAACCGGTTATGGTTAACTGAAAACCGGTTCCGGTAAACTGTTAACCGGTTCCGATTAACAGTAACCGGTTCTGTTATGTTTCGTGTAATTTTTTTTTTCCATCATTATGTAATCGGTTAATTATTTTTAATGTGAAATTTTTAAGAAGTCTTTACTCTTCACTAGAACAAACTAAAAACATAAACATAAAACTCTTGATTAACACAAACAAGTAACCGGTGACACAAACCGGTTACAAAACATTAAAACAAACCACATAAACCAAATAAAACACTAAACATTATAATCATAACACAACCTAAGCTTTAGAAGACCCGGTCTTGGAAGCTTCACCCTTTTACTTGTTTTTCGCCTTTGTCACCGAACAATGGCGGTTGGTGTGTTTCTTTAGCGTCGAATTGGCCGACGCTTTCATAAACTTCCCACAACCCTTGCATCGAGTCATCTCATGGCTATCTGACATCAAACACAAATCAAGGTGCTTCCAAATCTCTGGGTTTCTTTTGGTCTCCAAAATACTCACGATCTCTTCGTTGCATGCCATTAGTTTTTCAGTTTCAAAACAAGGATTCAGAGATGGAAATGAAGTTTTTTAGAAGTAATGAAATGAGATAAGAATGGAAGAAGACTTCAAGAAGTAAATGTTGATTAAATACAAAAAAAAAAAAACCGAATATAATATCAATATTCGGTTTCAAACGGGTGGAACCGGTTTTAAATAGTTTAAAACAGCTTTTTTCGGAGGAACCGGTTATAAATAGTGTAAATCAGCTTTTCAGGCTACAAGACCCGAGGGAACCTGTAACATCCGTCGAAAAACGGGTTTCCAAAACCCGCTTCGTTTATTAATCGAATAACCAGTTAAAAATTTTCGTTGCATATTTATTGCTCAAACTAATTTTAAACAATACATAATTAATAAACATTTTAGAATTTAAAAACTATAATTAATAAATGATAAAAATAAGTGAATAAAAAATAAAATGAGGCTGCCGGGTTTCGAACCCGGGTCGCCCATAAGCTCAATCACACAACAACACACCGCTCCGCCACGTGACTCCTTTGTGTAATTACTGAAACAAATAATACTTAAATTAAAACTCGAAATCAAAATCCGGAAATCAGCGCGCCCAATCCGCAGTCGCCGGAAAGACCGACGATTCCGCAAATCACGACCGTTTTCTTTGACTGAAACGCGTGAACTAACTTCGACATCGGTTATAACCGATGTCTAAACCCCAATTCCCGTCGTAACCGCCGGAAAAGTTTTGACCGCGAATCAAGACCAAATTCGGAATCAATACATTCTGTTTCTTCCCTATAAATACCCACCCAAACCTCTGGTAACCTTTTCGCTCAAAATCGCACAAACTCTCGAAGCTTTAGCACTCGCCGGAGATATTCTGCATTCGCCGGACTTTCACCGGAAAACCGAGACTTGCACCAAATCGGTAAATTTCTCGACTCTTTTGTTTGCAATCCATTATTAGACAAGTATTAACATAAATCGTTCAACCAGAATCCGTCTCAGACAACGTTACTGAGAATTCCTGCACTCGCCGGAAAGTCACTGAAAATTCCGAAGTCTCGCTATGAATCGGTAGAATCATCTAAAACCCCTGATATCCCATGCTTAGTAACTTAATTGCACAACTCATTGATCAAAACTGTTAATTGATTCACTCAGACGGAAGTCACAAATCAGAGCCGACGACCCTTGCCGGAAATCTGAGAAAAATATTTTGTTCGGTACATTTTACTCCGTAACCCTCTTTATCCGTTTCATTCCAATCAATTATATGTTCGATGACCGATTTAAACAAGAACAGTCGGGCATTTTTTTCTGTGTCTTTGTAAACGAAGAAGACGAAGTCGAACATGTGTATAAGTTTAATTAAAACTGAATATTTAACCGGGTTAGACACACAGTCCAGCGGTGGACTGTGTGCACAAACAATGCACACGTCCCGGGTTCGAATCGCATACGTTACCGAATTTCAGAATTAAAACCAACATTTTTACAACTGAATCGGATCAGGTCACCGAATGTTAATAAGTATAATTAAATCCATAAGTTAAACAGATATGACACACAGCCCAACTGGTTGGGCTGTGCGTACTCGAACCGAACGTCTCGAGTTCGACTCCGGGTCACTGAAGGCGGGTCGGCCATTTTAAATCATTTTTGAAATAAACTAAATTAGATAAAAGTTAATCAGTATATATATATAATTAAAACAGAGAATATTTCGGGTTAGACACGTAGCTCAGTTGGTAGAGCTGCGTGCACGCATACGAGAGGTCCCGAGTTCGAACCTCACTCAGCGCATATAATTAACGCAATCCGACCGGTCAACGGTCAACGGTCAGAGTCAAAAAGTCCCATTTTTTTATTATTTATTTTTCTTATTTATTTAATCAGAAAATTATTAAAAATACTTAGAAATAATATTTTTAAAGTTAGAAAATGTCCTTAAACTCACAAAAAATAAATCTAAAAATCCTATTAAGATTATGAATTAAAAGTATTAATCTCAAATTGAATCCATTTATTTACCGAACCATTTCGTTATTATTTTAGGTTAGTTTTTCTCGTCGATCCAATCCCAAAACTCGTGCGCTCCAACGTCATCAAAGAACGCACCCAATGTGAGTGAATCTCTACCAATTCCCCGTTTTAATCACATTTTGGGGTGTATCATTTGTCGTTTAATTCCTTATTATATTTAAACACTTGTGCATCCATCATATCCGCGATCAAATATGTATCCAATATGTATCAATTGTTGTGTGAATTATGTTTAGATTGAAGTTATCATTTTCAGTGCATGCATTTCATTAGGCCCATCAGCTCCCCGTGGGATACGGGTTGAGTATCAGGTGCCTCATTCGATCGCTCCGTTTGATTGAGCCTTGATCTCACATACATCATCATTCATGTCATTCGATCGGCTCCGCTTGATTGAGCCTTGATCTCATATACATCATCATTAATGTCATTTACTCATCCAATGTGGTTTGTGTTTTTGTTATATATATATGTTTGCTCACATGTGATTATTGCACAAATTTTCAATATTAAATACAACAAGAAATTAATAACAATGTTTTCTCAAGGTTCACTCGCCAACTTTTGTTGACCCAAAATATCCCCCGTTTTACACATGATACAGGTGATCCAGTTGAGGCAAGAAACACATAGGAAGGCCTAGAAGAATAAATCAGTTTAAGCCTAGGATTGTTTTACTTAGTTTCATTTCCTTGTAATTGTATGGATTTGATTTGAATATTCAAGTTGTAATTTGAATTTAATAAATATGAAACATTTTAGTAAACATCATGAGCTTTGGTGATAACCCAATTATGCCCCGACTCTTATTCCGCTGCGGGTCGGGGTGTGATAGATTGGTATCAGAGCCATGACTATAGGGATATAGGATAGGTTATTAGACCCTTAGAGCCTATACTATAGTTGATTAAAATTTTAAATTGTTTATGCGTTACATACAAAATTCATGATGTTTATATGCTTTATGTTTATTGTTACATTCAATGTTATGCAAGCATGTTCATAAGTACATATTATTATACAATGCTCATCATGAATCATATCCTCATAACATATCATATCCATGAGAGCACACACCACACAATTCCCATGATTTTTGCAACGATTTTTGTATTTTTCAAATCACATCAAAGTGAGTTCTCATGATGGGCGTGTAGTAACTGGAAGGGTACGAGTACCGGTAGTTGGAACATCCTGTCTAGGCTTGGCATTCGTATAAATCCAAAATAAAGGACCAGTTTGCCTACCTGGGGACTAACGATGAGAGTACGAAGGACCTATTAGGCCAAAGCATGCTATACCAAACGTCGTGTGAGCTAACCCCACTTTGAGTTGTCATTGTGTCTACACCTGGACACCCTCCTACCATACATCTCGCAATCATATTTCATGGTTTTCATTCGGGTGATGCGAGTGTTAAACCGCCAAGACCAATGTGAATCCTACTAAGCCAATAGTCATGGGGGCCCACATGACTATACAGGCGATGGTATGGGAGACATTGGAGGCCCAAACATGAGCAAACCCAAGACATCCTATGGATGTAGTTGCATTATTGATAGTTGTGTTATTTTTATTTTTTTAACGACACATGACACCTAAAAAACTTCTTAAACTCATAATCTTCCTATGTATGTTCCTGTAGATGTCAGCTAGGCAACTACGTGGAGGTAGAAAGTCAGGAAGATCCAATGAACGCTTGGCCACTCAAATTGCTAAACAAATGGCCGCGGTACTTCCTGACATCGTGATTCAAGTTCAACAAGCTCTCACCGCAAATCCTATCAACCCTCCCAATCAAGAAGACCAGAGCGTAGCCAACCCTCACTCCAAAAAGTGCTCCTACAAACACTTCAAATCTTGCGATGCCCCAAAGTATGAAGGGACCGAAGGTGTTACTGCCCTCCTTCACTGGTTTGAAGAAATGGAGAACACCTTCCTCAATTGCGATTGTCCCGAGGATCGCAAGGTACATTATGCATCAGGGAGACTGTTTGGAGTAGCCCTTACCTGGTGGAACACAGAAAAAGGTAAGCGAGGAGTCGAAGATGCCATGGCCTTATCACGGGAAGAGTTAAGGGAACTAATGACAAGGCGCTTCTGTCCAAGAAGCGAAATCAAAAAGTTGGAAGATGAATTCCACTCGTTGAAACAAAAGGAAGGAGATCACACTTCCTACAACAAAAGATTTCTCGAACTGAACCAAATGATCCCTAATCTGTTCACCCCCGTGTACCGCTTGGTTGAACACTACATTCGAGGCCTCCCCTCGAAAATTCAAGACTCGGTTCTAAGCACTTCGCCTGCAACACTTGAAGCCGCAATGGAATTAGCTACCGAACTTACCGAGAATCGCATCCGAAACGGCAAATTCAAGGATGAGAAAAAGAAAGCCCCCATTGAGGCCCAAACTTCAAACCATTCCATTTCCTCTTCAAAGTTTGCTGGTAAGAGGAAACGAAACAGCAGAAATTTTTCCGTCACACACACAAACTCTCCTATCACTGCCGTACCAATTACCCAAATTGCTCCCTCAGCTGCACCATTTAAAAAGCCATACACCGGCCCATACCCAAAATGCAACCGTTGTCAATACCATCACCTCCCAGAAACTCCTTGCCAACATTGCACCAGCTGTGGTCGTGCGGGTCACACCATTCAAACTTGTCGCACACTTCAGCGAATGAACCGCAATCAACCCTCAACCCAAACCCACCATCAAATAGTGGGTCAAGCCCAACAACCTTTACTTCTACCACCCACGCAACACATAGCTCAACCTTACTACCAAACCAACTACCCCATGATGCAACCAATGCGAGCTTGTTACAACTGTGGAGACCCAAACCACTTCAGGAACACATGTCCCCATTTGGTAAACATCATCCATGCCCAAGCTCAAGCGAATCCGGTAAACCAAGCTAACCAAGCTCCTCCACCTGCTAGAGGAAGAGCTTTCAACATCAATGCCAACCAAGCTAGAGCTGACAACAACGTGGTTAACGGTATGTTTCTCATCAATGGTAGTTATGCATCCATGTTATTCGATACTGGCGCGGATAAGAGTTTTGTATCCTTAGAATTTGAACCTATCCTCAACCAAACTCGTGATAATCTCATGGAATCTCTAACGGTGGAAGTTGCTGACGGAAAGCCCGTTTCATTAAATTCTATTATACGAGATTGTACCCTCACTCTAAACGATCACGATTTTCCAGTTGACCTCATTCCTATGAAGTTGGGGAGTTTCGATATTATAATCGGTATGGACTGGCTCAGCCAGCATCACGCTGAAGTAGTATGCCGCGAAAAGTTCATTCGCATTCCTCTTGCAGACGGTCAGACCCTACGTATCTTTGGAGAAACCCCTTCGAAAGGACTCAAATTAATGTCCTGTCTTCAAGCCCGAAAATATCTCCGCAAGAACTATGTCACATTCCTAACTCACGTCGTCAAGAAGGGAAACAAGGAGAAGAAACTCGAAGATATACCAGTAGTGAAAGAATTCCCACAAGTCTTTCCCACGACATCTCAGGACTCCCTCCTGTGAGAGAAGTCGAATTCCGCATCGATCTTGTACCTGGCGCTACACCAGTCGCAAAATCTCCTTATAGGCTAGCCCCATCCGAAATGCAAGAGCTGGCCAGTCAACTGCAAGAACTGACTGACAAAGGATTCATACGTCCTAGCTCCTCGCCTTGGGGTGCGCCTATTCTTTTTGTGAAGAAGAAAGATGGAACGTTTCGCATGTGTATCGACTACAGAGAACTCAACAAGTTAACGGTTAAGAATCGCTACCCACTACCTCGCATCGATGACCTCCTAGATCAACTTCAAGGCGCCACCTGCTTTTCAAAAATCGACCTTCGTTCTGGTTATCATCAACTCAGAGTACATGAAGAAGACGTCCGAAAGACCGCCATCCGGACTCGTTATGGTCATTACGAATTCATGGTCATGCCATTCGGTTTAACCAACGCCCCAGCTGTCTTCATGGATCTAATGAATAGGGTATGCAAACCCTACCTCGACCGATTTGTCATAGTCTTCATCGACGACATCCTCATCTACTCCAAGTCGAAATCCGATCATGAACGACACCTTCGACTCATCCTTACACTCTTAAGGACTGAAAAGCTCTACGCTAAGTTCTCAAAATGCGAATTCTGGTTAAGAGAAGTACAATTCCTTGGACATGTCGTTAATGACAAGGGAATACATGTCGATCCTTCGAAAATCAAGGCAGTACAGGAATGGCAAGCGCCAGTACCCCTACCGAAATAAGATCATTTCTTGGTTTGGTTGGTTACTATCGCCGCTTCATTGCCAATTTCTCCCGTATTGCTGTACCACTCACGGCTTTGACTCATAAAGGAAAACCCTTCATATGGGGACCTAAACAAGAAGAAGCCTTCCAAACTCTAAAGCAAAAACTTTGTGACGCACCTATCCTCACACTCCCTGAAGGTTGCGATGACTTTGTAGTATATTGCGACGCATCAGGGCAAGGGCTAGGCTGTGTATTAATGCAAAGAGGAAAAGTGATAGCCTATGCTTCTAGGCAACTCAAAGTTCATGAGAAGAATTACACCACCCACGACCTGGAACTTGGAGCCGTTGTGTTCGCTCTCAAAATATGGAGACATTACCTGTCACACCCCGACCCGCAGCGGAATAAGAGTCGGGGCATAATTGGGTTATCACCAAAGCTCATGATATTTACTAATATGTTTCATATTTATTAAAGTCAAAATTACATTCTCAATAATCCAAACATGTCCATACAAATACAAAGAAACATAACCAACTAAACAATCAAGCTCTAAACCAGTTTATTCTTCTAAGCCAATCCTATGTGTTTCTTGCTGCGGCTGGATCACCTGTATCATGTGTAAAATGGGGGTTTTGGGGTCAACATAAGTTGGCGAGTGAACCTTGTTAGATAAACATTTATTATTGATTTCTTGTTATTTTTATCAAGGAAAAATTGTGCAATAGTCATATGTGAGCAAATCTAAATAATCAAACAATAGCAATAACAACCACAAACAATAACATACAATAACATACAATAACATATGAACTTGCATGAATATATAACATGAATGAAACTGTATATGTTGGCAACGTCACGTTCACGCTCATAATGTAATGGGGAACTGACGGCCTATGATGAATGTCTGTGCGATCAAGGCTCAATCAAACGGAGCCGATCGTATGTTGGCAACGCAAGGTTCACGCTCATAATGTAATGGGGAACTGCTCAACGCTCATAATGTAATGGGGAGCGGCGGCCTATGATATTGCATGTACTGAAAATAATAAATTAAATCTAAACAATAACCACACAAACAGTTGATACAAGCTGAATACATATTTGTTCATGATATGATGTATGCACAATGATTTAAATATAATAAATAGTATGACACATGATACACCCCAAAAACGTGATTAAAACGGGAATTTATAGAGATTCACTCACATTGGGTGCGTTCGGTTGGAGATGATGAGATGCGCACGAGTTTGAAGGATTGATCAACGAGGATTACTAACCTAAATAATAACGGAAGGTATAGTAAATGAGTGGATTTTATTAATAATTTTAATAGGATTTTTAGATATATTTTTGTGAGTTTAAGGCTATTTCCTATCTTTAAAAACATTATTTTTAAGTATTTTTAATTGATTTTTGAATTAAATTAAATAAATAAAAATAAAAAAAAATGTTGACTTTTGCGTTGACCATTGACCATTGACTTTTTGACTGTTTGACCGGTTCTATTGTGTGCATGTATGCGCCGGGCAGGACTCGAACCCGAGACCTCCCGTACGCGTGCACGCAGCTCTACCAACTGAGCTACGTGTCTAACCCGAAATAATTCTGTTTTTAATTATATTTATATACTAATTCAGTTTATTCAAAATTCTTTTTTTCAAAAAAAGTGTTTTAAATCATCGAACCGGAGCGTGCAACAGGTCTCGAACCCGGGACCTGTGATTTAATGTTGCACACAGTCCACCGCTGGACTGTGTGTCTAACTTGGTTAATATACTAATTTTTATTATACTTAACATCTAATTGCGAAAGGATCCGTTTCAGTAAAAAAAACAAAAGAACATTTTAATTACAGAGAGTGTGTGTGTGTCAAGGATCGAACTCGGGACGTATGCGTATTGTTTGCACACAGTCCACCGCTGGACTGTGTGTCTAGCCCGTTTATAATACCAATTTTAATTAATCTTATAATCATAACAGACTTCATCTTCTTCGCTAAATTCACAGACAATGATTTAATCAACTGTTTCTTGCTTAAAACGATTAACAGACGTACAAATGATTTATATGTAACGGATAGGAAAAGTTTCGGGAATGAACATACCGGAATGATGATCTTTCTCAGAACTCCGGCGAAGTCGTCGGCTCTGTTTTTATGAACTTCGACTGAGCGAACAAATTAACAGTTTTGATTAGCTAATTGTGGAATTGAAGTACTAAACAAGAGTTATCATAAGGTTTGAATGACTATACCGTTTTACAGCGGAAAATAGGAATTTTCAGAAGTTTTCCGGCGAGAGTGAATTATTCGATATCGACGTCTGCAACTGTTTCCGATTGAAGGTTTTGAGTTAGCAATAGCTTAACAACTGATAGACGATGAAAGAATTAAGAGACTTACTGATTTGATGGAAAACACGGTTTTCCGGCGAAAGTCCAGCGAGTTCAAATAGCTTCTCCGACGAACTGAAAGTATTGCGGAAGTGAAATTAAAGGTTTGCAGATGTGTTTGAGTCGCGAGAGGGGACTATGATTGGAGTAATTCAGGAAATGCAAGTTTTTGGTTATTAAAACCGATCAACTATTGAATTCAAGTCCATTCAAAGCTAAATTGATTGGAGGTGTCGGTGTATCGGTTATAATCGGTAAACCGCGAACAATCAAACGTTTTTGGACGTTTGGTGACCGATTTCGGTTACAGTTAGCGTAACCAGATCGCTTCATGATTGACCATAAAGTTTAATTGTTTCCTAGAATTCACAGAAAACATCAAGTGGCGGAGTAGTTATGTGTGTGTGTGATAAGTCTTTGAGCTCTTTCCGGCTGACCCGGGTTCGAGTCCCGGCAGCCTATTTTTCATTTTATTTATTTTATTTTTACTTTTTATCAATTATAACTTTTATATTCTAGTTTGTTTATTAATTATGCACCATTAAAAATTAAAAATGACATAAATACGCAACGAAACATTTATAACTCGATATTCGATTACAAACGGAGCGGGTTTGGAAAACCCGTTTTTGACAAATGTTACAGTATCCCCTACTTTTAGGAATTTCGTCCCGAAATTTAAGTAGTAGTAGTAGGAAAAAGATGCGGGTATTTTTCGCGCATTGAGTCTTCACGTTCCCAAGTAAACTCAGGTCCCCGTTTCGACTCCCAGCGTACCCTAACAATTGGAATGCGACTTCGTCGTAGACGTTTTTCTCCGAAGTCCATGATCTCTACTGGTCTTTCAATAAAATGCACGATTCATCAATCTGAATATCTTCCAGAGGAATATGGAGGTTCTCATCAGCGAGGCACTTCTTCAAGTTTGATACGTGGAACGTGGGATGAATTCTGTTGAGTTCTTCTGGTAGATCAAGCTTGTATGCTACAGGTCCTACTCTTTCGAGTATCTTGAAAGGTCCTACGTAGCGTCGTGCTAGCTTGCCTTTTTGACCAAAACGAACTACTCCCTTCCACGGTGATACTTTTAAAAGTACATGATCACCAATGTTAAGCTCCAAAGGCTTTCGTCGTTTATCTGCATAACTCTTTTGACGACTTTGAGCCGCTAGAAGATTGTTTCGAATTTGATGGATCTTGTCTGTGGTTTCTTGAATCAATTCTGGACCGGTGATTTGAGCTTCCCCAATTTCGTGCCAACATACTGGAGATCGGCACTTACGACCATATAAAGCTTCAAAAGGTGCCATGCCGATACTTGAATGATAGCTGTTGTTGTACGAAAATTCAACTAATGGTAGATAAGCGTCCCAATTTCCCTTGAAGTCTATGACACATGCTCGAAGCATATCTTCAAGAGTTTGAATGGTGCATTCTGATTGTCCATCAGTTTGAGGATGATAAGCGGTACTGAGATCTAATCGTGTACCCAAAGCAGCTTGTACTGCTTGCCATGTTCGTGAAGTGAAACGACCATCACGATCTGAAATAATGCTTAACGGTACACCATGTCGGCTTACGATTTCGCTGATATAAATACGAGCTAGCTTTTCGTTCTTGAAATCTTCGCGGATAGGAATAAAGTGAGCTGATTTTGTAAGACGATCAATGATTACCCATATAGTGTCACACACACCAGAAGTGCGAGGTAACCCGGTAATGAAGTCCATGGTTATGTTTTCCCACTTCCATACAGGTATTTCAGGTTGGACCAGAAGTCCTGAGGGTCTTTGGTGTTCAGCTTTCACCTTGGAACATGTAAGGCACTTGGAAACAAAAACAGCAATATCCTTTTTCATTCCAGGCCACCAATAGGTGTATCGAAGGTCTTGATACATCTTATCGGCTCCTGGGTGTATAGAGTATCGTGTTTTGTGAGCCTCATTCATAAGAAATTCACGAAGGTTGTTGTGGTCAGGAATCCATATGCGATCTAGATAGTACAGAATACCGTCAGATTTAGTTTCAATTTTAAGTTCAGCTCCACAGGACAGCTCCTTTCGTACGTCGTCTTCCGTTACTGAAACATGTTGGGCTTCTCGAATTTGATCTTTAATGTCAGTTATGATTTGCGAACATAGAAGATGAATGGAGTTCGCATAACCCTTTCGACTGAGTGCATCAGCCACCACATTTGCCTTGCCAGGGTGGAACCGAATTTCACAGTCGTAGTCATTTAGAAGTTCGACCCATCTTCATTGCCTCATGTTTAACTCCTTTTGGTTGAAGATATGTTGAAGACTCTTGTGGTCAGTGTATATTTCACACTTAGTA
The DNA here is from genome assembly GCA_947069175.1 of Scalesia atractyloides. Lineage (NCBI taxonomy): Eukaryota > Viridiplantae > Streptophyta > Magnoliopsida > Asterales > Asteraceae > Scalesia > Scalesia atractyloides. The sequence goes on along the minus strand of CAMTDV010000005.1, from coordinate 95,926,221 downwards.
CCGTAGAGATAATGTCTCCATATCTTAAGAGCAAACACAACGGCTCCAAGTTCTAGGTCATGGGTGGTGTAGTTCTTCTCATGAGTTTTGAGTTGTCTCGAAGCATAAGCTATAACCTTTCCTCTTTGCATTAGAACACAGCATAGTCCTTGCCCTGACGCGTCGCAATAAACCACGAAGTCATCACAACCTTCAGGAAGAGTGAGGATTGGTGCATCACAGAGTTTTTGTTTAAGGGTTTGGAAGGCTTCTTCTTGTTTGGGTCCCCAAATGAAAGGTTTTCCCTTATAAGTTAAAGCCGTGAGTGGTACAACAATGCGAGAGAAGTTTGAAATGAAACGGCGATAATAACCAGCTAGACCAAGGAATGATCTTACTTCAGTTGGTGTACGTGGCGCTTGCCATTCTCGTACCGCTTTGAATTTTGAGGGGTCGACATGTATTCCCTTGTCATTGACTACATGTCCAAGGAATTGTACCTCTTTTAACCAGAATTCGCATTTGGAGAATTTGACGTAAAGCTTTTCATTCTCCAGAAGTGTAAGGATGAGTCGAAGATATCGTTCATGATCAGACTTAGACTTTGAGTAAATGAGGATGTCGTCGATGAAGACTATAACAAAACGATCGAGATAGGGTTTGCAGACTCTGTTCATTAAATCCATGAAGACAGCTAGAGCGTTTGTTAAACCAAATGGCATGACCATTAATTCATAGTGACCATAACGAGTTCGGAAAGCGGTCTTTGGGACGTCTTCTTCATGTACTCTGAGTTGATGATAACCAGAACGAAGGTCGATTTTTGAAAAACAGCTGGCGCCTTGAAGTTGGTCAAGAAGATCATCAATGCGAGGTAATGGATAGCGATTCTTGATCGTTAACTTGTTGAGTTCTCTATAGTCGATGCACATGCGAAACGATCCATCTTTCTTCTTCACAAAAAGGACAGGTGCACCCCAAGGCGAGGAGCTAGGACGTATGAACCCTTTGTCAGTCAACTCTTGCAATTGACTGGCTAGCTCTTGCATTTCAGAGGGGCTAACCTATAAGGAGACTTTGCAACTGGTGTAGCACCAGGTATAAGATCAATGCGGAATTCGACTTCTCTCACGGGAGGAAGTCCTGAAATGTCGTCAGAAAAAACTTGCGGGAAATCTTTTACTACTGGGATGTCTTCGAGTTTCTTCTCCATGGTTTCCTTTTTGACGACATGGGTTAAAAATGCGACATAATTCTTGCGAAGATACTTTTGGGCTTGAAGACAGGACATTAATCTGAGCCCTTTCGATGGGGTTTCTCCAAAGATTCGTAGAGTCTGACCGTTTGTAAGAGGAATGCGTATAAACTTTTCGCGGTATACAACTTCAACCTGGTGTTGGCTGAGCCAGTCCATACCAATTATAATGTCAAAGCTTCCCAACTTCATAGAAATGAGGTCAACTGGAAAATCGTGGTCGTTTAAGGTGAGAGTACAATTGCGTATAATAGAGTTTAATGAGACCGGTTTTCCGTCAGCAACTTCTACTGTTATGGATTCCATGAGCTTATCACGAATTTGGTTTAGGATGGGTTCAAACTCTAAAGACACAAAACTTTTATCCGCGCCAGTATCATACAACATGGATGCATAACTACCGTTGATAAGAAACGTACCGTTAACCACATTGCTGTCAGCTCTAGCCTGATTAGCGTTGATGTTGACAGCTCTTCCTCTTGCAGGTGGAGGAGCTTGGTTAGCTTGATTCACCGGATTTGCTTGGGCTTGAGCATGTATAATGTTCTCCAAACGTGGACAAGTGTTTCTAAAGTGGCTTGGATCTCCACAATTGTAGCAAGCCCGCATAGGTTGCACCATGGGATAGTTTGGTTGGTAGTATGATTGGGCTAAATGTTGGGTAGGTGGTAGTAGTAGGGGTTGTTGGGCTTGACCCATTATTTGTTGGTGGGTTTGGGTTGAAGGCTGGTGGCGGTTCGTTCGCTGAGGTATGCGACAAGTTTGAACAGTATGACCTGCGCGACCACAGCCGGTGCAATGTTGGCAGGGATGATCAGGAAAGTGGTGGTATTGGCAACGGTTGTTGCATTTTGGTAATGGGTGCAGCAGGGATAGGGTAATTGGTTTGTGTGACAGCGAAGTTTCTAGTGTTACGTTTCCTCTTGTTAACAAACTTAGAGGAGGAGGTGGAATGGTTTGAAGTTTGGCCCTCAAGGAGGTTTCTTTTTCTCCTCTTTAAATTTACCGTTGCGAATTCGATTCTCAGTCAGTTCAGTAGCTAGTTCCATAGCAGCTTCAAATGTTGCTGGTGAAGTGCTGAGAACTGAATCTTGAATTTTCGAGGGAAGACCTCGAATATAATGCTCGATTAAGCGGTAAACTGGGTGTGTGAACAAGTTAGGGACCATTTGGTTCAACTCTAAGAACCTCTTGTTGTAGGAAGTATGATCTCCCTCCTTTTGCTTCAAAGAATGAAATTCATCTTCTAACTTTTTAATCTCACTTCTAGGACAGAATCGTCTCGTCATGATTTCCCTTAACTCCTCCCACGTTAAGGCCATTGCATCTTCGATCCCTCTCTTACCTTTTTCAGTATTCCACCAGGTAAGAGCTACTCTAAATAGTCTCCCGGTTGCGTATCGTACCTTGCGATCATCGGGACAATCGCAATTGAGGAAGGTGTTTTCCATTTCCTCAAACCAGTGGAGGAGAGCAGTGACACCTTCGGTCCCTTCAAATTTAGGAGGATCGCAAGACTTGAAATGTTTATATGAGCACTTTTTGGTAGGAGGGTTGCCGATGTTCTGGTCTTCTTGCTGGGGAGGATTGGTGGGATTTGTGGCGAGAGCTTGTTGTACTTGAACCACAATGTCAGGAAGCACCGCGGCCATTTGTTTTGCGATTTGAGTGGCCAAGCGTTCGTGAGACCTTCCTGATCTTTTACCCCCTCGTTGTTGTCTAGCCGACATCTACAGGAACATACATATGAAGATTGTGAGTTTATGGAGTCTTTTTAGGTGTCATGTGTCTTAAAGAAAATGAAAATAACATAAATATCAATAATGCAACTACATCCATAGGATGTCTTGGGTTTGATCATGTTGGGCCTCAAATGTCCCCCATACCTTCACCTGTATAGTCATGTGGGCCCCCATGTACTATTGGCTTGGTAGGATTCACATTAGTATTGGCGATTTAACACTCGCATCACCCGAATGAAAACCACGAAATATGTTTACGAGATGTATGGTCGGAATGTGTCCAGGTGTAGACACAATGACAACTCAAAGTGGGGTTAGCTCACACGACGTTGGTATAGCATGCTTTGGCCTAATAGGTACTTTGTACTCTCATCGTTAGTCCCCAGGTAGGCAAACAGGTCCTTTATTTTGGATTTATACGAATGCCAGCCTAGACAGGACGTTCCGACTACCGGTACTTGTACCCTTCCAGTTACTACATGCCCGTCATGAGAACTCACTTTGATATGATTTAAAAATACAAAAATCATTGTAAAAACAATCATGAAAATGATGTGATGTGTGCTTTCATGGATATGATATGTTATGAGAATATGATTCATGATAGGCATTATATAATAATATGTACTTATGAACATGCTTGCATAACATTGAATATAACATTAAACGTAAAACATATAAACATCATGAATTTTGCATGTAACACACAAAAATCTTAAAATTTTCTAATCAACTATAGTATAGGCTCTAAGGGTCTAATAACCTATCCTATATCCCTATAGTCATGGCTCTGATACCAATCTATCACACCCCGACCCGCAGCGGAATAAGAGTCGGGGCATAATTGGGTTATCACCAAAGCTCATGATATTTACTAATATGTTTCATATTTATTAAAGTCAAAATTACATTCTCAATAATCCAAACATGTCCATACAAATACAAAGAAATATAACCAACTAAACAATCCAAGCTCTAAACCAGTTTATTTCTTCTAAGCCAATCCTATGTGTTTCTTGCTGCGGCTGGATCACCTGTATCATGTGTAAAATGGGGGTTTTGGGGTCAACATAAGTTGGCGAGTGAACCTTGTTAGATAAACATTTTTATTGATTTCTTGTTATTTTTATCAAGGAAAAATTGTGCAATAGTCATATGTGAGCAAATCTAAATAATCAAACAATAGCAATAACAACCACAAACAATAACATACAATAACATACAATAACATATGAACTTGCATGAATATATAACATGAATGAAACTGTATATATTGGCAACGTCACGTTCACGCTCATAATGTAATGGGGAACTGACGGCCTATGATGAATGTCTGTGCGATCAAGGCTCAATCAAACGGAGCCGATCGTATGTTGGCAACGCAAGGTTCACGCTCATAATGTAATGGGGAACTGCTCAACGCTCATAATGTAATGGGGAGCGGCGGCCTATGATATTGCATGTACTGAAAATAATAAATTAAATCTAAACAATAACCACACAAACAGTTGATACAAGCTGAATACATATTTGTTCATGATATGATGTATGCACAATGATTTAAATATAATAAATAGTATGACACATGATACACCCCAAAAACGTGATTAAAACGGGGAATTTATAGAGATTCACTCACATTGGGTGCGTTCGGTTGGAGATGATGAGATGCGCACGAGTTTGAAGGATTGATCAACGAGGATTAACTAACCTAAATAATAACGGAAGGTATAGTAAATGAGTGGATTTTATTAATAATTTTAATAGGATTTTTAGATATATTTTTGTGAGTTTAAGGCTATTTCCTATCTTTAAAAACATTATTTTTAAGTATTTTTAATTGATTTTTGAATTAAATTAAATAAATAAAAATAAAAAAAAATGTTGACTTTTGCGTTGACCATTGACCATTGACTTTTTGACTGTTTGACCGGTTCTATTGTGTGCATGTATGCGCCGGGCAGGACTCGAACCCGAGACCTCCCGTACGCGTGCACGCAGCTCTACCAACTGAGCTACGTGTCTAACCCGAAATAATTCTGTTTTTAATTATATTTATATACTAATTCAGTTTATTCAAAATTCTTTTATTTTCAAAAAAAGTGTTTTAAATCATCGAACGGAGCGTGCAACAGGTCTCGAACCCGGGACCTGTGATTTAATGTTGCACACAGTCCACCGCTGGACTGTGTGTCTAACTTGGTTAATATACTAATTTTTATTATACTTAACATCTAATTGCGAAAGGATCCGTTTCAGTAAAAAAAACAAAAGAACATTTTAATTACAGAGAGTGTGTGTGTGTCAAGGATCGAACTCGGGACGTATGCGTATTGTTTGCACACAGTCCACCGCTGGACTGTGTGTCTAGCCCGTTTATAATACCAATTTTAATTAATCTTATAATCATAACAGACTTCATCTTCTTCGCTAAATTCACAGACAATGATTTAATCAACTGTTTCTTGCTTAAAACGATTAACAGACGTACAAATGATTTATATGTAACGGATAGGAAAAGTTTCGGGAATGAACATACCGGAATGATGATCTTTCTCAGAACTCCGGCGAAGTCGTCGGCTCTGTTTTTATGAACTTCGACTGAGCGAACAAATTAACAGTTTTGATTAGCTAATTGTGGAATTGAAGTATTAAACAAGAGTTATCATAAGGTTTGAATGACTATACCGTTTTACAGCGGAAAATATGAATTTTCAGAAGTTTTCCGGCGAGAGTGAATTATTCGATATCGACGTCTGCAACTGTTTCCGATTGAAGGTTTTGAGTTAGCAATAGCTTAACAACTGATAGACGATGAAAGAATTAAGAGACTTACTGATTTGATGGAAAACACGGTTTTCCGGCGAAAGTCCAGCGAGTTCAAATAGCTTCTCCGACGAACTGAAAGTATTGCGGAAGTGAAATTAAAGGTTTGCAGATGTGTTTGAGTCGCGAGAGGGGACTATGATTGGAGTAATTCAGGAAATGCAAGTTTTTGGTTATTAAAACCGATCAACTATTGAATTCAAGTCCATTCAAAGCTAAATTGATTGGAGGTGTCGGTGTATCGGTTTATAATCGGTAAACCGCGAACAATTAAACGTTTTTGGACGTTTGGTGACCGATTTCGGTTACAGTTAGCGTAACCAGATCGCTTCATGATTGACCATAAAGTTTAATTGTTTCCTAGAATTCACAGAAAACATCAAGTGGCGGAGTGGTTATGTGTGTGTGTGATAAGTCTTTGAGCTCTTTCCGGCTGACCCAGGTTCGAGTCCCGGCAGCCTATTTTTCATTTTATTTATTTTATTTTTACTTTTATCAATTATAACTTTTATATTCTAGTTTGTTTATTAATTATGCATCATTAAAAATTAAAATTGACATAAATACGCAACGAAACATTTATAACTTGATATTCGATTACAAACGGAGCGGGTTTGGAAAATTCGATATCATCCTGGAAAGGCAAATGTGGTGGCTGATGCACTCAGTCGAAAGGTTATGCGAACTCTATTCGTCTTCTATGTTCGCAAATCATACCCGACATCAAAGATCGAATCCGAGCAGCTCAACACATTTCTGTAACCGAAAATGACGTACGCGATGAGCTGTCATGTGGAGCTGAACTCAAAATCGAAACCAAATCCGACGGTATTCTATACTATTTATATCGCATATGGATTCCCGATCGCGATAACCTTCGTGATTTCCTCATGAATGAGGCACACGAAACACGGTACTCTGTACACCCAGGAGCCGACAAGATGTATCAAGACCTACGATACACCTACTGGTGGTCGGGCATGAAAAATGATATCGTTGTTTTTGTCTCCAAGTGCCTTACCTGTTCCAAAGTAAAAGCTGAACATCAAAGACCTTCAGGACTCCTAATCCAACCTGAAATACCTGTATGGAAGTGGGAAAACATAACCATGGACTTCATTACCGGGTTACCTCGCACCTCCAGTGGGTATGACAACATATGGGTAATCATTGATCGTCTTACAAAACCAGCTCACTTCATTCCGATTCGCGAGGAATTCAATAACGAAAAGTTAGCTCGTATCTACATCAGCGAGATCGTAAGCCGTCATGGTGTACCTTTAAGCATCATTTCAGACCGTGATGGACGTTTCACTTCACGAACATGGCGAGCCGTACAAACCGCCTTGGGTACACGATTAGACCTCAGTACCGCTTTTCATCCTCAAACTGATGGACAATCTGAACGCACCATCCAAACTCTTGAAGACATGCTTCGAGCATGTGTCATAGACTTCAAAGGGAATTGGGACGCTCATCTACCATTAGTTGAATTTTCGTACAACAATAGCTACCATTCAAGTATCGGCATGGCTCCTTTCGAAGCTTTATATGGTCGTAAGTGCCGATCTCCAGTATGTTGGCACGAAATTGGGGAATCACAAATCACCGGTCCAGAGTTAATTCAAGAAACAACCGACAAGGTCATTCAAATTCGAAACAATCTTCTAGCGGATCAAAGTCGTCAAAAGAGTTATGCAGACAAACGACGAAAACCCTTGGAGTTTGACATTGGGGATCAAGTACTTCTAAAAGTATCACCGTGGAAAGGAGTGGTTCGTTTTGGCCAGAAGGACAAGCTAGCACCACGCTACGTAGTACCTTTCAAGATACTCGAAAGAGTAGGTCCTGTAGCATACAAGCTTGACCTACCAGAAGAGCTCAACAGAATTCATCCCACATTCCACGTATCAAACTTGAAGAAGTGCCTCGCCGATGAAAACCTCCATATTCCTCTAGAAGATATTCAGATCGATGAATCTATGCACTTCATTGAAAGACAAGTAGAGATCATGGACTTCGGAGAGAAGCGTTTAAGACGAAGTCGTATTCCAATTGTCAGGGTACGTTGGGAGTCGAAACGAGGACCTGAGTTTACTTGGGAACGTGAAGACTCAATGCGCGAGAAATACCCACATCTTTTTCCTGTTACCACTACTACTTAAATTTCGGGACGAAATTTCTAAAAGTAGGGTATACTGTAACATCCGTCGAAAAACGGGTTTCCGAAACCCGCTTCGTTTATTAATCGAATAACCAGTTAAAAATTTTCGTTGCATATTTATTGCTCAAACTAATTTTAAACAATATATAATTAATAAACATTTTAGAATTTAAAAACTATAATTAATAAATGATAAAAATAAGTGAATAAAAAATAAAATGAGGCTGCCGGGTTTCGAACCCGGGTCGCCCATAAGCTCAATCACACAACACACCGCTCCGCCACATGACTCCTTTGTGTAATTACTGAAACAAATAATACTTAAATTAAAACTCGAAATCAAAATCCGGAAATCAGCGCGCCCAATCCGCAGTCGCCGGAAAGACCGACGATTCCGCAAATCACGACCGTTTTCTTTGACTGAAACGCGTGAACTAACTTCGACATCGGTTATAACCGATGTCTAAACCCCAATTCCAGTCGTAACCGCCGGAAAAGTTTTGACCGCGAATCAAGACCAAATTCGGAATCAATACATTCTGTTTCTTCCCTATAAATACCCACCCAAACCTCTGGTAACCTTTTCGCTCAAAATCGCACAAACTCTCGAAGCTTTAGCACTCGCCGGAGATATTCTGCATTCGCCGGACTTTCACCGGAAAACCGAGACTTGCACCAAATCGGTAAATTTCTCGACTCTTTTGTTTGCAATCCATTATTAGACAAGTATTAACATAAATCGTTCAACCAGAATCCGTCTCAGACAACGTTACTGAGAATTCCTGCACTCGCCGGAAAGTCACTGAAAATTCCGAAGTCTCGCTATGAATCGGTAGAATCATCTAAAACCCCTGATATCCCATGCTTAGTAACTTAATTGCACAACTCATTGATCAAAACTGTTAATTGATTCACTCAGACGGAAGTCACAAATCAGAGCCGACGACCCTTGCCAGAAATCTGAGAAAAATATTTTGTTCGGTACATTTTACTCCGTAACCCTCTTTATCCATTTCATTCCAATCAACTATATGTTCGATGACCGATTTAAACAAGAACAGTCAGGCATTTTTTTTTCTGTGTCTTTGTAAACGAAGAAGACGAAGTCGAACATGTGTATAAGTTTAATTAAAACTGAATATTTAACCGGTTTAGACACACAGTCCAGCGGTGGACTGTGTGCACAAACAATGCACACGTCCCGGGTTCGAATCGCATACGTTACCGAATTTCAGAATTAAAACCAACATTTTTACAACTGAATCGGATCAGGTCACCGAATGTTAATAAGTATAATTAAATCCATAAGTTAAACAGATATAACACACAGCCCAACTGGTTGGGCTGTGCGTACTCGAACCGAATGTCTCGAGTTCGACTCCGGGTCACTGAAGGCGGGTCGGCCATTTTAAATCATTTTTGAAATAAACCAAATTAAATAAAAGTTAATCAGTATATATATATAATTAAAACAGAGAATATTTCGGGTTAGACACGTAGCTATGTTGGTAGAGCTGCGTGCACGCATATGAGAGGTCCCGAGTTCGAACCTCACTTAGCGCATATAATTAACGCAATCCGACCGGTCAACGGTCAACGGTCAGAGTCAAAAGGTCAACATTTTTTTTATTATTTATTTTTCTTATTTATTTAATCAGAAAATTATTAAAAATACTTAAAAATAATATTTTTAAAGTTAGAAAATGTCCTTAAACTCACAAAAATAAATCTAAAAATCCTATTAAGATTATGAATTAAAAGTATTAATCTCAAATTAAATCCATTTATTTACCGAACCATTTCGTTATTATTTTAGGTTAGTTTTCCTCGTCGATCAAATCCCAAAACTCGTGCGCATCCAACGTCATCAAAGAACGCACCCAATGTGAGTGAATCTCTACCAATTCCCCGTTTAATCACATTTTGGGGTGTATCATGTGTCGTTTAATTCCTTATTATATTTAAACACTTGTGCATCCATCATATCCGTGATCAAATATGTATCCAATATGTATCAATTGTTGTGTGAATTATGTTTAGATTGAAGTTATCATTTTCAGTGCATGCATTTCATTAGGCGCATCAGCTCCCCGTGGGATACGGGTTGAGTATCAGGTGCCTCATTCGATCGGCTCCGTTTGATTGAGCCTTGATCTCATATAACATCATCATTAATGTCATTTACTCATCCAATGTGGTTTGTGTTTTTGTTATATATATATGTTTGCTCACATGTGATTATTGCACAAATTTTCAATATTAAATACAACAAGAAATTAATAACAATGTTTTCTCAAGGTTCACTCGCCAACTTTTGTTGACCCAAAATATCCCCCATTTTACACATGATACAGGTGATCCAGTTGAGGCAAGAAACACATAGGAAGGCCTAGAAGAATAAATCAGTTTAAGCCTGAGATTGTTTTACTTAGTTTCATTTCCTTGTAATTGTATGGATTTGATTTGAATATTCAAGTTGTAATTTGAATTTAATAAATATGAAACATTTTAGTAAACATCATGAGCTTTGGTGATAACCCAATTATGCCCGACTCTTATTCCGCTGCGGGTCGGGGTGTGATAGAACCGGTTTTAAATAGTGTTTTGCAGCTTTTCTTCGCATAAAGAACATAATCGGGTACGAACTGGAACCGGTCCCACACTAACTGGAACCGGGTACACAGGTTCCACATTTATATGCTTATACCCGGGTACGAACCGGAACCGGTTATCAGAGGAACCGGGTTCACTGGGTTGCATGTGGAACCGGGGTCCGGGTACTAATAATACCCGATTTTGCCCATCTCTAGTTTCGGTAGGGTTCAAGTTTTTTACAGGGTTTTGACCTGTTTGGTAGGGTTTTTTTTTCGGTTTTAGCTGGTTCGGGTCCGGTTTTTGACCGGTTAGAGGTGGAACCGGTTCGGGTTAGATTCTTTTTTTCTAAACCCAGGATCAAGAACTAATCTGTACTCGCAGAACTGGTTATGGGTCGGGTCCGGAACAAGGTTTTTTGTGCACCTCCAAGTAGTAGTGAAAGTAATTTAGACCCGGAAGAATCAACCCAAACCACGTATCTACATTTGGGCCAATATGGGTAGGATGACTAGCTGGACTATATTGGGCCATAACTTGGGTCGATATTAGACTGTTGATCCAGTTGCAAACCAGGTTTTTTTCCAACATCTGAATTGTTTAATACAAAGAACATCCCATAATGTAATATGACATACCAAGTTCACATGTTTGTCACTTAATGTTGCATAAATACACACATACATACATATATACAAACTTGTTGATATATTACAAAATTTTCAAGCTCTACATGAGCAATGGAAATACATATTAATTTCAGATTGCATACAACCACCTGCTGAAAACTATAAACTACTGATAACGCGATCGTTTATCGTTGCATACAACAACTTGCTGAAAAGCTTCATTTGTTCAACTTCCAACCCAATGATGATCGATAAGCTCCCATCATTTATTGGGCTTGGTAACACATAACACCTACCTGGTGACGGGATCCCTATACGCCCCATGAAGACGGGTCGGCCCCATCCGAAGTCTGCATTGTGAATCGGGATCCCAACCCAACTAGTTATTATAAGATTCGTGTAGCTATAATTAACCTCGGGCTTTTGACAATGGCGTTGTTCTAGATAATCAAGTGCTGACCTTAGATAATCGTTATTCATCCTCGCTAAAGCATCATGGATTTTACTTGCGGCGTACCAGTTAGGTTTCGATTGAATGTCGCCTGTTGTCGCTATAACGACGCCTCTGAAGATGACATTCCCGAAATAGCCGGGTGGAAGTGGCGGTTGTAAGCGGGCCCGCCCATCGACAGAAAAGTGGAACCTAGTTTCCACGTCGTCTGGCAGACCACGGGCTTTACACACGCACTTCCAAATATGGGCCGAGAGAATTTCAAAAGAGCTGTAGCAAATCGTGTTACCGTCTTCCTTTGATTTTGCTTTGAGTATTGGTTTCGCGTTAACTTGAACATTGAGAAGCTGGTTTTGGTTTTATCTAAGGGGGCTTGGAGTGGTGTTGGACCTGGGTGGTATTCGATGTGCTCAAACGGGTCGTGGTGGGTCCCGTGCACGGAGGAGGGTCCGGTCTATGAAGGGTGAGAGAGTGATGTCAAGGCCACGAGCCATATCGGACCATGTATTCATGAAGTGCACCGCAGACCACCCATCAGAGACACGATGGTCGAAACCAAGTCCTAGTGAAACCCCACCACATTTGAAGTAAGTTACCTGATCAAAGACAATATATTACATATATATACACACACACACATGTCAGTTTTATGTAGAAATAATTTTGATGTATGTAACATGTTTCATACCTGCAAGACGAGCAGCGGATATGATTCAAATTCCAGCGAAGTTGCGACAACTGTAACAAGTTTCGAGTACTCTAATGTGGGTGAAAAGTCAACAAAATCATCGATAACACCATCGGACTCAGCTTCCAAAAACAACACCCCTTGTCCTTGACAATCGATCTCAATCCAGCCATCTTGGTCGTGTTTAAATCGCCCTGCAATTGGGTAAAACGCAACCAACACCCTGCTCAAAGCGTCCTTCATCACTTTTGTATCAAAGAAGTTAGGAGCACCATTAGGCCGATAAAAATACACCGATAGTGTATGAAAGTTCAAGGCGGTGAGATCAAGGCAAGAGTTCCATAGGTTTACCGCCGGTGTCTCCTCTGCTGGTCTCACCATCGTCAATTGTCTTACCACCACCTTCATTTGTATTTTTTCCTTCGATTCCAGATGATCTTCTAGTTTCTACAACAACACAGTTTTTACCGGTGAAGAATTTAGAATTTTTCGTCAATGAGGGCCAAAAATGGGTCAGGTTAGAATAGATAAGTTATAAAAATTACATTAAATCATAGCAAAAAATATAAAAAGAAAAATAATAGGACTTTCAAATTATGACATACAAACTACTTTGTAAAAAACACCTTTTACATAACACTATACACCTTGAGCAAGAAGCAAAAGCAATATTACTACTTCAGTTATACAAAATTGATTATTTGATACAGATTTGTACCAACAGGACTAACAATGTTAATATGCTACATCTGTAGTATTTGAGTTACTTATATTAAAATTTCAAAAAGAATGGCTGTTACTTATATCCATCAAATCTATCATATAATTATACTAAAATACAGTATATTTTATATCTCATTTTAATTAAATAATACTTCTTTAGAGCATTCTCAATGGAGCCTCTAAATGTATGTGAGTGAAGACTTTATATTTTTAAAAGTGATTGTAAATTATTGTGAGTAGATGAGAGACAAAAAAGTGAAAAAGTTAATGTTCACCAGTAAATTTGAAGGAGAGAGAAAATGAGCCTTTATATTTTTTAAGTGGTTGAAAGAGGTTGTGAGTGGATGAGAGAGAAAATGTAATGATAAAAGTAGAAAAAAATATTATTTAATTGAAAGGAGAGAGAAAATATAGTGTTTTTTAGTGTAATTATAAGGATAGAGAAGGAGGGTTGATTGTGAATGCTCTTATACCTTTATATTATTTTTTCTCTCTCCTCCGTTCACAACAACTACTTTCAAAATACATTAAAAATTATAAAATGTAAACAATATCCAAAATTATAAAATGTAAATAGTATCCATGCAAATATATAGTAACATTTTTCTCTCCTCCAATCACAACCACTTGCGACCACTTTTTATAGTATAGAAACCACACTCACTAATTAGATGGATGGGATGCTAATATATACCTGAACCTGACTTAATGGAAACAAATAGGGGTGCAAACGAGTCGAGCGGCTTGCGAGCTACTCGAGATCGGCTCGAGAAAAAACTCAAAACGAGCCACGCCTTATCGAGCCTAAGCCGAGCTTGAGCCTAAAATAAAGCTCGTTTGTTTATCGAGCCCGACCTCGAGCCTCGTATGTGAAGCTCGTTAGGCCCGTCGAGCCTTATCGAGCCTTAGTGTAACGAGCCGAGCCGAGCTTATTTAAACTTATTTACAAGCCAACCTCAAACCTAAAAATAAGCTTATTTAGTAAACGAGCTCGAGCTTCACTTATCGAGCTCGCGAGCCTAAAAAGTCTATTATTTACATTATTTTTATTTAATATATTTATTAATAGATAATAAACGAGCCAAGCTCGAGCTTGAGAAAATACCAACAAGCCGAGCTTGAGCTTTGAAAACAAAGCTCGAATCGAGCCGAGCTCGAGCCCAAGCTCTCATAAGTTAATAGAGCTCGAGCCTAGTCAAGTGATGTAGAGTAGAAACGATAAGTAAGATCAATCACTTTGATTCTATGAATACCCGTGATGAACTTGTCCCAATCCAAAAATTCAACCCAAAGGGTACGGAATTTGAAGTGAAAAACTATTTTTTCCAAAACTGAAATCTGATCATTATCACCTCATAACCAACATATTAATAGAGTTATAAATTCGAAACGGGTCCCAAAATACACTCGGGCCAAAAACTAAAACAAAACAAAAGTAGGCAAAAAGCCCAAAAAAAACATAAAAATGAAAAATACTCATAGAAATAAGCCTTTTTTGGGCCTGAACATCCACCCAAACCGCTTGCAGCAAAATGGGATTTTTCCTCACGATCGTTTTGACTGGTCGCACGCCCAAAACGGACCCCCGTAGCCCAAGTTAGAGCCATTTTAGTGAAGCCTCATTTGTCACGCAATCTTGGGCCTCCAAATATTACATGACCCGCTCCTCCACACTTGGGCCCGCATCATAAGCTCAAGCTCGGGCTCGGCTCGGCTCCTTTGCACTGATAGAAACAAACAACTAAAAATATATACCTGACTTAATATTAAGTAAAAATATACAAAAAAATTGCTTCTACTTGTATCCAAAACACAATTTAAGACTAGCTTAAATACAATATGAACAAAAAGGACAATGAAAATAAACAAATAGGAAGAAATACCTGAATTTTGGTGAGCTGCAGATTATACGATTTGAAGAACTGCAATTTCGGGAAACTTGATACTTAGTTGATTTTGCAAAAACCCATAAATATGCAAATAAGTGATTGCAATCTGAATTTGATTTTGATTGTTGATTATTAGAAGTTAAATTGCAACTTGATTTTGGCCTGAATGGAATTTGGGTGGTCGCTGTCTGCATCTCGATAGTTCCATACTTCGTTACAAGGTAGATTGGGCCGGAAAAATATGGGTCATGGGCCTGTTGAATGTATCCAAACTAGAATATTAAAAAAAACCGAATCCGGAAAAAAAACCCCTCTTACTCGTAGGGTAGAGACCGGTTACAAACCAGGTGCGGAAAAACCCGTGTTTTCAGCGTACCAGGGCTTCCATAAAACTCGTAACCGGGTTTAAAAAATACCCGCACCAGGTTTAAAAAATACTCGGATCCGTTGTGTACAACTTTTTTTGAACGTTTTTTAACAGCCATATGACCGTTTAGAGATTGTGTGAGTCTTTTTTAGGCAGATTTCAAGGCATACAATATGTGTAAATAAAGGTTTCTATTATATTTTTATGTTTTATGCCCCAAAATTGAATCGAAAAACCCGATACTCGAACCTAAACCGTACTCGACCAATACCCAAATCCAGAAATAGGATATTCTAATACACGGAAATTGAAAACCCGAAACCAAATACACAAGGTATCAATTTTCTGGCCAATGCCCAGACCGGTTTTGTGCTCGAATGGTTTTTTGCTGACTTGCTCATTTTACAATGAAATAAAATAATCTATCTAGAGAGATATATACTATTTTAAATTGCTAATTCTTCTATATATTGGGGTCTACATTGGTAACAGTGACTAATGCATTTTTGAGGTATATGAAAGATTTATGTTTTATAGTAAATAGGTGGTGGTGGAGTGGTAAGTGAGAGATTTGGTGTTCTAAGGGATCCAAGTTCGATTATTGTCCTCTCTATTATTTTCTGCGCCACCTGGTGATGATGGGAGACTAGGTGAATAGGTGGAGATCGCTAGTTCGATCCTTGAACTGAGTGGGTTTTACCTAACCGCGCTGTTGTGCCTTCGAGCGAGTGTTCACGGGCTTCGGCCCTAGGTGAGGGTTTTCCCCGGTTCGGAGGCGAGTGTATCCCGATGTGGTGAATTTCGCCAGTAGCTCATTTGGAGGGTTTGTTAGCGTTTAAAAAAATAGTAGATAACTGCAAATTCATTTTGTCATCATTTTGATGTTATTTCACTTGCAGAAATCATCATTTGTGACGAAAAAGGAACATCTAATTTAACACTAAGGCATTTATCATGGAAGTGAGACAGGTGATCGTTATTTTGCTAACATTTACCATTCATACAACTTTCATTATCCGAAATTTAATGATATATTAAAGTGTTTGTTTACCTCTTCTTTTTCTCTGTATTTATACCTGTTTGTGGGCATTTAGCGGAACAAGTAACTAATTGTATTTTATGGGTTTTGCTTATGACGACTGCAGTTTTCTTACATTTGAAAGCATTAGTTGTTTTACTATGAATAATGACAAGTAATTTCCTTCTTCTTTGGTTGACCAATGGTGTTATGTGCATGAACCCTCATTATTGTTATTATGGTGTGCTTTATTGTTATTATAGTGTGCGTGAATGAATGTCGTTTTGTCTACTTTCCATTGGGTATACGAGCTTTTCCCAGGGGCGGATGTATAGCCAATCAAGGGGTTCTAGGAACCTGTTCGGTTCGTAATTTATGGTGTAAGGGTATATATAAAACACCAAAGGAACCCTTTAATATTTTGTTAAGGAATGCATAAACAAATGTGTGTATTGGTCTACTAGTAAACCGCGTGGCTTAGATTAAACTCCAGAGTTCGATTTTTTTATTTTATTCTGAAGAAGTGGAGAACCAAATGTTTGAAAGGGAGTTCTTCTTTCATGTCCAGTGAGAATTAAGAGTAAAATATGGGTTGTTGCTGTAATAGAATATTGAATAATATAAAAACGTTGGCATCATAGTAAATAATCCTCCAACAAAAATCTTATTATTTAAACATTGCTATAGATATGTGACGGTAAGATACCCATTTTCACTTAGGTTATATACATTTAAACTATTCTAACCATTAACTTTAGCTATTATACCCATGGATACATTTTAACTATTTTAACCATTAACTTAAGCTATTATTGTCACACCCCGACCCGTAGCGGAATAAGAGTCGGGGCATAATTGGGTTATCACCAAAGCTCATGATGTTTACTAAAATATTTCATATTTATTAAATTCAAATTACAACTTAAATGTTCAAGTCAAATTCATACAATACAAGGAAAGGAAAATTAAATAAACAATCCAAAATCTAAACTGATTTATTCTTCTAGGCCGTCCTATATGTTTCTTGCTTCAACTGGATCACCTGTATCATGTGTAAAAATGAGGATTTTGGGTCAACAAAAGTTGGCGAGTGAACCTTGTTAAAAAAACCTTTGTCATTGATTTCTTGTTGTATTCATATGGAAAAATTTGCAATAATCATATGTGAGCAAACGTAAATAAACAAACAATAACAAACCACCTTGCATGAGTATATGACATGAATGATAATGTATATGTTGGCAACGTCACGTTCCGCTCATAGGTAATTGAGAACGGACGAGCCTATGATGATGTATGTGAGATCAAGGCTCAATCAAACGGAGCCGATCATATGTTGGCAACGCCACGTTCCGCTCATAGGTAATGGGGAACAGTTCCGCTCATAGGTAATGGGGAACAGACGAGCCTGTGATAATGTATGTACTGAAAATAATAAATTTAATCTAAACATTAACCACACAAATAATTGATACATATTGGATACACATTTGATCATGGATATGATGGATGCACAAGTGTTTAAATGTAATAAATAATAAGCGACACATGATACACCCCAAAATGTGATTAAAACGGGGAATTTGTAGAGATTCACTCACATTGGGTGCGTTCGTTTGATGATGTTGAATGCGCACGAGTTTTGGGATTTGATCGACGAGGAAAAACTATCCTAAAATAATAACGAAATGGTACGGTAAATAAGTGGATTTTATTAACAATTTTAATAGGATTTTTAGATTTATTTTTGTGACCTTAAGGTCATTTTCTAACTTTAAAATATTATTTTTAAGTATTTTTAATTGATTTTTAAATTAAATAAATAAATAAAAATATAAAAAAATGTTGACTTTTTGTTGACCGTTGACCGGTCCGTTGACCGGTCGGACAGTGATAATTGGTGCGCTGAGTGAGGTTCGAACCCGGGACCTCTCGTACGCGTGCACGCAGCTCTACCAACTGAGCTACGTGTCTAACCCGAAATAATTTGTGTTTTAATTATATATATATACAAATTAAATGTTAATTTATTTGGTTTATATTAAAAGGTTTTAAAATGGTCGAACCGGTTTGCAGGGAGCCGGATCGAACTGGGTCCTTCGGTTTGTAAGCGCACAGCCCAACCAGTTGGGCTGTGTGTCTTATCTGTTTAACTTACGGTTTATATTAATCTTATAAACAAACTGGAATCTGTTCTGATTCAGTTTTAAAAAAATGGTTTTAATTCGGAAAGTCGGTGCGTTTGTATGGTTCGAACTCGTGACGTGCGCTATGTGTTTGCACGCAGTCCACCGCTGGACTGTGTGTCTAACCCGGTTTAATATTCAATTTATATTATACTTATACACAACGTCGACTTCGTCTTCTTCATTCAAAGACACAGAACAACGATATTCGACTGTTCTTGTTAAAATCGTTCGTCGAACATTTTATTGATTGAATTGTAATGGATAAAAAAAGTTAAGGAATCGAATGTACCGAACATACTGATTTTCTCAGAACTCCGGCAATGGTCGTCGGCTATGATTTGTGAATTCCGTCTGATTGAATCAATTAACAGTTTTGATCGATGAGTTGCGAAATTAAGTTATAAACAAGGATTATCAGAGGGTTTAGATGTTTGTACCGATTCACAGCGTGTTTTCGGAAATTTTCAGAGATTTTCCGGCGAGTGCAGATTATCCGACAACGTCGTCTGGGACCGATTCTGGTTGAAGGATTTGAGTTAGTAAAAGTCTAACAATGAATTGAAAATGAAAGAATCGAGAAATTTACCGATTTGATGTATGTCTCGGTTTTCCGGCGAAAGTTCGGCGATAGCAGATAACGTTTCCGACGAACAGAAGTTAGAGTGAAAATGAAATTGAGAGTTCTGCGAGTGTTTCCGAGTTATGAGGCGATGATATTATCAGTGTAAATTGAAAGTAAATTTCATTTCGGTTTCAATCTTCAACAATCATATGAATCGAGGCATTGAAGACTGAATTGATTAGAACGTGGGTTGTAACTAGCATTGAATCATCGATTATACTCAGAAACTCGCGACCATACCAAAGGTTTCTGGATATCTGAAAGCCGATGAGCGGTTTCAGTTCTTGGCGCAAACAGATGAAATCACGGGTGAAACTTAAGGTTTATTTGATTTCTTGATTACACAAACGAGTCAAGTGGCGGAGTGGTTAAGTGTTGCTTGTTTCATCCGGCTGACCCGGGTTCGAAACCCGGCAGCCTTATTTCCTTTTTATTTAATTTATTTTTACTTTTTAACAATTATAGTTTCTAAATTCTAAAATGTTTATTAATTATGTATTGCTTAAAATCAAAATTAATCATAAATACGCAACGAAATTTTATAACTTGATATTCGATTAATAAACTAAGCGGGTTTTGAAAACTCGTTTTTCGACGGATGTTACAGTATCCCCTGCTTTTAGAAATTTCGTCCCGAAATTTAAGTAGTAGTGGTAACAGGAAAAAGATGCGGGTATTTTTCGCGCATTGAGTCTTCACGTTCCCAAGTAAACTCAGGTCCTCGTTTCGACTCCCAGCATACCCTAACAATTGGAATACGACTCCGTCACGTTTTTCTCCGAAGTCCATGATCTCTACTGGTCTTTCAATGAAGTGCATAGATTCATCGATCTGAATATCTTCTAGGGGAATATGGAGGTTTTCATCGGATAGACACTTCTTTAAGTTTGATACGTGGAACGTGGGGTGAATTCTGTTGAGTTCTTCTGGTAAGTCAAGCTTGTCTGCTACAGGTCCTACTCTTTCGAGTATCTTGAAAGGTCCTACGTAGCGTGGTGCTAGCTTGCCCTTCTGGCCAAAACGAACTACTCCCTTCCACGGTGATACTTTTAAAAGTACTTGATCACCAATGTTAAACTCCAAGGGCTTTCGTCGTTTGTCTGCATAACTCTTTTGACGACTTTGTGCCGCTAGAAGATTGTTTCGAATTTGATGGATTGTAACATCCGTCAAAAACGGATTTTACCAAACACGCTCCGTTTATTAACCGAACAGTCAGTTAAAAATTTCGTTGCGAATTAAATGCCTAAAATAATTTTAAACGATACATAATCAATTATTATATGGGAATATATAATTAGTTTTTGAAAAACTATTAAAAATATGAAAATAAAAATGTTTTGTTCCTGCCGGGTTTCGAACCCGGGTCAGTAACCGGTTCATCAAACAACTTAACACACAACACATAAACCACTGTGCCACTGATGTTCTCTGTTAATTATTAAGATCATTAAATTCATATCATGACTTTCCGAATTCAAAACCGGCGCCCAAATGCAGTCGTCGGAAATCCCGGCGATCTCGCCAATAATTTAA
Organism: Scalesia atractyloides; assembly: GCA_947069175.1. Lineage (NCBI taxonomy): Eukaryota > Viridiplantae > Streptophyta > Magnoliopsida > Asterales > Asteraceae > Scalesia > Scalesia atractyloides. Next base: position 95,905,551 of record CAMTDV010000005.1, on the reverse strand, counting down.
CGAATCCTTCCGTTATAACGTAAACTTTAAACCTATATCGGTTATAACTGACGTCTGAGTCCGCGACACCATCTATAACCGCTGGAGAAATTCAAACCGATGAATCAAGTCGGAAATCGGACCAAATCCATCGACGACTTGCCCTATAAATACCCCATCGAACCTCTGCAACCTTTTTCGCTCAAAACCGCACCCTTTCTCGGCGAAAACTCACTCGCCGGAAATCACCTGCAAATCGCCGGAAAACCGGGTTCTTCATTTCTGAGCCTTACTGAACCCCCTAAGCTTATACCGAAGTCACCCACATCCTTTGTAAGCTTTCGGAGACTCGCTGCTGCAAGACACCCGACGCCGGAGCCTGTTGCTGTCGCCGGAGTTTTGCCGGAAAAACAGAGGAAGCCAGTCGGTATATTTCACGCCTAATTTCCTTTCTTTTTATTTATACCTCATCTGTAATTAATCATAAAACGCTAAAGAAACCTGAATAAACACTTCGAACCAGTCAGTCATCACTTCTGGTTATAACACAACGAAGAAGACGAAGTTACGGAACATATAAGTATAATTTAAATCAAGAAATAACTCGAGTTAGACACACAGTCCAGCGGTGGACTGTGTGCACATTAAACACACAAACGTCTCGAGTTCGAATCTTGTTCCACACACGCTGCCTTAATAAAAACGTTTTTTTTTTGTTGTTAATCGAACCGGAGTCACGCTGTTATATGTTAAGTTTATTAATAATCAGAATAATAACCAAGTTAGACACACAGTCCAGTGGTGGACTGTGTTATGTTTAACCACAGCGAGCGAGTTCGAGTCCGGTCTTCTACATCGACCCGGACAATTATCTACCTTTTTAAATAAGTCAGAAATAAAAAACACTTAGTTTGTATTTAAGTATAATAAAAATTGGATTATATAACATGTTAAACACACAGTCCAGCGGTGGACTGTGTGTTAGCGCAACCCACAGGTCCCGGGTTCGAGACCTGTGGAGCGCACCGGTCCGAATCAATTAAATCGTTTTTCAAAATAAAATGATTTTCGGTTTAATCTAATTAATATATAAGTATAATTAAAAACAGAAATATTTCGGGTTAGACACGTAGCTCAGTTGGTAGAGCTGCGTACACGCGTACGGGAGGTCTCGGGTTCGAGCCTCACTCAGCGCACAATAATACATACGAACCGGTCAACAGTCACTGTTACAGTCAAGGTCAAAGTCAACGGTCAACGGTCAAAAAAATCAAAATTTTTTATTATTTTTATTTATTTATTTTAATTAAAAATCAATTAAAAATACTTAAAAATAACATTTTTAAGATTAGAAAATAGCCTTAAACTCACAAAAATACACCCAACAATCCTACTAAAATGGATTAATAAAATCCGTTTACTTACCGAACCATAATGCTATTTATCTAGGTTAGTTTCGCTCGTGGTTAAAACCACTTCGCGTGCATTCAACATCATCAACCGAACGCACCCACTGTGAGTGAATCTTACACTCCCCCTTTTAATTACACGTTTTGGGGTGTGTCATGTGTCACAAAATAATTAATTTGTTTATTTAAACTTGTGCCATACCATGTCGTGATCTAAACTTAGATTGTTTATATTGTTGTGATTACTTATTTCATTTTGTCAAATGATATGAAATTCATTCATTAAGCCCATCAGTTCCTCGTAGGAGACGAGTTGAACAACGCGTGCATCAAAACCAATTCATTATTGTTCATGTGTATATCATTGAGTTTATATTGTTTGTAGTTATGTCTTTCATATTATCATGTTTATGCAATTCATTCATTAGGCCCATCAGTTCCTCGTGAGAGACGAGTAGAGCAACGCGTGCCTCTAAACGTTCCATTATTGTCCATGTGTGCTTTATTTAATATCTAATGATTGTTGAATAAGTTTACATCTATTTTTACTCATGTGTGGTTGTGCACTCATTTCATAATCAATTAAATAAACTTGTTCAAATGTTTTCCATAGGATTCACTCGCCAACTTTATGTTGATCCAAAAACCTTTTTACACATGATATAGGTGAACAGGTTGAGGCAAGGAAAACATAGGAAATGCCTTAGAAGAGAACAAAGAAGCTTAGATTGATAGTTAGAACATGTTGTAATATTTATTGTAAATTTCCATTAAATTGTATTTAATGAATATGAAACGTATAATAAATGTCATGAGCTTTGATGATAACCCAATCATGCCCCGTCACCTTTTCCGCTGCGGGTCGGGGTGTGACAGATTGGTATCAGAGCCATGACTATAGGGATATAGGATATGTTATTAGACCCTTAGAGCCTATACTATAGTCTGCCTAAATTTTAATTGATTAGGTGGTTACATACAAACTTGTGATATTTATTTGTTTCATATTTGTTTATATTTACATTCAAACATACATGCTTATATACATATTCATTATACATATATCAATGTTCATATATTCAATTCATTTTCATACTTTCATTATTCAAAGATTTTGTTGCAATTTTCAAATCTCATCAAAGTAAGTTCTGCGACGGGCATGTAGTAACTGGAAGGGTACAAGTACCGGTAGTCGGAACGTCCCTGTCTAGGTTGGCATTCGTATAAATCCAATATAACGGACCAGTTTGCCTACCTGGGGACCAACGATGAGAGTACGAAGGACCTATTAGGCCAAAGCATGCCACACCAAACGTCGTTCGAACTAACCCCACTTTGAGGTGTCACCGTGTCTACACCTGGACACATTCTAAATATCACACGTTGTATACATATTTCTCGATTTTCTCCGGGTTTTAGTGTACGCAACCTGGCAAACCCGTGCGAACCATATGAAGAACCGGTATTCATGGGGGCCCACATGATTACAAAGGTGAAGTATGGCGGCATGTAGGGCCTAATGGCGAGCAAAGCCCAAGACATCCTATGGATGTAGTAGATTTATTTTTCTATAATTATTTTATGAATGTTCATTCCTAATGCGACCCATGATCCCAAAAGCATCCAACTCATACTCTTGACATGTATTCCTCGCCCGTAGGAAGATGAGAGCAGGAAAAGCCCGCGAACGCATGGCTGCCATAATACCCAACATTGTAATCCAAATACAACAAGCACTTACCGTTAATCCTGTCAATCAAGAAAACCAAAACATTACCAACTCTTCCCCAAATACCACTAAATGCACCTACAAGCATTTCAAATCATGCGACCCTCCAAAATACAAAGGGACTGAAGGCGTCACCGCTCTCCTCCATTGGTTTGAAGAGATGGAGAACACCTTTCTAAATTGCGATTGTCCCGATGATCGCAAAGTGCGATATGCTACCGGTCAATTATATGGGATAGCACTTACTTGGTGGAATACAGAGAAGGCCAAACGAGGTGTGGAAGATGCTATGACCTTAACCTGGAACGAATTGAAGGAAATCATGACAAGACGATTTTGCCCAAGGAGCGAAATCAAGAAATTAGAAGATGAATTTTATTCGTTGAAGCAAAAGGAAGGAGACCACACCACATACAACAAAAGATTCCTCGAATTACATCAAATGGTTCCCAACATGTTCACTCCCCTCTACCATTTGATCGAGCACTACATTCGTGGTCTTCCGTCAAAGATTCAAGACTCTGTAATAAGTATCTCGCCTGCAACCTTGGAAGCAGCAATGGAGCTAGCAACAGAGCTCACCGAGAACCGAATCCGAAACAAAGACTTCAAGGAGGAGAAGAAGAAGGATAAAGAATAGACTGAAACCTCCGATTACACCCAAACCGAATCCCCTTCTCAACCCAATCCTAAGAGAAAAAGAGACGGGCAACTTTTCGCTGCTATCCAACGTAATCAACCAGTTTTACACGCCATACTCATCCAAGCTATCCCAATCACCCAAGTGGCACCCAACTCAACTTACCCAAATAAGAAACCATATCTTGGACCTCACCCTCGATGCAACAACTGTTTTTATCACCATTCCCTTACCTTACCTTGTCAACTATGTACAACTTGTGGACGCTATGGTCATTTGAGCAAGGTTTGCCGCACCTTTCAAAACCAAACCTCTTCCCCTACTCAAAACATGGCCCAAACTTATCATCAACCCCAATACCACATGTTCCCATATGTTCGAGCTTGTTTCAATTGTGGCGACCCTACCCACTTTAGAAACACATGCCCTCAACTGGTTAACGTCATCAACACTCAAGCCCAATCAAACCCAGTTAACCAAGTAAACCAGGAAAACCCAACCGCTAGGCCACCAGCAAGAGGAAGAGTCTTCAATATCAACGCCAATCCTGTCGAAGATAATGACGGCCCAAACGAAGATACCCAACTAGTCCTCTTCACCGAAGATCCAGATTCAACTCCTATCGTTTAGTTTTATGTTTTTCTTTATCACATAGAACCAAACATAACTTAAGGATAAAGCCAATGAAACTTTGACGAGAATACGGTGGATACGCCGCTGGTACTTCCTATATATAAGTATTCTTGCCAAAGGATCAGAAGCATTATCTGGCGTTATGAGAGGTTCCATGTGTAGACTGTTAGAGTAATTATTGTTTATTATTTTCAGTATATGCAATTGCCGAGGCCGCCTGCTCCCCATTTATGAGCGTTGAGCCTGTTCCCCATTTTATTATGCGGTTGAACCTGGCGTGCCCGCATACGATCGGCTCCGTTTGATTGAGCCTTGATCGCACAGTTCATTTTACATTTTCAGTATATGCAATACGATCGGCTCCGTTTGATTGAACCTTGATCGCACAGACAATTTCATTATCAGTATTTTGTGGTTGTTGTGTTTTTAGTAGAGTCGCATAGAACTAATCATAACTTGCGGATAAAGTCAATGAGAATTTGACAAGAATATGGTGGATACGCCGCTGGTACTTCCTATATATAAGTATTCTTGTCAAAGGATCAGAGGCATTATCAGGCGGTTATGAGAGGTTCCATGCATAGGCTGTTTTTGTGATTGTTGTTTAGATTAAGTTATTCATTTTCAGTACATGCAATACGCTCGGCTCCGTTTGATTGAGCCTTGAGTGCACAGACATTTTCATTTTCAATACGATCGGCTCCGTTTGATTGAGCCTTGATCGCACAGACATTTACATTATCAGTATCTTGTGGTTGTTGTTTTGTTGTAGAGTCGCATATAACTAATCATAACTTGCGGATAAAGTCAATGAAAATTTGACAAGAATATGGTGGATACGCCGCTGGTACTTCCTATATATAAGTATTTTTGTCAAATGATCGGAGGCATTATCAGGCGGTTATGAGAGGTTCCATGCATAGGCTGTTTGTGTGATTGTTGTTTAGATTAAGTTATTCATTTTCAGTACATGCAATACGCTCGGCTCCGTTTGATTGAGCCTTGAGCGCACAGACAATTTCATTTTCAATACATGCAATACGATCGGCTCCGTTTGATTGAGCCTTGATCGCACAGACATTTTTCATTTCAGTATTTTATGTTTGTTGTATTGGTTGTAGAGTTATATAGGACTAATCATAATTCACTGATAAAACCAATGAAAATTTGACAAGAATATGGTGGATACGCCGCAGGTACTTCCTATAGATAAGTATTCTTGTCAAAGGATCAGAGGCATTGTCAGACGGTTATGAGAAGTTCTATGTAGGATTTATTAGTTCCTTGGTAACTAATCATAACTTGTGGATAAAACCAATGAAAATTTGGCAAGAATATGGTGGATACGCCGCTGGTACTTCCTATATATAAGTATTCTTGCCAAAGGATCAGAGGCATTATCAGGCGGTTATGAGAAGTTCCATGTAGGATTTAGTATTGCTTTGGTTGAAATTTGTGTTACATTTATATCATCTTGCTATTTAAAGAGATTGGATTGTGTTCCATTTCTACATAAACTAACCTCTCCATCATAACAAACGAGAGAGAAACTGCCACCATTCAAACATATATGCTATCAGAATGTGGATTCAAATGTTAGTTGTTGTGTTTATTTAGGTTCTATAGTCATAGAACCAATCATAACTTACTGATATTAGCTATTGTGTTTATTTATGTTCAAATATTAGCTGTTGTGTTTATTTATGTTCCATGTAGGTTGTAGTATTAGAAGTTTTGCCTTAGGATATAACCATACCCTTCCAAACATATCCAAACTTTTATGCATGATATCATAGTTAGCAAATAAATTCTGCTTATCAATACTTTTACAGTAGGCAACAAAAAGCGATTCCTGTAATAGGGTACTTAACCCTTACAAGGGACGTTACCGCCTCAAACAAAAATTTAAACTCTTACTTTTTCTAAGTATGTAACTGTCAAAACTAAACACCATCATTCTCTTAGTCAAATATATCGCTATTTAAATTTCGGGACGAAATTTCTAAAAAGCAGGGGATACTGTAACATCCGTCAAAAACGGATTTTACCAAACCCGCTCCGTTTATTAACCGAACAGTCAGTTAAAAATTTCATTGCGAATTAAATGCCTAAAATAATTTTAAACGATACATAATCAATTATTATATGGGAATATATAATTAGTTTTTGAAAAACTATTAAAAATATGAAAATAAAAATGTTTTGTTCCTGCCGGGTTTCGAACCCGGGTCAGTAACCGGTTCATCAAACAACTTAACACACAACACATAAACACTGCGCCACTGATGTTCTCTGTTAATTATTAAGATCATTAAATTCATATCATGACTTTCCGAATTCAAAACCGGCGCCCAAATGCAGTCGTCGGAAATCCCGGCGATCTCGCCAATAATTTAACGAATCCTTCCGTTATAACTAAACTTTAAACCTATATCGGTTATAACTGACGTCTGAGTCCGCAACACCATCTATAACCGCCGGAGAAATTCAAACCGATGAATCAAGTCGGAAATCGGACCAAATCCATCGACGACTTGCCCTATAAATACCCCATCGAACCTCTGCAACTTTTTCGCTCAAAACCGCACCCTTTCTCGGCGAAAACTCACTCGCCGGAAATCACCTGCAAATCGCCGGAAAACCGGGTTCTTCATTTCTGAGCCTTACTGAACCCCCTAAGCTTATACCGAAGTCACCCACATCCTTTGTAAGCTTTCTGGAGACTCGCTGCTGCAAGACACCCGACGCCGGAGCCTGTTGCTGTCGCCGGAGTTTTGCCGGAAAAACAGAGGAAGCCAGTCGGTATATTTCACGCCTAATTTCCTTTCTTTTTATTTATACCTCATCTGTAATTAATCATAAAACGCTAAAGAAACCTGAATAAACACGTCGAACCAGTCAGTCATCACTTCTGGTTATAACACAACGAAGAAGACGAAGTTACGGAACATATAAGTATAATTTAAATCAAGAAATAACTCGAGTTAGACACACAGTCCAGCGGTGGACTGTGTGCACATTAAACACACAAACGTCTCGAGTTCGAATCTTGTTCCACACACGTTGCCTTAATAAAAACGTTTTTTTTTTTGTTGTTAATCGAACCGGAGTCACGCTGTTATATGTTAAGTTTATTAATAATCGGAATAATAACCAAGTTAGACACACAGTCCAGTGGTGGACTGTGTGTATGTTTAACCACAGCGCACGAGTTCGAGTCCGGTCTTTTACATCGACCCGGACAATTATCTACCTTTTTAAATAAGTCAGAAATAAAAACACTTAGTTTGTATTTAAGTATAATAAAAATTGGATTATATAACATGTTAAACACACAGTCCAGCGGTGGACTGTGTGTTAGCGCAACCCACAGGTCCCGGGTTCGAGACCTGTGGAGCGCACCGGTCCGAATCAATTAAATCGTTTTTAAAAATAAAATGATTTTCGGTTTAATCTAATTAATATATAAATATAATTAAAAACAGAAATATTTCGGGTTAGACACGTAGCTCAGTTGGTAGAGCTGCGTGCACGCGTACGGGAGGTCTCGGGTTCGAGCCTCACTCAGCTCACAATAATACATACGAACCGGTCAACAGTCACTGTTACAGTCAAGGTCAAAGTCAACGGTCAATGGTCAAAAAAATCAAAATTTTTTTTATTTTTATTTATTTATTTTAATTAAAAATCAATTAAAAATACTTAAAAATAACATTTTTAAGGTTAGAAAATAGCCTTAAACTCACAAAAATACACCCAACAATCCTACTAAAATGGATTAATAAAATCCGTTTACTTACCGAACCATAATGCTATTTATCTAGGTTAGTTTCACTCGTGGTTAAAACCACTTCGCGTGCATTCAACATCATCAACCGAACGCACCCACTGTGAGTGAATCTTACAACTCCCCCTTTTAATTACACGTTTTGGGGTGTGTCATGTGTCACAAAATAATTAATTTGTTTATTTAAACTTGTGCCATACCATGTCGTGATCTAAACTTAGATTGTTTATATTGTTGTGATTACTTATTTCATTTTGTCAAATGATATGAAATTCATTCATTAAGCCCATCAGTTCCTCGTGGGAGACGAGTTGAACAACGCGTGCATCAAAACCAATTCATTATTGTTCATGTGTATATCATTGAGTTTATATTGTTTGTAGTTATGTCTTTCATATTATCATGTTTATGCAATTCATTCATTAGGCCCATCAGTTCCTCGTGAGAGACAAGTAGAGCAACGCGTGCCTCTAAACGTTCCATTATTGTCCATGTGTGCTTTATTTAATATCTAATGATTGTTGAATAAGTTTACATCTATTTTTACTCATGTGTGGTTGTGCACTCATTTCATAATCAATTAAATAAACTTGTTCAAATGTTTTCCATAGGATTCACTCGCCAACTTTATGTTGATCCAAAAACCTTTTTACACATGATACAGGTGAACAGGTTGAGGCAAGGAAAACATAGGAAATGCCTTAGAAGAGAACAAAGAAGCTTAGATTGATATTAGAACATGTTGTAATATTTATTGTAAATTTCCATTAAATTGTATTTAATGAATATGAAACGTATAATAAATGTCATGAGCTTTGATGATAACCCAATCATGCCCCGGTCACCTTTTCCGCTGCGGGTCGGGGTGTGACATGGATCTTGCCTGTCGTTTCTTGAATCAATTCTTGACCGGTGATTTGAGCTTCCCCAATTTCGTGCCAACATACTGGAGATCGGCACTTACGGCCATATAACGCTTCGAAAGGAGCCATGCCGATACTTGAGTGGTAACTATTGTTGTACGAAAATTCAACTAATGGTAGATGAGCGTCCCAATTCCCTTTGAAGTCTATGACACATGCTCGGAGCATATCTTCAAGAGTTTGGATGGTGCGTTCAGATTGTCCATCAGTTTGAGGATGATAAGCGGTACTGAGGTCTAATCGTGTACCCAAAGCGGCTTGTACGGCTTGCCATGTTCGTGAAGTGAAACGACCATCACGGTCTGAAATGATGCTTAAAGGTACACCATGACGGCTTACGATCTCGCTGATGTAGATACGAGCTAACTTCTCGTTCTTGAAGTCCTCGCGAATCGGGATGAAGTGAGCTGATTTTGTAAGACGATCAATGATTACCCATATAGTGTCATACCCACTGGAGGTGCGAGGTAACCCGGTAATGAAGTCCATGGTTATGTTTTCCCACTTCCATACAGGTATTTCAGGTTGGACTAGAAGTTCTGAGGGTCTTTGATGTTCAGCTTTTACTTTGGAACATGTAAGGCACTTGGAAACAAAAACAGCGATATCCTTCTTCATGCCAGGCCACCAGTAGGTGTATCGAAGGTCTTGATACATCTTGTCGGCTCCTGGGTGTACAGAGTATCGTGTTTTGTGCGCCTCATTCATAAGGAAATCACGAAGGTTATTGTGATCGGGAATCCATATGCGATCTAGATAGTACAGAATACGTCGGATTTGGTTTCGATTTTAAGTTCTGCTCCACAAGACAGCTCATTGCGTACGTCGTTTTACTGTTAAGAAACATGTTGGGCTTCTCGGATTTGATCTTTGATGTCGGTTATGATTTGCGAACATAGAAGACGAATGGAGTTCGCATAACCCTTTCGACTGAGCGCATCGGCCACCACGTTTGCCTTGACAGGATGATACCGAATTTCACAGTCGTAGTCATTAAGAAGTTCGACCCATCTTCGTTGCCTCATGTTTAACTCCTTTTGGTTGAAGATATGTTGGAGGCTCTTGTGGTCAGTGTATATTTCACACTTAGTACCGTAGAGGTAATGTCTCCATATCTTAAGAGTGAACACAATGGCTCCAAGTTCCAGGTCGTGGGTGGTGTAGTTCTTCTAATGAATTTTGAGTTGTCTAGAAGCATAAGCTATCACTTTTCCTCTTTGCATCAGTACACAGCCTAGTCCCTGCCCTGACGCGTCGCAATAAACCACGAAGTCATCACAACCCTCAGGAAGTGTGAGGATAGGTGCGTCACAGAGTTTTTCCTTTAGAGTTTGGAAGGCTTCTTCTTGTTTGGGTCCCCATATGAAGGGCTTTCCTTTATGAGTCAAAGTCGTGAGTGGTACAGCAATACGGGAGAAATTTGCAATGAAACGACGATAATAACCAGCCAAACCAAGAAATGATCTTACTTCGGTAGGTGTACGTGGCGCTTGCCATTCTTGTACTGCCTTGATTTTTTAGGGATCAACATGAATTCCCTTGTCATTGACGACGTGTCCAAGGAATTGTACTTCCCTTAACCAGAATTCACATTTCGAGAACTTAGCGTACAACTTTTCTGTCCTTAAGAGTGTAAGGATGAGTCGAAGGTGTCGTTCATGATCAGACTTAGACTTTGAGTAGATGAGGATGTCGTCGATGAAGACTATGACAAAGCGGTCGAGGTAGGGTTTGCATACCCTATTCATTAAATCCATAAATACTGCTGGAGCGTTGTTAAACCAAATGGCATGACCATGAATTCGTAATGACCATAACGAGTTCGGAAAGCGGTCTTTGGGACGTCTTCTTCATGTACTCTGAGTTGATGATAACCAGAACGAAGGTCGATTTTGAAAACAGTGGCGCCTTGAAGTTGGTCTAGAAGATCATCGATGCGAGGTAATGGTAGCGGTTCTTGACCGTTAACTTGTTGAGTTCTCTGTAGTCGATACACATGCGAAACGTTCCATCTTTCTTCTTCACAAAAAGGACAGGTCACCCCAAGGCGATGAGCTAGGACGTATGAATCCTTTATCAGTCAGCTCTTGCAGTTGACTGGCCAGCTCTTGCATTTCGGATGGGGCTAACCTATAAGGAGATTTTGCAACTGGTGTAGCTCCAGGTATAAGATCAATGCGGAATTCGACTTCTCTCACGGGAGGAAGTCCTGAAATGTCGTCAGGAAAAACTTGCGGAAATTATTTTACTACTGGGATGTCTTCGAGTTTCTTCTCCTTGGTTCCCTTTTTGACGACGTGAGTTAGGAATGCGACATAATTCTTGCGGAGATATTTTCGGGCTTGAAGACAGGACATTAATTTGAGTCCTTTCGAAGGGGTTTCTCCAAAGATTCGTAGAGTCTGACCGTTTGTAAGAGGAATGCGAATGAACTTTTCGCGGCATACAACTTCAGCATGATGTTGGCTGAGCCAGTCCATACCAATTATAATGTCGAAACTTCCCAACTTCATAGGAATGAGGTCAACTGGAAAATCATGATCGTTTAGGGTGAGAGTACAATTGCGTATAATAGAGTTTAATGAGACCGGTTTTCCGTCAGCAACTTCTACCGTTATGGATTCCATGAGTTTATCACGAGTTTGGTTGAGGATGGGTTCAAATTCTAAGGACACAAAACTCTTATCCGCGCCAGTATCAAATAACATGGATGCATAACTACCATTGATGAGAAACGTACCGTTAACCACATTGTTGTCAGCCCTAGCTTGATTGGCATTGATGTTGAAAGCTCTTCCCCTAGCAGGTGGAGGAGCTTGGTTAGCCTGGTTTACTGGATTTGCTTGAGCTTGGGCATGGATGATGTTCACCAAGCGTGGACAGGTGTTCCTGAAGTGGTTCGGGTCTCCACAGTTGTAACAAGCCCGCATAGGTTGTATCATGGGATAGTTGGGTTGATAGTAGGATTGGGCTACATGTTGAGCAGGTGGTAGGAGTAAAGGTTGTTGGGCTTGACCCACTATCTGATGGTGGGTTTGGGTTGAGGGCTGATTGCGGTTTGTTCGCTGAAGTGCGCGACAGGTTTGGATGGTGTGACCTGTGCGGCCACAGCCGGTGCAATGTTGGCAGGGATGCTCGGGAAAGTGATGGTATTGGCAACGGTTGCATTTTGGGTATGGGCCGGAGTATGGCTTTTTATATGCTGCAGCTGAGGGGGCAACTTGGGTGATGGGTGCAGCAGTGATAGGGAGGTTTGTTTGTGTGACATCAAAGTTTATGCCGTTTCGTTTCCTCTTACTAGCAAACTTTGAGGAGGAGGTGGAATGGTTTGAGTTTGGCCCTCAATGGGGGCTTTCTTTTTCTCGCCCTTAAATTTGCCGTTTCGGATGCGATTCTCGGTAAGCTCGGTAGCTAGTTCCATAGCAGCTTCAAGTGTTGCAGGCGAAGTGCTTAGAACTGAGTCTTGAATTTTCGAGGGGAGGCCTCGAATATAGTGTTCGACTAAGCGGTATACTGGGGTGAACAAGTTGGGGATCATTTGGTTCAACTCTAGAAACCTTTTGTTGTAGGAAGTATGATCTCCTTCCTTTTGCTTTAACGAGTGGAATTCATCCTCTAACTTTTTGATCTCGCTTCTTGGACAGAAGCGTCTCGTCATGATTTCCCTTAACTCCTCCCATGTTAAGGCCATTGCATCTTCGATTCCTCTCTTACCTTTTTCTGTATTCCACCAGGTAAGACCTACTCCAAACAGTCTCCCGGTTGCGTAACGTACCTTGCGATCCTCGGGACACTCGCAATTGAGGAAGGTGTTCTCCATTTCCTCAAACCAGTGGAGGAGAGCAGTCACACCTTCGGTCCCTTCATATTTCGGGGGATCGCAAGACTTTAAGTGTTTGTAAGAGCACTTTTTGGAGGGAGGGTTGTCGACGTTCTGGTCTTCTTGATTGGGAGGGTTGATGGAATTTGCGGCGAGAGCTTGTTGGACTTGAATTACGATGTCAGGAAGCACCGCGGGCATTTGTTTTGCGATTTGGGTGGCCAAGCGTTCGTTTGACCTTCCTGACCTTCTACCCCCACGTTGCTGCCTAGCCGACATCTACAGGAACATACATAAGAAGATTGTGAGTTTAAGGAGTCTTTTAGGTGTCATGTGTCGTCAAATAAATAAAAAATAACATAATTATCAATAATGCAACTACATCCATAGGATGTCTTGGGTTTGCTCATGTTTGGGCCTCCAATGTCCCCCATACCATCACCTGTTTGGTCATGTGGGCCCCCATGACTATTGGATTGGTAGGATTCACATTGGTGTTGGCGGTTTAACACTCGCATCACCCGAATGAAAACCATGAAATATGTTTGCGAGATGTATGGTAGGAGGGTGTCCAGGTGTACACACAATGACAACTCAAAGTGGGGTTAGCTCACACAACGTTTGGTATAGCATGCCTTGGCCTAATAGGTCCTTCGTACTCTCATCGTTAGTCCCCGGGTAGGCAAACTGGTCCTTTATTTTGGGTTTATACGAATGCCAAGCCTAGACAGGACGTTCCGACTACCGGTACTTATACCTTCCAGTTACTACATGCCCGTCATGAGAACTCACTTTGATGTGATTTGAAAAAAAATACAAAAATCATTGCAAAAATCATGGAAATTGTGTGGTGTGTGCTCTTATGGATATGATATGTTATGAGGATATGATTCATGATGAGCATTGTATAGTAATATGTACTTATGAACATGCTTGCATAACATTGAATGTAACAATAAACATAAAGCATATAAACATCATGAATTTTATAACACATAAACATCATGAATTTTGTATATAACACATAAACAATTTAAATAATTCTAATCAACTATAGTATAGGCTCTAAGGGTCTAATAACCTATCCTATATCCCTATAGTCATGGCTCTGATACCAATCTGTCACACCCCGACCCGCAGCGGAATAAGAGTCGGGGCATCATTGGGTTATCACCAAAGCTCATGATGTTTACTAAAATGTTTCATATTTATTAAATTCAAATTACAACTTAAATGTTCAAGTCAAATTCATACAATACAAGGAAAGGAAAATTAAATAAACAATCCAAAATCTAAACTGATTTATTCTTCTAGGCCGTCCTATATGTTTCGTGCTTCAACTGGATCACCTGTATCATGTGTAAAAATGGGGAATTTTGGGTCAACAAAAGTTGGCGAGTGAACCTTGTTAAAAAAACCTTTGTCATTGATTTCTTGTTGTATTTATATGGAAAAATTGTGCAATAATCATATGTGAGCAAACGTAAATAAACAAACAATAACAAACCACCTTGCATGAGTATATGACATGAATGATAATGTATATGTTGGCAACGTCACGTTCCGCTCATAGGTAATGGGGAACGGACGAGCCTATGATGATGTATGTGAGATCAAGGCTCAATCAAACGGAGCCGATCATATGTTGGCAACGCCATGTTCCGCTCATAGGTAATGGGGAACAGTTCCGCTCATAGGTAATGGGGAACAGACGAGCCTGTGATAATGTATGTACTGAAAATAATAAATTTAATCTAAACATTAACCACACAAATAATTGATACACATTTGATCATGGATATGATGGATGCACAAGTGTTTAAATGTAATAAATAATAAGCGACACATGATACACCCAAAATGTGATTAAAACGGGGAATTTGTAGAGATTCACTCACATTGGGTGCGTTCGTTTGATGATGTTGAATGCGCACGAGTTTTGGGATTTGATCGACGAGGAAAAACTATCCTAAAATAATAACGAAATGGTACGGTAAATAAGTGGATTTTATTAACAATTTTAATAGGATTTTTAGATTTATTTTTGTGACTTTAAGGTCATTTTCTAACTTTAAAAATATTATTTTTAAGTATTTTTAATTGATTTTTAAATTAAATAAATAAATAAAAATATAAAAAATGTTGACTTTTTGTTGACCGTTGACCGTTGACCGGTCCGTTGACCGGTCGGACAGTGGTAATTGGTGCGCTGAGTGAGGTTCGAACCCGGGACCTCTCGTACGCGTGCACACAGCTCTACCAACTGAGCTACGTGTCTAACCCGAAATAATCTGTGTTTTAATTATATATATATACAAATTAAATGTTAATTTATTTGGTTTATATTAAAAGGTTTTAAAATGGTCGAACCGGTTTGCAGGGAGCCGGATCGAACTCGGGTCCTTCGGTTTGTAAGCGCACAGCCCAACCAGTTGGGCTGTGTGTCTTATCTGTTTAACTTACGGTTTATATTAATCTTATAAACAAACTGGAATCTGTTCTGATTCAGTTTTAAAAAAAATGGTTTTAATTCGGAAAGTTGGTGCGTTTGTATGGTTCGAACTCGTGACGTGCGCTATGTGTTTGCACACAGTCCACCGCTGGACTGTGTGTCTAACCCGGTTTAATATTCAATTTATATTATACTTATACACAAGTCGACTTCGTCTTCTTCATTCAAAGACACAGAACAACGATATTCGACTGTTCTTGTTAAAATCGTTCGTCGAACATTTTATTGATTGAATTGTAATGGATAAAAAAAAGTTAAGGAATCGAATGTACCGAATAGACTGATTTTCTCAGAACTCCGGCAATGGTCGTCGGCTCTGATTTGTGAATTCCGTCTGATTGAATCAATTAACAGTTTTGATCGATGAGTTGCGAAATTAAGTTACTAAACAAGGATTATCAGAGGGTTTAGATGTTTGTACCGATTCACAGCGTGTTTTCGGAAATTTTCAGAGATTTTCCGGCGAGTGCAGATTATCCGACAACGTCGTCTGGGACCGATTCTGGTTGAAGGATTTGAGTTAGTAAAAGTCTAACAATGAATTGAAAATGAAAGAATCGAGAAATTTACCGATTTGATGTATGTCTCGGTTTTCCGGCGAAAGTCCGGCGATAGCAGATAACGTTTTCGACGAACAGAAGTTAGAATGAAAATGAAATTGAGAGTTCTGCGAGTGTTTCCGAGTTATGAAGCGATGATATTATCATGTAAATTGAAAGTAAATTTCATTTCGGTTTCAATCTTCAACAATCATATGAATCGAGGCATTGAAGACTGAATTGATTAGAACGTGGGTTGTAACTAGCATTGAATCATCGGTTATACTCAGAAACTCGCGACCATACCAAAGGTTTCTGGATATCTGAAAGCCGATGAGCGGTTTCAGTTCTTGGCGCAAACAGATGAAATCACGGGTGAAACTTAAGGTTTATTTGATTCCTTGATTACACAAACGAGTCAAGTGGCGGAGTGGTTAAGTGTTGCTTGTTTCATCCGGCTGACCCGGGTTCGAAACCCGGCAGCCTTATTTCCTTTTTATTTAATTTATTTTTACTTTTTAACAATTATAGTTTCTAAATTCTAAAATGTTTATTAATTATGTATTGCTTAAAATCAAAATTAATCATAAATACGCAACGAAATTTTATAACTTGACATTCGATTAATAAACGAAGCGGGTTTTGAAAACCCGTTTTTGGACGGATGTTACAATTATACCCATGGATAAAAAACATGCAATTCTCCAATATAGAGTTTGAGATTATGTATCAACTAACAAGGCCAAACATCTAACTTTAGCATATGAACGAAGATTGTTTTAATTTCAACAATAGGCTCTTAGGTTAGAGAACATAAACTTGAACTTCGTGAACCTGAAGTTTGATCACCCTTTAAAACGAAGATGTTTTAAGTTCAACATAAGACATAATTATGTATTCGGATGGGTGATGAACATGAACGATTCTTGCATTTGCTACGTTGAAAGGGAGTTCTTACAACAAGTTACGATCGTGAATGTAATGCAACGTTTTCAAAAGATGAAACTTCGAAGAAAACAACTGTAGGTATATTTTTTATTCGGAAAGGCCTCTTATTTATATTACATGTTTCTAAATTTATCGTGATGATATTTTTTTCATTATTGTATCGCCTGTCTATTATGTGATGCACCCATAGTTGTTTTTTTTTTTTTGAACGGCAAGGAACGACGTGCCAACCACTGCGACACCGGGCGCCGTGGCCAAGGTCGATTACTCGACCGCCGCCAGCCCCTTGGCTCTCCCAGATGCGTGGAAACCCGACCTCCGCCCGCCCGAAGGCACGACAGTGGAATAATTGGTAAAACCTCGCCTCTCATCCAAGACAAACCGGCACCACCCATATTTGCCCTTCACCTGGATGCCGCAGAAAATAATGAAGAGAGTGAGAGTCGAACCTGAGTCACCAGGAACACCAAGTTTTTCCCCAACCACTCCACCACTACCTCATTGGCTGTACCCATATTTGTTAATAGCGAATAGCGACAAATAGCTACAAGGGACCAATATGCTACGTAGCGAATAACGACCCTTATTTTATAAATAGCGATACACTAGAATATAAGAATTTTGAAAATTTTATATGTATATTGCATCAAAATACCTTGGTATATATTGTATTTTACATGTATATTTAACAAAAACCTATAAAATCAGCTATTTTATAGCTATATCTAATGGCTATTTACATAAAAAAAACTAAGTGTCGTTGTTCACACTATTGGTCGCTATGACCCAGATAGCGACACTTGGTTGCCTCGTTACATAGCGCTATAGCCGCTATTGACAAATTCGGATGAACCTTACCCGACCTGAACCGTCGAACCGACCCGAATTTTTTTTATGTTTGGACATATGAATTTGGAACATCTAAAAAAGTGAACCCCTTGGAAAAAATTCTGAATCCGTCACTGGCTTTTCCTCATCCCCGCCGCAACGCCAGTACTTTATACTAGTTTTATCTAGTTTTTGTTATGTATCTTGTTCGTGATGCTTTGATTTTTAAAACTGTTAAAATAATATAGCTTATAGGTATGTATCATTCTAGTTACAAAATATACTCCTGTGTTAAACTTAAATTAAAGTCCAAATTGTCAGTACTATATTAAATTTTAATTAATATTTATCCAAATTTTATTAATCAATACATAAATATATAAAGTAAGAAGCTAGGTTAACTAATTATTAGGTATACGTAAATATATAAAGTAAGAAGGTTAACTCATTATTAGGTGTTGGAAAAGTTTATTAAAGTCCCTATTATTCCACTTAATTGCATTCTTCATCAAAGGGTTAGAAGGAACATTCTATAATGGCAAAATTTGCACTTTTTGCATTCATTTTGACTACCATCGTAGCTTTTCTAAGATGCGTGCCTATAGAACCTCTACCATAGAGGACAATGGACATGGAATGCAGATGGAAATCCCCCGTGCGTCCCAGAATCAGTGCCCCCAGGTGCACGAAAAAAGTTTTTGCTATCATTACCTCACGACAGGGTTACAAAACCGCGCTATATTTTATGATTGTTGTGTCCTTAGGGAAAGTGACAAAGCAGTGCCAGTGCACTGTGATCCAGCAGATATATGATAAAGCTCAACAAAAAACTAATGACATGCTTGAGAAGAAACTACTACAAAGTGTTGCTCAAAACTTCGCCAAAAACTGCAAATTGGCAGTCAAGGAATGCTCGATCATAGGCCCAAAGGAATAATTATGATGAATGTATCAGAAGAACAAACGATGATAGGCAATAATTACTAGCTTTCTAGTTTGTGATTAAATATCACTATTTCCAATTTCAAATATATAAAGGTATTTTTATGGTTTTTGTTCGATATAAAAAATGTATTTATATCCTTTTGGGCATATTTCTTTTGGTTGTTCTACCTTTTGCGCATGTCTCTTTTGGTTGTTATACGAACAAAACCGATACTGGCCGTGTGCCACCTGCAGTGTGCAGAGAATCCCATTAGTTATATACTAATAAAACAAGAGATTTTTCTTCTGTGAATTTGTGATTTCTCAACAAACACAAAGGTAACGTCTCCATCATAGATTTTCCCAAGCCGGCGATCCAATCCTTGCCTTCAAGATCTAACGATTGCAATCTCACTACAATTTGGAGCCAAGAAAGATAGTTTGGTTACTGGAGCTCGATTATTAATTTATTATATTAGTAAAGTAACTTAAAGTAAAAACGTTTAGGGAAAGAAATACCTTTACATCATCAAAAAAGATTAAGAGATGTTGCTTCCTCCAAAAATATTGTTTCATTACTCATCTTCATCAACGTCGATATTCTAACGCTTTGTCACTGCTTCGATCATGTATATATATCAACCCTAAATATTACATGTTTGATGTACTATCTGTTCGGGCTTTTGACGTTCGGTATTGCTCGGTACAAACCTGAGGACCGAACCGAACCCAAAAAGTATAAAACACGGGAATCGCACACTGACCCTATGGCAACATTATGATTCGTTTAAGTTATTTTTTTTGCTCTGGGTTTCAGGATTTGGGTAAACCAGAATTTTGCTCTAACTATTATGATTTCATGTGTGTTAAGAGTGGTTTTATCGTTTTTTTTTCATATGTAATTTTGTAATTACATATTCGTGATCAATGGTTGAGATTAAGTGGTACTTAGATTTAGGCTTCACAAACTAAAAACAAGGAAAACATGTGGGAAAGGGCAAAACAGGAAAATCATTATTGTTGACTCATAAACTCACCCCCCCTCTTGATTTTTAAATGCTATAACTTTTTCATGCGTTAATATATTTTTTTAAAGTTACACCCTATTAACGAGCATTGCATTCTCTTTAATTCAACAGCCTATTGCTATAATTTTTGTAAAAAAAGTTTACAAGATTTTGAATACCCATTAAATTGCGTGATTTTGAATACATAGTAAGTGACTACATGATAACGTGATTTTGAATATAGGATTTGAATATCCATTACATGATTACGTGATTTCATTGTAGTATTTTATGTGAAACCCCAGTAAGCGATTATGTAATTATGTAACAATAGTTGAATATGTATTATTACGTGACTACGTGATTTTGAATACCCATTTTGTAATTCCGTGATTTTATTATGTATTTTATGTGAAAACCGCACTGAGTAATTACGTAATTATGTAAAACAAAAACATGTAATACATAATATTTACCTTATATTTTAGATCTAATCACGTATTAAGGATAAATTATATACAAAATATTAGCCTAATCAACTATTATTATCACATAATGTCATATATTAGAGATTTAATCACGTAATAAAGCATAAACAATCAAGTTCGCGTTATTGAATGTGTAATCACATAATAGCATAGCTGTAATAATATCAGTTGTAACAAATCATATTGAATGTGTAATCAAGTAATGGATTTATATTGACTGTGTAATCACGTAATGGTTTATTTTGAATGTGTAATCACGTAACGAATATTCAAAATAACATAGTCATGTGCTGGGTATTCAAAATCATGTAATTACGTAATGGACTAATGAGTATTCAAAATCCTGTATTTTTTTAAGAAAATTGTAGCAATAGGTTGCTTGAATTAAAGAGAATGAAATTCTCGTTAATACGGTATAATTTTTTAAAGAAATATAAACGTATGAAAATGTCACACCCCTATTTCCACATGTACCGGGTGGGCCCGGATGAGGAATATCCTAGTTGATAACATCATAACCAATCAAACACAGCACAACGGAAGTCTTGGATTTAAATTACTATTACAGACCGAATGTTCAAAGTTCGAAAAATAAATTACAAACTTGTAATGAAAGATCCACAGGCGGATCGAAATAATATATACAAAGTATTTGTTCAACAGACTTCGGACAACTAAGGACTTGCAAAATCCTCTTATGTTACTATCAAGCAGCTCCCGGCCTATTTCGCGTTGTCACCTGTAACTTGATCTTTTGAAAATACGTAAATACTAATAACCGACACAGTTTGAAAAAATATTTTCGAAAATGGTTTTAGGTGCACTTGGCACATTTTATAAATAACTTGGGATAGTTCAAAATGACCTTGTTTACAGTTTTACATGTTTGTCAATACATATAGGGTCCGGTGCAGAAACTGAATAACCTGATTAACCGACACGCCACTTATATAATCCACCAATGGGATTTAATATTTTATTTGCATTAGCATCTGACAGGTGTATGCCTACACCCCGCGCTTAAGGTCGTGGCCATTTATAACTTAAATGAGCCAAGGATATCCCAGACACGTTCGAGTTAACCCCCAATGTTTAAGTTATCAAACAATACAGAATGAAACGGGTTATGAAGATTTAGTAAATCACAATCCGATAACATGATCCCATACCCGACCAAGCGGTATTATTATACCGTATCCCAAGCCCGTATAGGGAAAATAGGCTAAAAGTATTTACCTTAGCAAATTCATCAATAAGATTAACAACTCAGGGGATAATCAAAAAGTAAGCTTAGATGACAATCTACCGGAAGGCTTTAATCTGGAATGATGGTATTATTAACCAACTGGAATGCTAATGGGTCCTATCTACATCATAGATTCAGATCGGCTAGCTTAAAAGATAATTACGGTACTAAACGCTAGATTAAGCGATGACCGGAATAGAATGTAGTTTAAAACCGACAAGTACTAAGACTTGTGGAATATGGGTAAACATAATACATTCTGGATTTTGATATGAAAATGATAAGGATTAAACCCGTTTTGGTTAAACTACGTAAACTAGTCATGTAGGCTTTAACTGTACGCGTATAAGCAAATAGGGTAACCGGATGAGTCGTATACAAGTTCCATATTCTATTATATTTAAAACATTTTGTAATATCAGTAGGATATTAACATGTATGCCCGTTATGGTTTTAAAATCAAATCACACCTCAAAAAGGCATTTTGGTCATTTTATGATTTGTAAAAGGAGCTTGCAAGTAAACTAATGTCATGGTCATAAACATTCTGTAAAAATGGTTAATTTATGATGTTATATCAGTAGGATATCAAGTATACGTGTGATTTATAGTTTAAGACCAAACTATGCCTCGAAAGGGCATTTTTGTCATTTACGTATCACTTGACAAATTATTTGGAAATCTGAGTTTAATTGTGTACCTACTGTAAATATATACAAAATAAGTTTTGAAATCAGTAGGTACCAAGTCTTGATTTTCTAATATGGTTTTAGACCATACTATGCGCCGAAACGGCGATAAGTCGCTAAATAACGATTTAAATGGTATTTGAGTGAAACTGATGTTATGAACAGGTTTGCATGATGAAAATATGTTATATAATGTAATACATCAGTAAGCAATAGGTTTGTTTCTTAAAATGATTAAAATCCATTTTAGGTGTCGTAAGGGCAATATCATCATTTAAGGACTTAATACATGGACCTGCGTTATAAACTCAGTTCATAATCTGAATTGATCTCCCAAATAATCCTAATTATGATATTACACCAGTAGGGAAAGAGTTTTGATGTCAAATTTATGTTTAAATCATTTATACACCAAAAGGGCGATTTGGTCGCTTTAAAGCGTGAAATACGTCTTTTTAATCAAGATTCGGTTTATGATCAGAATGTTGATCTTAAAATAAGTTAAATAAGTTAACACATTAGTTTACAAGTCACATGTATGCTCATTTGTATTCAAGACCTCATTTTTAAGCATGAATGGCATTTTAGCAAAGTTTGGCATAATTAACGGATACTTGCATAAAAACTCGGATTACTATGTAACCATATAATATAACTCCAGAGGGTTATACTACACCCTAACATGGTCAAAATGCAACTTAGAATCAATAACTAAGGTTGCTAAATCAGGTCAGAACTGAAAGTTAAAGCAGAAGTCAACTTTTGCGAGTTTTGGTTGCGAACTGACCTTAGACCTGGACTTGACGGGCCGAACATGTTTATACATGTTCTAATACTTATTACCAAGTTATTAAAGTGTTGAAACTGATTTTATAGCACCAACATTGCTAGATATGAATTTATTTAAATTCTGACCCGTTGACTTTTTATTGATCATAACTTTGACCCGTCAATTGACCAAGCAAACGTGGTAATCAGGAGGTGCCCTTTTAAGATTAACACTACCTAATTACAATCACGTAGCCACGTTAGTTACGAACATTGGCTGGATCGTAATGGTCTTAGCCCAAGGTTAAAGCGTTATTACGACAACGCTTTGACTTTTGGCTTAAAGCCTACAAAATGAAAAAGAACTGGAATGGAGCACTTACAAGTGATCCAAAATGACTAAGAAACTCAGAGTAAGCTCCCAATTGCCTCAGGAACTTGCCAAGAGTAAGAGAGAAGAAGATTTGTGAATGAGCAAGTTTGAAGCTCGCCCATGGTTGCTATTTATAGCAATGGAGGATGCATAGGATCAATACAGGTGTTGGGGGTTGATCCCAGATGAGAACAAGTTTTTTTGGTAGTGGCACAAGTAGCTCAAAGGGTGGCAATTGCGAGAGAGGTGGCAGGGCAGCAGGCTGCCAAAGAATTAGCCACTAGCAGTCCCTTACGACCGTAAGGGATAAGCCTTGGGTCCGTAAGGACCTCTGGCGCCCACAAGATTTAAAATGGTTAGGACCGTAACCAGATATGGTTGCGGTCCGTAACCGCCTTCCAGAAGCCATAATTTTGGCATTTTTCAAGTTTGGTCCCTTGACTTCCTTAGCCACCATCAAAAGGTTATAATTTAACACCTTGACAACTTTAGCCCCTCTCGTTTTAGCACACGGCATTCGAGGATGAGCGAGACACGTGTCGAAATTTTATAGGACGGGTTTTTACGAGGTGTTGTAGAAAAAGTTATAACCGTATGAAAATCAAGGAGAGAAGTTTTCTCTTAGAAATGACCAAAATACTCTTGCTCCCAAATCCCAATTACACTTGTCCTCCTCTAGTTGTCGCGTATACTTCGTACGTAATTAGTGTCTTGTACTTGATCCCGCCACATGAAACCATTGCAAACACATTATGATTTAAAAGTAGTAATGTTAAAATATTTTACCAATAAATTAGGTCTAAAACGGAATTCGGTAAAAGTTGGTGAGAAGTAACTAATTTTGAAATAGAAAAAAAAATATATTAAGCTTAGATCTATGTATTTTTATATGATGATTGAGATAAAGCTCGTGAAGCATGCCATAGTATAAACAAAATAATTTTATTTTTACTTTATCTTATTTATTTTGTAATGATACTCAAAGCCTGTAGTGACATGTGGAGGAATGACCTGGCTCGGTCATCTTGGGTCGGGTAAACAGTCATTAAATGCGCAATACTAACAAGAATATTGTCAATATATTCCCATGAAAATAGAAGATTTGCATGATCTCCGAGAAAATAGGAGATGTTGCACAACCAACTCTCCAGTTTAAGGGGAAACCCTATTTCACCAAAAGTATAAATAGAAGATGCAATCGCAAGGTAAAATCATCACAATTCTCTCTCAAACACTTTTACTCCACATATGAATA
The DNA here is from genome assembly GCA_947069175.1 of Scalesia atractyloides. Classification (NCBI taxonomy): domain Eukaryota; kingdom Viridiplantae; phylum Streptophyta; class Magnoliopsida; order Asterales; family Asteraceae; genus Scalesia; species Scalesia atractyloides. The sequence continues at coordinate 95,881,054 of CAMTDV010000005.1, read as the reverse complement.
CTTATTCTCAAGCTAGATGGTGGTTGTAGCAATAACCCCATTCCTGTATCGAGTCCTAACGGTGTTCTGTTTTGCAAATCAGAGTTCAGGCCATTCATCATCGGATCACCAGCATAGGGACGTATTTCAGGTGACGTTTCAACATTGGCGCCATCTGTGGGACCCGAAATACTAAGAATCCATCGCCACGATGAGTGGTTCGAACATGAATACTACTGTGGTGGGCACCGTTCTAGTTACCAATGGCCAAGAAGTCGTAGCATCAGTAGATGTTGCAGAGGCAGTTTCTTCCATGGCGGTTACTAGGCCTTTAAACATGGAGTTTGAGGCTGAGATGCTTCAAGGGTATGAAAAGGGACCCCTTAGCACAGTAGTCATGGGAGCAGGGTCTTCATCCCTTAGCACAGGGACGACCCAACCTCCCATCACGTTGAGGACGACTGCGGTCCTTTCGTCTGCCCCACATAGCGTGTTCCTGAACACTAGTTCACCGGTGTTTACTCCGGCTCCAGGCCCAAGGAATTACTATTACCAATCACCTTTACCCATATATACATCCGCCGTCGGAACGACCTCCCACTATTACTCACCGAGCGATAATTTCCAGTTTCCGTCGTTATATTCAGCGGCGTTGACTGCAGCAATGTCAACACCACCTCACCAGCCAATAATAATGCCACAAGCAGTTCAAAACGCCCCCATTACACTAGGGAATCAGGCATATATCACGCCTACTATTACATGTCGCCTTATGGTTATCTACCGCCCCAGGCATACGGTTTTGGAAACCCTTATGAAAGAGGTCAATCAACACAATTGGGCTACCAGCAGCTCCCGTTTTGGTATGGCGGCGCCGGTCCTGTCACACCCCGACCCGCAGCGGAAAAGGTGATCGGGGCATGATTGGGTTTTCATCAAAGCTCATGACATTTATTATAATGTTTCATATTTATTTCTACAATTTAAAGGAGATCATACAATCATAATTATAACATGTTCTATACATCTTTCTAGACTTCATTATTTTCTTCTAAGGCACTTTTCCTATGTTTTCCATGCTTCATCCTGTTCACCTGTATCATGTGTAAAAATGGTTTTTGGATCAACAAAAAGTTGGCGAGTGAATCCTATGAAAAACATTTAAACAATTTTATTTAATTGATTATAAAATAAAGTGCATAACCACATATGAGTAAATATAGATGTAAACTTATTCACAAAACACTTAATATTAAATAATGCACACACATACAATAATAGATTGTTTTGAGGCACGCGTTGTTCAACTCGTCTCCCACGAGGAACTGATGGGCCTAATGAATGAGTTTTGAGGCACGCGTTGTTCTACGAACTGATGGGCCTAATGAATGGGTTTTAAGGCACGCGTTGTTCAACTCGTCTCCCACAAGGAACTGATGGGCCTAACAAATAATTTGCATACAACTTGACAATATGTAATACATAACTACAAACAATATTTACATTCTAAGTTTAAATCATAATATGGTATAGCACGAATTTGAATAAACGAATTAGTTTAAGCGACACATGATACACCCCAAAACGTGAATAAAAAGGGGAGTTTGTAAGAATTCACTCACAGTGGTTGCGTTTCTTGGATTGATGATGAATGCGCACGAATTTGGATTTAACCACGAGAGAAACTAACCTAGATAATAACATAACGGTTCGGTAAATAAGCGGATTTTGTTAATCAATTTTAGTAGGATTTTTGGATATATTTTTGTGAGTTTAAGGCTATTTTCTAACTTTAAAAACGTTATTTTTAAGTATTTTTAATTGATTTTTAATTTAAATAAATAAATAAAAATAATAAAAAAATGTTGACTTTTGACCGTTGACCATGACCGTTGACTGTTTGACTGTGACTGTTGACTGTTTGACCGGTTCGATCGTGTGTATGTATGCGCCGGGCAAGGCTCGAACCCGAGACCTCCCGTACGCGTGCACGCAGCTCTACCAACTGAGCTACGTGTCTAACCCGAAATATTTCTGTTTTTAATTATATTTATACACTACTTACGTTAATCCGAAAATCATTTATTTTAAAAAGGGTTTAATCGTATCGACTCGGTGATCCCCACAGGTCTCGAACCGGGGACCTGTGGTTTAGTTTGGCACACAGTCCACCGCTGGACTGTGTGTCTAACTTGGTAAATATTCTGGTTTTTATTATACTTAACATCTTACTGCGTATGGATCCGGTTCAGTTTAAAAAAAGAACATTTTTATTACAGCGAATGTGCGTGTGTCAAGGATCGAACTCGGGACGTATGCGTATTTATTTGCACACAGTCCACCGCTGGACTGTGTGTCTAACCCGTTCATAATATTGATTTTAATTAATCTTATAACCTAAGCGACTCCGTCTTCTTCGTTCAAAACACAGACAAAGGTTAAACCAACTGTTTCTTGTTTAATTCGGTTAACGAATATTATGAGAAGTTGAAAGATATTGAACAGAAGGGTTTGGGGAAAGAATGTACCGAACAGATTGTCTTCTTCAGAAATCCGGCAAGATCCGTCGACTCTGTTTTGTGAACTTCGGCTGTTAGGATAAATTAACAGTTTGGATGGATTAGATGTGAAATTGAACTACTGAGCAACGATTATCAGTAGGTTTAAATGATCATACCGGTTAACAGCGAGATTCTGGAAATTCCAGAAGTTTTCCGGCGAAAACAGAAAATCCGGCAACGTCGTCTGGGGTTGATTCTGGGTGATGGAGTGATGTTAGAATTTGTCTAATAATGGAATGAAACAGAAAAAGTCGAGGTATTTACCGTGTTGATGAAAGTCTCGGTTTTCCGGCGACTTGCAGAGAATTCCGGCGAGTGAAATTGATTGAAGAATCGGTGCGATTTTGAGCGAAAAGTTTACCAGAGGCTAGGGTGTGCATTTATAGGGAAAAATCAAGTTGAATTGGGTCTAATTACCGTCTTGATTCGTTGGTCAGCCGTTCTCCGGCGGTTACGACGGATGTCGCGGAACTGGACGTCGGTTATAACCGATGGCGTCGTTAATTCTTACGTTAAGTCAAAAGTAACCGACGATAATTGGCGAAATCGTCGGGTTTTCCGGCGTCAGCGGATTTGGGCGCGCTGTTGACTGAGTTTGATTTCCAGATTTATTTTATGTATTAATTGTTTCAATATGTTAACAAACAACACAAGTGGCGGAGTGGTTGGATGGATGTGAGTTAAGACTTTGATACTCTCGGCTGACCCGGGTTCGAAACCCGACATCAGTAATTAATTTTTATTTCACTATTTTTAATACATTTTCAAATATAATTTTATATTCTAATATACTTATTAATTATGTATCGTTTAAAATTAATTTGAGCATTAAATACGCAACGAAATTTTTAACTGGTTGTTCGGTTAATAAACGAAGTGGGTTTGGTTAACCCGGTTTTTTACGGATGTTACAGGTCCGAACTCTGGGCCTGCTAACACAACCGCAATGGCGACACCTGGTGGTAATACCTCTAATGCAAGAAAACGGCTCAATTATGCCCAGAGTGGGCCATTACCAGTTATGCAAGTCGTCACTCCTCCTGCCACCCAGGGCCCGCCAATAGTAATACCAGTAGACCCTGAAGAAGATGAGCTAATTAGGCCGTACAAGCCGGCTAAGGTCACATTCAGGTCAAAGTTTTCTAGACGAATAGCAGAAGCTCCCATAAAGGATAAGCCGAAAATGCCACCAACGGTGGGCAAATATGATGGGACCAGTGACCTAGATGATCACATCAACCTTTTTCGAAGTGAATGTGAGGTAGCTTTATGGCCAATGCCTACATGGTGTAAAATGTTTGTTCAAACCGTAGTGGGGCAGCTCGTGTTTGGTGGGATAGCTTACCGGTCGGCGGAATTGATAGTTTCGATGAACTGGTGTCGAAGTTCTCACAACAATTCAGTCAGCAACGAAGACATACCAAGACCGAAACGAGGTGTTGCACATACGCCGACGAGACAACGAGGCGGTAGAAAACTTCCCGAAAGGTTCAATAAAGAAAGCATAGTGATACCTGGGTTGACCCAGGACTTGGCGTGCGAGGCTTTCTTGCAAGGCGTAAATGATGATGAGCCGCTCAGGAAGTTACATGACAGAAACGAAGTCCCTGATACTATAGAAGAAATTATGAGGATCGCTAAGATATATGTGCGCCAGGAGAAATCCATCATAGCAAGTCACGCGGCAAATAAGAAAAAATAATCCTACCAAGGATCTGATGAAACAGATCGCCGCGGGGAAAAATCAAGTGTCAAAGCGGCAGATGCTTGAGGGGTAGTAATACCGAGTCACAAGGCGATATGACAGGCCACAAAACATACTAGGGAGAACCGGGTACTCCCCTGGCAGGGCAAAGTCAAACTTCCACGCGCTAAGCAACACGCCTGCGGAGATTCTGGCATCAGAGAACCTTAAGCTCAACCCGCCGAAGCCTTTAAAGGACTCGCCTGGAAAAGATTCTTCCAAATACTGCGAATATCATAAAGGGCGCGGGCACGACACCAACGAATGTTTCCATCTTAAGAAGCAAATCGAATACTATGTCAAGTCTAGGAAAGTTGGCTCACCTGGTCAAGGACATTAAGAACCAGATCATCAAGAACTTACACCCTAAGGAGGAACCAGATCATCCTGGCAACTATGTCGAACTCTACGGTTGCATCTCTGACTGGATTCTTTGCTGGTCTGTCTGCTATTACAGATATTTCTATATGTTTTCCATTATGTTTACACAGAATTGAATTGATGAACAACATTATGGTGTGTCATAGTTATATTTCAACAGTAGGAAAACGACACTTATTATTAAACCAAAATTCATTATTGTTCCACATAGGTCACTCAAACTCTTCTTTTCTCCTTATTATAACCACTTAGGTCACACAAAATTTGTATTACCAGTAACATATGCTGACGTGGCCAAACATGCAAATATATTAGCTGAACATGTCCATTCTATAAAGTTTAAGATGTGACATTCATGGGTACGTTTGACACAATTCACATGTCACAAACTTGGGTAGAATAGTGAGAAACTTCATTTACTATTTGAAAGCATTAATTGTTATACTAATTATATTTTACGGGTTTTGCTCATGACGACTGCAATTTTCTTACATTTGAAAGCATTAGTTGTTTTACTATGAATAATGACAAGTAATTTCCTTCTTTGGTTGACCAAATGGTGTTATATGCATGAACCCTCATTACTGTTATTATGGCTTGCGTGAATGAATGTCGTTTTGTCTACTTTCTATTCGGTATACGAGCTTTTCCGCATCCCTCGCCGCAACACGAGGACTTTATACTAATTTTATCTAATTTTTGCTATGTATCTTGTTCGTGATGCTTTGATTTTAAAACTGTTAAAAAAGTATAGCTTGTACGTATGTATCATTCTAGTTATAAAATATACTCTTGTGTTAAACTTAAATTAAAGTCCAAATTGTCAATACTATATTATAAAATATACTCTTGTCTTAAACTTAAACTAAAGTCCAAATTGTCAATACTATATAAATTTTAATTAATATTTATCCCAGTTTTATTAATCAATAAGTAAATTAATATTAAAGTAAGAAGCTAGGTCCCAATTTTATTAATCAATACGTAAATTAATATGTAAAGTAAGAAGCTAGGTTAACTAATTATTAGGTATACGTATATATATAAAGTAAGAAAGTTAACTAATTATTAGTTCTTTGAAAGGTTTATTAAATTAGTCCTATATATCAGGGGCCGACTTGGAGTATAGCGAGCCGTAGCACGGGCTACGGCTCAACTTTTTATCGGTAGTGTAATTTATTTTTCGTTTTTATATAAATGACACCTCTTAACAACTACGATGACACCTCTAAAAAAGTCTATAAGCCCAAATTGCAGTGTATAAACTTAGTTCTTGTTCCTACTTCTTAGCCCAACCCGTCAATAACCAATTTATAAGATTATTACAACTTATAAGTTATAAACCATATTTTATTAAAGCCCAAATCAATTGAAGATTGTAAATAATAAGCCCGGAATCTAATGGGACCGAAATTTTTGAAAGATGTTTTTCGAAATTGATGCTTGTCAAGACCGATTGGGCCAGAATTTTTTGAACAATGCTATGGTTTGTGCGGTCGAAAAGGATTTTTTACAAAAAAGTAAAAGACGACGATGTGATAGAACGATTTCAAGCTATGAAAAAAAGAAGAGGACCAATCTATTAGGTATTTGTGTTACTTTATTTATTTATTGTCGTTTTTTAATATTGTATGATTGCATGGTGATAAAAAGAAATTTTGAGATACCGCTGACTTAATATTCTAGTTCCGCCACTGCTATATATTCATTTTATTAGGTTCTTTGAAAGGTTTATTAAATTAGTCCTATATATTCCGTTTAGTTGCATTCTTCATCAATTAGTCCTATATATTCCATTTAGTTGCATTCTTCATCAAAGGGTTAGAAGGAACATCCTATAATGGCAAAATTTACACATTTTGCATTCATCTTGACTACCATCGTAGCATTTTCTAAGATGCGTGCCTATAGAACCACTACCATAGAAGACAATGGACATGGAATGTAGATGGAAATCCCCCGTACGTCCCAGAATCAGTGCCCCCCAGCTGAACGAAAAAAGTTTTTGCATCTATACCTCACGACATGGTCAAAAAACGTATATTTTGATTGTTGTGTGTCCTTAGAGAAAGTGACAAAGGAATGCCAGTGATCCAGCATATATATGATAAAGCTCAACAAAAAACTAATATCAAGCTTGAGAAGAAACGAATGCAAAGTGAAGCTCAAAACTTCGCCAAAAACTGCAAACTGACAGTCAGGGAATGCTCGATCGTAGGCCCAAAGGAATAATTACTAGCTTTCTAGTTTATGATTAAATATCACTATTTCCAATTTCAAATATATAAAGGTATTTTTATAGGTTTTTGATCGATAAAAGATGTATCTATATCCTTTTGGCATGTTTCTTTTGGTTGTTATACCTTTTGCGCATGTTTCTTTTGGTTCATGTTATACTATGGTTGTTATACAAACAAAACCGATACTAACCGAGAATCCCATTAGCAAGAGACTTTTCTTCAGTGAATTTGTGATTTCTCAACAAACACAAAGGTAACGTCTCCATCATAGATATTTCCCAAGCTAGCGATCCTATCCTTGCCTTCAAGATCTAACGACAATTGGAGCCAAGAAAGATAGTTTAGTTACTCGAGCTCGATTATTAATTTAGGGAAAAGATCAAATAGAAAGTTTGTTTTGGGTAGGAAGTGTAGGAAACCATATGATAATATGATATTGACACGTGTCTTTTTTTAAATTTAAGGTGAAAGGGCATTTTAGTCTATTTACCTTTTATCTAATAAACCCAGATCTGGATCTGAACCACATCTTCATCATCTCCATAACTACCTTTGCTCCTCCACCATCACCACCACCACCACCACAACCACAACCACCAGAACACCATATCTACCATCATAACCGCGGTCACACCTCTCACCTCCATAACCACCACCACCGTACTACATCCCTCCGACCGGCGAGAACCACGGTTTACACAACTACCTCTATTCGACCAACATAACCCACCACCATTCCATCGTTAGCTAGCTACTGGCCACCACCATTTAAAACCCAAAACAGTACCCACCTTCTTCAACATCGGATCAACCACCTTCAACAGTTCCACCTTCTTCAACATGTATGCATTTTTGGATAAAGGACGCCAATTTTGCACTCTTCTGTAACCTCAACAGTCACCTCCTAGTGCACCCTCACTGACGGTCTTCGTATAAGTACGACGGAGAATGCCGGAGTTCCGATCAACCTTGGCCGATGTGGTGGCTACGCCTGCCGCTACTGTAACTGGTGGTGCCAATTATAAGGAGACATATTAAGGTTAGTGTGGGGTGATGAAGAAGGAGCTGTTTTCCTTTTCAATATTTCATTGCGTTTTAGGGATATAATACTACATACATTCTGTTTTATGAACACTGCAAAATATTATTATATCATTTTGTTTTATGTTTTGTCATTTTGTGATGTTATGCTCCTTTACATTATTCATGTTGCGTTTTAGAAATACTTTAAAATATAATATTTTACATTTTCAAATGTGACGTTTGTACTCATTAGCTTGTTTCATGTATTTCTTTCTTGTTTTTTTATCACTTTTTTTTGTTTGTAACAATGCATATGACTTATAATTAATCATCTCCGTTGCGTTTTATTGATTTGTGGGTAGTATGATGTATTTTAATATCAATATATCAGTTGGTGTTTTTATTAAAAAATAAAACTTTTCATAAAACACAATGAAAAAGCACAATTATTTGTCTTTTAATTTAATTGCGTTTTATAACACAATGATAAAACACATTTTTTGTGTTTTTATTCATTGTGTTTTAGAAAAATACATTTCTTTGTGTTTTAATTCCATTGCGTTTTAGAGAAAAGACATTTCATTGCTTTTTAAGTCCATTGCGTTTTAGAATAAAAATTGTGTTTTAGTCAATTGCGATTTAGAAACAAACATATTAATTTGTGTTTTTTGTCCATTGCGTTTTTGAAACAACATATTTATTTGTGTTTTTTGTCCATTGTGTTTTAAAAAAGATATTTCTTTGTGTTTTTAGTCAATTGCGTTTTAGAAACAACTTTTTTATTTGGGTTTTTAGTTCATTGTGTTTTAGAAAAAACACTTCTTTTGTGTTTTTAGTCAATTGCGTTTTAGGAAAAAAACATTTTATTTTGTGTTTTTAATCCATTGCATTTTAGAAAAATCACTTTCTTTTTGTTTTTTGTCCATTACGTTTTAGAAAAGAACATTTTTTGTGTTTTTAATCTATTGCGTTTTAAAAAAAACACACTTTTTGTGTGTTTATAGTCCATTGCGTTTTACGCATCTGGGTTATCGAAAACTTTTTTCAAAAGTATAGCAATGTGTGCTCGTTTTAAAGATAAAAAAACGCTCGTTTTTATGATTCAATTTTTATGCAAAAAAAATGTCGTATGAAAAAGTTGTTAACATTTTAAAAACGAGGGGAAATTAGAGGAGAAAGAAACAATTGACTTGAATGGACTAAGGTACTCCTACAAATCACACGCGCCTCCTTTTTTATCAATTCTACCCATTTAATCTAAGCCTTTATTAATCAACTGATGGTCAAGAATACTTCCTATTCTTCCTAGCGATAGAAACTTCCTATTTTATCTTAACCCTATTAATTTATTATTATATTAGTAAAGCAACTTCATGTAAAAACATTAGGAAAGAAATACCTTTATATCATCTAAAATAATTAAGAGATGTTGCTTCCTCCAAAAATATTGTTTCATTATTCATCTTCATCAACATCGATATTCTAACGCTTAGTCACGACTACGATCATAATATATCAACCTTAAATATTACATGTTTGATGTACTATCTTTTCGGGCTTTTGATGTTCGGTATTGCTCGGAACAGACCTGAGGACCCAACTGAACCCGAAAAGTATAAAATACGGGAATCGCACACTGACCCTAGGGCAACATTATGATCAGTTTAAGTTTTTTTTTTTTTTTTTTTCTCAAGGTTTGAGGATTTAGGTGAACCAGAAATTTGCTCTGCCCTAGCTACAAGGAGATGAATTAACAAATTATGTGTTCATGCCAAACACTCATTACAAGAGGTCATATAATAACTTTATTAAAATCCGGGTTAAAAATGTGAAGAGTAAATTACACTTTGTGTCCTTTATGTATTATCAGAATTATGAAACGTGCCCTTTAAAAGATTTAATTTCAGTTTATGTTCAAAAATCGTATGTTATGTAACAGTTTATATCCTTTAGGGCTAACCCAGTTAAGAAACTAAGTTAACCTTAATTTAACAAAGGGTAACTTCGTCCATTCACATCTTTGACTCAAAAACCCTCGATCTGTAATTGTTCATCCCCTTCATTTGGCTTCGAAAAATGGTATAGACCCAGGATGCGCACACAATTCGATTATGTTTTGACACTAATTAGCCATTTCCATCTTGTATTTATACCTGCAGTAATTGTTTGCTAATTATCGGTAGGAAGAACAGAGGAATAGGCAAAACCCAGCACCACCAACCCACGCCTGCCTTCAAGCGCTACCACAGTTATCGTCCTGGAAGTGCTTACCATCTGGATTGGCGGTATCCGGATTTTTTTTATGTCAGCGGGTATTAGTAAACGATGGAGCTTGACTCTGATTCATTTGAATCGCCGGTGGTGGTCGGTCGGATCTAGTTCTAAGTCTGTGGTGACAGGAGAAGGTGGGTTTGGTGTGGTTGTCGTTTCCAATTAATTCTTTGTCGGCGTAGTAATTGTTCCGGTATCGTCGGTTTTCGGCACAATGGAATCTTATTTCGCTGCACAATGGTGGCCGGTGGGTGGCTTAGATTGCCATGTTGTAAGGTGTTGGTGGTATTGGACGCGGTGTCGGATACCTGGGGTGTAGGGATCTAGCAGTAGTAGGTGGTGGGTGGTTGAGTTCGATATTGTAATGTTTTAATAGTTGGTGTTAGGGTCACCAACAAGAAGATGAAGATGCAGTGGTGTCTGGATGATGATGATGTTTGGATGTGGAGTGGGTGGTGTAGTGGTGGCAAGTAGTAGTGATGGTGGTGTTGGTGGAAGCAGTGGTGGTGGGGATAAAGAGAGAGATAGAGAGAGCCTTAGAGCAGTGTAAGTGTGTGTGTGGAGAGAGAGAGTTTAGAGAGAGAAATGGTGGGTTTTGGTCAAATGCTGTTATCAAAGGGATTTTGAGTCAATAGCATGTGAATGGACGAAATTACCCTTGGTTAAATTGAGGTTAATTGATTTTTATAACTGGTTTAGCTCTAAAGGTTATAAACTGTTACATAACATACGAATTTTGGACAGAAATTAAATTATCTTTTAAAAGGCACGTTTCATAATTCTGGTAATACATAAAGGACACAAAGTGTAATTTAGTCAAATGTGAATTAATCAAAGAAAACAATTATATTGTAAGCTAAATTGAAAGTCATATAAACCAATGAAAATTTACAACTGTTCACGATAGGAATTGTTATTAGAATGTATTATATAAAATCAAACACAAAATATATGTTGTATACATAAATTCAACTAAATTAAATCACTATCTCATCTATGTATCCATCTCTCATTTTCTAATACACAAAGTCAAGCTCTATATGAGCAAGAAACTTATTGTTGCAATGAAGATTTGCATACTGATTTAGTATTGCATACAACAAGTTGCAGAAACTATAAACTACTGATAAAGCGATCGTTTATTGTTGCATACAGCAGCTTACTGAAAAGCTTCATTTGTTCAGCTTCCAACCCAATGATGATCGATAAGCTCCCATCATTTATCGGGCTCGGTAACACATAACACCTACCTGGTGATGGATCCATGGCGGTTGTAAGCGGGCCCGCCATTGACAGAAAAGGTAGCCTAGTTTCCGCATCGTCTGGCAGACCACGGGCTTTACACACGCACTTCCAAATATGTGCCGAGAGAATTTCAAAAAAGCTGTAGTGGATCGTGTTACCTTCTTCCTTTGATTTTGCTTCGAGTAGATCAACTTGGTTTCGTGTTAACTTGAACATTGAGAAGCTGATTTTGGTTTCATCCAAGGGGACTTGTAGTGGCGTCACTGGCGTTGGAACCAGGGTGGTATTCGATGTGCTCAAAAACTGGCCGTGGTGGGTCCCGTGCACGGAGGAGGGTCCGGTCTATGAAGGGTGGGAGAGTGATGTCAAGGCCACGAGCCATATCGGACCATGTGTTCATGAAGTGCATCGCAGACCACCCATCCGAGACACGATGGGCAAACCCAAGTCCTAGTGAAACCCCACCACATTTGAAGTAAGTTACCTGCTCAAAGACAATATTACATATATATAAATTATTAAATGTACATGTCAGTTTTAAGTAGAAATAATTTTGACACAGCAACATGTTTTATAACTGCAAGACTAGCAATGGATATGATTCAAATCCCAGTGAATCATCGACAACTAGAACGAGTTTCAAGTACTCCAATGTGGTGAAAAGTGACCGAAATCACCGATAACGCCATCGGACTCAGCTTCCAAAAACAACACTCCTTGTCCTTGACAATCGATCTCAAGCCGGCCATCTTGGTCGCGTTTAAATCGCCCTGCCATTGGGTAAAACGCAACCAACACCCTGCTCAAAGCGTCCTTCATCACTTTCGTATCAAAGAAGTTGGGAGCACCAATAGGCCGTAAAAATACACCGATAGTGAGTGAAAGTTCAAAGCAGTGAGATCAAGGCAAGAGTTCCACATGTTTACCGCTGGTGTCTCCTCCGCTGGCCTCACCATCGTCGATTCTCTTACCACCACCTTCATCTGTGTTCTTTCTTCAATTCCAGATGATGTTCTAAAACCCACTCTCAGTCAACAATTGATACATCCCAACATATTTTTTTCAAACTACCATATACGAAGGTATATTGTAGTGCATTTTATCTACAAAAATTACCAGTGACGAATCCAGAATTTTTCGACAGTTGGGGTCAAAAATAAATAAAAAAATGGGTCAGATCAGAAATAATGGGTTAGAACAGATCAGTCAACCAAATTACATTAAATCATAGCAAAAAAAAATCAAACTCTCAAAATTATGACATACAAACTACTTTGTAAAATGTAGCAAATCCAATACTAACAATGTTAAGTAAAAAATACAAATATAAATATATAATGGCTGCTACTTATATCCAAAACAAAACTTAGACTTAGTCACACCTATTGGAAACAAATAAATACCTGATTTAGTACTAAGTTAAAAAATTTAAAAAGCATTGCTGCTTCTACTTATATCCAAAACATAAGTTAGGATTTAACTAAATACAATATGAACAAAAAAGATAATGAAAATAAACAAATAGAAAGAAATACCTGCGATTTGTGAGCTGCAATCTGGGGGAAATGATGCTTAGTTGATTTTGCAAAAACCCATAATAAATATACAAATCAGTGATTGGAATCTGAACTTGATTTGGTGAAGGGAATTTGGATGGTTGCTATCTGCATCTCGATAGTTCCATACTTCGTTACTAGGTGGATTGGGCCGGAAAAAATATGGGCCATGGGCCTGTAGAAAATATACAATCTCCTCTTTTCTTTAAGGAACAACCTGAAATAAGGATGCACAAGAAACCGGTTTGGCCTTTAAGGAACAACCTGAAATAGAGATGCACAAGAAACCGGTTTGGCAGAACCTATCCGAACTGAAACTGGTTTGAAACTGATTTATATTTTATTTTATTTTATATACATACAAAAGGCGTTACCCATTGGTCCAGCCAAATTACGATTTTTAACTCGTTTAAATTGACAGTGCCCTACAACGCGGGCGGGGCAAAAACTAGTTTCGTCCAAATAGTATGTTTAGGACCGGTTTCCCTTCTCCACACCCGGTTTTTGGCCAAACCGTTTATTTTTTTTTTTTTTTTTTTTCATCTCTATCCTGAACTGATGGCACAAGGCATTTTAATGGTTGAGATGTGTGTCTAGTAACCAAAAGAGTTATGCATTTAGTCATGCACAATGCATAGCGTGGTGCTTTTATCCTATAAAATTTAAGAACACTTGTTCAAAAAAAAATATACAAGCTCATTTAGATTAAGTAGGGGCTTCACTAGAGGTTCACGACTTTTTTTAACAAACCGGTTCGGGTTAAAACTGGTTTGGTTTTTATCAACAAAAGTCAAAACTAAATCTTGGGAACCACTTAGGGTTTGGAACTGGTTTTTGAAGTGGGAAAAACCCTGACCTATATCAACCGGTTAGGATCAGTCCGGTGTGAACATTGGTTTTAAGTGGAAAACCCTAACCGATCCCTAGCGCTAACAAGCGGGTAACACAAATCATCAAACAACCCATAAAAGGATGATTGCTTTCGCAAAATTTCAAGCAATAAAATTCTAAACTTCGAGAATGACGGAAACATTAAAACAATAAAAATCATGAAACATTAAAACAATAAAAATCATGAAAGTAATCAGTTTATCAAACGTGATATACCCATAGAGCTATGTCAATGAGTGATTAAGCTTATTGCAAGAAGTTACGCGTAACTATACAAAGAATATAGACAAATTAGTCAAGCTCTATACGAGCAAGAAACTTATTGTTGCAATGAAGATACATACTGATTTAGTATTGCACACAACAAGTTGCCAGAAACTATAAACTACTGATAAAGCGATCGTTTATTGTTGCATACAACAACTTACTGAAAAGCTTCATTTGTTCATCTTCCAACCCAATGATGATCGATAAGCTCCCATCATTTATCGGGCTTGGTAACACATAAAACCTACCTAGTGATGGGATCCCTACATGCCGCATGAAGACAGGCCGGCCCCATCCAAAGTCCACGTCATGAATCGGGAGCCTAGTCCAACTAGTTATTATAAGATTCGTGTAGTTATAATTAACCTCAGGCTTTTGACAATGGCGTTGTTCCAGATAATCAACTGCGGACCTTAGATAATCGTTATTCATCCTTGTTATAGCATCATGGATTTTACTTGCAGCGTACCAGATGGGTTTTATTGAGTGTCGCCTGCTGTCGCTATAACAGCACCTCTGAAGACAACATTCCCAAAATAGCCTGGTGGAAGTGGCGGTTGTAAACGGTCCCGCCCATCGACCGCAACGTGGAGCCTGATTTCCGCGTGGTTTGGCAGACCACGGGCTTTACACACGCACTTCCAAATATGGGCCGAGAGGATTTCAAAAGAGCTGTAGCGATCATGTTTTCCTTTGATTTTGCTTTGAGTAGATCGAGTTGGTTTCGTGTTAACTTGAACATTGAGAAGCTGGTTTTGGTTTCATCTAAGGGGACTTGTGGTGGCGTTGGACCTGGGTGGTATTCGATGTGCTCAAACACTGGTCGTGGTGGGTCCCGTGCACGGAGGAGGGTCCGGTCTATGAAGGGTGGGAGAGTGATGTCAAGGCCACGGGCCATATCGGACCATGTGTTCATGAAGTGAAAGAAAGACTTCCCATCTCCGACCCGATGATCAAAAGCATATCCCAACCAAACCCCACCACATTTGAAGTAAGTTACCTATTCAGAGACAATATTACATATAATATATATTAATATATAAGTCGGGTGGATGAAATGAGAAGAATCTTCTTGCAAGAAGAAAAATAAAGTAATTTATGCCCTATATTTTTTTATCAACGGTTGTTAATCAAGATATCATTTGGGTCCACTTTTAATTAATGTTTTAATTGATAATGGAAGGATAGACAATTTGATGTAGAATATTAATAAATATATTAACCGTTACTCAAGTCTCATTAATGCCACCAGAATTTCTTCCTTCACCCCCAAATCCACCACCATTAGAGCACCCGGGGCACCCCCGTGGTGGCTTGACATCACGCGTTATACCGCGTTGAACACCACACCCAGCCCCAACTTTGACGCGTCATTATAAAATGGTGGCCGCTTTTACGCGTTGAATTTTGAAAGATTTGTTAGGTTGTGAGGGAAATTGTTGGGTTGTAAGGGAAATTGTTGGGTGCGGTGAGTGATGAGCATTTCCACTAAAATCATCACTAGTGATGGAATAAAACCGATGACGTGGCGGAACATGATTGGATGTTGTGAGTGATGAGTGATGGGCGCCCCTACCCCCCTTACGTGTTGGCTCCTACACCAATTTTATTATGAGTGGCAAAATTATTTAAAAGTGTTGGGTCCTACACATATTATAGTATGAGTTGCAAAATTAGTTAAAAGTGTTAGGTCCTATACATTTTGTACCCTACACCAACACATTTAAGTAATCATACTCAACTTGATGTGTGTGAAGTGTTGGGTACTACACATATTTTATCATATGTCGTAAAATTATTTACCACTGTTGGGTCCTACACATTGTGTACCCTGTACTAAAACATTTACATAATCATAGTTGTTTTTGTGTAGAGTAATGGAAAATATAGGATCATGTGCAGAATTGTTTTTATGGTGTAGAAAACATTGAATATGTAAAGTGTAAAGGGTCATGATTGTATTGATTGGTTAGTGAGTTTTTTGTCTTCATGTTAGGCAAAATGATATGCGTAACATTCACAACTATTTTATAGAACAGACTCATTAAATAATTTGTTCAGATTATTTTGTACCCTTTGTTCTTTTTATTCTTAATTTGTAATTTATTCTCATTTGAACTCTCCACTGTAGTCGGTTTTAAATAGAAATAACTTTCACATATGTAACATGTTTTATACCTGCAAGACCAGTAGCAGATATAATTCAAATCCCAGCGAATTATCGACCACCTGAATGAGTTTCAAATACTCCAATGTGGGTTAAAAGTCACCGAAATCATCCATAACACCATCGGACTCAGCTTACAAAAACAACACCCCTTGTCCTTGACAATCAATCTCAATCCGACCATCTTGGCCGCGTATAAATCGCCCTGCCATTGGATAAAACGCAACCAACACCCTACTCAAAGCGTCCTTCATCACTTTCGTATCAAAGAAGTTGGGAGCACCATTAGGCCGGTAAAAATACACCGATAACGTATGAAAGTTAAAAGCAGTGAGATCAAGGCAAGAGTTCCATAGGTGTACTGCTGGTGTCTCCTCCGCTGGCCTCACCATCGTCGATTCTCTTACCACCACCTTCATCTATCTTTTTTCTTCAATTCCAGATGATGTTCTAAAACCCACCCACAGTCAACAATTTATACATCCCAACATTTTTTTTATCCTACTTACTTATATGCAAAGAAATAAATACCTGCTATTTGGTGAGCTGCAGATTATGGGATTGGAAGAGCTGTGATTTGGGGATAATTGATACTTAGTTCATTTTGTCAAAAACCCATTACTATAAATGGGACATCGTGTGACTTCGAACTTCTATAAATATACAACTCAATTATTGAAATCTGAACTCGATTTTGATTGGGCCGAAAAAAATATGGGCCATGGGCCTTTAGAAAATATACAATCCCATTTGTCGTGAAGAGGGCTGATAGCAGTGGTGAAACTTGAGATTTCTGACGGGTGGTCGAAAACGTATATACTCAAAAATTTCTATGGAACCGGGGGTCGAAAACGTATAAACCCAAATATTTCTCTACGAAAACTACATATATAACACTACTGCGCGAAAAGTTCGGGGAGTCAGGCGCACTCTGATGGTTAAGGCTTAAGATGTGTGTCAGTAACTAAAATAGGTAGGAAAATATCTACGTTTGTTTGGTATGGGGTAATGGGATGGACAAATAAATGACTTGGATAAGGTAATGGAATAAACGAAGGTAATTGAATGGAGCATTACCACATTTCTTGTTAGGTTATCATGTGGGAATGGAATGAATCATTACTCTATGTTGTTTGGTAGGTAGGGAAAGACGAATGAATAAAATCGGTGGTTAATGGCGTTGGTGAGTGTGGGTGGGTGGCGGTGACGGTGGGTTGTGATAGGTGGCGGTGGTGATGGCGATGGTGGATCTTCCCGCCCTCTTAATGCCTTTTAACACCATCATCATACGTAAAGAGCAAATATGGTGTGAACCGGTGATCACACGTTATATTACATTGCACTTTTGTCACCATAAATGTAAACCGGTACTGAGCTCATCCCTAGTGGACAAGTAAATTCTACTATTGTTATACTTCAATCACTATAGCTTAAACACAGATCATCAACCAACCAAAAACAATAACCACCTTAAAAGTGGTTATGCATCAAAACCACCTGTTAACCATAGCCAACCGCAATGGCGAAGCTTGAGATTTCGAAAGTCAGCGGACCTAAAATTATACCTAAAAAAATTATAAAATCGGGGGGTCGAAAACGTTTATACCTAAAAAATTCCATACGAAAAACTACATACCGAACACTTTTGAGCAAAAAGTTCGGAGGGTCGGGCGCCCCCGGCCCCCACTAAGCTACGCCCCTAGCCAACCGGCCGATCAAATTTTACACAGTTACAACTATCAATCCCATAAAAGAACAACACTAAGTTAGCAAGTACACAATCTAGTTTCTTATACATAAACCACACTATTAACCTCTTTGAACATTATATGAATTTCATTTTTCCTTTGGCTACTGTCTTTTTAACAAGTTGAACATGACATAATGCTTTCTGGGTTCCGGTCAACCCTGAACACAAATCATCACCGGCCCCTAAAGTAACAGCAAAATAGAGATAAATAGTGCACAGGAAAGCAAGGAGGGCGAGGGCGGTTAATAGGAAGCGGTGCCGCCTGATAACTGTGGAGAAACTACCCAACTCATTTCCTGTTGTGAAATTCTTTCGGGATGAGTTTGAAGAAAACACTGTTTGAGTTCTCCGGTGAGGTGACGTAATTACACCATCTAGAGCCATTAATCTTTATGCGACTGGTGTTTTGACGGCGGCACCGCTACATAACCTGCAGAACTGAACTGAGTAATCTAATTTGTCATCAAGCAGAAAAGAATAGAAGATTTGGGTTGTATGATGAGCTTGGTTTAAAAAAGTGCGCCTTAAGCGCGAAGCGCATCTAGGCGCAAACCCCATAAAGGCGCGAAACGCATCTAGGCGCAAACCCCAACGCCTTGTGTGACATAAGGCGCACGATGTACAAAAAGCGCAGCTGAGGCACGCTTTTTAGGGTGAAAATCGACCTAAGGCGCAGCTGAGCCGCACGCTTTTTGTACATGGGGTGTTTCTATGCTTCTGAGTGTTGTACAACAGGCTTTTTATGTTGTACATTTATGTTTTTTTTTCATTTTAAAACATATATAAAGCTTAATTATAGCTAAATCATAGGTATTGGATTCTAAACCCTTGTGGATATATAAAATAAATTATATAATCAGTTTGCGCTTCGCGTACGAAAAGCTCACCGCTTTTGCGCTTCGCTTTTTAAAAATCGGTTTTAGACCTCATCGCTTTTGTGCACTTCCCGCTTTTTTAAACCAAGATGATGAGTAATCTAAATTGGCAGAGCCAGTGTAAGAATGATTTGGGAACTTTGACCAGGTGAAAGTCAAAAGCCTGTAGTCTTATTCATTTCGTCATTTATCGACAAAAAAGAGTGAAAGTCAGCTTACATTTTAAGAGAACTAATGAAAGATCCCACAATATCAAATGACTCAATTGCACCAAAATGTTACATGTTTTCACCTTTTAGTCATTGTGTACAAATTACGTTCTTTGCCCCATTGTTTGTGACGTACTAACGTTTTAATGCATTGTATGTATTGACGCTGAATCATTGTATTTTGCGTACAATTGCATCCAGATACAATAGAAATAAGAAAAACACAGTTTGTATACAATGACAAAAGGTGAAGCCATGTTACCTTAATGCGATTAATTCAAACAAAAATGATACCTCATATGTCAAGATAAATGCAGCGTTTCACTTGGTACATAGTTAATTTGGCAAATATCTTAAGTCGCATTCGATAAAAAGCACACCAATTACCAATATTTTTCAATTCCGTTACTCCATTATAGATCAAAAGGGTAAATCTGAACCAACGGCATTTGGCTCAACTCGTATCTATCAACTCTATTAAACTGTTTGTAGTTTGAAAGACACTTGCTTTAACCAAAAAGGTGTACGAACCATGGCATTTGGCTCAGCATACTTGCTTAAGTCAATAACAAAATATTAATAGTAATAATATGAACAAAGTAGCATGATAAACCACTCAGAAATCATCCAAATCAAAATGTCGGTCCACTTTTTTTCTGAACAACAGTTCCTAAATTTTCTAGGATCAATAAACCACAAACTACACCCTGTGGGATTTGAACTCCCAACCTTTTGGTCGTAGAGCACACCACTTAACCACCAGGATCTCCCCTTCGGGACAAATGTTGGTCTACTATGATACCAAACCACATCACAAACTTGGTTTTAAAATGCGCGAATAATGCGTGATGCGCTCGTTGCGCCAGTGAGAGCGCATCGCAACACCTGATGCGATGATATTGCGACAATTTCGCATAAGCGCTATGATGCACACAATATGTTATTTTTAGGTTTTTTAAAGATAGTTTGCTATTGGTTGGGCTTTCGGGAAGTAAACTAGGTTTTTTGGGTGGTAAAATAGGTGAAATGGGACCATTATGGTTCCTAAACTCTTTTGTGGTTCTAGAAATATTTTGGTATGCTTGACTGGGACCAAAAAGCATGATTCTTAATTTCTTATCTTCTTATTATGTGAGTTTTTTAGTTACAGTATGTTTTTAAAACTTTTTATGTATAATTAATTGTTTTAGTATTTTTTTTATAAGGAGCACATCGCATACCGCGCATCATGCATCAGATTTTTGGACCTAACGCATCGGAGCACACCACGCAATTTAAGACCGCTGGGTGTGGGCTTGAGATTTGGTGTGGCTGGCCAAGCAACGCCGCTATGGCCACACCGAGCCAGCGTGGGTAGCGGCGTTGCCCCGCTGGCGTGGTGTTGGGGCTTGGCGTGGGCGGGTTGGCGAGATGAGCTAGACCGCTGGGAATGACCGGCTGTTGCTGACCGTTGGGGCTAGCCGTTAGGGCTAGCCGTTGGGATGGCGGTTCCCTTGTAAAATATCCCCCCCGGCTGGACCCCATCTCCGCCACATGTCAACCCATGCCCCCAACCCAGCCCCACGACACCCCATAGTCTAAAACCAAGATCACAAATGGGTATAGAGATGCTACCTTGTTACTCCTCCATAACCTTTTGTTTGTTATCTGGTCATTGTCTATGTCTATATCTAAGTAGTTAATGTGGTAAAATATCAGATATCGGTCAAGGACCGATGTTTGAGAAATCGGTTATCACGGTGGGATATCGGTAATTTTAATATCATGCTAAATTTATATATAGCGCAATTTAACACTAACAATTCAGTATACTCTATTACCATTAACAAATTAACCTTTTGCAACTTGCAAAACGCTAACAATTGTAGCAAGTAGGAACTTACCTTACTTAAAACACAACATTTAACGGTAACAACTACCAATTAAGACTTAAAACACTAATAGCAGCAATAAATAGAAAGACAAATGGTAGAAATAAGAAAGGTACTGATATCGGGAAAATCGGTGACATATCGGTCAATATCGCCGATATTTCGGTACCGATTTTCCGACCGATATTTTGCACCAATATCTCGGCACGGGACCAATAATCCAATATATCACTAATATATTGGTGATAGGGGTGTGCACGGTTCGATTCGGTTATTGGCATTATCCGTAACCGTAACCGAAGTCACCGGTTAATTGGTTCGGTTAATTTGTCGGTTTTGGTTCGGTTCGGTTAATAACCAATTCAAACAAGGGCTATCAACGTTGTTGTTCGGTTAATGGGTACACTTGTTGTTGTAATGCACATACATCATCATCATCATCATACTTAGTTAATCCCACCAATAGCAAAGCTAAGCAAGGGTTTGAGGAGGCTAAGATGTAGACAGCCTTACCTCTACCCCATAGGAATAGAGAGGCTGCTTCCAGTGAGACCCCCGGCTCGATAGTAGTTTTGCATCAAGCCTTGGATATAAGGCACATAACACTCAGCAATTGGGCAAAAGCTGATTAGTGCATGTACCCCCCTTGTCTTTCAGCTATCAACGCCACCACATGACGCATGATTAACCATCCCTCGCTTTTTAACGTTATTTTTATGGAATTAGTAAAATAACATTAAAATTAGTGAACTTTCACTTCCCCCAAAAAGACCCACACATATATACATTATATGTGTATACCCAGGCGGGGCCCTTGTAATGCACATACAAAAAGGGTGAAATAGGTCAATGGTTGTTTATTTGTGTTATTCTGATTTCTTCACTTAACCTAAAACTATTGATTATAACAGCTTAAAGTAGCAAAAATTCAACATAAAATCTTCAAATTTAGGTTATAACTGTTGCCGATTGTCAGGATACATATTGATCTTACAGATTTAATAAAACCCTAAATTAGTAATCGATCATACGCACAAAAGCCAGCAATTATGAACCCTAAGTTTGCAAATACAAATTGTATAGCACAATCGCACAATCAGAAACAAGAATCATATCACGTATATACAATATAATAATAATAATAATAATAATAATAATAATAATATTATGAAATTGTGGGATGAATGATGAAGGAAAATGGGGAGAAAAGGTGATACCTGAATCAGAAAATGAGGATGACGGTTGATGGCAACAGAATATTATTATGATAATTTATTAATTGTAGTTTGCAGGCACATCGAGGAAGTTAGTATTTAATGAACCGAAAGCATCTTTGTTCTACAAGGTTTACGAATATTAGGTAGGGTGTTTGGGTCATTGCATGGGGCTAAACAATATGATTTTGAGTTTACACAACTTAGGGGGTGTTTGGTTTCATAACACCCTTGGACCGATCCGACCCGGCCAAGTCAATGTATGCACGCATACGAGCGGTAAAGTGGGTGACTGTTCAAGGCTCACTCTTCCATCTAGCCTATAGTTTTCTATATTTTAAATATATAATTTAGGATTAATGGATTTTAATAATTCAAACTAATAGTCGTTGGCCGGCAACGGTTCCAACTTCCAAAATAATCAGTGGTGGTCCCACCTTTTCACATGTTGTAAACTAATGGACTTTTACTGAAATTCCTTAATTTCTTTTTGTACTTATCATTTTCGGTTTAGCAAAGTTCCATTGGTTTACAATATACGAAAAGGTGGGACGCCACTGATTATTTTTTAAGTTAGGACCGTTGCCGGCGAAGGAATAATAGTTAGGATTATTAAAATCCATTATACATATAATTTACTAGGTTAGAGTCTCGTGTTTTACACGGGTTAAATAATTTAAATGATACACAATACGATACTTAAAAGTTAAAATAACAATAATTCAATAGCATTGCTTTAGCACAAACAACATCACTTATATTTGTACAAGATGATAACCTCTAATAATGAAGATTATAAAATATAGCAGCAACTTGATTTTCATTTCTAAAACTCAAATGAAGAATTTTGAAAAGATTGTATGCAAAAACAATTAGGTTGATGTGATATTTAGGAAAATCATGGTATGAATTTACATAAATTTTCGTAATTAAAGGCTTTAAATTAAATTATATTTGAAGTTAGGGCATAGTTTTTGTAACATAATTCAAAAATATCATTAATCTAATATAAAAACATTTTCATAACAAACTATTTTTGTAAGGTTATTTGAAAAATATCATTATCCTTATAAATTGTAAATTAAAGATATATAAGTAAGGGCAGATTTTGTGAGTATGTATAGCAGATCTAATCTAACAGAAAATATTGGTCAATTTTAAAATATAGTTAAAATAAGGGAGGATAGTAAGTAAGGATTTTAAAACAAGCAACGTTGTCATTTTATGTATGATATTAACCCGATTTAGAAAATTAAATCAATTTTGATCAAAATTAATTTTTTAGGGATGATATAGTGTTCATACCTGATATTTTTTAGAATCATTTACTAAAGGTAGGATAAGGTTGTTAGTCTATTGTCAAAGGCTGGTCATTTAGAGCATTCACAACCACTCCTCTATACCACTTTCCATTTAAAAAAAAAAATAAGACTAGTGTCTAAGAATCATTATTTTTCACTCTACATCAGAACTACCGAATCTATACCTCATTTTTATAATTTGAAAATTGCTACAGTAACCTTTTTATCTGTGAAAGCTAATATGCATCCTCTATCGAATTATTGTTAGTGTATAACACGAGAAATACAATTAAACAAGTGTTTATGAGTAAGGCAAAGATAAAAATAAAAATGGTAAATGATATGTGAAAGGGTTTGTTAAAATGAGATATAAATTTTAAAAGATATGTTTTTTAATTAAAGTGTACGATAGAAAATGATATAAAAAATATGTATTTTTAAGTTGCTTTTTTTAAATATTTAATTTACTTTACAATTCAAATTCGCAATATAAAATAATGAGTTAATTACTGTTTCGTCCATGTGGTTTGTCAAAAATCACTAATTCAGTCCATTAGTTCAAAGTTACGATTTCAGTCCTGTGGTTTCACTTTCGTAACCATTTCAGTCCCTGTGGTTTCACTTTCGTAACCACTTCAATCCATTTATTCTGTAAGTACAGGGACTGAAATGGTTGCGAGGTGGACTATAATGGTTACGAAAGTAAAACCACAGGGACTGAAATCGCAATTTTTAAACTAATGGACTGAAATAGTGATTTTTGACAAACCATAGGGACGAAAACAGTAATTAACTCTAAAATAATAAACGTGATGTAAAAATACATGGAATATCATTATATTTTTAATAACTAAAAGTTTTTATAAAGAGAATGCAAGGATTGATTTGTTAATAGAATATTAATTTACTTAATCTAATTACCATATCTATATCTATAAATCTTACTACATATAAAAGGAGAAGTAGAGATGATGTAAGTTTGCATACGTGTCAACAATCTAGATATGCCATGTTGATTTTGCTGATGTCATAATTAGAAATAATCTTTATCTAACTATATATAAAAGTTAATCTAATTTTACCATTTTCATTTCAAATTTCAAATTTTAGATAAAGATTTGAAATTTAAAATACAAAATCAAATTTTACCCTTTTCATTTCAAATTTTAACCAATTCAATATTATTACATCCATCTCTCTCCAGACCCATTTCAATTTCACACTTTCTCTCTCTACATCTCCCTACCCTTTCGTTCTCTCTCTCCCTCTTAAAATCACAGAACACTGTCTAAATGCAACATAATTCAATCCATATGGTTCATCAGTAAACGATTTATTTTGAAATACAATGTCAATAACACCTGTTGTGTCTAGGGTTTTGAAACACAGCGGCAGCTTTGAAGGTCGGCCGCTGATGACGACGATGATGGTGGATTCAGTGAATGTTTACTGCTAATTCGAGGTAATTATATGACGAGCAGTGGATATTCAGAGCGATTGAGGAACGTTGTTGGTTTGAGAGAGAGAACAGATGCTTTAATTAAATGATATGTTAATTCCAATATCAAACGGAATCTCGCCGGAGATTCGGTTTCCGATTAGATCTACAAAAGGAGAAATCAAGAAGATATTGCAAGAAATAAGTATCATACTTATTGTTATGTAACACCCCGAAAACTTGTTTGGTAATTAAACCACGTTAATATTAAAAAGACGGGTAAAGTACCCTTAGTGGTAAAATTTACCCGGTGAATATTAGGATTTAAACAAATAATCTTAATATTAATTAAAGGGAGAATAAATGCTTGGAGAAAACAAAGTTTATAAGAGGCCCGAGTTAACAGAACTTAAATTAAAACAAACTCCCCGAACCCACTAAGTTAACTAGGAATATTTAACCTAGTTAATAAGAGAAAATATTGTTAGAAATAAGTAGGTTGAAGCCTACTTAATAACTAACCAAACATGAGGGACTAAAGTGGGATAACTTGGAGGTTTTATATTTAAAAGAAAATTAAAACAAAACACACACAAAGTGTGTGTTCTGGATCGACCAGGAGAAGGCTCCAAGGAGCCAAAACCCTAATTCATCAAATTCATCAAATTGAAGGCTCAAACGAAGCTTAAATTCACAATTGAACGTGAATTAATGATCACCCAAGCTAGGGGATCATAAGGTATGTAAAATTTTGATGATTTGTGAAGTTGTGAAATTTGAGGAAACATCATAATCGCGAATTATGTATGGATTATAGAAGCTATGGCTAAATTACTGATGTATACTTGCTTAGGAACAAAACCCTAAGTGAAAATTATACATATGATGCTATGAATTGGATGTTTAGATGATTTACCACATTAGGATAAGTGGGTTTTAATCATATGATAAAATTTTGTTTAGAATCATCATACATGATAGTAATAAGGAACTACTTGAACAAATTGTGTGTTTGAGTATATCATCATACTTACTATGAAATGGGTTTTTGTATGATAAAATGAAAATGATGATAGATTCATGTTAAAATGATGTTTGATATCATCATGTGTTAACAATGATAAGATCGAATGATAAATTCGACATAAAACCCGTAAGGTGGAATAGTCGTGATTTATAATGACTAATCTAACCACCTTACGAATTATGATGATAGTTTGACGCTCGACAAGCTAGGTGGAGGCTTGGGAAGGAAGCGGGTCAAACGAATCAAGTACGAAGGAAAAACGTAGTTTGGATGCAAGGTAAGCATAGCTTACACTGTTCTTAATTCGTAAAATATTTTCTTATCATACTAATTATGAAAAAGATAAATATGCAATTGAGGTATAATGTTCCGAGGTGTAGTTGTACGGAAAGAGATAAGCGAAATGATACGAAACCATATCAATGGTTAAAAAGGAGTAAATCGGGAATTCGGACATACTCTGACAAATATAAAATGAACTTTTAATGGTTATCTTATAGGTAAACCAAAACGAATGATAAGGTTAAAACGGTAAATTGGTCACGCGATGACAATAACCGTTAGTTTTGAGAATACACTTTATGGCGTAAGCCATAATGAGTCAAAAGAGTTAAGAAATGGTTTATAAGTAAAATGACCGTACGGTGTAAACCGGAGCGAGTCATGTAGATGAGATGGTAATAAATGTCATCTCGCAAAGATAATTGGTCACTTAGACTTAACGGGTCAAAAGGTGAAGGTATCACCCTTTGACAATATCAACTAATGATTATCTGTCGAGCTGTACGTTTACAGGAATAAATATCTAATGGATGTCCACTTGATAGTAATTGGCAGTTACTAAAGCAAGGTATTAACGGGTCAATATATTGATCCGAGTCAGGTATGTGTAAAAGTTTAATTACTCATTAAGAATTTAAGGTTCAATGAGAGTTAATAAGGTCAAAAATGGACATTTGGTTATCTTTTAGGTAAACCGAATGATTTACATTATAGTCATTGTGTTTTGAAAACAATATGATTATTCAAACAAGATCATAGTTTAATATGTGAGATTTTGGGTCAATATGCCCTTCGAAATCATTTATCGTAAATGAAAGGCTTAAATGGACCAAAATGCCCTTGATCGACAAATCAAGCAAACGACCCTTATAGGTTGTTTAGAAATAATTCATTTGATCAAGTAAATACTTAGGACAAGTATAAAAGCGAAATGTATGATTCTTGTGAGTCAAATGCCTTAAAATGCGTCTTGTCGTAAAATAGTAATCCGAGGGATAAAACTCGAAACAAATAGTACCCACATTAAAAATCCACCACAACTATAGTTGAGGTGGAAGATCATTTGATAAGAAGTGTGGTAATATAATGCTAGTATTGAACGAAAGTGAATTATGCGGAAAAGTGCTCAAATACCCTTAACGGGTCAAAATAAAGTAAAAACGGGTTTAAGAATGTATATAAACTCGTGAATTGAACCTAATATGATAGTAACATTGAAATTATGAGGTTCATGCGAAATTGGGATCAAACAAACATGTTTGTTTGATAAATACATGAACGGGTCAAAATTTAGTAAATATATATATTAAGCCAAAGGCTTAAAAATCTCAAATTTTGTTAATCCGGATGTCGGATTTTAACTCCATGTGATGGAGAACTAAATTACGACCACGTAGAAAGAAACGGATCGTAAAACAGATATGTATTTTGAAAGTTATGCAAGTTTTCGTGCATAACAAGTTCGAGTTGGTAGAGCTGGGAATATGCAGCACCAGCCAAAACAACTTTCTGTCAAAAAGGGGCCGTGGCGTAGCGCAACACCCCCCGTCGCGCGTGGCGACGCCCCTAAAAATAAAAAAAAGTTAATAAATGTTGTTTTTCTTGTTCGTTTTAGCATCCGGACTTGATTAAACACTTGTAAACTCCGAATGACTAACCCATTTCATGGTTTATGAAATGTAGGTATATTTTGAAGTACCGAATGATGATCAAGCTCAACGAAGAACCGAACACAATCAAGATACAAGCTTCCGCACGATGATTCGTCGTCATTTTAAACGACGAACTTATAAACATAATGTTGAAATGTTTTAAATTCTTAAATGTTTAAACAAACCCGCATTTTTCAAATGTATGTGTAATCGTAAATACACATTTATACTCGAAACCAATATGAAAACTGTTATATACATGTTAATCATCTTCACATCAGTGTGTTTAGTTGATGAGTGAATTTATGTGTTAGATTTAGTTTGTTTAAATTCCAATGTATTTGAATTATTTAACATTCTTTTTGTTTTACACTCTGATGTTAGATTTCATTGTTGGTGCCTATTGTTAAAACCTTCTTTGGATCGACACTGGGTGATCGCCTGGCATTGAAGGTTTCTTTAATCTCTCTGTTGTTGCTGTTGTACTAATATTATTATTGTTATTATATCTAATCCTTATATGTTATTTTAACCTCATTAGAGTTAATGATGATGATGATGATTGAGATCATTATGAGTTCTAATCTATTATATATAATAAATGTAAAAACTTTGGGCCACGTAGCAGTATATTAGGGGCATCTTAGTTGCGTTTTGGCGGGAAAATGGTGGGTCTTATTCGTCAGTGAAGCCTCGATTGGAGCTTTTTGACCCATTACGTTATTCGGATCCAATATAACAAATGAGTACGCTAGAGACAACGTTTCAAACATTCAGTGTCACACCCCGACCCGCAGCGGAATAAAAGTCGGGGCATAATTGGGTTATCACCAAAGCTCATGATGTTTACTAAAATGTTTCATATTTATTAAATTCAAATTACAACTTAAATATCCAAACGAAGTTTATACGATTACAATAAAAGGAAACTACATATTTATTCCAAAGCATAAACTTTTTATTCTTCTAGGCCTTCCTATGTGTTTCTTGTCTCAACTGGATCACCTGTATCATGTGTAAAACGGGGGATATTTTGGGTCAACAAAAGTTGGCGAGTGAACCTTGATAAAACATTGTTATTAATTTCTTGTTTTATTTAATATTGAAAATTTGTGCAATAATCACATGTGAGCAAACATATATATATAACAAAACACAAACCACATTGGATGAGTAAATGACATGAATGATGATGTATATGAGATCGCTCAATCAAACGAGCCGATCGAGTGACATGAATGATGATGTATGTGAGATCAAGGCTCAATCAAACGAGCCGATCGAATGAGGCACCCGATACTCAACCCGTATCCCACGGGGAGCTGATGGGCCTAATGAAATGCATGCACTGAAAATGATAACTTCAATCTAAACATAATTCACACAACAATTGATACACATTTGATCACGGATATGATGGATGCACAAGTGTTTAAATATAATAAGGAATTAAACGACACATGATACACCCCAAAATGTGATTAAAACGGGGAATTGGTAGAGATTCACTCACATTGGGTGCGTTCTTTGATGACGTTGGATGCGCACGAATTTTAGGATTTGATCGACGAGGAAAACTAACATAAAATAATAACGAATTGATTCGGTAAATTAGTACTTTTAATTTATACTCTTAATGTGATTTTTAGCTTTATTTTTGTGAGTTTAAGGAGGTTTTCTAACTTTAAAATCTTATTTTTAATATTTTAAATGATTTTCTAATTAAATAAATAAATTTTTTTTCTTGACTTTTTGACTGTTGACCGTTGACCGGTCGGATTGTGTTAAATTATGCGCTGGGTGAGGTTCGAACTCGGGACCTCTCGTTTACGTGCACGCAGCTCTACCAACTGAGCTATGTGTCTAACCCGAAATATTCTCTGTTTTAATTATATTTATATACTAATTAGTTTTAAACTTATTTGGTTTTATTTAAAAATGGTTTATATTATCGAATCGGTCACAGGGACCCGGAGTCGAACTCGGGTCCTTCGGTTCGAGTGCGCACAGCCCAACCAGTTGGGCTGTGTGTCATATCTGTTTAACTCATGGATTAAATTATTCTTATTAACATTCGGTGACCTGATCCGATTCAGTTGTAAAAATGTTGGTTTTAAATTCTGAAATTCGGTAACGTGTGCGATTCGAACCCGGGACGTGTGTATTGTTTGTGCACACAGTCCACCGCTGGACTGTGTGTCTTAACCGTTCGAATATCTGATTTTAATTATACTTATACTTAATTGTGACTTCATCTTCTTCGTTTAAGCACACAGAACAATGAATTCCGACTGTTCTTGTTTAGTCGTTCACGATTTAAACTTGATTGAAATGAACAGAGAAATTAAATGATATGGTGTACCAGAACAGCGGGTTTGCTTCGGTTTTTCGGCAAGTGTCGTCGGCTCCGATTTGCGATGTCCGGCTGTATGAACTGTTTAACAGTTTTGATTATTGATTTGAACGATTAAAGTATGAATTAAGAGATAGCAGAGAATTTTTAGATAGATATACCGGTCGAGGAATGAATACGGTTTTCTGATCAAGGATTTCCGGCGATGTTCCGGCGAAATTGGAAATCTCCGGCGACGAGCTTCTGAGAAATTCAACTTCGAAAAAGTGTGCGGTCTTGAGCGAAAGGATTCCCGGAAGGTTGAGGGGTATTTATAGGGTAGAACTGGATGAATTTTGTCCGAGTTTGAGTCTTGATTCGCGGTCAAAGTTTCTCGGCGGTTATCACCGCAATTGACTGTTAGACGTCGGTTATAACCGATGTCGAAGTCGGTTATAGTGTTTTAGTCAAAAGGAAAATGGCTAAACTCGCGGATTGCCAGATTTTCCGGTGATTGCGAGTTCTGAGCGGGATGATTTCCGGTTTTGAATTCGAGTTTTAGTTTAAGTATTATTTGTTTCAGTATATTCACAAATAAGGCATGTGGCGGAGCGGTGTGTTGTGTGTTTGAGTTTGTGGGCGACCCGGGTTCGAAACCCGGCGTCCCCATTTTATTTTTTTCTCACTATTTACGATTATTTATAAAATATGGTTTTTAAATTCTAATATAGTTATTAATTATGTATCGTTTAAAATTAATTTGAGCAATAAATATGCAACGAAAAGTTATAACTGGATATTCGATTAATAAACGAAGCGGGTTTTGGAAACCCGTTTTTCGACGGATGTTACAGTATCCCCTACTTTTAGAAATTTCGTCCCGAAATTTAAGTAGTAGTGGTAACAGGAAAAAGATGCGGGTATTTCTCGCGCATTGAGTCTTCACGTTCCCAAGTAAACTTTGGTCCTCGTTTCGACTCCCAACGTACCCTGACAATTGGAATACGACTCCGTCTTAAACGCTTCTCTCTGAAGTCCATGATTTCTACTGGTCTTTCCATGAAGTGCATAGATTCATCGATCTGAATGTCTTCTAGAGGAACATGGAGGTTTTCATTGGCGAGGCACTTCTTCAAGTTTGATACGTGGAATGTGGGATGAATTCTGTTTAGCTCTTCTGGTAGGTCAAGCTTGTATGCTACAGGACCTACTCTTTCGAGTATCTTGAAAGGTCCTACGTAGCGTGGTGCTAGCTTGCCCTTCTGCCCAAAACGAATCACTCCCTTCCACGGTGATACTTTTAAAAGTACTTGATCCCCAATGTCAAACTCCAAGGGCTTTCGTCGTTTGTCTGCATAACTCTTTTGACGACTTTGAGCCGCTAGAAGATTGTTTCGAATTTGAATGACCTTGTCGGTTGTTTCTTGAATTAACTCTGGACCGGTGATTTGTGATTCCCCAATTCCGTGCCAACATACTGGAGATCGGCACTTACGACCATATAAAGCTTCGAAAGGAGCCATGCCGATACTTGAATGGTAGCTATTGTTGTACGAAAATTCAACTAATGGTAGATGAGCGTCCCAATTCCCTTTGAAGTCTATGACACATGCTCGAAGCATGTCTTCAAGAGTTTGGATGGTGTGTCCAGATTGTCCATCAGTTTGAGGATGAAAAGCGGTACTGAGGTCTAATCGTGTACCCAAGGCGGTTTGTACGGCTCGCCATGTTCGTGAAGTGAAACGACCATCACGGTCTGAAATGATGCTTAAAGGTACACCATGACGGCTTACGATCTCGCTGATGTAGATACGAGCTAACTTCTCGTTCTTGAAGTCCTCGCGAATCGGAATGAAGTGAGCTGATATTGTAAGACGATCAATGATTACCCATATGGTGTCATACCCACTGGATGTCACACCCCGACCCGCAGCGGAATAAGAGTCGGGGCATAATTGGGTTATCACCAAAGCTCATGATATTTACTAATATGTTTCATATTTATTAAAGTCAAAATTACATCCTCAATATTCTAAACATGTTCATACAAATACAAAGAGAGATAATCAGCTAAACAATCCAAAGTCTAATCCAGTTTATTCTTCTAAGCCATCCTATGTGTTTCTTGCTGCAGCTGGATCACCTGTATCATGTGTAAAAATGGGGGTTTTTGGGTCAACATAAGTTGGCGAGTGAACCTTGTTAGAAAAACATTTATTATTGATCTCTGGTTATCTTTATCAGGAAAAATTGTGCAATAATCATATGTGAGCAAACGTAATTAAATCATACAATAACAATAACATCAACAAACAATAACAAACCAACTTGCATGAATATAACACATGAATGAAACTGTATATGTTGGCAACGTCACGTTCACGCTCATGATGTAATGGGGAACGGACGGCCTATGATGAATGTCTGTGCGATCAAGGCTCAATCAAACGGAGCCGATCGTATGTTGGCAACGCCTGGTTCACGCTCATAATGTAATGGGGAACAGCTCAACGCTCATAATGTAATGGGGAGCGGCGGCCTATGATAATGTATGTACTGAAAATGATAAATTAAATCTAAACAATAACCACACAAACAGTTGATACAAGTTGAATACACATTTGTTCATGAATATGACAGATGCACAATAGTTTAAATGTGATAAATAGTAAGACACATGATACACCCCAAAAACGTGATTAAAACGGGGAATTTGTAGAGATTCACTCACATTGGGTGCGTTCGGTTGAAGATGATGAAATGCGCACGAGTTAAGAGGATTGATCGACGGAATTAACTAACCTAAACAATAACGAAAAATAACGAAAAGGTATGGTAAATGAGTGGATTTTATTAATAATTTTAATAATATTTCTAGATATATTTTTGTGAGTTTAAGGCTGTTTTCTATCTTTAAAAACATTATTTTTAAGTATTTTTAATTGATTTTTAAATTAAATAAATAAATAAAAATATAAAAAAATGTTGACTTTTGCGTTGACCATTGACCGTTTGACCGCTGACTGTTTGACTGTTGACTGTTTGACCGGTTCAATCGTGTGTATGTACGCGCTGGGTGAGGCTCGAACCCGAGACCTCCCGTACGCGTGGCACGCAGCTCTACCAACTGAGCTACGTGTCTAACCCGAAATAATTCTGTTTTTAATTATATTTATATACTTTTTAATTTATTCAAAATTCTTTTATTTTCAAAAAGGATTTTAATCATCGAACCGGCGTGTGTAACAGGTCTCGAACCCGGGACCTGTGGGTTAGTGTTGCACACAGTCCACCGCTGGACTGTGTGTCTAACCTGGTTAATATACCGATTTTTATTATACTTAACATCTTCAGTGAGTTAATCCGGTTCAGTTAAAAAGGAAAACATCTTTATTACAGAGCATACGATTTTGTCAAGGATCGAACTCGCGGCGTGTGTGATATATGTGCGCACACAGTCCACAGCTGGACTTTGTGTCTAACCCGAGATAATATCCAATTTATATTAAACTTATAAACAAACTAACTTCATCTTCTTCGTTACAAAATCACAGACAACGATTACCCTACTGTTTCTTGTTTAATTCGATTGACAAACATTCAAATGATTAAAAATGAAATGGCAGAGAAGATTTTGGAAGTAAACATACCGGAGAAATGATCTTTCTCAGAATTCCGGCGAAGTCGTCGGCTCTGTTTTTATGGACTTTGTCTGAGCGGACCAATTAACAATTTTGATTAGCTGGATGCAGAATTGAAGTACTGAACAAGAGTTATCAGAATGTTTAAAGGTTTATACCGTTTAACAGCGAGTTCTAGAAATTCTCAGAGATTTTCCGGCGAATGATGATTATCCGATATCGTCGCCTGGAACTGATTCTGATTGAAGGGTTTGAGTTAGCAAAAGCTTAACAACTGATAGACGATGAAAGAATTGAGGGACTTACTGATTTGACGGAAGACACGGTTTTCCGGCGAAAGCCCGGCGAGTTCAAAAAGCTTTTCTGACGAACTGAAAGTAGAGCGAAAGTGAAATTGGAGGTTCTGCGGATGAGTTTGAGTCGCGAGAGGGTGCTATTGTTGGAGTAATTCAGGAAGTGCAGATTTTCGGTTATTAAAACCGATCACCACATGAATTCAAGTCCATTCAAGACTAAATTGATTAAAATTGTCGGTTTATCGGTTATAATCAGAATTCCGTGATCACTCAAACGTCCTGGACGTTTGGAAGCCGATAACGGTTTCAGTTAGCGTAAACAGATCGATTCATGGTTGAACATAAGATTTAATTGTTTCCTAGAACTCACAAAAACATCAAGTGGCGGAGTGGTTATATGAGCGCGAGTTAAGTCGTTGAGCCTTTCCGGCTGACCCGGGTTCGAGTCCCGGCAGCCTGTTTTTCATTTTATTTATTTTATTTTTACTTTTTATCAATTATAGCTTTTAAATTCTAGTTTGTTTATTAATTATGCATCATTCAAAATTAAAATCAACATAAATACGCAACGAAACATTTATAACTTGATATTCGATTACAAACGAAGCGGGTTTGGAAAACCCGTTTTTTGACAAATGTTACAGTATCCCCTACTTTTAGGAATTTCGTCCCGAAATTTAAGTAGTAGTAGTAGGAAAAAGATGCGGGTATTTTTCGCGCATTGAGTCTTCACGTTCCCAAGTAAACTCAGGTCCCCGTTTTGACTCCCAGCGTACCCTAACAATTGGAATACGACTCCGTCTTAAACGTTTTTCTCCGAAGTCCATGATCTCTACTGGTCTTTCAATGAAATGCATAGATTCATCAATCTGAATATCTTCCAGAGGAATATGGAGGTTCTCATCAGCGAGGCACTTCTTCAAGTTTGATACGTGGAATGTGGGGTGAATTCTATTGAGTTCTTCGGGTAGATCAAGCTTGTATGCTACAGGTCCTACTCTTTCGAGTATCTTGAAAGGTCTTACATAGCGTGGTGCTAGCTTGCCTTTCTGTCCAAAACGAACTACTCCCTTCCACGGTGATACTTTTAAAAGTACATGATCACCAATGTTAAACTCCAAAGGCTTTCGTCGTTTATCTGCATAACTCTTTTGACGACTTTGAGCCGCTAAAAGATTGTTTCTAATTTGATGGATCTTGTCTGGGGTTTCTTGAATCAATTCCGGACCGGTGATTTGAGCTTCCCCAATTTCGTGCCAACATACAGGAGATCGGCACTTACGACCATATAAAGCTTCAAAAGGTGCCATGCCGATACTTGAATGATAGCTGTTGTTGTATGAAAATTCAACTAATGGTAGATGAGCGTCCTAATTTCCCTTGAAGTCTATGACACATGCTCGAAGCATATCTTCAAGAGTTTGAATGGTGCGTTCAGATTGTCCATCAGTTTGAGGATGATAAGCGGTACTGAGGTCTAATCGTGTACCCAAAGCGGCTTGTACGGCCTGCCATGTTCGTGAAGTGAAACGACCATCACGATCTGAGATAATGCTTAACGGTACACCATGTCGGCTTACGATTTCGCTGATGTAGATACGAACTAGCTTCTCGTTCTTGAAATCTTCGCGGATTGGAATAAAGTGAGCTGATTTTGTAAGACGATCAATGATTACCCATATAGTGTCATACCCACCAGAAGTGCGAGGTAACCCGGTAATGAAGTCCATGGTTATGTTTTCCCACTTCCATACAGGTATATTTCAGGTTGGACCAGAAGTCCTGAGGGTCTTTGATGTTCAGCTTTTACCTTGGAACATGTAAGGCACTTGGAAACAAAAACAGCAATATCCTTTTTCATTCCAGGCCACCAGTAGGTGTATCGAAGGTCTTGATACATCTTGTCGGCTCCTGGGTGTATAGAGTATCGTGTTTTGTGTGCCTCATTCATAAGGAATTCACGGAGGTTGTTGTGGTCAAGAATCCATATGCGATCTAGATAGTACAGAATACCGTCAGCTTTAGTCTCAATTTTAAGTTCAGTTCCACAGGACAGCTCCTTTCGTACGTCGTCTTCTGTTATTGAAATATGTTGGGCTTCTCGAATTTGATCTTTGATGTCGGTTATGATTTGCGAACATAGAAGACGAATGGAGTTCGCATAACCCTTTCGACTGAGTGCATCGGCCACCACATTTGCCTTGCCAGGGTGATACCGAATTTCACAGTCGTAGTCATTAAGAAGTTCGACCCATCTTCGTTGCC
Organism: Scalesia atractyloides; assembly: GCA_947069175.1. NCBI lineage: Eukaryota > Viridiplantae > Streptophyta > Magnoliopsida > Asterales > Asteraceae > Scalesia > Scalesia atractyloides. The sequence continues at coordinate 95,844,576 of CAMTDV010000005.1, read as the reverse complement.
TCATGTTTAACTCCTTTTGGTTGAAGATATGTTGAAGACTCTTGTGGTCAGTGTATATTTCACACTTAGTACCGTAGAGATAATGTCTCCATATCTTAAGAGCGAACACAACGGCTCCAAGTTCTAGGTCGTGGGTGGTGTAGTTCTTCTCATGAGTTTTGAGTTGTCTAGAAGCATAAGCTATCAACTTTCCTCTTTGCATTAGAACACAGCCTAGTCCTTGCCCTGACGCGTCGCAATAAACCACGAAGTCATCACAACCTTCAGGAAGAGTGAGGATAGGTGCATCACAGAGTTTTTGTTTAAGGGTCTGGAAGGCTTCTTCTTGTTTGGGTCCCCATATGAAGGGTTTCCCTTTATGGGTTAACGCCGTGAGTGGTACAGCAATGCGGGAGAAATTTGAAATGAAATGGCGATAATAACCAGCCAAACCAAGGAATGATCTTACTTCGGTTGGTGTACGTGGCGCTTGCCATTCTTGTACTGCTTTGATCTTTGAGGGGTCGACATGTATTCCCTTGTCATTGACGACATGTCCAAGGAATTGTACATCTTTTAACCAGAATTCGCATTTGGAGAATTTGGCGTAGAGCTTTTCATTCTCTAAGAGTGTAAGTATGAGTCGAAGGTGCCGTTCATGATCAGACTTAGACTTTGAGTAAATGAGGATGTCGTCGATGAAGACTATAACAAAGCGATCGAGATAGGGTTTGCAGACTCTGTTCATTAGATCCATGAAGACAGCTGGAGCGTTGGTTAAACCAAATGGCATGACCATGAATTCATAATGACCATAACGAGTTCGGAAGGCGGTCTTTGGGACGTCTTCTTCATGTACTCTGAGTTGATGATAACCAGAACGAAGGTTGATTTTTGAAAAACAGTGGCGCCTTGAAGTTGGTCAAGAAGATCATCAATGCGAGGTAATGGATAGCGGTTCTTGACCGTTAACTTGTTGAGTTCTCTGTAGTCGATGCACATGCGAAACATTCCATCTTTCTTCTTCACAAAAAGGACAGGTGCACCCCAAGGCGAGGAGCTAGGACGTATGAATCCTTTGTCAGTCAACTCTTGCAATTGACTGGCTAACTCTTGCATTTCGGAGGGGGCTAACCTATAAGGAGACTTTGCAACTGGTGTAGCACCAGGTATAAGATCGATGCGAAATTCGACTTCTCTCACGGGAGGAAGTCCTGAAATGTCGTCAGGAAAAAATTGCGGAAAATCTTTTACTACCGGGATGTCTTCAAGTTCTTCTCCATGGTTCCCTTTTTGACGACATGAGTTAAGAATGCGACATAATTTTTGCGGGGATATTTTTGAGCTTGAAGACAGGACATTAATCTGAGTCCTTTCGATGGGGTTTCTCCAAAGATTCGTAGGGTCTGACCGTTTGTAAGAGGAATGCATATAAACTTTTCGCGGCATACAACTTCAGCCTGATGTTGGCTGAGCCAGTCCATACCAATTATAATGTCAAAGCTTCCCAACTTCATAGGAATGAGGTCAACTGGAAAATCGTGACCGTTTAAGGTGAGAGTACAATTGCGTATAATAGAGTTTAATGAGACCGGTTTTCTGTCAGCAACTTCTACTGTTATGGATTCCATGAGCTTATCACGGGTTTGGTTGAGGATGGGTTCAAATTCTAAGGAAACAAAACTTTTATCCGCGCCAGTATCAAACAACATGGATGCATAACTACCATTGATAAGAAACGTACCGTTAACCACATTGCTGTCAGCTCTAGCCTGATTAGCGTTGATGTTGAAAGCCCTTCCTCTTGCAGGTGGAGGAGCTTGGTTAGCCTGATTCACCGGATTTGCTTGGGCTTGAGCATGTATAATGTTTACCAAACGTGGACAAGTGTTTCTAAAGTGGCTTGGGTCTCCACAATTGTAGCAAGCCCGCATAGGTTGCACCATGGGATAGTTGGGTTGGTAGTAGGATTGGGCTAAATGTTGGGTAGGTGGTAGTAGTAGAGGTTGTTGGGCTTGACCCATTATTTGATGGTGGGTTTGGGTTGAGGGCTGGTGGCGGTTCGTCCGCTGAGGTATGCGACAGGTTTGAACAGTGTGACCTCCGCGACCACAGCCGGTGCAATGTTGGCAGGGATGATCAGGAAAGTGATGGTATTGGCAACGGTTGCATTTTGGGAGTGGGCCAGAGTGTGGCCTTTTATATGGTGCAGGTGAGGGGGCAACTTGGGTAATGGGTGCAGCAGGGATAGGGAAATTTGTTTGTGTGACAGCAAAGTTTCTGGTGTTACGCTTCCTCTTGTTAGCAAACTTAGAGGAGGAGGTGGAATGGTTTGAAGTTTGGCCCTCAACGGGGGCTTTCTTTTTCTCCTCTTTAAATTTACCGTTGCGAATTCGATTCTCAGTAAGCTCAGTAGATAGTTCCATAGCAGCTTCAAGTGTTGCTGGCGAAGTGCTGAGAACTGAGTCTTGAATTTTCGAGGGAAGCCCTCGAATATAATGTTCGATTAAGCGGTAAACTGGGGTGAACAAGTTAGGGACCATTTGGTTCAACTCTAAAAACCTCTTGTTGTAGGAAGTATGATCTCCCTCCTTTTGCTTCAATGAATGAAATTCATCCTCTAACTTTTTAATCTCACTTCTAGGACAGAAGCGTCTCGTCATGATTTCCCTTAACTCCTCCCACGTTAAGGCCATTGCATCCTCGATTCCTCTCTTTCCCTTTTCAGTATTCCACCAGGTAAGAGCTACCCCAAATAGTCTCCCGGTTGCGTATCGTACCTTGCGATCCTCGGGACAATCGCAGTTGAGGAAGGTGTTTTCCATTTCCTCAAACCAGTGGAGGAGAGCAGTGACACCTTCGGTCCCTTCAAATTTCGGAGGATCGCAAGACTTGAAATGTTTATATGAGCACTTGTTGGTAGGAGGGTTGCCGATGTTCTGGTCTTCTTGCTGGGGAGGATTGGTGGGATTGGTGGCGATAGCTTGTTGTACTTGAACCACAATGTCAGGAAGCACCGCGGCCATTTGTTTTGCGATTTGAGTGGCCAAGCGTTCGTGTGACCTTCCTGATCTTCTACCCCCTCGTTGTTGCCTAGCCGACATCTACAGGAACATACATAAGAAGATTGTGAGTTTATGGAGTCTTTTTAGGTGTCATGTGTCTTTAAAGAATATAAAACAACATAAAAATCAATAATGCAACTACATCCATAGGATGTCTTGGGTTTGCTCATGTTGGGCCTCAAATGTCCCCCATACCTTCACCTGTATAGTCATGTGGACCCCCATGACTATTGGCTTGGTAGGATTCACATTAGTATTGGCGGTTTAACACTCGCATCACCCGAATGAAAACCATGAAATATGTTTACGAGATGTATGGTCGGAAGGTGTCCAGGTGTAGACACAATGACAACTCAAAGTGGGGTTAGCTCACACGACGTTTGGTATAGCATGCTTTGGCCTAATAGGTACTTCGTACTCTCATCGTTAGTCCCCAGGTAGGCAAACTGGTCCTTTATTTTGTATTTATACGAATGCCAAGCCTAGACAGGACGTTCCGACTACCGGTACTTGTACCCTTCCAGTTACTACATCCCGTCATGAGAACTCACTTTGATGTGATTTGAAAATACAAAAATCATTGTAAAAACAATCATGAAAATGATGTGGTGTGTGCTCTCATGGATATGATATGTTATGAGAATATGATTCATGATAGGCATTATATAATAATATGTACTTATGGACCTGCTTGCATAACATTGAATGTAACATTAAACGTAAAACAATATAAACATCATGAAATTTGGCATGTAACACACAAAAATTTTAAAAATTCTAATCAACTATAGTATAGGCTCTAAGGGTCTAATAACCTATCCTATATCCCTATAGTCATGGCTCTGATACCAATCTGTCACACCCCGACCCGCAGCGGAATAAGAGTCGGGGCATAATTGGGTTATCACCAAAGCTCATGATATTTACTAATATGTTTCATATTTATTAAAGTCAAAATTACATCCTCAATATTCCAAACATGTTCATACAAAGAAAGATAATCAGCTAAACAATCCAAAGTCTAATCCAGTTTATTCTTCTAAGCCATCCTATGTGTTTCTTGCTGCAGCTGGATCACCTGTATCATGTGTAAAAATGGGGGTTTTTGGGTCAACATAAGTTGGCGAGTGAACCTTGTTAGAAAAACATTTATTATTGATCTCTGGTTATCTTTATCAGGAAAAATTGTGCAATAATCATATGTGAGCAAACGTAATTAAATCATACAATAACAATAACATCAACAAACAATAACAAACCAACTTGCATGAATATAACACATGAATGAAACTGTATATGTTGGCAACGTCACGTTCACGCTCATGATGTAATGGGGAACGGACGGCCTATGATGAATGTCTGTGCGATCAAGGCTCAATCAAACGGAGCCGATCGTATGTTGGCAACGCCTGGTTCACGCTCATAATGTAATGGGGAACAGCTCAACGCTCATAATGTAATGGGGAGCGGCGGCCTATGATAATGTATGTACTGAAAATGATAAATTAAATCTAAACAATAACCACACAAACAGTTGATACAAGTTGAATACACATTTGTTCATGAATATGACAGATGCACAATAGTTTAAATGTGATAAATAGTAAGACACATGATACACCCCAAAAACGTGATTAAAACGGGGAATTTGTAGAGATTCACTCACATTGGGTGCGTTCGGTTGAAGATGATGAAATGCGCACGAGTTAAGAGGATTGATCGACGGGAATTAACTAACCTAAACAATAACGAAAAATAACGAAAAGGTATGGTAAATGAGTGGATTTTATTAATAATTTTAATAATATTTCTAGATATATTTTTGTGAGTTTAAGGCTGTTTTCTATCTTTAAAAACATTATTTTTAAGTATTTTTAATTGATTTTTAAATTAAATAAATAAATAAAAATATAAAAAAATGTTGACTTTTGCGTTGACCATTGACCGTTTGACCGCTGACTGTTTGACTGTTGACTGTTTGACCGGTTCAATCGTGTGTATGTACGCGCTGGGTGAGGCTCGAACCCGAGACCTCCCGTACGCGTGGCACGCAGCTCTACCAACTGAGCTACGTGTCTAACCCGAAATAATTCTGTTTTTAATTATATTTATATACTTTTTAATTTATTCAAAATTCTTTTATTTTCAAAAAGGATTTTAATCATCGAACCGGCGTGTGTAACAGGTCTCGAACCCGGGACCTGTGGGTTAGTGTTGCACACAGTCCACCGCTGGACTGTGTGTCTAACCTGGTTAATATACCGATTTTTATTATACTTAACATCTTCAGTGAGTTAATCCGGTTCAGTTAAAAAAGAAAACATCTTTATTACAGAGCATACGATTTTTTCAAGGATCGAACTCGCGGCGTGTGATATATGTGCGCACACAGTCCACCGCTGGACTTTGTGTCTAACCCGAGATAATATCCAATTTATATTAAACTTATAAACAAACTAACTTCATCTTCTTCGTTACAAAATCACAGACAACGATTACCCTACTGTTTCTTGTTTAATTCGATTGACAAACATTCAAATGATTAAAAATGAAATGGCAGAGAAGATTTTGGAAGTAAACATACCGGAGAAATGATCTTTCTCAGAATTCCGGCGAAGTCGTCGGCTCTGTTTTTATGGACTTTGTCTGAGCGGACCAATTAACAATTTTGATTAGCTGGATGCAGAATTGAAGTACTGAACAAGAGTTATCAGAATGTTTAAAGGTTTATACCGTTTAACAGCGAGTTCTAGAAATTCTCAGAGATTTTCCGGCGAATGATGATTATCCGATATCGTCGCCTGGAACTGATTCTGATTGAAGGGTTTGAGTTAGCAAAAGCTTAACAACTGATAGACGATGAAAGAATTGAGGGACTTACTGATTTGACGGAAGACACGGTTTTCCGGCGAAAGCCCGGCGAGTTCAAAAAGCTTTTCTGACGAACTGAAAGTAGAGCGAAAGTGAAATTGGAGGTTCTGCGGATGAGTTTGAGTCGCGAGAGGGTGCTATTGTTGGAGTAATTCAGGAAGTGCAGATTTTCGGTTATTAAAACCGATCACCACATGAATTCAAGTCCATTCAAGACTAAATTGATTAAAATTGTCGGTTTATCGGTTATAATCAGAATTCCGTGATCACTCAAACGTCCTGGACGTTTGGAAGCCGATAACGGTTTCAGTTAGCGTAAACAGATCGATTCATGGTTGAACATAAGATTTAATTGTTTCCTAGAACTCACAAAAACATCAAGTGGCGGAGTGGTTATATGAGCGCGAGTTAAGTCGTTGAGCCTTTCCGGCTGATCCGGGTTCGAGTCCCGGCAACCTGTTTTTCATTTTATTTATTTTATTTTTACTTTTTATCAATTATAGCTTTTAAATTCTAGTTTGTTTATTAATTATGCATCATTCAAAATTAAAATCAACATAAATACGCAATGAAACATTCATAACTTGATATTCGATTACAAACGAAGCGGGTTTGGAAAACCCGTTTTTTGACAAATGTTACACTGGAGGTGCGAGGTAACCCGGTAATGAAGTCCATGGTTATGTCTTCCCACTTCCATACAGGTATTTCAGGTTGGGTTAGAAGTCCTGAAGGTCTTTGATGTTCAGCTTTTACTTTGGAACAGGTAAGGCACTTGGAAACAAAAACATCGATATCCTTTTTCATGCCCGGCCACCAGTAGGTGTATCGTAGGTCTTGATACATCTTGTCGGCTCCTGGGTGTACAGAGTACCGTGTTTTGTGCGCCTCATTCATAAGGAAATCATGAAGGTTATCGCGATCAGGAATTCATATGCGGTTTAAATAGTATAGAATACCGTCGGATTTGGTTTCGATTTTGAGTTCCGCTCCACATGACAGCTCATCGCGTACATCGTTTTCTGTTACAGAAACATGTTGAGCTTCTCGGATCTGATCTTTGATGTCGGTTATGCGAACATAGAAGACGAATGGAGTTCGCATAACCTTTTCGACTGAGTGCATCAGCCACTACGTTTGCCTTGCCAGGATGATACCGAATTTCACAGTCGTAGTCATTAAGAAGTTCGACCCATCTTCGTTGCCTCATATTCAACTCCTTTTGGTTGAAGATATGTTGAAGACTTTTGTGGTCAGTGTATATTTCACACTTGGTACCGTAGAGGTAATGTTTCATATCTTGAGAGCGAACACAACGGCTCCAAGTTCCAGGTCGTGGGTGGTGTAATTCTTCTCATGAACTTTGAGTTGCCTAGAAGCATAGGCTATCACTTTTCCTCTTTGCATTAATACACAGCCTAGCCCTTGCCCTGATGCGTCGCAATATACTACAAAGTCATCGCAACCTTCAAGAAGTGTGAGGATAGGTGCGTCACAAAGTTTTTGCTTTAGAGTTTGGAAGGCCTCTTCTTGTTTAGGTCCCCATATGAAGGGTTTTCCTTTATGGGTCAAGGCCGTGAGTGGTACAGCAATACGGGAAAAATTGGCAATGAAGCGGCGGTAGTAACCAGCCAAACCAAGAAATGACCTTACTTCGGTAGCGGTACGTGGCGCTTGCCATTCCTGTACTGCCTTTATTTTCGAAGGATCGACATGTATTCCCTTGTCATTAACGACATGTCCAAGGAATTGTACTTCTCTTAACCAGAATTCGCATTTAGAGAACTTAGCGTAGAGCTTTTCAGTCCTTAAGAGTGTAAGGATGAGTCGAAGGTGTCGTTCATGATCGGATTTAGACTTGGAGTAGATGGGATGTCGTCGATGAAGACTATGACAAAGCGGTCGAGGTAGGGTTTGCATACCCTATTCATTAGATCCATGAAGACAGCTGGGGCGTTGGTTAAACCGAATGGCATGACCATGATTCGTAATGACCATAACGAGTCCGGAAGGCGGTCTTTGGGACGTCTTCTTCATGTACTCTGAGTTGATGATAACCAGAACGAAGGTCGATTTTTGAAAAACAGGTGGCGCCTTGAAGTTGATCTAGGAGGTCATCGATGCGAGGTAGTGGGTAGCGATTCTTAACCGTTAACTTGTTGAGTTCTCTGTAGTCGATACACATGCGAAACGTTCCATCTTTCTTCTTCACAAAAAGAACAAGTGCACCCCAAGGCGAGGAGCTAGGACGTATGAATCCTTTGTCAGTCAACTCTTGCAGTTGACTGGCCAGCTCTTGCATTTCGGATGGGGCTAGCCTATAAGGAGACTTTGCGACTGGTGTTCCGCCAGGTACAAGATCGATGCGGAATTCGACTTCTCTCACAGGAGGGAGTCCTGAGATGTCGTCGGGAAAGACTTGTGGGAATTCCTTCACCACTGTTATATCTTCGAGTTTCTTCTCCTTGTTTCCCTTTTTGACGACGTGAGTTAGGAATGCGACATAGTTCTTGCGGAGATATTTTCGGGCTTGAAGGCAGGACATTAGTTTGAGTCCTTTCGAAGGGGTTTCTCCAAAGATACGTAGGGTCTGACCATCTGCAAGAGGAATGCGAATGAACTTTTCGCGGCATACTACTTCAGCGTGATGCTGGCTGAGACAGTCCATACCGATTATAATATCGAAACTTCCCAACTTCATAGGAATGAGGTCAACTGGAAAATCGTGATCGTTTAGAGTGAGGGTACAATTTCGTATAATAGAATTTAATGAAACGGGCTTTCCGTCAGCAACTTCCACCGTTAGAGATTCCATGAGGTTATCACGAGTTTGGTTGAGGATAGGTTCAAATTCTAAGGACACAAAACTCTTATCCGCGCCAGTATCAAATAACATGGATGCATAGTCCATACCGATTATAATATCGAAACTTCCCAACTTCATAGGAATGAGGTCAACTGGAAAATCGTGATCGTTTAGAGTGAGGGTACAATTTCGTATAATAGAATTTAATGAAACGGGCTTTCCGTCAGCAACTTCCACCGTTAGAGATTCCATGAGGTTATCACGAGTTTGGTTGAGGATAGGTTCAAATTCTAAGGACACAAAACTCTTATCCGCGCCAGTATCAAATAACATGGATGCATAACTACCATTGATGAGAAACGTACCGTTAACCACGTTGTTGTCAGCTCTAGCTTGGTTGGCATTGATGTTGAAAGCTCTTCCTCTAGCAGGTGGAGGAGCTTGGTTAGCTTGGTTTACCGGACTTGCTTGAGCTTGGGCATGGATGATGTTCACCAAACGTGGACATGTGTTCCTGAAGTGGTTTGGGTCTCCACAGTTGTAACATGCTCGCATAGGTTGCATCATGGGGTAGTTGGGTTGGTAGTAGGATTGGGCTATATGTTGTGCAGGTGGTAGAAGTAAAGGTTGTTCGGCTTGACCCACTATCTGATGGTGGGTTTGGGTTGAGGGTTGATTGCGGTTCATTCGTTGAAGCGTGCGACAAGTTTGAATAATGTGACCCGCACGGCCACAGCTGGTGCAATGTTGGCAAGGAGTTTTGGGGAGATTATGGTATTGACAACGGTTGCATTTTGGGTATGGGCCGGTGTATGGCTTTTTAAATGGTGCAGCTGAGGGAGCAATTTGGGTAATTGGTGCGGCAGTGATAGGAAGGTTTGTTTGTGTGACGGCAAAATTTCTGCTGTTCCGTTTCCTCTTACCAGCAAACTTTGAAGAGGAGATGGAATGGTTTGGAGTTTGGGCCTCAATGGGGGCTTTCTTTTTCTCATCCTTGAGTTTGCCGTTTCGGATGCGATTCTCGGTAAGTTCGGTAGCTAGTTCCATTGCGGCTTCAAGTGTTGCAGGCGAAGTGCTTAGAACCGAGTCTTGAATTTTCGAGGGGAGGCCTAGAATGTAGTGTTCAACCAAGCGGTACACGGGGGTGAACAGATTAGGGATCATTTGGTTCAGTTCGAGAAATCTTTTGTTGTAGGAAGTGTGATCTCCTTCCTTTTGTTTCAACGAGTGGAATTCATCTTCCAACTTTTTGATTTCGCTTCTTGGACATAAGCGCCTTGTCATGAGTTCCCTTAACTCTTCCCATGATAAGGCCATGGCATCCCCGACTCCTCGCTTACCCTTTTCTGTGTTCCACCAGGTAAGGGCTACTCCAAACAATCTCCCTGATGCATAACGTACCTGGCGATCCTCGGGACAATCGCAATTGAGGAAGGTGTTCTCCATTTCTTCAAACCAGTGGAGGAAGGCAGCAACACCTTCGGTCCCTTCATACTTTGGGGGATCGCAAGATTTGAAGTGTTTGTAGGAGCACTTTTTGGAGTGAGGGTTGGCGACGCTCTGGTCTTCTTGATTGGGAGGGTTGATAGGATTTGCGGTGAGAGCTTGTTGAACTTGAATCACGATGTCAGGAAGTACCGCGACCATTTGTTTAGCAATTTGAGTGGCCAAGCGTTCGTTGGATCTTCCTGACTTTCTACCTCCACGTAGTTGCCTAGCCGACATCTACAGGAACATACATAGGAAGATCGTGAGTTTAAGAAGTTTTTAGGTGTCATGTGTCGTTAAAAGAATAAAAATAACATAACTATCAATAATGCAACTACATCCATAGGATGTCTTGGGTTTTCTCATGTTTGGGCCTCCAATGTCCCCCATACCATCGCCTGTATAGTCATGTGGGCCCCCATGACTATTGGCTTAGTAGGATTCACATTGGTGTTGGCGGTTTAACACTCGTATCACCCGAATGAAAACCATGAAATATGATTGCGAGATGTATGGTAGGAGGGTGTCCAGGTGTAGACACAATGACAACTCAAAGTGGGGTTAGCTCACACGACGTTTGGTATAGCATGCTTTGGCCTAATAGGTCCTTCGTACTCTCATCGTTAGTCCCCAGGTAGGCAAACTGGTCCTTTATTTTGGATTTATACGAATGCCAAGCCTAGACAGGACGTTTCGACTACCGGTACTCGTACCCTTCCAGTTACTACATGCCCGTCATGAGAACTCACTTTGATGTGATTTGAAAAATACAAAAATCGTTACAAAAATCATGGGAATTGTGAGGTGTGTGCTCTCATGGATATGATATGTTATGAGGATATGATTCATGATGAGCATTGTATAATAATATGTACTTATGAACATGCTTGCATAACATTGAATGTAACAATAAACATAAAGCATATAAACATCATGAATTTTGTATGTAACGCATAAACAATTTAAAATTTTAATCAACTATAGTATAGGCTCTAAGGGTCTAATAACCTATCCTATATCCCTATAGTCATGGCTCTGATACCAATCTGTCACACCCCAGCCCGCAGCGGAATAAAAGTCGGGGCATAATTGGGTTATCACCAAAGCTCATGATGTTTACTAAAATGTTTCATATTTATTAAATTCAAATTACAACTTAAATATCCAAACGAAGTTCATACAATTACAATAAAAGGAAACTACATATTTATTCCAAAGCATAAACTTTTTATTCTTCTAGGCCTTCCTATGTGTTTCTTGTCTCAACTGGATCACCTGTATCATGTGTAAAACGGGGGATATTTTGGGTCAACAAAAGTTGGCGAGTGAACCTTGATAAAACATTGTTATTAATTTCTTGTTTTATTTAATATTGAAAATTTGTGCAATAATCACATGTGAGCAAACATATATATATAACAAAACACAAACCACATTGGATGAGTAAATGATATGAATGATGATGTATATGAGATCAAGGCTCAATCAAACGGAGCCGATCGAGTGACATGAATGATGATGTATGTGAGATCAAGGCTCAATCAAACGGAGCCGATCGAATGAGGCACCCGATACTCAACCCGTATCCCACGGGGAGCTGATGGGCCTAATGAAATGCATGCACTGAAAATGATAACTTCAATCTAAACATAATTCACACAACAATTGATACACATTTGATCACGGATATGTTGGATGCACAAGTGTTTAAATATAATAAGGAATTAAACGACACATGATACACCCCAAAATGTGATTAAAACGGGGAATTGGTAGAGATTCACTCACATTGGGTGCGTTCTTTGATGACGTTGGATGCGCACGAATTTAGGATTTGATCGACGAGGAAAACTAACCTAAAATAATAACGAATTGATTCGGTAAATTAGTACTTTTAATTTATACTCTTAATGTGATTTTTAGATTTATTTTTGTGAGTTTAAGGAGGTTTTCTAACTTTAAAATCTTATTTTTAAGTATTTTAAATGATTTTCTGATTAAATAAATTAATAAAAATAAATAATTTTTTTTGACTTTTTGACTTTTTGACTGTTGACTGTTGACCGTTGATTTGACCGGTCGGATTGTGTTAAATTATGCGCCGGGTGAGGTTCGAACTCGGGACCTCTCGTTTACGTGCACGCAGCTTTACCAACTGAGCTACGTGTCTAACCCGAACTATTCTCTGTTTTAATTATATTTATATACTAATTAGTTTTAAACTTATTTGGTTTTATTTAAAAATGGTTTATATTACCGAACCGGTCGCAGGGACCCGGAGTCGAACTCGGGTCCTTCGGTTCAGTGCGCACAGCCCAACCAGTTGGGCTGTGTGTCATATCTGTTTAACTCATGGATTAAATTATTCTTATTAACATTCGGTGACCTGATCCGATTCAGTTGTAAAAATGTTGGTTTTAAATTCTGAAATTCGGTAACGTGTGCGATTCGAATCCGGGACGTGTGTATTGTTTGTGCACACAGTCCACCGCTGGACTGTGTGTCTAACCCGTTCGAATATCTGATTTTAATTATACTTATACTTAATTGTGACTTCATCTTCTTCGTTTAAGCACACAGAACAGTGAATTCCGACTGTTCTTGTTTAGTCGTTCACGATTTAAACTTAATTGAAATGAACAGAGAAATTAAATGATATGGTGTACCAGAACAGCGGGTTTGCTTCGGTTTTCTGGCAAGTGTCGTCGGCTCCGATTTGCGATGTCCGGCTGTATGAACTGTTTAGCAGTTTTGATTATTGATTTGAACGATTAAAGTATGAACTAAGAGATAGCAGAGAAGTTTTAGATAGATATACCGGTCGAGGAATGAATACGATTTTCTGATCAAGGATTTCCGGCGATGTTCCTGCGAAATTGGAAATCTCCGGCGACGAGCTTCTGAGAAATTCAACTTCGAAAAAGTGTGCGGTCTTGAGCGAAAGGATTCCCGGAAGGTTGAGGGGGTATTTATAGGGTAGAACTGGATGAATTTTGTCCGAGTTTGAGTCTTGATTCGTCAAAGTTTCCGGCGGTTATCACCGCAATTGACTGTTAGACGTTGGTTATAACCGATGTCGAAGTCGGTTATAGTGTTTTAGTCAAAGGAAAATGGCTAAGCTCGCGGATTGCCGGATTTTCCGGTGATTGCGAGTTCTGAGCGCGATGATTTCCGGTTTTGAATTCGAGTTTTAGTTTAAGTATTATTTGTTTCAGTATATTCACAAATAAGGCATGTGGCGGAGCGATGTGTTGTGTGTTTGAGTTTGTGGGCGACCTGGGTTCGAAACCCGGCGTCCCCATTTTATTTTTTTCTCACTATTTACGATTATTTATAAAATATGGTTTTTATTTAATAATTCTAATTATATATGTTTAAAATTAATTTGAGCAATAAATATGCAACGAAAAATTAACTGGATATTCGATTAATAAACGAAGCGGGTTTTGGAAACCCGTTTTTCGACGGATGTTACATTCAGAACCCTAATCTCTTCCAGCCTCCATCTTCGTTCTTCCATCACTCAAGCAAAAAATCATAGATTTTCTGATCTTCATATTCTAACAAATGGATCATATATATCTTCTTTCTCATATAGCAACAAATCACAACCTAATTTCTCTTAAACCCCAAAACCCACCATCACAAATTTGCTTCATCTGTTCTTAATCGATACATATTTCAAAATTTAATTAAGGGTTAAGTTATTTCAAGCTTCAGAATTATTTGTTATATTGATCATGTACATGTTAAATCAATAATAACACTATCTTTGCTATTTGATGATGTATATTGGGGTGGTAGTGGTGGTGGTTTCGTAATGGTGCAAATGCTTGGAGCCGGTGGTTTGGGCGAGCAGATCTGGTAGCAGACGGGTTGTAGGTGGGTAGGGCGTCGGCAGTTGCTGGTGGTGGTGGTGTCGTGCGAGTGTGGTAGTTGAGGAAAAGTTGGTGTCGTTGGTGAGCCAACCCCGGATTAGAGTATCTACCTTCGTCGGACATATTTATTCTTTGCTCGCCGGTAATATTAGGTATGTATTTGTGACTTATCGAATCCCATTATGCTTTGACTTTTATCACTAATATATATGATTTTGTTGAGTGTAATCTGGTAGTACAAGGACAATAAAATTTGAAACGAACTTAAAGATTTAGAACAAGAGTAGATGGTTGTTGAACAAGCCAACTATTACAAGCCTGAAAGGTAGAATCCGATGTAAAACAGAATGGTTCTATTGATGTTTGACCTGACGCAGGGGAACACCGCCATTTATAAACGTAGCCCTATCATCTTATGAGATGACCAAGTGTCCCATATCAAAAGTTGTATAGTTTTATCAATCAGAAGCAGTTCGAATTTTGAAAGATCATTGCTTGAAGCTCTCCCTCAGCATATATTTGTAAGTATGACTTCCAATCTTTTACTTCCAGTTAATGATAAACCCGCTTTTTATACATAGTGATAGTGTTTGTGTGTGTTTTTACATAGTAAGGTTTAATGTGGTGTGGAACATGTTGATCCTTTTTTCTTTGAATTTTTTTATCAGCTGATTACAAAAGAGGCTACGCAGATACTCAGAAGACCATGACAAAAGGAAAATCTTTGGATATTCTATTTAATCTCATGATATTGTAACCAACTGGATGGAGTGAACCGTGTTTCTATTTAGCCTTTGAAAGTCATTTGTACATTCTTTGTAGTTACATTTCAGCAACAGACGGAATGTATTTTCAGCTAAGAATAACTAAACATTTAATTCAGCTTATATGTTTTTTGTTAAATTGTGCAGGAGTACCTACTAGCAAGCCAGTTGGATGCCAAAGTCCATGGTAAATAAAATAGTTCAAAAAAGCTCAGCACATCATATAGAGGAATATCAAGACGATTTCGAAGGTTTAGAAGTGGATGACGTAACATTCCCAGACATTATTTTAATGAACAAGAAATTAATAATTGTAAATGTGTTCTCTCTGAACACCCGACAACATATGAGTCATATGTAACGCCCAGCGTTTTCATACTTTTCATATTTAGAAAGACCGTGTTGTATTTTCTATTGTTGGAAACCTTTGTATATTGTATTCGTCCTTTCGTTGTAATCTTTGTATTCGTTGTAAACCGAGACTTGGATCATAATAAAAACGCGTATTTTATTCCTATACATGTTATACTTAATCATAATCATTTCATACATATACACATTCAAACGTTCATGCTTGAATACTTGGGAACGTGACAAACTTGCAAATACGTGACATACATGCAGCATACGATACTTATACACGATTCATAAACTTAATCATACTTGTTAGTACTTATTATTATGCTTACATTACGTAAATAAACCTTATACTAGACCTTTGTTGCATAAATCACCCTAAAACTCTTCAAACACAAACTACAGGGGCTGAATATGTCAAAAATAACCAAACTTTAGGTTTTTACCTTCTCGCGGGCCGCGAGCGCCAAACCCAATTCTTCTCGCTCCCCGCCAGAAGGCAAAATCCACATAATTATTAGTCAGCTCATGGGTTGGTCAGTTTTGAGTCACAAGGATTGTGCTTCTTGCACTTGATGCTCACTAAACTTAACCCTAATAACCTCCTATAAAACCCAACTCATTCCCACGCTTCCTCCACTTTATAAACTCACTAATCCTCACTCCAAACACTCTAAAATCAGTTGCTAAACTCAGAATCTGAGCAGAATCTTCAGGGCTTTCAAAGTGAGTTCTAGCTCACTTCCACTTCATCTTTTTCATTGTTCTTTCTTTCTTAGCACTTGGGACACCTCTAGGATTGTTTCCTTAGGTTTTTCATGGAAAACCAAGATGGAACTCCTTCATATTTGAGGTTGAAGTGCAAGAAACTTTCTGATTTTAACAAAACTCCTTCAAAACTTATGTTTTCATCAAACAACTTTGTGTTCTTGAGCTTACAATCAAAGCTATGATTAGTGAGACTAACCAAGGTTGTTAAACATGTAAATAAGAGTGTTTTGACACTTTAAACTTTCTGTTTTGAAGAGCTTTAAGCTCACAAGTGATGCCAAGCCAAAAGCTTGATGATAGTGTGTCCACATTGGTTAGCTTGGGCTATCCTAACTTTGGGACCACGCATCACTTGATGATTTTCATCATTATCCCAAGTAGTTTGCTAGCTCTAAAGTGTCACAACCCCGTCTAGCCGTCGATGTGTGTTGATGTGTGCTCCCCTGGTTGTAGTTCACTTGGCTACTTGGTATATAACTAGATATATACACATATATGGTATATGCCGCAAAGGCCTCGCTGAAAAGCGCGCACCAAACCACCGCCGAACCTGCCACCGTTGAACCCTCACCCAAAAACCCCAGAAACAACAACCCCAAGAACAACAAGCAGAAGGCTTCTAGTCAAAATTACCGGTTGTTACTCCGCCGAACCCTCAACCCATCCAAACCGTTGCAGCCATCACTCCTGCTAACCCTGATCAGCCAAGGCAGGGCTACGTTGGATCTCACCCCCAGTGTACGACCTGTTTACGCCATCACCCCACTGGTACCCCATGCCGCAAGTGTGCCCAATGTCAAAGGTTTGGACACTTTGCTAACCGTTGCCGCAACTTCCCGCTTCCCCAAAACACCCAACCTCAAGCCCTCATGCCTAACCCTGCTCAACCTCAAACCCAACCTCAAAATGCTCCTGTGCGAGCATGTTTCAAGTGCGGTGACCCGAGCCATCTTACCAATGTTTGCCCTCAACGCAACGTCAACCAGAAGCCTCAGCAACAACAGTAGCCACAACTGGCACGCGGAAGAGCATTTGGCCTCACTAACGCTCAGGCTCAAAGTTCAAACGACGTTATCACTGGTATGTTCCTTGTTAACCATGTTTATGCTTCATGTCTATTTGATACAGGCGCTGATCAAAGTTTTGTTTCAACTAAATTTGAACCTTTACTTAAGTGCGTGCGTTCCAAATTGCCTAATCCTTTCGCTGTCGAAGTCGCAAATGGTAAAACCGTCTCTGTTGATTCTATTCTTTCTAATTGCTCCTTGATTCTAAACGATCATACGTTTTCGATCGACCTCATACCTATGCAAATGGGTAGTTTCGATGTCATAGTAGGCATGGATTGGCTTAAGCGAGTTCGTGTCGAAGTTGTTTGTTCAGAAAAGTTCATTCGTCTTCCCCTTCCTAACAACGATTCCTTGCGCGTCTATGGCGAGAAACCTTCTAATGGTCTTAAGCTTATGTCGTGCATCCAAGCAAACAAATATTTGCGCAAGGAGTACTTTGCCTTTCTGGCCCATGTTGTGGAAAAGAAAGACAAAGGCCCGAGCGTGAGCGACGTTCCTGTTGTTTGCGATTTCCCTGATGTCTTTTCAGAGGATCTTCCTGGTCCTCCGCCTCCTCGATCTGTTGACTTTCGTATTGACCTTATACCTGGCGCAACTTCGGTTGCGAAAGCTCCTTATCATTTAGCACCCTCGGAGATGCAAGAGCTATCTAGCCAACTTCAAGAGCTTCTTGATAAAGGCTTTATACGCCCTAGTACTTCCCCTTGGGGCGCTCTTGTTTTGTTCGTCAAGAAGAAAGATGGGTCTTTTCGGATGTGCATTGACTATCGTGAACTCAATAAACTTACAGTCAAGAACCGATACCCACTTCCTCGTATTGACGATCTCTTTGATCAACATCAAGGTGCGACTTGTTTCTTAAAAATCGACCGCCGTTCTGGTTACCATCAACTTCGAGTTTTTGAGGGAGATGTACCTAACACTGCCTTTCGCACAAGTTATGGACACTATGAGTTCGTGGTCATGCCTTTTGGATTGACTAACGCGCCTGCAGTGTTTATGGATCTCATGAAACGCGTGTGTAAACCCTTCCTCGATCGTTTCGTAATCGTATTCATTGATGATATTCTCATCTATTCCAAAACGAAAGAAGAACATAGGCGACATTTGCAACTTATCCTTCAGCTTTTGCGTACCGAACGTCTTTATGCCAAATTCTCCAAATGTGAATTTTGGCTAAGAGAGGTTCAATTTCTTGGTCACACCGTCAATGAACTCGGTATTCATGTTGACCCCGCAAAGATAGAAGCTGTGAAGAATTGGATTGCACCTAAATCGCCTTCTGAAATTTGTTCGTTCCTTGGCCTAGCTGGTTATTATCGCCGTTTCATCTCGAACTTCTCCAAGATTATCGTGCCTTTAACGTCTTTGACTCAAAAAGATAAACCTTTTGTTTGGGGTCCCGAACAAGAGGAGTCTTTTCAAACCCTCACGGGCATGCTCTGTAATGCTCCAATCCTTGCACTTCCCGATGGAAAGGACTATTTCTTCGTGTATTGCGATGCCTCAAACCAAGGTCTTGGTTGCGTTCTCATGAAACGGGACAAGTTTATCGCTTATGCGTCAAGACAACTCAAGATCCATGAGAAAAACTATACTACGCACGACCTTGAACTTGGTGCAGTTGTTTTTGCATTAAAGATTTGGCGACACTACCTTTATGGTACTAAGTGTACGGTCTTCACCGGCACAAGAGCCTTCAACATATCTTTGATCAAAAGGAACTCAACATGCGTCAACGTCGTTGGGTAGAATTGTTAAACGACTACGACTGTGACATTCGCTACCATCCTGGCAAGGCGAATGTTGTAGCCGATGCACTAAGTCGTAAAACTCATGTTAAGAGTGTTCGTTGTCACCAAATCATGGGAAAACTTCTTGAGCTAATTCGCCAAGCGCAATTTGTCGTCATTAACGAGGGTAACCTCGATAACGAGTTAAATTGTGGAGTCGAAAACCCACTCGCAGCTAAACCCGATGGTATCCTTTACTACCATGATCGCATTTGGATTCCCAATCGTCTTAACCTTCGAACCACCTTGATGGATGAAGCCCACAAATCCCGATACTCCATTAATCCTGGCCCTGATAAAATGTACCATGACCTTCGTGCATCTTATTGGTGGCCTGGGATGAAGAAAGATATCGCTCTCTACGTCTCGAAGTGTCTTACCTGTTCCAAGGTGAAAGCTGAACATCAACGCCCCTCTGGCTTACTCGAACAACCAGAAATTCCCGTCTGGAAATGGGAGAGTATTGCTATGGATTTCATTACCAAGCTTCCTCGTACTTCGTCCGGTCATGACAGTATATGGGTTATTATTGACCGATTGACCAAATCCGCTCATTTCCTTGCCATTCGTGAAGATTACAAGGTCGAGAAATTGGCTCGTCTCTACACGGATGAAATCATTAGTCGTCATGGGACTCCCGTTGACATCATTTCCGATTGCGATGCTCGTTTCACCTCTCGCTTTTGGCAAACATTTCAATCCGCCCTTGGCACTCGTCTTAAACTTAGCACCACTTTCCATCCTCAATCTGACGTTCAAACCGAGCGTACTATCCAAACCTTAGAGGATATGCTTAGGTCCTGCGTAATCGATTTTGCGGCAACTGGGATTCGCACTTACCATTGGTAGAATTCTCTTATAATAATAGTAATCACGCAATTATTCAAATGGATCCATTTGAAGCATTGTATGGTCGTAAGTGTCATTCGCCTATTTGTTGGCACGAGATTGGAGACTCTCAAATCACCGATCCCGAACTGATATAAGAGACAACGGACAAGATCTTACAAATCCGTGATAACCTCCTCAAAGCTCGAAGCCGACAAAAGAGTTATGCCGACAGAAGACGCAAACCATTGGAATTCAACGTGGGTGATAACGTACTTCTCAAGGTATCCCCTTGGAAAGGTGTTGTTCGATTTGGTAAGAAAGGCAAGCTCGCTCCTAGCTATTCCTTTCAAGATTCTAGAGAGGATTGGCAAGGTAGCGTATCGTCTGGATCTGCCTCAAGCGCTCAACAACGTTCATCCTGTCTTTCATGTTTCAAACCTAAAGAAGTGTCTAGCTGAAGAAGGACTTCAAGTTCCACTCGAAGATCTTCAAATCAATGAGACCTTGCATTTTGTGGAGAAACCAGTTGAAATCATGGACCGGGGAATCAAGCAATTAAGGCGTAGTCGAATTCCTATCGTCAAGGTTCGATGGGAAGCTAAGGTGGCGCTTAATTTACTTGGGAACTCGAGAGTGATATGAAGACTAAGTATCCGCATCTCTTCGTTGCATCTTCCTAAATTTCGGGCGAAATTTCCTAAAGGAGGGGAGACTGTAACGCCCAGCGTTTTCATACTTTCCATATTTAGAAAGACCGTGTTGTATTTTCTATTGTTGGAAACCTTTGTATATTGTATTCGTCCTTTACGTTGTAATCTTTGTATTCGTTGTAAACCGAGACTTGGATCATAATAAAAACGCGTATTTTATTCCTATACATGTTATACTTAATCATAATCATTTCATACATATACACATTCAAACGTTCATGCTTGAATACTTGGGAACGTGACAAACTTGCAAATACGTGACATACATGCAGCATACGATACTTATACACGATTCATAAACTTAATCATACTTGTTAGTACTTATTATTATGCTTACATTACGTAAATAAACCTTATACTAGGCCTTTGTTGCATAAATCACCCTAAAACTCGTCAAACACAAACTACAGGGGCTGAATATGTCAAAAATAACCAAACTTTAGGTTTTTACCTTCTCGCGGGCCGCGAGCGCCAAACCCAATTCTTCTCGCTCCCCGCTAGAAGGCAAAATCCACATAATTATTAGTCAGCTCATGGGTTGGTCAGTTTTGAGTCACAAGGATTGTGCTTCTTGCACTTGATGCTCACTAAACTTAACCCTAATAACCTCCTATAAAACCCAACTCATTCCCACGCTTCCTCCACTTTATAAACTCACTAATCCTCACTCCAAACACTCTAAAATCCGTTGCTAAACTCAGAATCTGAGCAAAATCTTCAGGGCTTTCAAAGTGAGTTCTAGCTCACTTCCACTTCATCTTTTTCATTGTTCTTTCTTTCTTAGCACTTGGGACACCTCTAGGATTGTTTCCTTAGGTTTTTTCATGGAAAACCAAGATGGAACTCCTTCATATTTGAGGTTGAAGTGCAAGAAACTTTCTGATTTTAACAAAACTCCTTCAAAACTTATGTTTTCATCAAACAACTTTGTGTTCTTGAGCTTACAATCAAAGCTATGATTAGTGAGACTAACCAAGGTTGTTAAACATGTAAATAAGAGTGTTTTGACACTTTAAACTTTCTGTTTTGAAGAGCTTTAAGCTCACAAGTGATGCCAAGCCAAAAACTTGATGATAGTGTGTCCACATTGGTTAGCTTGGGCTATCCTAATTTTGGGACCACGCATCACTTGATGATTTTCATCATTATCCCAAGTAGTTTGCTATCTCTAAAGTGTCACAACCCCGTCTAGCCGTCGACGTGTGTCGATGTGTGCTCCCGGGTTGTAGTTCACTTGGCTACTTGGTATAGTGGTGACACACCTTACCTTCTTGTCATTTACATTCTTGTCCATATTATTATTATTGATAATCTATTTCATGACCCTCCTTGTGTCAATGACACTTGTGTGGTGGTGAATCCAATCGAGGTCCCAAAGTGGATGGTTAATCCTCCCACCTCCTACTTGAATTGCATGACACTAAGAGGTACCTAAGTGGATGGTTCATCCTCCCTCCACCTACATGATTATATAACTAGATATATACACATATGGACTATGATATAATCCTTGAAACCGAACCCTTGATAATGACTAAATAAGCATCTATCAAGTTAATAAGTTTGTCACTATGCGTGTAGTTCCTTGTCATGATTCTTATAGGTCTTGAACCTATGAAACCACACCTAATCCATATGGGTTATTATAAGTGTCAAGGACAAGTGCTATACCTTAGTGGGTATTTTCGTATATGTTACTTTGAATGCATTATCCCAAATCCCGAATCTCTCATTATCATTCCAACGCTTACACCTACGTTTTCCTCTTGTAGGATAACTCGGTGTTCATCCCGCAACTTAACAACTCTTCACGGATTACCAAGTCGAATCGCTTGCAAAACCGTGAGTATACTCGAACCCCCTTTTATGCTTATCACTTTTGGGGTGTAACATGTTTACATTATCATAAAACAACACAAAACTTATGCTTATTTATGTGCACGAACAATCCATTATACATGAACGCTTTGATACGTATGTTATGCTTATACTAGGACCAAACGTATGTGATACCATAGTCATTAGCTTATTTTGAGCCTCCATTTGACATGTATAGCGCTATAGGAGTAACGCAGCGCCCGTGAACGAGTGGTCATGTTGAATTATTTATACTAGTTGCGTAAAAAGAGGGTTGACTAGAAATATCGCATGCCTTGTATATGCTCGTATGTAAACTTAGTTGCCATGTGGATTTGTTTAAACTTATGCTTATATGTATGCTATTCTCAAACGTGTATATTCGCCCTTGCTTTTGCATTGAACTCGTATTTTAAAACATGTTACAGGTTGATGATGATGATGATGATGCTATGAAATCGAAGTAGCGTTGACGACTAGATACACATATAGACGTTTAGGTTCATTATTGTCGTATAAAATTTTGTTATATCAATGTCGTTATTTGAAATTCCCTTGTATTGTAATGACTATTTTTGCTATGAAATAAAATTCGGATTTAATTAAATATTGTCGCAATTAGTATTATGAGCAATGAGCAATTTATTTCGTTCCGCCTCAATGTTTCCGCCATCGGTTGGGGTGTGACATCATATGGGTCAAATGATTTGAAAGTTACCCTTTACCTGGTCTATCCTTTTTATTTAAAATAGATGTGGTTTTGTCTACAATGAAATGTGTCAGGTGACTTGACTGAATTAAAAGTAGTTAGCGGTGAACTAGAATATTTTGGGCTACCAACATATATAAACAGGGATGAGCAAATGTTACTGGGTATCAATTCGGAACTAGTACCGAAGTAATTGACTCAATTTTCGGTAGCGATTGCCATTTTACGTTTTCGGTACCGGTCCGGTTCGCAACCGTTAGTTACTGGTTTTTTAACTTCAAAAGCCGGTCAGTACCGGCATTGAACCGTACCGGGTTTTTCGGTACCGGTAATGGTATTCATTTTGGGATTTTTGGTACCGGTATTTTTGGTACCGGTTGGTACCAAGCTCATCCTTATATATACCAGTTTGATGTAAAGTAAGTTGGTTGTACATTTACAAGCGAGCTGAAAAGAATGCAGCCATGTCAGCTTGGTCATCTTTGAAATTTTGGGAAAGAAAAGGTCAGGTAGGAGGTGTATCCATAAACTCAACTTCTGTAGTCTTTTGACCCGTTAGACCCGTTTCCTTTTCAGTTTTTTTTACAAATCATTTCCTCTTTTTGACCAGTTGGCGATAAAACACAATCCGAATCGACCATTCACAAGTAAATGGGTCGAAATCACTACCTTTCCTATCTGCTTGCACAACATATATGGCCAGCCAATAAATAAACAAACTTTCACGTTAGCAACTACCATCATACAACATGTTCACTTTCTCAAGACATGTGATTGACTTACTACAGGATATGGCTCTAGCTATGGTTTCCATGAGACCCGTTCTACTCGGGCTCATGATGCAAAACTTCTCACTATCCAAAGAAAAATATGGAGTGAGGCGTAGGTTCTACATTCAAACACTTGAGGATCACACACTTTCACTAGATGCTCAAGAAAAGCTCGTGAGAAAGAATCTATCCGAAGGTGTTTTCAAGATCAAAGGCGGTTATCATTACCCGTTCTTCTCTAAACCGCAATCGTTGCATAAAATTGCTCTAGATTGCTCAAATCGCATAGCGAAATGGACTTCTTTTGAGTGAATACATGTAAAAGGTTAAATATTTTATTTCTATATACTTATTATGAGATGATTAAAGAGTTGTAAGTTGTTCAGAGTTGCAGGTTAAAAAGAAATTAGCATGTCTTTTCCATTCCCTTAGGTTAAATATTTTATTTCTATATACTTATTAGGATCACAACGTTAATCTCAATGCGTAGTATTTTCTTTGTTTATTTGATGAAACAGGTTGTTATAAGCAACATTTTCTTATAGAAACAAGTTGTTATAAGCAACATTTTTATATTTTCTACGAGGGTGAAAATATATTGGTGTACTTTTGGTTTTAAATGAATGGATAAAAGAAGGGTGGGTTAACTATTAATATAGCAAGTCGCAACATAGACTCATTCGACATTGATAAAGCAAAATCAAACGATATCATTTAGTTTACATAAATAAATCAATTATGTACATATGATAATATATTAACCACTAATAATTAATAAATAATTTCCTCAACCGGGAAGCAATCTCGGGTGATAACCTAGTAATCTATACATGAATCACAATAGTCAAAGTAATTTTACAAAGATTCTTGCTTTTACTACCAGATCTCTTCTTGCCAACATAAATATTTTGTAATTCGACTGAATATGTAAATGAAGAATGGTTTACCTTCAGTTTCAGGTAAGGTTTTCTTATTTTAGATCGCATTGTTCTTTATGTTGATCGTACTGGCAGTTAGTAGCTTGTGTGCCTATTTAATCTAAATGGCTTAAACAGGTTGATGGATAGTAAACAGATGCCGGAAGGAAGTTGGGTGGTTTTAAGGTCCTCAATTCTTACTCGCTTAACAAGGTATGTTTGTCATTTAAACTTGGAATGCCGTATATAATGCTTTCATTACAGGGTGTTCGGATGCTTGATGAAATATATTTTGTTATTTTTACTCATTAATGGCAAGATCATCGTGTCTAACTTAGATCTTCTTTGTTTACACACTCAGTATATTGACCGAGCCGTGCGTGAAAATAGAGATTTAATTGATGCAAACGTTGTCGTATTGTTGCAGGTAGAATATGCTATTATGGTTGATTTTAGATACATTTGTAGCGTTAATTGGTTTAAATTTTGATCGGAGATGAAGGTAGAATATACTAGGGGTTTAGTTTTGATTATAAAGACTTGGAGATGAAGGTGATTAATGCATATACCATTACTGTGAGGTACTTTTTGGTTTACAAGTAGTTTATTATGTACATATTTTAGTCTCATGCTAACGATAAAAATAGATTCGCCCGGTTAGCAATGGAAGTTCGTTACCTGGTGTCGACATGACAGACAACTGCTTTGAATGGAGATTCAACTGGTATATTATCTCTGTTGAGTTGTCTAACTTATGGCAATGTTGTTAATAGGCTGTGGGAGTTGAGTAAAGAACAGTGGGATGTCATTTGGTTGTGGTTCTGGTGCAGAGTACACATATAGTGAAAAAGTGGTGTTGCATGAATAATTTAAATGTAATGTAAATGTAAAATGTTTTCGTAGATTTTAATTGTAATTATTGTTATATGATGACTTAATAACATAGGGTTTCATTGTGCAGTCTGACCCAACGATAATCTGGCAGTTACTACTGCAGATGACCAGCAGTTGAAGAAAGGTATAGCAGAATTCTACGATGAATTGTCCGGAATATGGGAGAATATTTAGGGAGAACACATGCACCACGGCTTCTCAACTATGTAAGAGAGATTGTTATTTGCCTTGAGGTTTCTATATGTTTTCGGTTTAATGTAAGATGTGTTATGTGATTGATGTGATTTTTTTGCAGAGGCCTTAAAGAAACCTAGGAGCATAGTTGATGTTGGGTGTGGAATTGGGGGTAGCGCAAGGTACCTATCGAGAAAATACAGGGCGAAATGTTGTGGGATCACTCTTAGCCTTGTACAAGCTGACAGAGCTCAGGCGCTTGCTGCTGCGCAAGGATTGGCCAACAAGGCAATACGGTTTATGCAATTAGATGAAAATTTCCTTTAAGAAAACGAACAGGAACAAATGTATTCCTTCAGATAATATTGTGTGGAATTCTTCACTGATAATGTGAATAGGATATTTATAAGACAGAATATTATTTTTAATGTGCAAAAATTTCATGTGAGACTGAAACACATGAAACGTTATTACTTTTTAATTGTTTTACGAATCGTTATATCTATCATATTTATGTATATTCAAATCGTATTGGTAATTTGTTGGTGCCTAATGATAACTACCGTAAGTTTGAAGATTGGGTCAACCTGGTATTTGACTAAATGTATGAAGAACAAAAGAAAAAGGCATTATAGTAGTCTAGAAACTTCAAAGCCATAAAGAGCTAAAACTGAGACTCTTACTAGTAAGCTTTTTTTAGGTTTGTGTTATTATCTCCATTAGTATTATTGTTGAGTTGTGATTACTGTGTTATTGATGGATGTGTTTTTGAAGCTACAAATACGTGGCTAAATGGGTCAGCTTGGGTAACTGTTCGGTAGCAGGCTAATGATAATACGATTGCTGTTCGCATTCAAGTAAGAGATGAAGAAGTCCTGACCAGGCCCTTCATCTTAGAAACTGAGCTGACATCCGCATGTTCATCGTATTCAAACCCATTATCATTGCGGCGTAGCTCAGGTATACTTACTAATATATGATTTATGCAGATTTGAAACATTTAATATGGTTTTAAAAATGTTTGGGAAGAAATAGATAGTTTATAATATTTATGGCTGCACAAAAATTAAAACTGGTTATAACTTCCTTGACTGCAATTTTAATATTTAATATGCAATATGCAAGTTCTTGAAGATACTCATATTGGTTTGATTTGAAGATACTGTTGTGGTGTTGTGCTTGTATAGAGAACGCTCATGACTTTTCATTTGTTTAAAATATGCAGATCAATATAAATCCAACGCTGCTGAAGGCAAAGGTTCATTTGTATAGGGGCAAATGTTCATTTGTTTACAATGTTCTCTTTAATGTAAATTTATGTATACCCTTTGTTAATATTTTGATAATTTTTGTTCATTTGGTGATCAACGACATGGTTCAACTGGCTTAGCTATGATATATTGTTAATTGTTATATTTTATTAAATTGATTTATGGTCGTTTAGTTTGATAAAATGGACAATTTTTGTCAATCGGGTCATATGTGCTATCACTAAACTCTCTCGACAGAATAAAATGTGTTATGTAAAATTTCTAAAAACCACCCGTGTTTGTGACTACTGTCAAGACATATGTTCAATCTTATAAACCACCCGTATTCTTAAGTATAATGCGAATGTGAATTCATTAAATAATTTCACATCGTATTTTACATATAAACGTAGACAAAAACTTTTATCATTATACTTATAACACTAACAACAACACGTCCATCGGACGGGTGTCCACCTAGTATTTATATAATAAAAGAAACCACTTATGGGACACTTGTCATCGTATTAGGCCATGTCTTATAGATAATTTTTATTTTAGTTTAATTTCTTCTAATTAATTATAGATAACTCTCCTATTAAATATTATTTAGTTAATATCTCATGGATAATTATTATTTAGTTCAATCTCTTTTAATTAATTACAGATAACTCTCCTACTAAATATTATTTTGTTTAATATCTCATGGATAATTATTATTTAGTTAATATCTTTTAATTAATTATAGATAACTCTCCTACTAAATATTATTTTGTTTAATCTCTTCTACTTAACTATAAATAATTATTATTTATTTTAAATATAATGTATACTTCTCATTTATAACTCTAATAAACTTTAAACTTTTACCATAGTATATAATACTAGATATAAAATCAAAAAACATTTTGAATAGCATCAATAACTTAAGACATAATATAATTATATGTATAACATGAACTTTATAATAAAATAATACCAAACAAAATTACAAATATAAATTCATTGATTTTACTAATAATAACAAAGTCTTAGTTTTTTAATTAGATTTATTACGGGTTTTTTAAATATAATTTATATTTTGTCACTCAAATGACTCGTTATTTGTTTTTTGAATAACATGTTTGACCACTATATCTTATTTTCAGTAACCATCTCCGCAATCACTATATCTGTCGCGTACCGAGTATATCCATTATTTTTTTTTAAATGTAATTTTCTTATTATTTGGCACATAAAATCAATTTTATTCAAGCCGTGTAATACACGAGGGTTTCGAAAAATATAAATTTTCTTTTATTATTTGGTAAACAATACTACATTTATTCACCCCGTGTAATACACGTGGTTTTAAAGATATAATATTTTTTTATTATTTGATGTATAAAATTATATTTATTCAATCCGTAAAATATGGTCCTATATAATTTTTTTTAATGTATAAAATTCCATTTATACAATCCGTGCTATAAAGGATGTTTTTAAAGATATATTGTTTTATTATTTAATATATAAAATTTATTTATTTAACCTGTGTAATACACGAGGTTATAACCTAGTATTTTTATATATTTACTTTATAGTTCATTTTTTTAAATATAAAATCTAAAAAAAAGGAGTTATTGTCATGTGGCATTATTTGGAATCGTTTATTAGTATTTAGATTTAGATAGATGTATTTAGTTTTTTTAAAGCATATAATTATATTTAGGGTAATTACAATTTTGTTTCTTTATTTTTATGTTGTATTGCAATGGATGCCCTTTAACTTCAATAATTACACTCACAATCATTTATTTGTCAAACCCGTTACAGATAGAGGACGTAGAGTATAATGGGTTTACAAATAAAGGATTGTAATTGTAATTATTGAAGCTAAATGACATCCATTGCAATCCAATATAAACATAAAAGATGACAAAAACTGCAATTTACCTTAAAGTTAAAAGTTAAAACCCAATATGTTTTTTAAATGATTAACTTATTCTGTTTAGTTTAGACTCATATAAATGAAGTTGATAAAACGACAAGATTTTAAAACCACAAGGACCCATATGCAAAAAAAAAAGACATTTGAATGAAACTGACAAAAATGATCAAACTACAAGAAGAAAAGACAATCTACTCTGCCGGTTATTAAGTTTATATGCTAAGGGCTCATTCGCCCAGGCCTCCAAATTCTCAGGTTCCCCAAGCATGGACATGGTAATTTAATCTTCATCGCATTTAACTTAAAAACGCAATTTTGAGTTTAGATTAAGGTAGTTTTCATGCTTGAACTTGATTAAGATTTTGTTTGTTTATCATGCATTTATTATTTTGTTATTTTTTATATTTATACAATTATTTTTTAGTACATTTGTAATTCAAGTTATAGGTATATATATTATCTCAGAATCAAGGTATATATATTATAATATATAATATATAATATTATATATATTACTAGACTTGATTAGGCTTGTGAACATAATCAAGCTTGTTAAAACGCTCAGAATTGCTTATTAAATAAGACTCAAGTTAAAATCTCTACACCCGCCAAACGACATGACTACATCTTGAATGTTAAAATCTCTCCACCTATCCCAGTTTAAGAAACATAATTTAGATCTACTTTTAAGCCACAAAAACAAATTTCTTTTATAACACCAATCGCACACAAGAAGGGAATGTGGTTATTATTATCCTTATCGTTTCTAGCTTTTCAAATCTCCCAAACGGTAGTAAAAAAAACACAGCCTCAATTGTCATTTTCCCCAGTTCATTGATCTAGTAATATTCGAAGCCAAACAAAGAAGATCGTGAAGATGCACTTGGTATATATATATATAGGTAGTGTTCGTTTCACATAATGGAATGGAATCTAGGGAATTGGAATGTTGATTCCACTCCTTATTTTGTTGGTTTCAACAAGAAAATGAATTGGAATTGAAGAACAATATAAGAAAGGGAATCTACATTCTAATTCTATCCAAAATTCATTCCATTTTGCAAAACAAACACACCTAAATTACAAATCAAATTTCAATTTCCACGCGAATTCTCATTTCATTACAATCCATGAAGCGAACACTACCATAGTCTATTAAAGTTATAAAAAAATATGTTTTCCAGGATTTTTTATGAAAGGTCGAAAGGACCACTTGCAACATCTATTAGGACGTACTCCAGGGACGTTTCAACCTTTATAGAGGCCCAAGGCGAAATGAAATTTTAAGACCCCTTTTTTCTTTCTTTGATTGTTATAAACGTTACTTCTTTATCTGTGTATGGAACAAAGCAAAAATCTAACACAATTATAACAGAGAATGCTTGCTTGTATAAGAAATCAAACAAATCTAGTCAAGATATTAATTTCTTTTAAGTAGAGGCCTATTTTTTGCAGGCCCTAGGCCCAAGCCTAAATTACTTGTAATGTAGGCCCCCTATTTGTCATTATCGTAATTCCATTGCTTATCAAATAGTATAATTTTATCATTTTCGTAATCACATTATTTATTATTAAGGCATAAGAGAAGGGCCCATTTTTTCAAGCTGTAAGGTAATAATTTAGTTTAACCAACACTATACCGCTACACTAATTCCGAAGGCATAAGAGAAGGGCCCATTTTTTCAAGCTGTAAGGTAATAATTTAGTTTAACCAACACTATATACCGCTACACTAATTCCGAGCAAGAAGATGGAGAAACTACAAGCCCCAAACCAAGACGATGTAGAAACTAACAGTAAAGTGTTTACCATTAAACCAAAAACAAACACATATAATATCACTCATAACATTCAACTACTCTTCTAAGACCCTTCCATTCGATTCAAGCAACCTGGACCTGGACCGTCTTCGGCTCCGGTGGCGGCAGTTTCTCCACCGTCACCGTAATCACTCCGTCTCGACGACAAACAGCCGAAAATCTTATCAGTATTCGCATTCTCAGGCACATAAACTTCCTCATCAACTTTTCCATTCTCCTCTCCATCCTCATAAAGTTCACTCCCTCCTTTTCTTCATCTCTCTTCCTCTCTCCACTTATCACCAACACGTTGTTGTCCTCCACCTGCACCTTTATTTCTCCCGATTTCACACCCGGCATGTCTACAATAAACACGTAAGTATCCCAGGGAGTTTCTAGAAGCTTTGTTCTAGATGATACTTGAAATTTCTAACTTCTAATCGGCATGCCCAAAATAAGTTTATGAGAATTGGCACGTGATTTTTATGAATACACATCTTCAAAGTTTAAACAAGAATTTTATTTTTATTTGATTATTAACTAGGTTATAACCTTTGTATCACCATGGGCGGACCTAAGTGTCCGCCTGGATGGGCGGACGCACCATTTTGAAAAAAAAATTAGTGTATTTTTTAGGCCAAAAAATCCAACCACACGGTCCACACTTCTTGAAAATGTACTTGAACCACTCATCTGCACCCCTAGCAAATAATTTCTGAATTCGCCACTGTGTATCACACGGGCTGAATAAAGAAAAAAAATCATATAGTTATTACTGAAAGTTTAAAAATTATAAAACAATATTTTTAAGACACTTTTCAAATATCGAAATAAATTTTGTGTCGTGTATGATCAAACCTTGTGGCGTTTACCAAGTTTATAAATATGAAACATTCAATCCATCTTTAACAATATATGTTTTAAAATAAAACCATCATCATAATTACAATCCGCAAATTAATAGTAAAATCCAAAACACTATACAAGAAAACATGATTGAAACTAAATGTCATGTCTAAATTGAAAAAACAAACAGTGAAGTAAAATACTTAAAGTTTGTAATAATTTAATAGATAGTAGATGTAAAATTTGATTATTAGACAAAACAAAAACTGGTATCTATAAGTTAGTTGTTAAAAAACATAATTACAATAAAAACACATACAAACCATATAAAAGCAGAATTACAATGATGACGAAAGATATGAAAGTTATTATTATTGTTAACAAATAATTCAAATAATATAAAAGAATATAATAATATATCTATTATAATAAAATAATATTATCGGTATCTATTAATTAGAATTAGTGATAATGATAATAGAATATTTAATTATATATTGGGATCACAATTTTTTATTTTAGGCTGTATAAACTAATTTCATCTAAATCAAAAAATATTTATAAATAAAGATATCTATAATTTATAATTATATTATTATTTTTATTATTTTGTTATTATTTAATATGAGAGATAAATAGAAAAATAATTTGTATTATTTAATAGACAGATAATAGAAAAAATATGAGAGCACCAGGAAGTACCATGACCATAAAAGATATTCATTTATTATAATATAGGAAGATTTACGATTCACGATATGCATAAATTTGAAATGTTTTAATTTTGTTGTATTTTGGAAATGCATAAATTTGAAATGCTTTAATTTTGTTGTATTTTGGAATTTGTTATTATTGTGCTTTTGATTTTGTTTAACATTTAATTAAAGTTTGATAGAAAGTTTTCACATAAACCATACCTCTCGTCATAAATACTAGCTATGTTTTGCAAAAGTAGTCGGTGGTTGGAAGCTGATAGCTTTAGCTTTTTAAAATATTTAGGTGTTTGGCAGAGTAGCTGGAGTTTTTAATAAAATATATAAATAACCAAAATGGACATTAAAAAGTTGGTACATTAAAAAGTTTATTATCTTTAGAGGTTAAAATAGTCATTTTCCCTTAAAAGCTTGTAACTCTTTCTAAACGCTACTGTATGTTTGGCAAGAAGTTTTTAGGAGCTTTAGGAGCTTCTAGCTTTAAGCTTTTAAGAAAAAACTCCTAATCAATAAAAAGCCTTGTTTGGTTGAAAGAGCTTGAAGCTTTTAGGTTAGAAGCTTGAAGCTTTTGGTTAAGCGCTACTACTAGTAGCGTTTAGAAGGAGTTACAAGTTTTTAGGGAAAAAATGACCATTTTAACCTCTAAAGATAATAAACTTTTTAATGTATCAACTTTTTAATGTCCATTTTGATCATTTTATACAATTTATTAAAAGCTCCAGCTACTCTGCCAAACATCTAAATATTCTAAAAAGCAACAGCCACCAACTACCAGCCACAGCATCCAGCTTCCAGCCTCCAGCCACCAACTTCCAGCCACCAGCTAGTTTTGCCAAACATACCCTTAGTAACGTTTAACCAAAAGCTTCAAACTCCTAACCTAAAAGTTTCAAACTTCTTCAACAAAACAAGACTTTTTATTGAGTAAGAGTTTTTTCTTAAAATGGTAAAGCTACAAGCTTTTAAAAGCTTTATGTCAAACATACCCATTGTGTTTTCTTATTCTAGATAGCACGCCAACTATTGTTTTTATATTGAAATTTAGTTATATATGTTTTGGAATAAATAGAATACCAATCTAATAAGAAGTTATATTTATGATTAGAGGAGCATAAACCGGTTAATTTTAATAACTTGTTCAATTAACTGGTTATATCGGTTAATTTAACTTTTTGATTTTAACCGGTTATTTTTTAACTCGTCCGGTTAAGTATTTTAACCAGTTATTTTAGTTAATAACAGGTCCTTTTTGCCTATTTTTGAATTTTTCAAATTTTTTCCGGTTATCCAGTCTGCCAGTTAAAAAACCGGTTAATAACCGGTTTCTATACGGAATATTTATGATCAGTTACTAACCTACGGTTAAAAAATAACTACTAATTGATAATTCCTTGATCGGTTATTAACCAATTACAATTTCAATTAATAACTGGTTATTTTGTGCACCTCTGTTTACGGTAACCTTTGTAAAAAATAGCCAGTCATCAATGATCGAAATTAAGCTAGGAAGGGCCCAATCCAATACACATAATATTTAAAGTTATTGGGCTACAATTAAACACTTCCACGAAAGAAAAATAGAGGCCTCTTTTTGGCCCATACAATGTTCCGTCCATGAATAACAAGCGTTGAATTAGTTTTATGATGAGTTAACAATTAACATCAACATATCAAAATTGAGTACTACTAACAACATTTTGTAGTTCTCGTGTTAATCTAAATGCATCTAATTTTCTGCTTTTACATCTAAGTTTTACCCTTGTATCAAAGAAGAGAAAAACAACTCAAGGGCCAAGTATATAAATTTGCAAAGTTAGATGGTAGTTTAACCTTACAGAGGGGTTTTTTTAGTTAACTTTTCTTTCCTAGCAATAAAACACACACACGTAAGGAGATCAATTTTGGTTTAATTTTTTTGTTAGGGTTTTGACGGATCTGGTTTATAAAAATTGTTACTTGTATACCTAAGAAAAACTAAAAAAAGTAACTAAAACTAAGAAATATTCGGTTTAACGCTCCGTAACACGGGTGACGCACTCGACTGGCGATATACAAATATCAAAATGATAGGAAGTATATTCTATAATAACATATCATGATTTTGTATAAACAAGTCACACCACCGCTACCAGCCTACCACTAGTTCTCACTTATTGCAATAATAATAATAAGAGAAAAGTGCCCGGATAGTCCCTGTGGTTTGCTTCGATTTCACCTTTAGTCCCTACATTTTTAAAATTACACATATAGTCCCTAACTTTGGCAAATTTATTCTCGAATAGTCCCTGAAACTGATGGGGGTTAGTTTTCTCAGTTAAGTGGGTACGAAATGACCAACTTACCCTTAACGTAAAACAAAATAAATTAATTAAATACATATATATTATATTTGTGGGACCATCCTGTAAAACCCCTTCAACCACCGGAAAATTGTGAGGACCGGCAACCCCATTAACAGCCAGCTCCACTACCGCCATCAACAACCAGCCCCACCACCATCAACCAACTATCATCACCGCTGCCATTACTAAAACCCCCTTTAAAACTCATCAACCATTCTCTATGTAATTTCGTTGTTTCCTTTTGTTTTTGTTGCTTCGATCCACAACACACAACAGCCCAAAAATCAGCCAATAATGGGCTCAATCATCCCAAATAATTGTTGCTTTGAACCCCACTTTCAATAAATCAAATCAGCTTATTTTTTTTAGTAATGACCCACGTTTCCTTCGACCGAGTCCGAGAAGGAGGTGGTGGACGAAATTTTTGGGGCGGTCCTTGACGGAGAAGAAGGTGGTGGACGTTCGGGGTGAAGTGGTGACGGTTTTCCGGCGGGGTGAGGTGGTGCCGTTTTTCCGGCTGTGAAGATCACTTGTGCGGGTGTGGTGGTTGGATTGATGACTTTGGCTAGCTTGAAATTTCTACCATCCAAAAGAGGCTCTACTAGTACTACCGCACGTATAGAAGTTGATTCGGCTCTGGCTTCAGACGTCACCAATGTGGGGGTGGTGGTGTGAAGGTGATGATTGTGGTTTGGTTATGTAGAGCAGAACATAAAGAGAGAAGAACAGGGGAGAGGAGTGGGTAGATGGGTACAAGGCATAGGTTATTTATTTATTTATTATTAAAAGCATATTTTAGTCATTTCATAACTCATTAACTAAGAAAATTAATCATATTTGGACTATGAGAATGAATTTGTCAAAGTTAGAGACTATAGGTGTAATTTAGAAAATACAGAGACTAAAGGTGAAATCAGACTAAACCACAAGGACTATCCGGCCACTTTTCTCTACAAATAATAAACACCTTCTTTCATCACCAAATCCTGAGCAGAAAATCCCCTTCTTCCTATCCAGTTATCACTTCATCTCTCTAACTAGGGTTCCGATTACCTTCATATATACGGGTCAAAATGATCACGATCCCGTATATAACCGCCTTAACAACCTACTTCAGTTACGGATTACTCTTCGCTTTCGGTCAGTTGCGTGATTTCTTCCGTAATCTCTTCGATTGGTGGAAAGATAACAACTCCAGGTGCATCACATGTTCATTTTTTGTATTCTCTTTCAATTTTTCACTCAAAACTGTTGTTAATTGTTAGTGTATGTGTAAATGATCAATATGCTGGTGGATTGTTAGGGATATGCACCTATCTGCCTAGGGCTTGAAGATTTTTATATTCGCCGACTGTATCGTCGAATTCAGGTATACTAGTTTTCGGCTGTTTGTTTGTTTGTTTATGCTTATGATGGAGTTAGAATCTTCGCTTGCTGAACAAATGACGCATTGCGGCGAAGTCGACAATTTACAGCGTTGTGCTCGTTCTCCGTTTTTTTATCAATTGTTTCGGTTTTTGTTAGGTTTTGAATTACTTAAAAGAATTACGGAATTTAGTCATAACATGAGTTATGCTTATTTTTTTGGTTTAATGTTTTTGTTTAACTACCAAAACTGAATTAAATAAAAAAAATTATGTCATAAATACCAAAATTATTAGATGTCTTTCCTTAAATACAAAAATTGCAGAAAATAACAAAAGTATGTGATAAATACCAAAATTGCCCCTAGCAGCTGTCTTTAAATTAAGTGAAATGCCAATTTTGCCCTAAAGAGTTGTATTATAAGATAGCACAGATAATGCAGTTAGAATGTTGCAGCTAGTTGATTTGGTTGATTTTCATTTTTTTCTGAATAAATAATTTGTTAATATGCTCGTTTACGAGTGTATGTGTACGCATACAGAAATAATCTTGTTTGTATGCAAATTAAGTTGTAAATAATGAGGCGGAAATCACACAATAGAAGCTCAGAGTGTGGTTATTTTAGTGTACCCTTGGACTTGCCTCTGTGAATTTTACTCAACCAGTTTATATGGAAGTGTTAATTGCTTATAAGCGACAGTTAAGGATTTGTTTTAGTGCGAGCAGTAGGTTTCGACAGGTTGGTTGTTATTAAAACTGGATTTTATTTTTAGACGGTTATTTGACCACGTGGACTGTCATTTTTGGCAAAAATCAAGTTTGTGTTGATACTGGATCTCCAATCATCTAATTGTGGTACAGTTGCTAGGAAGCAAGATGTGATTCTTAAAGTACATTGATGATACAAATAACTTGAAACATAACCCATTTGGATGTCTTACCTTAAATGTTAAATTTTGTTTTTAATATATGTACACGTAGGATTGTTTTGGACGACCTATATCGAGCCCCCCTGATGCTTGGTTCGATGTGCTGGAGCGTGTTTCCAATGATAATAACAAGACACTCAAGTGAGTGTTTGGATATGCATCCTGAGTTTGCAGTTGAATTTTAGCATAATGCTTTGGTTCCTCCTTAATATCCAAACGTTAGAACATGTTATAATACATTCCATTTCAGTCTACAAGGTGTCCTTAACACTCGTCCAGTCGTCCTAAACTGGCAAATTTGCATGTGTTGGCAGGCGGACCACAAAAGTAAGCAGGTGCCTTAACTTGGGATCATACAACTACCTTGGATTTGCTGCTGCAGATGAATACTGCACGCCCCGTGTAATTCAGTCTTTGAAGAAATACTTTGCAAGCACATGCAGTTCTCGTGCTGATGGAGGTAGTTTTCTAGTTCCATATCCAATTTATGATATTTTTTAGAGTAAAATGCCATTTTTGTCCCTGAGGTTTGACCAGTTTTGCGATTTTTGTCCAAAGGTTTGAACTTTGAAGTCTTGCCATTTTGATCCGGCTCGTTTAACTCCATCCATTTTCTCCGTTATGTCAGGGGTATTATCGTCTTTTTTGTTAACTTAAAGGGCAATTCGGTCTTTTTCACTTTATGTACAAGCATTTAAAGGAGGAAAATGGATGGAGTTAACGAGCCGGGTGAAAATGGCAAGATTTCAAACCTTTTGGATCCAGATGCGAAAAAACAAACCTTTGGACGAAAGTCGCAAAATTGGCCAAACCTCGGAGACGAAAATGACATTTTGCTTTATTTTTAAATGAATGTGATTGGAATCTAAGCTCATGATCTGACATTCTGACTCTGACACCTCTACTTATTTTTGTAAAATCAGGAACTATGGAACTGCATTCGGAATTGGAGGACGCCGTGGCTAACTTTATTGGGAAACCAGCCGCTTTGGTTACAGGAATGGGTTACGTCACTAACTCCGCTATCCTTCCTGTCTTGATTGGAAAAGTATGTCATGCTATTTAAGGATTAATATTTAATACCAGTAACATGTTGAATTTCTCATTTTTTAATGAATATTCACAGGGAGGGTTAATAATTAGTGATTCTTTGAACCATAACTCTATAGTAAATGGTGCTCGAGGGTCAGGCGCCACAATCAGAGTATTCCAACATAACAGTAAGTTTAAGAAATATTAGATTTAAATAATCCCAAATTTCATCATTTGGCCGATAGCACTCCCAACTTACTAATTGCACCACACCACTCCCAACTTCAACTTATTGTCCTCTGGCACTCCTAGACTAACTGAACCCTAACCCAGTTAGCTGACGTCAACGACGTCACTAAACAAGGGCCACAGTCATCAAAAAAGCCATGTCAGATGCCACACCACTAAATAAGTGCCACATCCAATGCCGCGTCAGCAAAAAGGCCACGTCACTAAACAAGCGCCACATCAGCAAAAAAACTAACTTGGTTAGGGTTCAATAGTTTGGGAGTGCCAGAGGAAAATACGTTGAAAGTTGGGAGTGGGGTGGTACAATTCATAAGTTGGGAGTGCTATTGGCCAAATGGTGAAAGTTGGGGTTATTTAAATCCAATAACCCTAAGTTTAATCATGATGTTTGAATTCTTTTCGGTTTTTCCTTTTTTGATTGTCCATTGAGATCCTTGCATATTTTTTTATTTTATTATTGACTACCGTACTTTTATATGTAGCACCTTCCCATTTAGAGGATGTATTACGAGAACACATTGCCCATGGTCAACCAAGAACACATAGACCTTGGAAGAAAATCATGGTTGTTGTGGAGGGGATATATAGCATGGAAGGAGAAATTTGCAAGCTTCCCGAGATTGTTTCAATATGTAAAAAATATAAGGTGATGAATTTCATTTTTTTTTCTTGTTCCCATAACTTTTTTTTCTAGTAAAGTCCGTGTGTTTGAATGATAGTGTCTTCAGTTGTACCACTATTGCCCACATGTAATTTTAGGGATTTCTAATTTGTTATGTATGTAACAGGCATACGTGTATTTGGATGAAGCTCACAGTATTGGAGCAATCGGGAAAACGGGAAGGGGCGTGTGTGAGCTTTTAGGTGTGGATACTGCTGATGTGGATATAATGATGGGAACTTTCACAAAATCATTCGGATCATGTGGTGGTTATATAGCCGGATCCAAGGTCTGTTTTAGGTGTGGATACTGCTGATGTGGATTTATATCTTTTGACATTTCTATATGCATTACAGGAACTTATACAGTATCTAAAATATACGTGTCCAGCTCATCTATACGCCACATCCATATCACCTCCTGCTGCTCAGCAAATTATATCTGCCATGAAGGTTATCACTGGAGAGGATGGCTCTAGTCGAGGTCCATATTTCTTATTCGTGTAAATTTACTCTCTAAACGGCATGTTGACAACGCTGACCAGAATTCCTTTATGTCTGTTGTTATTTTTTCTATATAGGTGCTCAGAAGCTTGCTCAAATTCGTGATAACAGCAATTATTTTAGATCAGAACTGCTGAAAATGGGGTTTGAGGTTTTAGGGGATAATGACTCACCTATAATGCCTATAATGCTTTATAATCCTGGAAAAATCCCTGCCTTTTCAAGAGAGTGTCTCAAACGGAATGTATGTTCTTTTTTTTTTCTAGTAAATTGCATTTTACGTACTTTAAGTTTAATCCAAATTGCAGACTCTGTCCTTTAACTAACGAAATTACACTAGATGTCCTTTACGTTACTGTTTCTCATCAGGCGGTGTCCTTTTGCCCTAGCCCAGTTACTTTTTTCTATTAACTCTTAACTCGTGCCACTCACATGAGGGCATAATGGTCATTCTCACTTAATAACTAAAGCAAAGTTAAATAAAAATAATATCTATTAACAACAAAATAAGTGAAAATGACCATTATGCCCTCATGTGAGTGGCATGAGTGAAAGAGTTAACAGAAAATTAACTGGGTTAGGGCAAAAGGACACCGCTTGATGAGAAACAGTAACGTAAAGGACATCCAGTGTAATTTCTTTAGTTAAAGGATAATGTCTGCAATTTGGCTCAAGTTAAAGGACGTCAAATGCAATTTACTCTTTTTTTTTCTTATATAAAAATATTTTTTATATATACATTTTGTGAATGACTGCGTTATGTTTATGTAAGGAGATTGTGATTTGTAATTGACATCTCATTATGTGACAACAGGTTGCGGTTGTCATGGTTGGTTTCCCAGCCAGCCCTCTACTGTTATCTAGAACGCGTATATGCATTTCTGCTGCTCATACACGGGAAGACATGGTCAAAGCCTTAGAGGTAACAACCTAACTGTTATATAATGCATTAGTGTTAAGCTTACTTCCCTACATAATTTCATCTGTTTTTGTTGTTGTACATTCTTTGTTTTATTCGTCTTAAATAGTTGCTATGCACGTGCTTGTTTAGATGCGGCTAAACGAGCATATGTTGATAGATGATGGGTCAACTTAGGTTGACCTAATTGACCTCTTTCCTTCTAAGGTTCGGTTGACCAATATTTTTCTATATAGTTAACAAAGTGTACTTGTCAGGTTATAAGTACGGTTGGAGACATGGTGGGCATTAAATACTTTCCAGCTGAACCCAGTAAGTCACAACTTGAAGAAAACAGACCAAAGGTGGAGTAGAGTTTTTTTTACTTATTTTGTATTTTTATATTTTGGGTCGGGCGAATTCACGAGCCGTTTAAAACCACGTATGGTTGTGGTTAAAGAACGAGATACCGGTATATACTTGTATGTTCTTTTTTTTATAGAATCTTGATCTGGTTTCTTGTATAATGTTCAGATGTATCATGTTTATAACTGGAATTTGGGCTACGGATGGTATTCACGGTTTGGTTTGATCGGTTTTAACGCTTTAAGAACACAACTGAACCTGTGTTCTGTAAAACTAGTAATGGTTTTGGGTTACAGAATCAGATACCAGAAAACCTTTGTTATGAACACCTTTATAGAGGCCCAAGGCGAAATGAAATTTTAAGACCCCTTTTTTCTTTCTTTGATTGTTATAAACGTTACTTCTTTATCTGTGTATGGAACAAAGCAAAAATCTAACACAATTATAACAGAGAATGCTTGCTTGTATAAGAAATCAAACAAATCTAGTCAAGATATTAATTTCTTTTAAGTAGAGGCCTATTTTTTGCAGGCCCTAGGCCCAAGCCTAAATTACTTGTAATGTAGGCCCCCTATTTGTCATTATCGTAATTCCATTGCTTATCAAATAGTATAATTTTATCATTTTCGTAATCACATTATTTATTATTAAGGCATAAGAGAAGGGCCCATTTTTTCAAGCTGTAAGGTAATAATTTAGTTTAACCAACACTATACCGCTACACTAATTCCGAAGGCATAAGAGAAGGGCCCATTTTTTCAAGCTGTAAGGTAATAATTTAGTTTAACCAACACTATACCGCTACACTAATTCCGAGCAAGAAGATGGAGAAACTACAAGCCCCAAACCAAGACGATGTAGAAACTAACAGTAAAGTGTTTACCATTAAACCAAAAACAAACACATATAATATCACTCATAACATTCAACTACTCTTCTAAGACCCTTCCATTCATTCAAGCAACCTGGACCTGGACCGTCTTCGGCTCCGGTGGCGGCAGTTTCTCCACCGTCACCGTAATCACTCCGTCTCGACGACAAACAGCCGAAATCTTATCAGTATTCGCATTCTCAGGCGAACATAAACTTCCTCATCAACTTTTCCATTCTCCTCTCCATCCTCATAAAGTTCACTCCCTCCTTTTCTTCATCTCTCTTCCTCTCTCCACTTATCACCAACACGTTGTTGTCCTCCACCTGCACCTTTATTTCTCCCGATTTCACACCCGGCATGTCTACAATAAACACGTAAGTATCCCAGGGAGTTTCTAGAAGCTTTGTTCTAGATGATACTTGAAATTTCTAACTTCTAATCGGCATGCCCAAAATAAGTTTATGAGAATTGGCACGTGATTTTTATGAATACACATCTTCAAAGTTTTATCCAAAAGAGTTAATTACTGTTTTCGTCCATGTGGTTTGTCAAAAATCACTATTTCAATCCATTAGTTTAAAAATTACGATTTCAGTTCCTGTGGTTTCACTTTCGTAACCATTTTAGTCCCTGTACTTACAAAATAAATGGATTGAAGTGGTTACGAAAGTGAAACCACAGGGACTGAAATTGTTACGAAAGTGAAACCACAGGGACTGAAATCGCAATTTTTAAATTAATGGACTGAAATATTGATTTTTGATAAACCACAGGAACGAAAAAGTAATTAACTCTATCCAAAAATTTCTTTTTAGTTTATTTATTAATTTACAATATGCATAAATTTGAAATGTTTTAGTTTTGTT
Source organism: Scalesia atractyloides (assembly GCA_947069175.1). NCBI lineage: Eukaryota > Viridiplantae > Streptophyta > Magnoliopsida > Asterales > Asteraceae > Scalesia > Scalesia atractyloides. Next base: position 95,802,249 of record CAMTDV010000005.1, on the reverse strand, counting down.
GTATTTTGGAATTTGTAAATCCACTGGTAGTGTATTTTATTTTATTCAACATTTTGATTTGTTTGATTTTAGGTTAATCCCATCACGTATCACACTAGAAATGTACTAGCAAACGTTTGATAAATCCGTAACTAGAGGTGTACAAATCGGTTTTTTTCAATAATTTGTTTCGGTTTTTAACCGAACCGGTTTTTTCATCCAAAGCAAAAACCGGTTTTTTTTAATAACCGGTTTCGGTTACTAACCGGTTTTTCAAACCCAAATCAGTAACCGGTTTGGATGGTTTTTAACCGGTTTATTAAAAAAAAAAACGGTTTGTTTTAAAACCGGTTTCAAAGCTCAAGATCCCTAACCGGTCTACAACCGCCAGTTCGGTTTCGGTTCTAAAACCGGTTATAAAAAAAAGCGGTTAAAAAAACCCGTTTCTGTTTTTCTCCCGGTTTCGGTTCTAAAACCGATTTTTTTATACACCTCTACCCGTAACATGGGACAAAAGCACACATAAAAGTGTCTACACATTTTAAAAGAAAATATGATATCGAATGAATTTTGAAGGTTATAGTAAGTTGGTTTTATAGAAGACTTTAACCATTTGTCATCAAACAACTAAGAAATGAAATACAACAATTTAGAAATTAAATATGACATCCAATGAATCGTAAGAATCAATGACAACTCACGATTTGCTTATTAAATGAAATCAATGACAACTCACGGTTTGCTTATAAATGAAATCAATGACAACTCACGATTTGCTTATTAAATGAAGTACAGAAAAGTCTTCAAGTTCAAGTTGAGACTCATTGCCTGCCAACCCGCTTATTAATTCGGTAATTTGGTTATCTTAGAACTCTAAAACAAAGTATGATCCATTAACACTTTAACAGTCCTAACAACTTTACAAGCGGATTATGCGTTAAACATGATAAAACAGTGTGATCCTGCAGAATCAAGGGTATCATTCCTAAATTTTAAACACCAAAGGTATTCAATCATTCCCGTTCCCATTCTCTCACCCCTAAACCCTCAATCCAAACACATCCAGTCTTCTGGAGCAGGGAATGTGCATAATCTGAACTGTTTTAAGTGTTTTGTAGTGTAAAAATAATAACTAAAAACTTATTATGCTAAATGGTATACGAACGAATAGTTTCTATAGGTGGCAAAATGGATGGGTCAGGAATGTGGAATCAATAACGGATTAAAACATATGCTGGTCGAAACGAGCAATTTTTTAGACAAATCAAAACAGGTCGGGTTGACCCCCATAGTATTTTTTTTTGCCTCTTGTGTTAACTTTATAAATAATTGATAACTAAATATGATTTTAAACACTGCTGTTACAAAAATGATCCAATTTTTTTACTTACATGATCCGTTCAAGCAATATACCTTTAGTTAAACTGTACGCCTTTAGTCAAATTTTCCAGTTTACCCGTTCGACCAATTAGCATAAACTAGGGCTGGCAACAGGTAACCTGTGTATAAGACACGATTAGACCCGTTTACTGAAAAGTACACTATGTGATTTTTCACTTTTTTAAAATAATTAAAATTAGAAGGTTAGGATCCATAATTTCTCCTTCTTGGTACATAAAACATGCAACTATGTTATAGACATTGGATATAAAGTAGTTAAACGAGTCGTATTCATGTTTAGAACTTGTGTTGTTCACGTCGTCAGAGACCACCCGCTTAGACATGATTTGCCAGCCCTGCATAAACTAACCCCTAAATCAACCCATTTACCAAAAGAAAACTCAATCACGCGTCCATTGTATTCACTAATCTACGAGGGTGTCTGGGATTGCTATAAGTGGATAAAACAATTTTAATAAGCAAAAAAACCCAAAAGCACCCCCCAAAGTGCATGAACCGCATACCCAAGTAAGATAAAAACGTAAGGAATGTTCGGAAATTCACAACATGATGCATTTTAGTATACATAGCAGCTTCACGTATAAATATGATACCTTGTTAGTAGTAAATTCCTTCTTATGAATAATTATTATATGTGAAAAAAAGAGGTTTAGAGAAGATGAGACCTGATAAGAATCTTGGACCATATCATGTCAAAAGATGCCAAAGCCTTCAACGGCAACCTGGATAGCGCAGTGGTAAGCACATGAGTCCTCCTAACAGAGGTCTCGGGTCCGAATCCAGCTTCCACTAGTTTTTTGCCTTTAACCTCTTTGAAGACCACCTACCTAGCACAAGTTGCGTTTTACCTGATCCCATTGGTTAACACGGTATTGGCGGGAATCTGTGAGGTTACCAGTAACGGGTTCTCACGGTCACAAGAAAAAATGCCTTCAACTGCAGAAGATATTTATCCATCGTGTTTGGGCACAAATATCCCTCATAGTAAACAATCAGATGTGGGTGAAGAATACACAAGTAGGACCATGAGATGTGGTTTATTATGATTATCTTAACAGAATAAGTACCAACTACCATGTAACAAATAGTTTACCTCATCAACATTGTGGCACAATTCAAGAATAAAAGGTATCATCTTTAACTAACTCTCGGGCCAATAACAGCATTATATAAACACATAAAAGTTATTAAAAAAAGTGGTATGTAAGTTAGTTGCAGGAATCACCTTCAAAACGAAGAGCACATCCAGTCTCCCTGAATCTTCATGTCTTCAAATGTTACCAAAGCAATTAATAGCACGTCTTTATCACCTCACTGATACAATTTAACTCTTCAAAGAATTCCACTTTAAAAAAAAATATTAATGCAAAATCGACGGAATTAACTCCAATAATAACAACTTACTTTAAGAGGACCATGCTTCATTACGAATAAACTGTAACTAAAAATTCGCCATCAATATTTGATATTTAAATAAAAGCTTAATGATGAAAATGTATATAGACAAGAAACCTCAGATTATGCAACTCTCAACTTTTTAATCAAGTAAAGACGTATTATTCCTGCAAAACTTTTCTAAATTATCTCATCAACTAAATTACAGAAGCTGCAGAAAGTATACAGTGAGACATGCTAATCATACAACAAGGCAACCGTACATTAGCATTCGTTTTTCAACTTTTCGTTCTGTTTTTGGTTGGTTGCTGACATGGCCCAGGAATCTTGATAATCAAGCATGTTGCACTAAACAGCTTCACTAGAAGGCCATAAACGGGTCAAGAGGTAATGTAGAAGAATTGGACACCACAAGCCCGATTAAGATATAAAAAACGTTGACCCGAAGCCTATTTATTCCTCAAAATCATGTGTACAACATATCTTCTCTAGAAGTATGGGCCAATCGTCCCCAAGCTGTTTACAGTTAAGCTCCACAGCAACCCTAAAGTCTAGCAAATTCACTAACCGCTTCGGTTTCGGTTCCTGTTCCTGTTCTTGTATTTGATGATGATGACTCGGCCCAAGACCGTTTAGGGACCGAATATGATTCGGATGCTTATGCGAATCTCTTTGTGTTAGTTCAACACAAGACCTAATCAAACTCTCTAAATAAACATCTAATCCCCTGTTTAACACATTTGCACAATCCATTGACACCTGTTGAATCCCGTGGAGTGTCGTAATTTGCTCCATACGTTCTTTTAACGTTGGTGTGTCGAACAAACCGTCAGTATGCAGCACACCAACATATTTACTGTTATTTCCCATGTGGGTCCCACGTATAGTGATGGGAGAATGCGGCACCCCGAGTGGAGCATGTATGATTTTCCATCTATTTACATAATGATTTGGTCTGTTCTACTTGATTTACACTCACAAGTGCACAGTTTTCTGCTTGTTTCGTAAGTTCTTGATGATTAGGGGAAGAAGATCCCCTGTTCTCCACAACAACACAAAAATCCCCCGTTTGTGGGGTAGATGATGAAAAAGGAGTGAAATTTGTCGACCCGTTTGGCCCGAGAGCACTTTTACGGTCCACGACTCTTCGATCACGAGCTCGGTTCTTGCTTTTCGTGCGGATGGAGGAAGAATATCGCCATTGGCCAAATTCAACGGGCTTGTAACACAGGTTACAACTGGGACCGACCCGTTTTCTTGGTAAACAACATCTAAAGGTTTTTTACTTCCAACTGTTACTAAACAAGCATTCTTCAAAACAGCACGAATCAGCTGATTATGCAGTCGCATATTATCTTTACCAATTGTCGTCAAACAAAGCTTATCGAACTCACGTTTGCTTAACTTCAAACTCAAAAACCGATTCAAGTAATCAAAATACCGGTTTCGATCTCTCATCCCAAGCTTCTTAACCAACTGACCTTTAACTTCCACAGGATTGATCCATGAATGCTGCTTCGGCGGTTGCATTTCTCAACCCGAAAATCCCATAAAACACTCACACAACAATCAATTTCCAACTTCACTAACCAAAAATTCAAAAATCCCAACCCCTAATATCTCCAACTAAATTAGGGTTCTACTTCATCTACAAAAATCCCATCTTCCAAAACAATCTTGATCCAATTAACAAGAATAAAACCATACACACCCATGTAACAAAAACTGATCTTGACTATCTTTGAATCAACTAACTCTCCCTCCAAAACCAAAATTTCCCAAATTATTTAAATTCCAAATCAACCCAGAAATCACTCAACTAAACTGGTCCCAAATTCAACAACTTTTTACAAAAATTCCCAAAATGGGGAACTCAAAAATGCCACTAATTAATCAACAAATTGAACGCTATTCAAAGTTCTCAACAGCAATTCAAGATTTGAACTTTTGAATAATTGTTAACAATAAACAACAATGGGAAACTCTGACCTTATCATTAACACTTCAAAATTGAGATTTAATGAACTGAGTTTTTGATTTCACAATCTGAAATTGGTGTCGCCGCATTTGTGTTTTTTCGGATTGTTTTGTATAAGGGTCGCCGGAATTAGACGCCGGCGAGGGCTCTTTGTATCTCTTTGTGGTTGTTCTCCGGTAGCCCATACAGTGATGATACACTCTCTCTCTTTCTCTCTCTAGACTGGTAAAGAACTCGTTTGTGTGTCTTATGTAACGAGGGTCATTTGTGTTGCTAATTACCCTCTTGCTTTCTTCATGTATAACGAAACCACCCCCTAATCTTTACATGCATGTGCATCAGTAACTACGGGGTTAAATGGGTCGTGTTCATAGGTTACGGGTTCAACACTGACCTGAACCCGAACCCGGAAACTTTACACAGACATGAACAAGACACGAACCCGAAAGACATATAAACCTGACCACACACGAATGTTTACGGCTTGACCCGAACACATATGTTTAACCTTGGGTTTTTATTTTGTATATTAATAGTTTAAAATTTGGAGAAAAAATAAAAAGTGTCAAAAAGAGTACATTTTAATTATAAAGTTTTATATCAATTTCTCATTTAGTTATAATCATGACATAAAATACCCAACCATTTTAACTTACGACAATAAAAAACATATAAAAATAATAAAATATAAATGCGTTAAACGGGTCAACCGCCATGTCACACCCGACTTTTCAACCAAATCCCGGTGGCCCGGATGGGGAGTATCGTGACTTAAGATTGATATCGTCATACTCAAACAATCACATATAGCACAACGGAAGTCTTGGATTTAAAATATTATTACAAACGTAAATGTACAAAAGCAAGTTCAACAGACTACTCGGCTATATGCAAAGGAGTTGCAAATTCCTCTTAAAACATTACCAGGACAGCTTCCAGCCATTTACGTATCCTTACAACCTGTAACTTAGCCTTTTGAATATAGTAGTTTACACTGATAAATACAAATAACTGACACATTTTAAAATATTTCAAAATTGTTTTAAGTGCACAAGGCACATGATTTTTGTAACAACTCGAAAATTCGATTGTTATCTTTTCATTTTGTTTTCACTGTTTACCTATCTTTTGTAATTCCGAGATTCGACTTATAATAAAGTTTATGTTAATTAATTATGGTGTTGTACGTTATTATCGCATCTAATCGCTTAATAAATTGCATCGCTAATCTCATCGCATCGCAAATCGCAGTTATTTATGTGGTTTTATGTTATTTATGTGTTATGTGTGTTTGTGGTTATGATTACGCTCGCTATCGCATCGCTCTCGCACTCTCGAATCGCTAAATCGCACTATTATACCAATTATAAACGCTTAATATAACTAACTAATACGAACCGAATAGCCAAACGAACACTTAACGCGAAACAAACAGAGAAAACCCAACATTTGGAACAAGTTTCGGCCAAACTTGGCTGACCAAACTATATTTCTTCTTAAACCTCAAGTTCGCTCGAACTTGCATATACATATGCAAGTTCGGCCGAACTTAGCCATCCACACTTGGAAACCTAGCAAGTTCGACCGAACTTGGCTACCACCAGCTCTCTTTTTGCCTTCTCCTATAAATACCAAGCTCTGTTCTCTCATTTGAACTTACTGCAAGTTCGCCCAGAAAACACGAAACCTTCGTGTTCTAAGTAAGAATCAACCCGATTTCAACTGCAATGATGTTCAACCAACGTTTTACAAACGTTTACAACGATTTTGGCACAAGGTGTAGCTTTCGTTTTCATCAAAACTCATTCTTTTACGAAAATCTTCATCTTTTTCTTCAAAACTTCTGTTTTAAGCTTAGATCTACACAATACGAGTTCGTTTGGCGATAGTAGAGACTTCCCAAACACGAGATCTGCAAGATCTTAGCTTGTAAGTGATAGATCTGAGAAAAACTTTTGAAAACCATTGATTTCTACACAAGATACGGACTTTTGATGATGTTTTTTTCATTTTCTGCTATGAAACGAAGCATCTATCATTCAAGATCCCAGGTCTGGAAGACGTTTATGTTGGTTTACACAAGCCGGACTAATCCGAACGAACCCCGAGTTCTCCCGGATTAGCCCACGCTTTTGTAAAACGGCTAAAACAGCTCTAAAAGACCTCTCCGACCTAAGTTTGCTCAGTAACACATGGTTGGAGGGATGAACACTCGATTTTCCTCAGCAAACGACGCGAAAACGCAAGATTTTGGACCCGAAAACATCAAGTTCGCTCAAGAATCAGCAACTCCCTGGTCAAGTTCGACCAAACTTGTGCCCAAATGGGCCAAGTTCGACCGAACTTAGGTCCATTCCACCCAACTTTCTTACAAGTTCACTCGAACTTGTCTAGTTTCTTAGGAAGCTAAACAAGTTCGCCCGAACTTGCATGTTCAGTAAGACTTCTTACAAGTTCGCCCGAACTTGACAAGTTTTTCAAAGAAACTCCTCAAGTTCGACCGAACTTGACTCTAAACCCACCAAATTCATACAAGTTCGCTCGAACTTGCGTGTTTACACACAAGTTCGCCCGAACTTGGCTACTGCCCAACCAAAACTTAACCGTTTCAGCTTTTCGGAGACTGATGCACTTCCGTTCGCGTATGCAGGCTGATCCGGCGCTCTTCTCGACTCTCCTCAGATCCCGAACTCTTACCTAAACGCACCCACAGTGAGTATACTTGACCCATTTTCGCTTTAACGGACTTTTGGGTGTTACATGCGTTCCTATATTAAAATCACATCACAAATCAAACTGTTTATCACACGCGAATAATCTGATTGTGTATACTCAATACGTGATACTAGAAACATGTGACTAGGACTTATTTTCGTTAACTTGCTTCCTTAGCTAGTATGATACTATAGTGTGGCTTACACCCGACGGGGTCTAGTTAGGATGGACGCGCAAGCCTTCTCACGGTAGTTAGCATGAGAAATAAGCCTCTGTTATGTTAAGTGTTTTGGTGTATCATGATATGTAATTAGATTATCTCGCGAACGGGTTCTCTATTATGCTAGTATTACAAAAACTCGTATGCTCACCTTTACTTAATTGTGTTGACTTGTACTTTAACGTATGTAACAGGTTGAGGATTTAGCGTGGATGCTTGGATGTTGCTAGTTTAGTTATTTTGTTTAGTTAGTTTGTTGACGTATTTCAGATTTTGAACTTATGTATGAAATCTAGGGGAAATCGAACCCGGTTGAATTTTATGAGAAATCTCCGTTTTGTAATAATTGTTTAAATGTTACGTTTAATAGTATGGGATATTAAGCAGGTTGTGATATGTTAAATGATTGTTATGGAACATCTCGTGAAATCAATCTGGTCGCCTAGTGCCACTAACCCCGATGTTTCCGCCATCGGTTGGGGTGTGACAGATATCTTCGTTGAGTTAGGAGTGATATCCAAACCTCGACGAAAATATCCATTTCTAACTAGGAACAAAGTTGTTAAGTTAGGGGTGAAACCCGCATCTTAATAACTAATTCCGTGCTTCGATTTTCAATCTCACCAAAGTCTCGGTTATGCTACTGGTTTGGAACACGTATTAACTGGAAGCGTAAACCTCGTTAGCCGCTTGCGGTGAGAACGTTTATCTATTAGGCCAAAGCGTGGGTCCGAATGCAAAGGGTAGTCGAACCACTTTGGGTAGTCGACGTCTCAAAACCCCAGACACTCCCAATTGATTTAAGCCTATATCGTCGATTTACGCATCATCGAGTTTATTACTATTTACGTGTTTAAAATTTTGAGAATTTTCACTTTATTCGATTTCTCGCTTTGATGATTTATCATATCATCGATTTCTCGATTTATCGCATTTACGCTCCATCGAATGTATGCACAACTCGCACAGCTCTCGTAATCTAAAACGTTAATTAATACACCAACCAAACTAATCGCTTAACTCGCTTACGCCTATGAGGACGTGTGCCTCATACGCGGTATTATCTCGCTTATCTCGCTATTATATATCGCTTATATCTCGCATCTCGTATCGCGCTACGCATTATTACTATTAGAAGGTGAATACGTGCAAATATGTGCTTATGTGCTTACGTGCTTACGTGCTTACGTGTTTACGTGCCTATGTGATTATGTGATTTTGTGCCTTATATGAATAATAATAATAATAATAATAATAATAATAATAAATATTTAGAGATAAATCTATTATAATCAAATCTCATCTAATCTAAATCCTTCGTGTAGATGCCTTCAATGGGATCGCACACCCGAAGGAATCTCCAGCGCAGCAACGTCGACAAGCGTATTGCCACCATGGTAGCCAAGGAAATGGCTAAGCTCATCTCGCAAATCGTCTCAGAAATCCATGTTGTGAGCAGTAACTCGTCAGTTGACTCGAAAGCTGAGAACCCCAAGTCACGGTTCAGCTTCAAAAACTTCAAGGCTTGTGCACCTCTCGCCTTCACGGGCAATGACGTACCGACTTCCATGTTTCACTGGTTCGATGCTATTGAGGTCACTTTTAGGCAAAGTGGATGCCCCGATGACCTCCGCATAGTGAACGCTACCGGAGTCTTCCAGTCCCGTGCTCTTGACTGGTGGACCGCCGAAAGGAATAGGCGTGGTAATGATGAAGCCTACAGTCTATCTTGGGAGGAACTCAAGGAAGTGATGTTGAAGGAGTTTTGTCCTCCACACGAACTGCAAAAGCTCGAGAATGAGTTTTGGGGAATCAAACAGGATGGTCCCGACAATGCTGGATTCACTGCTCGTTTAAGATGTTGAGCATCATCTGTCCCAGCCGGGTTGATACAAGTGAGAAAGCTATCAACAAGTACATCCGTGGTTTGCCTGAATGTGTTGCAAATTTTGTGAAAGTTGCTCGTACTACAACCATCGAGGAAACCTTCATGCTCGCCGCTGAGATCAATGATCAGCGAGTCCAAGATGGGTATTTCAAGAATCATGCGAAAGTTGCCAATCAAGCTATTGTCGAACCAACTGCTGCTACCGAACCACCAAGTGACCCGAAGGGAAAGCGTCAGGGATGCAAGGGAGGAAACCCGAGTAAGAACTATGCTCTCGCCGCTCCAGCAAACCCGCAGCCGTTCCAGTCAGCCGCCCCGAACGCACCTCCAGCTAAGCGGTGCGTACACTGGTCCTCACCCACTGTGCCCTAAGTGCACTTATCATCATGTAGTGGGTGGAAACTGCCATTTATGCACAAACTGCAACGTCTATGGCCACTTTACTGTGAGTTGTCGTACCGGCCCTCGTCAGCCAGCTCCTCAGGCTCCAGCAGCTCCAGCTTTACCCGCTCCTCCTCAAACCAATCAGCAGCAAGCTCCGAAAGCACGTGTGTGCTATGTTTGTGGTGATTCGAATCATTTTGCCAATGTCTGTCCGAATCGTTCTGTCAAGCAAGAGCGGCCAGCACCGCAGCCTCAGCAGCAGCCTCAGCCACCGCAGCAGCAGCAGCAGCAACAACCACAAGCTGCGCGTGGCAAAGCCTTCAATTTCAACCACTGCCAGGATCATAATGACAACAACGTTGTCAATGGTACGTTTCTCGTCAGTGGTATTTATGCTTCATGTTTATTTGATACTGGTGCCGATAATTGTTTTGTATCGTTAGAATTCGAAAAGGTTTTAAAATGTAAGCGCGCTAAACTCCCAAAGACTTTCGATGTGGAAGTCGCCACCGGAAGAACCGTTACCGTTAATTCCGTTTTACGTGGTTGTAATCTCGATCTTAACAACCATGTCTTCTCGATCAACCTCATATCTATGCAGTTAAGTAGTTTCGATATCATAGTAGGCATGGATTTTCTTCGTGAGAATCATGCTGAAGTTGTATGCTTCGATAAAATGATTCGTTTCCCTCTTCCTAATGGTGATCAACTGCATATATTCGGTGAAACTCCCTCAAAGAAGTTGATGCTTCTATCATGTACTCGAGCACACAAATGCTTGCAAAAGCGATGTGTTGCCTTCCTCGCCCACATTGTGAACCCGGAGAAAGAAAAAAAGACCTATAAAGATGTTCCCGTTGTTTGTGAATTTCCTAAAGTCTTTCCCGACGACTTACCCGGCTTACCCCCTACTCGAGATGTTGAATTCCGTATCGATTTAGTTCCCGGAGCTACACCAGTTGCTAAAGCTCCTTATCGCCTCGCACCCTCAGAAATGCACGAGCTATCAAGCTAACTTCAAGAGCTTCTTGATAAAGGTTTCATACGCCCAAGCACTTCGCCATGGGGCGCACCTGTCCTTTTCATGAAAAAGAAGGAAGGATCATTCCGTATGTGCATCGATTATCGTGAACTTAACAAACTCACGATAAAGAACCGCTATCTTCTTCCTCTTATCGACGACTTATTTGATCAGCTTCAAGGTGCTACTTGTTTTTCCAAGATCGATCTTTGTTCCGGTTATCATCAGTTATGCATGTTGGAAGAAGACATTCCTAAAACCGCCTTTCGTACTCGCTATGGCCATTTCGAATTCTTGGTCATGCCTTTCGGTCTTACCAATGCACCTGCGGTTTTCATGGATTTGATGAACCGTGTGTGTAAGGCTTTCTTAGATTGTTTCATCATTGTTTTCATCGATGATATCCTTATCTATTCGAATTCGAGAGATGAACACGCGCGTCATCTCCGTTTAGTCCTCGAACTTCTTCAAGGAAATCGCCTTTACACTAAGTTCTCAAAATGTGAATTCTGGCTCGAAGAAGTCCAATTTCTCGGCCACATCGTTAATAGTCAAGGAATTCACGTCGACCCTGCAAAGATTGAAGCCGTCAAGAGTTGGATTACACCGAAGAATGCCTCCGAAATCCGTTCATTTCTTGGATTGGCGGGTTATTACCGTCGATTCATCGCCGACTTTTCGAAAATTGTTGTTCCCCCCTTACCGCTTTAACTCATAAAGATAAACCTTTTGTTTTGGATTCCAAGCAAGAGGAAGCTTTTCAAACTCTCAAGCGTATGCTATGCAACGCTCATATCCTCGCTCTACCCGACGGAAACGACGATTTCGTTGTTTATTGTGATGCCTCTAACCTTGGTCCTAGCTTGGTTGGCATTGATGTTGAAAGCTCTTCCTCTAGCAGGTGGAGGAGCTTGGTTAGCTTGGTTCACCGGATTTGCTTGAGCTTGAGCATGAATGATGTTCACCAAGCGTGGACAAGTGTTTCTAAAGTGGTTTGGGTCTCCACAGTTGTAACAAGCCTGCATGGGTTGCATCATGGGGTAGTTAGGTTGGTAGTAGGTTTGGGTCGTATGTTGTGTAGGTGGTAGTAGTAAAGGTTGTTGGGCTTGACCCATCATCTGATGGTGGGTTTGGGTTGTGGGTTGGTTGCGGTTCATTCGCTGAAGTGTGCGGCAGGTTTGGATGGTGTGACCTGCATGGCCACAGCTGGTGCAATATTGACAGGGGTGTTCGGGAGAGTGATGGTATTGGCAACGGTGCATTTTGGGTAGGGGCCGGAGTATGGTCTTTTGTATGGAGTAGATGAGGGGGCAACTTGGGTGATGGGTGCAGCTGTGATTGGGAAATTTGTTTGTGTGACAGCAAAGTTTCTGGTGTTTCGTATCCTCTTATTAGCAAACTTTGAGGAGGAGGTGGAATGGTTTGAAGTTTGGCCCTCAATGGGGGCTTTCTTTTTCTCGTCCTTAAATTTGCCGTTACGAATACGATTCTCGGTAAGCTCGGTAGCTAGTTCCATAGCAGCTTCAAGTGTTGCAGGCGAAGTGCTTAGAACTGAGTCTTGAATTTTCGAGGGGAGGCCTCGAATGTAGTGTTCAACCAAGCGGTATACTGGGGTGAACAAGTTAGGAACCATCTGATTCAGCTCAAGAAATCTTTTGTTGTAGGAAGTATGATCTCCTTCCTTTTGCTTTAGCGAGTGGAATTCATCTTCCAACTTCTTGATTTCGCTTCTTGGGCAGAAGCGTCTTGTCATTATTTCCCTTAACTCTTCCCACGTTAAGGCCATAGCATCTTCAACTCCTCTCTTACCCTTCTCGGTGTTCCACCAGGTCAGGGCTACCCCAAATAGTCTCCCGGTTGCGTAACGTACCTTGCGATCCTCGGGACAATCGCAATTTAGGAAGGTGTTTTCCATTTCCTCAAACCAGTGGAGGAGAGCGGTGACACCTTCGGTCCCTTCATACTTTGTGGGATCGCAAGATTTGAAGTGTTTGTAGGAGCACTTCTTAGAGGAAGGGTTGTCGACGTTTTGATCCTCTTGATTGGGTGGGTTGATGGGATTCGCGGTGAGGGCTTGTTGGACTTGAATAACGATGTCAGGAAGCACCGCGGCCATTTTTTTGCGATTTGGGTGGCCAAGCGTTCGTTTGACCTTCCTGACTTTCGACCTCCACGTAGCTGCCTAGCCGACATCTACAGGAACATACATAGGAAGATTGTGAGTTTAAGAAGTCTTTAGGTGTCATGTGTCGTTAAAAAAATAATAAAAATAACATAATCATCAATAATGCAACTACATCCATAGGATGTCTTGGGTTTGCTCATGTTTGGGCCTCCAATGTCCCCCATACCATCGCCTGTATAGTCATGTGGGCCCCCAATGACTATTGGCTTAGTAGGATTCACATTGGTATTGGCGGTTTAACACTCGCATCACCCGAATGAAAACCATGAAATATGTTTGCGACATGTATGGTCGGAGGGTGTCCAGGTATAGACACAATGACAACTCAAAGTGGGGTGAGTTCACACGACGTTTGGTATAGCATGCTTTGGCCTAATAGGTCCTTCGTACTCTCATCGTTAGTCCCCAGGTAGGCAAAATGGTCCTTTATTTTGGATTTGTACGAATGCCAAGCCTAGACAGGACGTTCCGACTACCGGTACTTGTACCCTTCCAGTTACTACATGCCCGTCATGAGAACTCACTTTGATGTGATTTGAAAATACAAAAATCGTTGCAAAAATCATGGAAATGATGTGGTGTGTGCTCTCATGAATATGATATGTTATGAGGATATGATTCATGATAGGCATTGTATAATAATATGTACTTATGAACATGCTCGCATAACATTGAATGTAACAACAAACATAAAGCATATAAACATCATGAATTTTGCATGTAACACACAAACAATTTAAAAATTCTAATCAACTATAGTATATGCTCTAAGGGTCTAATAACCTTATCATATATCCCTATAGTCATGGCTCTGATACCAATCTGTCACACCTCGACCCGCAGCGGAACAAGAGTCGGGGCATAATTGGGTTATCACCAAAGCTCATGATGTTTACTAATATGTTTCATATTTATTAAATTCAAATTACATCTCAAATGTTCAAGTCAAATTCATACAATACAAGGAAAGGAAAAATTAACTAAAACAATCCAAAGTCTAAACTGGTTTATTCTTCTAGGCCGTCCTATATGTTTCTTGCTTCAACTTGATCACCTGTATCATGTGTAAAAATGGGGGATTTTGGGTCAACAAAAGTTGGCGAGTGAACCTTGTTAGAAAACATTTATTATAGATTTCTTGTTGTATTTGATATGGAAAAATTGTGCAATAATCATATGTGAACAAATATAATTAAGCATACATTACAAACAATAACAAAACAATAACATGAATGATAATGTATATGTTGGCAACGTCACGTTCACGCTCATAGGTAATGGGGAACGGACGGCCTATGATGATGTATGTGCGATCAAGGCTCAATCAAACGGAGCCGATCGTATGTTGGCAACGCCTCGTTCACGCTCATAGGTAATGGGGAACGGCTCACGCTCATAGGTAATGGGGAACGGCGCCCTATGATGATGTATGTACTGAAAATGATAAATTTAATCTAAACATTAACCACACAAACAATTGATACATGTTGGATACACATTTGATCATGGATATGATGAATGCACAAGTGTTTAAATGTAATAAATAATAAGCGACACATGATACACCCCAAAATGTGATTAAAACGGGGAATTGGTAGAGATTCACTCACAATGGGTGCGTTCTCTTGATGATGTTGGATGCGCACGAGTTTAGAGAGTTGATCGACGAGGAATAACTAACCTAGATAATAACGAAAAGGTACGGTAAATAAGTGGATTTTATTAACAATTTTAATTGGATTTTTAGGTTTATTTTTTTGAGTTTAAGGTCTCTTTCTAACTTTAAAAATGTTATTTTTAAGTATTTTAATTGATTTTTAAATAAAACAAACAAATAAAAATATAAAAAAATGTTGACTTTTTGGGTTGACCGTTGACCGTTGACCTTGACTGTTGACCGGTTCGGTCTTGTGTAAGTATGCGCTGGGTGAGACTCGAACCCGTGACCTCCCGTACGCGTGCACGCAGCTCTACCAACTGAGCTACGTGTCTAACCCGAAATATTTCTGTTTTTAATTATATTTATACACTATTTAGTTTAATCAGAATTTATTCATTTTAAAAAGGTTTTAATTATATCGAACCGGTGCATATAACAGGTCTCGAACCCGGGACCTGTGATTCAACGTTGCACACAGTCCACCGCTGGACTGTGTGTCTAACCTGGTTAATATTCTGGTTCTTATTATACTTAACATCTTTCAGTGAACCCGGTTCGGTTTTAAAAAGAGCATTTTTATTTCAGAGAGTGAGGTTGGGTCAGGGATCGAACTCGAGACGTGTGATAGTTGTTTGCACACAGTCCACCGCTGGACTGTGTGTCTAACCCGGTTATATATCTTGTTTTAATTATACTTATACATTAGTTCGACTTCATCTTCTTCGTTCAAAAACACAGACAATGATTATTCAACTGTTCTTGTTATATTCGATTAACGAACTTATAAGTGATTGAAATGTGATGAAATAGAGAGAGTTTTGGAAATGAATGTACCGAACAGATGTCTTTCTCAGAACTCCGGCTAGGATCGTCGGCTCTGTTTCGTGAACTCCGTCTGATCGGATAAATTAACAGCTTTGATCGATTAGATGTGAAATTGAGTTACTAAACAATGATTATCAGAAGGTTTAGATGATTATACCGATTCACAGCGTGATTTTGGAAATTCCCGAGATTTTCCAGCGAGTACAGAATATCCGGCAACGTCGTCTGGGATTGATTCTGGGTGATGGATTAATGTTAGTAATAATCTAACAATGGATTGAAATCGAAAGAGTCGAGATATTTACCGTTTTGATGTGAGTCTCGGTTTTCCAGCGAAAGTCCGGTGATTGCAGATTATCTCCGGCGAGTGAAATTGATTCGAGAAATGGTACGATTTTGAGCGAAATGGTTACCAGAGGCTTGGGTGTGCATTTATAGAGAAGAATCAAGTTGAATTGGGTCTGATTTTAGTCTCGATTCATGGTCAGCTTTTCTCCGGCGGTTACGACTGGTGTCGCGGGATTAGACATCGGTTATAACCGATGTCGACGTTAATACAAGCGTTAAGTCAAAAGAAACCGTCGATAATTGGCGAAATCGTCGGAATTTCCGGCGACTGCGAATTGGGCGCTGATTTCACTGGGTTTGATTTCGAGTTTTGTTATAAAAGTTATTTGTTTCATTATATAGCACAAGTGAATCAAGTGGCGGAGTCGTTAAGTGTTTGTGTTTAAATAAAAGCCGGCTGACCCGGGTTCGAAACCCGGCAGCGACTTTTATATTTTATTCAACCGTTTTTTTATTGTTTATAAATTTTAATTTATAAATTCTAGTATACTTATTAATTATGTATTGTTTAAAATTAAAATGAGCATTAAATAAGCAACGAAAAATTTGACACTGATTATTCGATTAATAAACGAAGCGGGTTTTGAAAACCCGTTTTTCGACGAATGTTACAGACGGTCAGACCGAGCGCACGATCCGCACTCTCGAAGACATGCTTCGTGCGTGCATCATAGATTTCGGTGGTAACTGGGATACACATTTACATTTAATCGAATTCTCGTACAATAATAGTTATCATACCAGCATTCAAATGGCTCCTTTTGACGCACTGTATGAAAGAAAATGTCGATCGCCTATTGCATGGCACGAGATCGGAGAAGCACAAATCACTGGTCCCGAGCTAATTCAAGAAACGACAGACAAGATCCTCCAAATCAGAGACAATCTCTTGAAAGCTCGGAGTCGCCAAAAGAGTTGCATCGATAAACGCCGCAAGCCCCTACAGTTCGAAGTGGGAGATCACGTTCTCCTAAAGGTTGCACCTTGGAAGGGAGTGGTCCGCTTCGGCAAGAAAGGAAAGCTAGCGCCTCGATACGTTGGTCCCTTTAAGATTCTGGAAAGGATCGGTAAAGTAGCCTATCGTATCGAATTACCGGAGGAACTCAAAAACGTACATCCGACTTTCCACGTGTCTAACCTCAAGAAATGCTTAGCCGAAGAGAATCTGCATGTCCCTCTCAAAGATCTGCAAATCAACAAGATTCTCCATTTCGTGGAAAAGCCTGTGGAAATCATGGACCGAGAGACCAAGAAACTCCGACGCTCTCGCATCCCTATCATGAAAGTCCGATGGGAGGGCAAACGCGGCGCCGAGTTTACTTGGGAATTGGAAAGTGATATGAAGGCCAAGTACCCGCATCTATTTGTTACAGCTACCGCTTAATTTCGGGACGAAATTCCCTAAAGTAGGGGAGACTGTAACAACTCGAAAATTCAATTGTTATCTTTTCATTTTGTTTTCCTGTTAACCTATCTTTTGTAATTCCGAGATTCGACTTATAATAAAGCTTATGTTAAATAATTATGGTGTTGTACGTTATTATCGCATCTAATCGCTTAATAAATCGCATCGCTAATCTCATCGCATCGCAAATCGCAGTTATTTATGTGGTTTTATGTTATTTATGTGTTATGTGTGTTTGTGGTTATGATTACGCTCGCTATCGCATCGCTCTCGCACTCTCGAATCGCTAAATCGCACTATTATACCAATTATAACGCTTAATATAACTAACTAATACGAACCGAATAGCCAAACGAACACTTAACGCAAAACAAACGGAGAAAACCCAACATTTGGACAAGTTCGCTCGAACTTGGGTGACCCCAAGTTCGGCCGAACTTGGCTGACCAAACTATATTTCTTCGTTAAACCTCAAGTTCGGCCGAACTTAGCCATCCACACTTGGAAACCTAGCAAGTTCGACCGAACTTGGCTACCACCAGCTCTCTTTTTGCCTTCTCCTATAAATACCAAGCTCTGTTCTCTCATTTGAACTTGCTGCAAGTTCTCCCAGAGATCTCTAAACCCGAAACCTTCGTGTTCTAAGTAAGAATCAACCCGATTTCAACTGCAATGATATTCAACAACGTTTTACAAACGTTTACAACGATTTTGGCACAAGGCGTAGCCTTAGTTTTCATCAAAACTCATTCTTTTACGAAAATCTTCATCTTTTTCATCAAAATTTATGTTTTAAGCTTAGATCTACACAATAAGAGTTCGTTTGGCGATAGTAGAGACTTCCCAAACACGAGATCTGCAAGATCTCGGCTTGTAAGTGATAGATCTGAGAAAAAACCTTTGAAAACCATTGATTTCTACACAAGATACGGACTTTTGATGATGTTTTTTTTTTCATTTTCTGCTATGAAACGAAGCATCTATCATTCAAGATCCCAGATCTGGAAGCACAAGGACGTTTATGTTGGTTTACACAAGCCGGACTAATCCGAACGAACCCCGAGTTCGCCCGGATTAGCCCATGCTTTTGTAAAACAGCTCTAAAAGACCTCTCCGACCTAAGTTTGCTCAGTAGCACATGGTTGGAGGGATGAACACTCGATTTTCCTCAGCAAACGACGCGAAAACGCAAGATTTTGGACCCGAAAACATCAAGTTCGCTCAAGAATCAGCAACTCCCTTGTCAAGTTCGACCGAACTTGTGCCCAAATGGGCCAAGTTCGACCGAACTTAGGTCCATTCCACCCAACTTTCTTACAAGTTCGCTCGAACTTGTCTAGTTTCTTAGGAAGCTAAACAAGTTCGCCCGAACTTGCATGTTCAGTAAGACTTTCTTAGAAGTTCGCCCGAACTTGACAAGTTTCTCAAAGAAACTCATCAAGTTCGACCGAACTTGACTCTAAACCCACCAAATTCATACAAGTTCGCTCGAGATTGCGTGTTTACACACAAGTACGCCCGAACTTGGCTACTGCCCAACCAAAACTTAACCGTTTCAGCTTTTCGGAGACTGATGCACTTCCGTTCGCATATGCAGGCTGATCCGGCGCTCTTCTCGACTCTCCTCAGATCCCGAACTCTTACCTAAACGCACCCACAGTGAGTATACTTGACCCATGTTCGCTTTAACGCACTTTTGGGTGTTACATACGTTCCTATATTAAAATCACATCACAAATCAAACTGTTTATCACACGCTAATAATCTGATTGTGTATACTCAATACGTGATACTAGAAACATGTGACTAGGACTTATTTTCGTTAACTTGCTTCCTTAGCTAGTATGATACTATAGTGTGGCTTACACCCGACGGGGTCTAGTTAGGATGGACGCGCAAGCCTTCTCACGGTAGTTAGCATGAGAAATAAACCTATGTTATGTTAAGTGTTTTGGTGTATCATGATATGTAATTAGATTATCTCGCGAACGGTTTCTCTATCATGCTAGTATTACAAAAACTCGTATGCTCACCTTTACTTAATTGTGTTGACTTGTATTTTAACGTATGTAACAGGTTGAGGATTTAGCGTGGATGCTTGGATGTTGCTAGTTTAGTTATTTTGTTTAGTTAGTTTGTTGACGTATTTCAGATTTTGAACTTATGTATGAAATCTAGGGGAAATCGAACCCGGTTGAATTTTATGAGAAATCTCCGTTTTGTAATAATTGTTTAAATGTTACTTTTATAGTATGGGATATTAAGCAGGTTGATGTATAAGAATTTATATATCTTTTAGACGTCAAATATCACCCCATTAATGCGGAAATTCGTTGTGTTTTCATTGATTTAGATACTCATTTGAGTTATTTGTGAAAATGCAGGTCCGGGCTTCGGTCCGGTAAAGAAACAAAGGCTTTTGGAGCAAATTGGAGCTAAAATGGAATATTTCTGCCAAACTGCCAGATATGGCACGACCGTGCCAAGCATCCAGAAGTCGGCACTATCATCAGACTGCACAATCCGATTCAAATCAACACTTGGCAAGATCGTGCCAACCCCAAGCACGACCGTGCGCGTGCAATCACAGGCCCTGATCAACTAGTTTCCGAGTTCAACTTAGTCATTTCCGAGTACGATATCGATAAGCACGACCGTGCCAAATGGTGGCACGGTCGTGCCACCTCGGGGAAATTTTAACGGGATCTTTCCGGATTTGGCATCAAACTTGGTCAACAACTCAGAAATACACCTGACACTTACCAAGCACGACCGTGCCAAATGGTGGCACGGTCGTGCCAAATGCCCAGTAGCTTAAATACGTGAATTCAGCTCATTTGAAGGGGAGTTGGAGCATTTGGGTGGATTTCTCTCTCAAGAAGCTGATCTTGGAAGCTTGGAGATTGAAGAAGGAGCCTTTAGGAGGTTGTATCACTTGATAATCCAACTCATTTAGCTAATTACCTTGTCTTAAACACTAGTATTTCACTTGTTATTCATGCACAATCCATATTACTTTATGTTTGTCTTAGTTATCATGAGCCTTGTAGGCTAAACATTTGGTGTTGTCTAAACTAGTTGAAGCTTATGAATATGTGATAATCATGAAAGTTGATGTGGTGATTGTTTTTGTTAATCTTCATAGTAGTGCTTGAATCTTGTTCTTGGAGTTCTTATACATGCTTAAAGTCCTTGTTCTTGAATGTTTGGTCATAAGTATTTACATGTTGTGTTGGAAAGCCCATGTAAAGATTATGATTATTGAATCTTAGTAACTTGTTAGCATGATTCATAACAAGAAACTAGGAATGGTAATTGTTAACATGACTTGAATGATGATTTGAACATGTGTAGGAATTCTTGCATTTAGATTTGGAAAAATCATAATAATGTTTACTTGGATTCTATAGTTGTGTTTGTGTTAGATTGATGATTTTTGGCCAAGATTGTTATCTAGCATGACCATGCTTGTGGTTTTTTGTCAAGAACATGATGATAGTGCTATTTACTTGAAAGCAAGTTAGATGGATTGTTATGTTGTTCATGGTAATTTTCCCAAACTTGTAGAGTTAGGAGTTTTGACAAACAAATAACTCTTGTTTAAAGGTTAACATTAACTAAGCAAGTGAGATTCAAATAATAATTTTTAGGTGATTAGAGTGATTATTTCATTTTAGTTTTCCTAAGGTTTATTAAACTAGGAAACCTTGATTGGAGACTTAGTTAACTTAGAGCTTGCATCACCATTGATCCTCCACTTAGTTGTCACATGTTTGTTTGTGGATACTTAGTTTAGGCAACCATTTCTTAGATATTGTCATTCTCTAGTTTAGTAGTAGTTTATTATTTTTCATGATAAATTAGGAACAAAACCAACTCATCAATTGGAAAGGTTTAAAAGTAACGAAAATTTAGTACTGAGACACCGAGTCCACGGATTGATATCCGGTTCTTACCAGCGAACTATACTACCACCTGACGGGTACACTTGCCCTATGTGTGTGTAGTTGGTTTTAAGTAAAAACTATTTTAAAACCTAATCTGTGTGAATGAAAATTATAATAATAAAAATATACTTAATTCACGCACATCACAAGTTGTGATATGTTAAATGATTGTTATGGAACATCTCGTGAAATCAATCTGGTCGCCTAGTGCCACTAACCCCGATGTTTCCGCCATCGGTTGGGGTGTGACCATTTTCATAAATAACTTAGGACAATTCGAAATGATCTTGTATACAGTTTTACAGATCTGTCAATACATATGGGATCCGGTGCAGAAACCGAATAACATGATTAACCGACGCACCACTTTAACCCACGGAGGGGTATCCCCATAATGGGTAAGAAAACATTTTATTTAGCATAAGCATCTGTCAGGTGTATACCTACACCTCGTGCACAAGTCGTGGCTATTAGCAATTTAACGAGCCGTGGATATCCAGGACACGGTCGAATTAATCCCCAATGTTTAAGTTATCAGACAATACAGATTAAAACAGGTTATGAGGATTTTCTAGTCATAATCCGACATATGATCCCATACCCGACCAAGCGGTAATAATATACCGTATCCCAAGCTCGTATAGGTAAAATAGGTTAAGAGTATTTACCTGGCTAAAACGTGGCTTAATATGCAAAAATTATAAATAGCTCAGCCGTAATCAATTAACTAAGGTCAGTTGCAATTTACCGGAAGGCCTTAGTCTGGAATGAATGGTATAATAACCAATTAGAATGTCAACGGGTCCCTTTCAAGTCATAGACTTGGACCGGTTAACTTAAATTAATGAAAACGTTACGATACGCTAGATTAAGCGATGACCGGAATGGAATGTAGCTTAAACCCAACAAGTACTATGAATTGTATAATATGGGTAAACAATATACATTTTGGAATTTGAAATAAAAATGATAAGGTTAAATCCGTTTTGGTAAACTTACGTAAACTCGCCACATAAGCTTGACCGTACACATATAAGCGATACCGGGTAGCCGGATGAGTCATGAACAAGTTCTATATGCCAATATACTTTAAACAAGTTGTAATATCAGTAGGATATCAAATTATATGTCCGCTAAGGTTTTAAAATCAAACTATGCCTCATAAGGGCGTTTTAGTCACTAAGTGACTTGTTAAAGGAACTTGCGTATAACTGATGTTATAAACATGATCATTCTGTGAAAATACTTATTTTTTTATCATCAGTAGGTAATGAGTTTTGATTGATAGTTATGGTTAGAAACCATACTATGCGCCAAAAGGGCGTTTTGGTATTTAATAATAACATATGCGATCTTTAGTCAAAACTCATATCATAAACTGATTTGATATCCCAAAATATTTAGATTATGATATTATATCAGTAAGCAATGAGTTTGATATGATATTTTATATTTAAAATCCTTCTAGGTGCCGAAAGGGCACTTTGGTCATTTTAAACCACAATTTACGGTCTTATATGAAAACTCAGTTTATGATCAGTTTAGTAACGTCATAATATGTTAATTACATTAACATATCAGTGCATAAGT
The DNA here is from genome assembly GCA_947069175.1 of Scalesia atractyloides. NCBI lineage: Eukaryota > Viridiplantae > Streptophyta > Magnoliopsida > Asterales > Asteraceae > Scalesia > Scalesia atractyloides. Next base: position 95,779,308 of record CAMTDV010000005.1, on the reverse strand, counting down.
CATTTGCAAGTTTGTTATTGACTAAAAACTTATTTCTTGTAAAAAGGGCATTTTGGTCAAAACTAGGCATATTATAAGAACTTGTGTAAAAAAAACTCTATGATTATGATCTTGTAGTATAACCTCAGAGGGTGATCCTACATTATAATATGACCATAATGTAACTTAGAATCAGTAGCTAAAGTTGCTAATTCGGGTCAGAATCAAAGTCAAAGCAGAAGTCCAATTTTGCGACTTTCGGTTGCCAACCGACACTAAAACTGGATATGACGGGCTGAACATGTTCATACATGTTCTAATATTATTTATCAGCTTATTTAAGTGTCAAAACATGTGTTTAAACATTTATAAGTTTGTTTTATAAGTTTTCCGAAAAATGATGTTTTGACTTTCGATTAAGCATAACTTTGACCCGTCATTTGACCAACTTAAGGTGATTTTCAGGAGGTTCCCTTTTAAGGGATTAAAACTTACCTTATTACGATCACGTAGCCATGTTCGATTCGAACAATGGCTGGACCACAATGGTCTTAACCGAAATCAAAGCAAAAGTCAATTTGCTCGACTTTCGGCTAATAACTTTGCCTAGAAAATAAAAGAGCGGGAAAAGAACACTTACAAGTGATCCTTGGAATATTTAGAACTCAGAGGATGCTCCTTTAGGATTAGGAACTTCCAGATTAGAGAGTAGAGATGATCAAAAAGAAAAGAGCAAGTATTCAAGCTCAAGGAGGTTGTTATTTATATTTGAGGAGCATGATCTAGGATCATGACAGATGTTGGAGCTCATTTAAGATCATTCCAGGTGTTTTTGAGGTGCCAAGAAGCTGAGCAAGAGTGGCATTTTGCGAGATATGTGGCATAAGGGCAGAAAGCCTTGGCCTCTAAACAAAATTGCCACTTGTAGTCCATTACGGACCGTAAGGGTCTCAGGCTTACGGTCCGTAAGTCTCTTTACCGCCCCTGGTTTTGAATCTCTTATGGCTCGTAAGACATCATGTCTTACGGTCCGTAACCGACTCCCAGCTACCAAAAACTTATAATTCTTACAGTGCGTAAGCTCTTAAGCTTGCGATCCGTAAAGGGTCACTCAGAGGCCATAAAATGGCATATTGGCACCTTTGATCCTTCTATAATTATAATTACACTAAATGACAAAAATCATCCCTCTCGGTCAACATTAGGCACACATGAGAGTATGGACACGCGTCGGTATATTACTGGATACAAATTTACAAGGTGTTACACGCCAACCTAGTGGGTGGACACGAACCTGACTTGTTTAACTAAACGGGTTTGCGGATTCAATCTAAAACTGACCATCGTCCCGTACTAAACTCGAACCCGTAAATTCCATGTCAGATTCATGTTGTTTCAGAGATTCTCACTCCTAATTACAACTCTATAAGTTCATATATATTTTCAAAGTAAAAAATAGAAAAAAAAATAAAAGAATCATACTTTTCATAATTTTTATTACATAATCAAATAAAAAGATTATGATGTGGTTCTAACAATTGATCGTTAGCCAAAATAAAAGATGAGGTAACTAGAACATATAGAGAGAATTTTAAGACTAATTTATTCATTTTATTCATAACACAATAATACAAACACCATATATAACTCAAAAGGAGCATGTATTGAAATGACTACTAACCCATACTAGCAGGGCCGACCATAAGAATTCGTGTACCATGTTCAAGCTCGAAAAAACGTGCCCTTAGGCATTAACGAAATTGGGTATTGAGCTCACTAAAGGCCTAAACCTAATGCTAAAGGGGTTAATAACTAATCTAAACCATTGGAATAGTTTTGTAAGTGGACCTATGTTGGTGTTTGTATGAGTGTACCCTATTAAAAAATATTTTAGATATACATATCAAGTTTTTTTGCATAAAAAAAGATGCCCCTCAAGATATTGGTCCCTGACCGGTGGTTCTCCCTGCCCACCCCAGGGCTGGCCATGCATACGAGATTACTTATCTACAGGGTCGGCCTAAATATATTGGGAACCCAAAGCAAAGTATTAATTCAAGTCTCTTTCTCAAAAATAAAAGGGGTTTTTACTTTCTATTTCTATTTAGCATCACAAGACACATATAGCAACTAATCAATTTATAAGCTAGTTTTTTTTTCAAAACAAAGTTGGTTATCTATAACAAATCCAAAAGGGTTATATCCTAGTTGTATCAACTAGTATAGTAAATATGTTTATCCACGTAGTTGACAGTAGGAGTGTTCTTTGGGTTGTTTTTCAAGTTTTTGGTCGAGAAAAAATGACCTAATAACCTACTCATTTAAAGTTCGGTCTGGTCCGGTTCAGGTTAATTCAGATCGGGTTTTCTAATTTTTAGATTTAGATGTAAAAATAAAAGAAAGAAAGAATATTTTTTTTCTTCAAAATATCATCAAAATTCAAACATTACTTGACAATATGATACGATTATGTTCAAAAGTATGTTCCAAATACCAAAGATTTCAAACCAAAACACATCTATAGAAACAATAAATGTTCGGGTTTTTATTCAGGTTTCGTATTTCAGATTTTTCAGGTTAGTTGTTCGGGGTTTTGGTCGGGAAAAAGTAACCCGATAACCAACCTATATAAGGTTTTTGGGTTGGTCGGGTTCAGGTTTTTTGAGTATTCTCTAATTCAGGTTTGGGTGGCTTTCGATTCGGGTTGGGTTTCGGGTAAAAATGGACAACCCTAGTTGATAATTCTAGTCCTATGGTGAATATTGATATAAAGTTAGAAACAAATTTATAAGGTAAGTTACATCGTTAACTTTAGTTAACATACTAAAAACCAACTATAATAATATAATAAAAATAACCAAGTATCATCCTACATTATAAGAGAAAATAAGAAAAATACAAGAAAACGGGCGGAAAAAAATAAGAAAATACGTAAGGAAAGAAGGTGTGCTTAAACAAATTAAGTTCTAGGAATCGAACCCGATTCACTAGGCTATTAAATGAAAGGCTTACCATTGATCCATACCGACATTTGTTTCATTGTAACAAAAATATATTTACTATATTACATGTAACATCCGGCCCTTCACACCATCAATATTATCCGCTTTGCCTTCGATGGGTTGCTCATCCAGGAACTCACAGATTTGTTTTGATTGCCAGTGGGGACTTCTGAGGAGGTCACCCTGATAGCACTATCCTAGCGAGCATGTCACCTCTAGTACTACTCTCACCTGAGCACGCTTAAGTGTGGAGGTTTTATGTGTTCCACAACCAACTAAGCTCAAAACACGTTAGTGATTTAAGAGACGATGAATGTCTTATAAACCAAGAATCTTTCTGGCACCGCCGATGTGAAATTTGCCTAGAGTGTCACAATGGTCCGTATTAATCTTATCAGTATCTATATTGATATCGTTACACTAAGTATAATCCTTTTCTTTTACAAAATAAGTCCCCAAAATTTGGTGTCCATAAGCCAGTACATACACTTGCATGGCAAGTTTGACACTAGCTATTAACCATGATATTGTTTTGATACTTGAATGGTCTAACTTAATAGTTTGCATATAAATTTTTATTTTTTTTAGAACATGTAATTATGTATATGTATCATAACTTGTTATCTGCCCTCATGATATTGCGGGAAGTCGATCAATATCGGTTCGGTTCGTTACACGGGGGAATTCGGTTGGTACCGATTCAGTTCGTTTACGGTATCGACACTCGGTTTAAAGTCATTATATGTCCAAAAGAATGTGTTTTACATTGAAATCCATAAAAATGAATCGCGATGCCAGTTCCAATAGTAACTGTACCAACATCAATGTCAGTATCGGTTCAGTTCGCCAGTGTACTATTTTGAATAAAACTATTTTTTCAACAAAGTTTATACAAGAATGGCGAGAAGAAAAAAACTAAACACAGTCTAGTATTTAGCTTTATAAAAAAATAATGAACGCAAGTTACCGATGTAAATCAAATTAAATAAAAAACCAAATTGGTTAAAAGCGTGTAAATTTTAAAGCAATACCAATACCGGATCCGATAATTCCGATACCGGTATCGACGTTGTTCGGTCAGTATTGGTTTTGTTTGTCCTGGTACTTTTATGACACCGACACTTGATCGAGCCTATAATACCAAAAAAAAACTTTATTTAGAGCACAACCACGTGTTAAATAATAATATAAAATCAAACAGTACGTATTTAGTTATTTATTTAAGCCAACAAACACAAGTCATCATAAATAAAGCAAATTGGTAAAAATTAAATGGATTAAAATCGTATTATTAAAAAAAACAATGATAACTAAATATTGTTAGAAAAAAATGTATTATTGAAAATTATTACTATATATAATTTGCTAAGCATATAAAAAAATTAATGTAGACTAATATCTTGAAAAAAAGAGATACAAGACCAATTTAAAGTGTCAAATTAATAAAAAAATCGATTAAATCATTAACCGTTTTTAGGTGGATTAAGGCATAGAAGGATTTGAGTTAGGCCTTGTGCGATGTTATCAGTTCGAATCCCGAGCTCACCCGGGTGTTCGTCTCTTGTGGTGACACAACATCTGTCAAGTGGCAACCGACAGTATGGTCCAAGGGAACGTCCAAACCAAACTTTGAAACAGCGTGAGTCTGGTTAAAACAGCATAGTCTGATGGAGTGGGACAACGAGATTCTCTAATTTAAGGAGTATGGTGGCCAAACACAAGAAAGTCGTTCAAAAATATTAAAAATAAATAAAAAAACCAAAAAAAGTAAAATGGTATCGTCTCATATCCGACCTAGTGGCGTCATAAATCATAATTGACATTGAATAATCATAGGATGCGTATATCAATCTGTCCCATATGAATATGATGTGTCATTCCACTAAATCAAAAGATTCCACAACAAACCAACCAGGGCAGGTAATATCCATACAAACTCAAACAAGTTTTATACTGAGGAAGGCCATTTGCTCATCTTCAAATTCTCTCAAATCACATCAAACTATTCATCTTCAACTCACTTCCCATGGAGAATTTCCAAGGTAAATTCAAAACTTTCATCATTAATCAATGATCTTACTGAACCCCTTCATGTTTTTTAACAACTTACGCTTCATGATCCGTTTGTTTTCACTTTGGCATTTCAACAAACAGATAGTGCGCAAGAACATTTACTAAACGTAGACGAAAACGGTGGGGTTAACGGATCAGAAAGCAAAATTCAAGTAAAGGGTTTGTCAAGATCGTTAGATAAAGGGGTTTTGATACTTCAAAATGTTAACTTGGATATCCCAAGAGGCCAAATTATGGGGATTATAGGGCCGAGTGGTAGTGGAAAGTCAACGCTGCTAAGAGCGCTGAATCGGCTGTGGGAACCGCCTTCGGCACTGTGTTTCTGGATGGAAAAGATATTACTGGTCTTGATGTTCTTGAGCTCCGGCGTAAAGTGGGTATGCTGTTTCAGCTTCCAGTTTTGTTTGAAGGTATATAATGAACTAGATTCATTGTTGCTTAGTGTGTTTAATTCAGGGGTGAAAACGAGCCGAGCTACTTGAGATCGGCTTGAAAAATTGCTCGAACGGGCCGAGCTTAAACGAGCTCGAGCCCGAGCCTAAAAAACAAGTTCGTTTAATAAATGAGCCCGAGCAGAGCCGGCTCGCGAGCCTAAACGAGCCTATGTTTATATATTTATTATTAATATATAAGATATATATTTAAATACTAATGGTAATATCAATAAATTTATGAAATAAATACTAAATTATATATAAAAGTAATAATTATAATTAATATAAATTAATTAGGATATGAGAGCCCGAGCCGAGCTCGAGCTTGAAAAATTACCTACGAGCCGAGCTCCAGCTTTCATAAGTGAAACGAGCTCGAGCCTGGTCGAGCTCGGGCTCGGCTCGGCTCGTTTGCACCCTATTTTGATCCAAGAGATTTTATATTTTTTTAACTATGAAAGCTCGTTAATGGTAAATTTACGGGACCCACAATACCCTGCTTGCCAACGAGTTCAGGTAAATCGCAACTTGTGTAGAGTAGATGGCCATCACAAGGTTATGGTAGGAAACCAGTGGAAGCAAGTTTTGAACCAGATACCTCTAAAGAGGGGATTTTCAGGTGTTTACGAGTACACCACCCCTTAATGGTTAATCCAAGTGATTATCCTCAATAAAGGTTATTCAAAAAGCTTGTGGCTCGCTAGAAAAAAGCTGGCTTGAAAAGAGTTTGTTTGTAAATGAGCGAGCCGAGCATGTATTGGCTCGTTTAAGTTCGAGCTCAAGCCTGAGCTCGAGCCCAACCTGGCTCGGCTTGTTTTCAATGCTAATCCCTATCATGAAAGATCTTGTTTATATGTGTACGTTGAATTGATTTAAGTGATTAACGATTATGGTTATGACTATGATTTTTGTATATTATTTATGATTAAAACATAGGTTGGTTGATTAACATTTTGATTTTTATGAACCATTTTTGAGCAGGTACAGTTACAGACAATATAAGATATGGGCCACAGTTGAAAGGAAAGAAACTAAAAGATGAAGAAGTGTACAGATTGCTGACTTTTGCTGACCTTGATTCGTCTTTCTTCAATAAACCGGGCAGCGAACTCTCGGTTGGTCAAGCTCAAAGGGTTGCACTTGCTAGAACATTAGCCAATGAACCAGAGGTAACCCGGTTCATTTCACATCAATTTTTGTTTGACGTCCCCTTTAATCAGCACTTATTATATGATTCTATTTCTTGAAATCCGTTTAAAAAGTCATATTGGAAGACTAAAATGAATGTGTTCGATACAGAACCATTACAAGCACACAGCTAGAGAAACCACATAAGCACTTGTATGTGGTGCATAGAAGATAATCACATGTAGTGAGACAGAGAAAGAGAGGCAATATCTTATGCATCACATTTAAAGCAAAAATATAAGTTTTCGTGTTGTTCTCGCCTTAAAATAGCCCCAAGAACCGCATAGTGTACTTGTACCTATTCTTTGGAATGTGATACACATGACGGTTATGTAACCGTTCTGTTTCTCTCTCACTACATGAGATTATCTTTTGGGCACTACATACAATATTACAATGCATATTACGCGGTTCTCAACATATTATTGGTTTCAAAACAAACACTCATGTTTTCATCTACAGGTTTTGTTGTTAGATGAGCCAACGAGTGCATTGGATCCGATATCAACACAGAACATAGAAGATGTGTTGGTGAAGTTAAAGAGTAGGGGGATGACCATTGTTATGGTCTCTCACAGCATTAAACAAATTCAAAGAATTGCAGATGTGGTTTGTCTTCTTGTTGGCGGTGAGATTGTTGAAGTTTTGAACTCCAATCGCTTATCAGAAGCTAACCACCCTATGGCAAGAAGATTTCTAGAACTCAGCTCTTAAAACTTTTCCATCTCCAAATCTCATATTTGGATCGTATTAAATATTCCAATAATCATATTTTATCAGAATATGCAGCATTGCAGCTTGTAATCTTGTATCATTAATAGTATTTATGAACGTGTTGAGTTGGTTTGCGTTTAGTCTCAAACGAGTCAAACCAAAAATGGGGGATTGGATCAAACGAGTCGAACAGATGGAAATCCGAAGTCTAACCTTCCAATTTTTTTATCCAAAGACTTAGATAATGATTTTCATAATAGTGTGTTTGTAATTATAATTAAATACATATATAACATTTACAAATGGGACAAGAAAATGTTGTGTTTTTTTTTACAGTGAGTAATTAAAAAGATAAATAAAAATTAAAAACACAAATAAGGGTGGGGTGGAGGTGAGGTAAAGACTCTTGTTTCTGATTTGGGAGTTACCTGAAGGTATAATAATAAAATTCATACCTGCAAATGACATGTTACAACTTGATATTTCCAAAACATATATTCCAATGAGAGGTGACAAATTGACCCGTTTTCGATACGAATGGGTCCAGTCTGTTTATCTTTTATCTCTAACAAATCAAGTATGTAGATTTTAAAAAGAAAAATAGTTTATAAGAAAACAGGTCAAAATTCGGCGTAAGTGAATTTTTAATGCGTTAAACCTCCTAAAGCATTTTATTTGAAATGTGGGGACTACTATTGAAATAATACATTTTCTGCAATCATACTTGATACCTTATTGTATTTATACAAATGTCAACGTGACGTGAGTCGTTTTTTACCCAAAATTCAACCACACAATGCACCATTTTACCACCTCTTGATAAAATTTTACGAATAGATATATGGCAGGGTTGCAAAATAACCTATGAATGTTCGGTTCGACATTTCTGGAGCTCCTCTTGTGCGCATGCGAGCCTACGTATATAGGAAGAAAGGACATTATATCTTGTATATAATTTCAATTTCAATAATTAAATGGGTTGCTATGGACTATAAGCATGTGCATACCTCCATTGTAAATAAGTTATTTCATTAAGTAACTCCTTTTCCCTGATACTGTTTGCATCCAGCTGTGAATGATAAATTACAGATTACCATAACTTCATTTTTGTATTATTTAATCGGACCAAATTAACCGGAACCTAATCTTACCACATGCAAGATTATACAAAGAATTTGCACGGGTACATACCATGGATTTATCTAGCCCGGAATGTTTGTTGATGTGCATCCTACGTTTATATTATTCACGCGAGTAAGAAAAACATTATTAAACAGAAAAATGATCTAAAATATACCGTATATGTTTATCCTCCAACCTGTAAAATCACTGGTGGAGTTTGCCTTCATTAGAGTCAAAATGCAATCCTGTAAGAGTGACATTTAAAAAACTTTACTTTTATCAAACCAATAACCGGAAGATAATTAGATACATCTATATATGATACATACTCTTTGAAGAGTATTTGTCTGCATAATAAACTGTAGGGCTGGAAAAGGAAGATGGGTCTGCGGCATAGGACTACCATCAACATGATATGGTTGATGAATGTGACTTTGGCTTAGTACCTATATAGAACATAACATTTAAGAAAAAGCTGAAATTGTACTTTTTCTAAAAATCTATATTGTTTAGATAAGAAAGAGCTATATGTGGAAAAATGGACAGGTCGGATGGTTGAATCAGGTTGACTTGAATTGATTGGCAAACACTGTTTTGCACTATTTATTTTATTAAATAACTAACGCGTTTAAAAATGATTACAATAAACATATAATAAAATCATAAATATAAAAAGAAATTAAAAAAGACATAAAATAGATAGAAGTTATTGACTCAAATGATCCATTCAACCCGTTCCATATTTAGCCAAATTTATAACATGACCCGTTTGAGTAAAAACATAACCAAAGCGACCCGTTCAAATGCCTATACCAGGTGAGATCTTCAATGGGTCCCCTTGCACATGATTACCAAAAAGGGTTACTGCATTAATGGATAACATCGTTTGATTTGACTTCTGTTACAGGTAACCATGTTACAGAATTCAGACCAAAATATGTTACTTTTGTATCTGATATTTTTAAGGTAACCATGTTACTTTTTTTAAGCTTTTTTAACATTTTTAACAAGGTTGATCCCTGCTGTTTTGTATTGATTCGTTCGTATCGGAAATTGCGACCCCTACCCAATAAAAAACATCGGTTTTCTTTAGAATGACTAGAAAGAAAGATGGTCAAAAATGTAGTGATGCTCGGAGATTCATGATGTTTTGGGGTGAATAAGTAAGCTATATACAAACCTGCAGACTGTGACTCTTTTGTAACAGAGGAGGTGTAGCTGCCTGCAGAAAACATAGTAATTTCCAAATTAATCTAGAAACAAAGAAACCTTTAAAAATAAAACAGCCGAACTACCTTGTCAAATCGAAATTCTCAGAGGTAACCTTAAAACGCCCTTTATGTTGGATGCCTCTTGCTGTTTCATTGCAGCTTGGGATTCTAGAGAATTGACCTTGCAATTTCTGACTAAATGTAATTGTAAAAAAAAATTAAATATAAAACACCGATATTATCAAATTAAATTATAAACCTTAAAATGCTCAAATTGTTTTATAAAGCTCTTGCTGATTCAATGCAGCTTGGATTCTGAAAAATTTACCAAACCGATTTTGACTTAAATGTAAGAAAATTAACAAAGTATATAGCCTAGTTAACTTACAACTCAAGTGGTTTACATTTTAACTATATAAGTATATAAATAAAAATAACAAATAGTTAATAAATAATATATGAGTCAATCCAACCAAGCTGAGATTGAAAATTCTTCTCAGGGCCGAGCTAGAGCTTTGGATGTAAGCTCAGAATGTGTCAACTGAGCCAAAGCTATGTAAGCTAAGCGCTCAACTCAGCTTGTTACACTCTTACTGTGAACAAAGAGGAAAATAATGGTTGGTATGGTAGGAGGATGTTAGACACAAAGTACACTTAGATCATTAATTGAGTTCATACCTATCAAATAAGCTGCTCTGTGGTGGGAATGAGCACGAGGAGAAGAAGCCTGTGAAGATAAATGTATGTTGGCAGAACTAGCAATGCTTAGCTCATCTCAGAGTTCTCACAGTTGGCTCTAACATGTGAGAGCACAAAAGAATAAATCATCGAGACATATAGTAAAGGCATACAAGCTAACTAATGTACTTAAATCAACACAAATATAGATACACATTAGGTGCAAAAGGAGGTTGAGTAACATGCCATACAGTTCGATTCAATCGATCTTTAGTAGGGCCGGCAGTTGATTGCGTGAACGTTTTGTCGTTATTAAATAGTTGCTACATTAAATTGATTACAAAACTATGTATAACAATTATAGTTTTGTTTTTTAAAATATCCAGAGTTTTCTTCTCATTGAGTTGCGTAGGGCTGCAAACGAACACGAACAAGACCTTGTCCGTGTTCGTTTGTTAAGAAATATGTGTGTTCACGAACTGTTCATGAACACTTACCGAACGAGATTTTATGTTCGTGTTCGTTTGTTAAGGAAATGAACGTGTTCGTGTTCGTTTGTTAATTTTAGGCAACGAACAAAAATGAACGTTGATGAAATCAAATGAACCCAAATGGAAACAAACGAACGCAAACAAGCGTTCATGAACAGAATATATAACACACACACTGACACTTATTAAATGTTTTATTTGTCGGAATTTAGAAGTGTTTAAATAATATATAAAAACTAAAAACACTAATGAACCATTAAACACAATCGAACATAAACGAACACGTTACCAAACGTGCACGAACATAAATGAACAAACGCGGCCTGAGTTCATATTCGTTCCTTTAACTAAACGAACGGAATTTCTTGTTGGTGTTCGTTTGTTTAATAAACGAACGAACACAAATGAACTTCCCGCTGAACGGTTCACGAATTGTTCGTTGAACATTTGGTTCGTTTGCAACCCTTTGCGCATAAAATCACAAGTCTAATTATTTCAATACATAATGAGTTATGAACTTCCCACCGAACCGTTCACGAACTGTTCGTCGAACCTTTGGTTCGTTTGCAGCCCTTTGCGCATAAAATCACAAGTCTAATTATTTTAATATATAATGAGTTAAGAGGATGTACGCCTTAGAAACACCTTTGACCCACTATATCTTATTTGATGTGCAAGGGTTAACCCATAACCCAAATCGGGCATTTCATGGGTAAACGGGTCAAAATGCCACCTCCAGTAGCAACATGATTTTGAAGGAAAATTGCGCAATTATGCAGAAGTTGTCATACATAGAGAACCCCATAGTAGAGTAGCCAGATGGAGCAGATCCTTCCTGCAAGGAATATAAACTTTAAATTGTTACTCTAAACCCAAACTTAAAATCAGATAAGAGTCATCAAAGGCTATTGGCATACAACTTCAGCAATTTCAGAAGCCTCACTCAAGGTTGACAATTGATATTGAAGTTTCCTTTCACTAGAAGTATTGTCCTCATCCTGAATCTTTTATTACATTAAAAATGGTGTCACTAATAAGCATTGTACGTAAGATGGCTATTTGAATATAGAAAAGGACCACTTTATCGTTAGATTTAAGGTATCATACCAAGGAAGCTTGTGCCTTCATATCATCAAGGTCAAAGTTCCACCCGCTAATCCCTCTTTTATATTCGTTCTAGAAGCAAGTTAAAAAAACATAATTACAAATGAGAATTTAACTAAAAAAGAAAAACGAATTAGCCTGGCTAGGCCTGTAAACGAACCGAACGTTCTTGAACTTGTTCTGCGGGAAGTTCGTTTATGTCGTTTATCTAATAAACAAACAAACATGAGCACAATTTTTTGTTCATTTAATTAAACAAACGAACATGAATACATATTTTGTTCGTTCATTTATGTTCATGAAAGTCCGTATATGTTTGTTTATTTACATTTCTTATATTTATTTGTTTCGCTTTAAATACATAAGTAGTTATATTTAATATAAATATTAAACATAAAAAGGAACTTTCTAACTACTCATATACAGATAACTAAATGGTAATTGGTTTTCTAGTAATAAAAATGGGTTTTTCAATGGAATTTATTGTGATTAATCACTAATTTATATAAAAATTTAATTTATGTCCGTTTATGTTTAGTCGATTATGTTCATTTGTGTTCCGTTTATGTTTCAGCTGTGTTGTTTATTATTTGTTAAATTTATGTTCATTTAAGTTTGTTTGTTTGTTTTATGTTCATTTACGTTCATTAACTGTTCGTGTAGGTTTTAAATGAATGAAAATAAAATGAACACGAACATGCACAATTTCTTAACAAACGAACATGAACAAAAACATGTGCTCGATTACATGTTCGTGTTTGTGTTCGATAAAGTTAAATGAACGTATGTTCGTGTTCATTCGGTTCATTTACAGGCCTAAGCGTGGCCTTAAGCTAAGCTTCATTTCATTTGCAAAAACTTACTTGTGAAATTTCCTCCTTCTGACCATCTGGGATTTTCTTTTGAGCAACAATATCTTCCTCCTTTCTCTATTATTGACAGAAAATCAACTTGTTATTACGGTAAACATGGCGAAAATAGCATAAACAGTTTAGAGAAATATTGTAGACCAACCTTAATTGCTTCAAGGCGATCACCAATTGGTTGGAGGCCTTCTAACAGCTTGCGTGCGATATAATCATTTGATCTAGCTTGTTTAAAGAAATAATGCTTCAATAACTTCTGTGCAGAAGGACGCTTTGAAGGATCTTTAACCAGGCAACTTACGATCATTTGCTTAAAAGACTTAAGACAGAAAACAAAACATAAGAAATGTCAGATTATGTTTTTACAAAAATGGTAAACGAAAACAAAACATGTTACCTTGGAGAACTTCTTGTCCCTCTCATAATCAAGACCCGGAGGTGCATTTTGCAAGGTCATTAGCAAAACCTACAGTGTAAAGGTATTTTACTTTGTGAAAAAATCAGGTGTAAGTATAGCTAGACACGAGTCCCAATCATTCTAATCAAGTAATTTTAAGTTTTGTTCCACTTTTACATGCACATGTCGCTGGAAAAATGGTTTTAACACGAAAACTTAATTTTCAAAAGAGACGAGAGAATCCAGGTGAAAATAAATAAAAGAACTTGCACGTTTACCCTTTTCATATTAAAAATTCATTTTTTAGAGAACGATTATTGATGCACTAGTGAGGGGTGCAAACGAACTGAGCTCGAGCTCGGGCTCAGTTAACTTATGAGAGCTTGAGATCAGCTCAGTTCAAGCCTTGTTTTCAAAGCTCGAGCTCGGCTCGTTGGCAGTTTCTCAAGCTCGAGCTCGGATCAGGCCGGGCTCGTTTATTATCTATTAATTAATATATTAACTAAAAATGATATAAATAATAGACTCGTTTAGGCTCGCAAGCTCGATAAGTGAAGCTCGGGCTGGGGCTCGTTTACTAAACAGGCTTATTTTTAAGTTCGGGCTCGGCTCGTAAACAAGTTTAAATAAGCTCAGCTCGTTTATAAACAACATTAAATAAGGGTAAATGTTATTAAATATTATTAAAAACTAATATTACACTAAGGCCCGATAAGGTTGTACGAGCCTAACGAGCTTGACATGCGAGGCTCGAGCTCGATAAATAAATGAGCTTTATTTTAGGCTCAAGCTCTCGAGCTAGATAAGGCTCGGCTCGTTTTGAGCTCGATAAGGCTCGGCTCGTTTCGAGCTTTTTCTCGAGCTGCTCGGCTCATTTGCACCCCTATGACAGCACTACCGACAAGGATGTATGTGGTTCTCAACTTATTATTGATTCTTAATTGAGTGTGTCCCTGTATATATGTATGTGTGTAAGGTTAAGGCACCTTCATTGGAGGGTATTTAGAGAAAGGAGCATGCCCGTGAGCAAGCTCGAGAGCTGTTATACCGAAAGACCATATATCTGCCCTGCAGAAATTTTCAAGCAGAAAAATCACCAGCTTACCTTTTTTGCAACAGAAGTTTCGTTTATAGTTTACTTCATTATATGGCATTCGTGGATTAGGAATAAAAACATCTACTGTCGAACAAAAATGAAAGTTACTCACCTGAAGTCGTATCCATGCAATTGCTCCATAACCTCAGGGGCCATCCTAGCCAAAAAGAAAACATAATGCCTCAGTTAGTTGCATATTATGATTATTTGATATACTTTATTATATGAGAATTAGTAACGGAGAGAAAATACTAAAATAGTACCAGCATGGTGTCCCGCAAAATGTATTCCTTGCACGTTGTCTGTCACCGGAATCAAATAAGCACGCAGAAACACCCAAATCACCCAGCTTGATTGCACCATGTTCACTGATGAGAATGTTTCCAGCCTATACAAATATCCAAATCTCACCATATGAACACAATGTTATCAAAAACCCAAGGCGCATGGGTTGAATATAGACGGAAAGTCACCATGTTGAACACAGTGTTGTCAAAAGCGAGGGCTTTCTTAAGCTAGGTGCATAGTATTAAATACCATTTATTTAGGGGTTTAAGACATATTTTAGGCTTGTTTAAGGCTAGTTTAGGTTGTTTTAGGTTGATTATAGCCGAAAAGTCAACTGAATTTGCGACTGAGGGCCAGAAAGGTGGGCTTTCAAGTTGTAACGCACAAGCTGCACAGGGCTGCGCTTCTGCATTTAGGCACGTGCCTTGTGCGCTTTTGGAAACTATGATTGAACATAGTATTCTTACTAAAAGTGATTAGCACAGAACATTTTTGTAAAGATAGTTTAATCTTAAAAATACTTTGTAAGAGTAGGGAAAAAGGTTTTTCTTTGTAAAGCAGTGGGGTTATCTCACAATAAAAAAAAAAAAAAGAATAAAAACATTTTACTATTTTCTTTTTCCGTTTCTAAATTTTATATAATATAATAAAAAAATTCTAATAACTTGAAAGAAATATATGTAAATATGTAATAAAAATCTAAATTTACAGTTTTGCTAAGTTTTCTTTTGTCTACATTTCAATATATACTAGATGGAAAACTGAGAAGTATCCAAAATAATATACTTTTTTATATTGCGAGACTAAAAATAATAACAACACATGAATCAGAAGGAAACTCACTTTAACATCACGATGGATGTGGCCATGACGGTGAAGATACTCCAATGCCTTTAAAACCTCGCGTAATATAGTTGCAATAACAACTTCTTCAAAACCCTCAGGATGGAAAGCCTTCAACATATGTAGGCAAGAACCACCAGCCATAAAAGGCATAACAACCCATAGATTATGGTCATTTACGAAAGAACAATGCGATTTAAGAACATTTGGATGGTCAACCAAGATCATTGTCTGAGACTCACGCGATACATTGTTCTGGTAACACATAAACAAATAAGCAACAAATATCAACAATTAAACAAAAAACGATTTGCCATTAGTTTCACGTTCAAACGAAAAATGAGCTCAATTCAAATAATTTTGGTTCTCTTCCTTTAATGACAATTCCCAATAAATGATCCAGAATAGAATGAGATTTAAAATGGGATTCAATCATGAAACAGTAACCACTTACAATATTGTTTCAATAAACTCAGTCTGAAGTTTCAATATCGATTAATTGTTGTGATACTTTTTATAATTTGTTAAACTGAGTTACCCATAGTTGTCAATAGCGGCTATAGCGACCACTATAGCGCGTTATGTAGCGAGGCGACCAAGTGTCGCTATTTGGGTCATAGCGACCAATAGCGTGAATAACGACAGTTAGTTTTTTTTTTTTTTATGTAAATAGCAATTAGATATAGCTATAAAATAGCTGGTTTATAGGTTTTTGTTAAATGTACATGTAAAATAGCATATATATACCAAGGTATTTTGATATAATATACATAAAAAAACTTTCAAAATTCTTTTTCTAGACTGTCGCTACTTATAAATAGCGGTCGCTATTTGTCGTTATTCGCTATGTAGCATACTAGCATATAGGTCCCTTGTCGCTATTTTTCGCTATTAACAACTATGGAGTTACCTAAATGGAGTTACTATTTAGTAACTTTTTTCTTAACAATTACTCCTAGTTAGGTCAAACTTGAAAAAAGCAATCAGTAAATGGTAACTAAGTTCCGTGTGTTCCATTTTGGTCATTTACTGTTAACATTTGTTAAAAAAAACAACATAACAGTAATGAAACTTGAGTGATTTGTGCATTTTAAAAAAAGTTTAGGTACTTTAATTGGAACAAAAACTTGATTACTTTCAGGTGACATTTTCCCTTTCTAATAGAAAATACATGAACATACAATCATCAATATTTATAATCAAATGAAATCCTATCTAGCAACACAAAACTATTGGATATGTATAGTTAGACCAAGATAACAACGATGCAGAAACAGAAATATGAATTTACCAGATCACAGTTTCCTCGTTCAAAATCCAAAACTTTAATAGCAACAGTTTCATCATTATCAAGACACTTTGCTCGGTAAACCGAGGCGCTAACACCTTGCCCTATCTCCTCATACAGCTCATAGTGCTCAGCTCCAATCGGATATTTCTTCATTTCAAACAATCACTAAACAAACCGTGTAAACATCAAAATCGCTAAAAACATAATCCATTAAACACTGTATACAATCAATTAAGCAACAATAAATGATTCAGATGAGCATAATCTTCAAAACTTACATAAATATAAGACATTGAATATCAATTGTACATCAATAAATCGCTAAACAAACCGTAAAAGCATCGATAACGCTAAAAACCTGATCAATTAAACACCGCATATAACGATTAACGATTCACATGAGCATAATCTTCGAAACTTACATACATATAACACGTTTGATATCAATTGTATGTCAATCAATCGCTAAACAAACCGTATCAAACGTCAAAAACGCTAACAACCTAATCAATTAAACAATAAAACGATTCAGATGAGCATAATAATTTCAAACTTACGTAATTGTAAGGTGTTTGAAATCAATTGAATGTACAAGCCCTAGAAACACAAAGAATCAACTTCCGATACATCGATTATGCATATTAGTCGATGCGATTGACAGCAATCAGATTAGAAATAATCGAAATCGCAGAATATGAAAACTTACAAATGCATTGATGATTTAGAGAGAGATAGAACGTACATGATGGACGCTCGAACGGAGAAATGTTTGTATGCTAAAATCCCGCCACTTGTATAATATGATTTAGAAATGATCGAATTGGATTAGTCTTGAATAATAGCTAGAAAATTGGTTACCGTTACTTGATTTTAGAAAGAGTAAATTGTCATTTTCGTCCCTGAGGTTTGGGCACATTTGCCATTTTCATCCAAAATAACACTTTGGTATCATTTTGCCCCCATGTTTGTAACTTTTTGCCATTTTCGTCCAGATGCCTAACCTAGTTACTTTATAACGTTAGATGGGTTATTTTTGAAAGAGTAAACTGCCATTTTCGTCCCTGAGATTTGAGCACATTTTCCATTTTCATCCAAAATGACACTTGTAACTCTGGCACCGTCCCCGGCACAACCTGCAACTCCGGCACCGTCTCCGGCACAACCTGCTACTCCGGCCCACAACTTGCAACTCCGGCACAAACCTGCAAGTCCGGCACCGTCTCCGGCGCCACCTGCAACTCGGCAGTTGCAGGTGGTTCCGGAGTTGCAGGTTGTGCCGGAGACGTTGCCGAACTTGCAGGTTGTGCCATAGACGGTGCCGGACTTGCAGGTTTGTGCTGGAGTTGCAGGTTGTGCCGGAGTTGTAGGTGGTGCCGGAGTAGCAGGTTGTGCCGGAGACGGTGCCGGAGTTGCAGGTTGTGCTGGAGACGGTGCCAGAGTTGCAAGTTTGTGCCGGAGACGGTGCCGGAGTTACAAGTGTCATTTTGGATGAAAATGACAAATGTGCCCAAACCTCAGGGACGAAAATAGCAATTTACTCTTTCAAAAATAACTCATCTAACGTTATAAAGTAACTAGGTTAGGCATTTGGACGAAAAGGGCAAAAAGTTACCAACGTGGGAGGCAAAATGGTACCAAAGTGTCATTTTGGATGAAAATGGTAAATGTGCCCAAACCTCATGGACGAAAATGGCAATTTACTATTTTAGAAATTATATTATTATACTATTTAATTAAATGGATACTGGATTTAAATAACCCTAACTTTCACTCATTGTCGGATAACACTCCCAACTTCCAATTTGTACACCAGCACTCCCAACTTTCAACTTGTTGGCCGACAACACTCTGTAACTAATTGAACCCTAACCCAATTAGTTTTTGCTGATGCGGTCTTTTTTGCTGATGTAGCATTTCTGATTATGTGGCAGTTGATGTGTCATTTTTGATGACGTGGTAGCTGATATGGCAGCTGACATGACATTTTTTGATGGCGTGGCAGCCAACATACTAATTGAACCCTAACTCAGTTAGATTATGTCAGCTGCACGTCATCAAAAATGTACATCGCTGCCACGTCATCAGAAATGCCACATCCGCTGCCACGTCATCATCAGAAATGCACATCAGCTGCCACTCAGCAAAAAGACCACATCAACAAAAACTAACTGGGTTAGGGTTCAGTTAGTTAGGGAGTGTTATCAGCCAATCAGTTGAAAGTTAGAGTGTTATCAACCAATTGGTGAAAGTTGAGGTTATTTAAATTCAATACCCTCAATTAATTTGGTGTTTAGAAATTATATTATTACTATTTAATTAATTTGGTGTTATAGAATGTGTTTGTGTTGTGTGATCGATGTGATTGTATGACAGGCAGGAGGCGTAATTTTTGGTGTGTTTAAAAATCTAACTTTTATGGGTTAGGTTTCGATACAAATGGGTCTTTAACATACAAATGAACTTTAAATGCAAAATGAATGAGGGTATATATATATTTTTTTTTAAATTATCATCTTGCTAAACACGTATTTTAGTCCCAGAATCTAATAAAATTGTTTATTACACTGGTGGAATAATTATAGTTACCCTAGAATTGTTGCACATAATTACCCTATTAGAGTAAATACACGACCTTTTTACATTTTTCAACTAAACATCACTAAAGTAGATGAGAAAAAATCATTTTTTTCTCTATTGTATGTTAAGACACATTTATATGTTAAGATTCATTTGTATTTGATCTTTACACAACTTTTTTATAGATTGGATTTTCATGAGTTAAAGATGAAATTAAATCACCGAGTAAATGTACAAGTGTTGATGCAAGGTGTACGAGTGGTTGTTTGTTGGGATAAAGAAAATTATTAACCTTTCATATTTTTCTTTAAATTTAAGGTGAGAATTATGTCACTCGTCTAATAAACGATGATGAAAGTAATTGTTGTCTAGTTCCTTGATGCCTAATAAACTTAACAAGCTGTAGCGTTCTTGTTTATACGGTGATTTACTGGATTTAGAAGGACACACGCTTGCGGCTTGGCTTGTCTTTAGATCGGATAGTTGTTTATGTTACAGTAGTGACTAACGAAATCAAGCTTTCTTCGTTTAGTTGGATTAAATATAGGGCAAAAAAGTATTGTTTGATTTTCCTTAGATTTGGTTTAGCTAGCTCTTAGCTTTCTAATGTTGTACTTTGTAATCTTGTTTCTTTGCTAATATCTTGCTAGTTTTTGCAATGAAATTGTTGTCGTTAAAAAAGAATTATGTAGAAATTTAAAAATGTTGAATATTTCAATTTGCATGTCCTTCAATAAACTTGTAATCTGATTTTGATTCTAGTTTTATAGATGTAAGTTTTATTCAATAAACTTGTAATCTGATTTTGATTCTAGCTTTATAGATGTAAAGGAGGTATACCCAACTCTCTTCATATTGGAATAGGAAATGCTACTACAAGAATTAGAACTAAGCGACGACCAGCTGTTGACCTATAAGACTTTTACACCTACGTCGCCATAAGTCTTTTACACCTATCCGACGGCATGTCATCGCTATAAGGTTTGTCGTCATAGGTTCGTGGGTCCATGTTCTCATAATCATCGTTTTAAGTGTTGTCGCATAGATGACCCTATAGTGACGATATAGCGTCATTACAGCTCAGCCGTAAATAAAAATTACAAAACAAATAAAAACATTAATTAAGTTGGTTTTTGAGCTATAGCGACAACGTTTCGTATTATGTGAGATCTATGACAACAAGATTTTCAGAAAACTTATAGGAAGATGCAATGGAGAAATCAAAAGTCTTCAACGAACCATGTCGTTGGAGGAATATTGTAATGCATTTCATGCTTTGATGACTAAAGTGGTTCTATCAAGAGAATGAAGCAAGCTTATTTGTTGGTGGTCTTAAACAGAAAATCAGTGTTTGGTAAAGGTGTTTAAGCCAAGAACCATAAGGAAGAATATGCTATGGCTAAACAACAAGATAAGGTGCATTCTACCCTATTTGGAAGTAAAGATTTCAAGAAAATGCATTGGCATAATGGATCTAGTTCAAGTTCTAATTCCATGGTTAGATCTAATTTTGGTGCTTCAAACCACCCTTTATTGCTTACTCCTAATAGTCATAAAGAAGTTGGTGACCATGGGTATAGTATCTGATATTAGAGACACAGTTTTCTTGAGTAATTTATGAGGAAAGAGTTTACAAGGGCTGTAAGGAGTGACCTTAGCCTTATGCCCCTGCCAACCATCCCTAAAGGGACGTTGTGGTCGGACTCTATTATGGATTTCTGACCACATTCTCCATAGGACCCTCCTATTTCTTCCTTCTTCGAGCTCACGTTATGGAAGAAGGAGGAGCCGAGAAGAAGTTATCAACAACAACTGGTTTTATTACGGGACAACTCATAATGTTCATATCGATCTATTATGCGCCTCTGCATCTAACACGGGTAGACCTCATACAATAAATGTCCTAGCTCTATCGTATCTTTTGTTTCATTTCTTCTGCAATAGTCACAAAAACTTCTTTGAAGGTCAAACTGAGGTGGTCAACAGATGTTTAGAGACTTATCTCAGATGTATGACCATGGAAAGACCAACTTCATGGGAGAAGTGGCTTTCTCTTGCAGAATTTTGGTAAAATACCAAT
Organism: Scalesia atractyloides; assembly: GCA_947069175.1. Taxonomy (NCBI): domain Eukaryota; kingdom Viridiplantae; phylum Streptophyta; class Magnoliopsida; order Asterales; family Asteraceae; genus Scalesia; species Scalesia atractyloides. The sequence continues at coordinate 95,757,874 of CAMTDV010000005.1, read as the reverse complement.
TTCCCTATTGGCATCAACGCTACACCTTTTCAAGCCTTGTATGGGTATGCACCACCCCTTCATGTCCCTTCTGTTCACAAAGACTCAATGGTAGCTATAGTAGATGATTTCATGATTTCCAGGTAAGAAACAATCAAGTTAATCCCAGATTTCAGAAACGCTTTATTTCTTCAGTAAAATGCCAAAGTAACAAATTACAAACAAGTGGCAGGTAAACGGGCAACAAGCTGCGCCGCAACCCCCTTTTGAATTGCAAAACCAACCCTACTAAAGACGAAACGCTCCTACTAATCCCAGATTCTTTGTTCAAAGCTCAAAATAAAATGAGGCAGTTAGCTAACAACTGTGAAAATGAAAAAGTGTTTGAAGTAGGGAATTGGGTACTTTTAAATATACAACTTTATGCTCAAAGTTCTATGAGGTGTCATTCCTATACCAAATTGGGATCTCAACTATTATGGGCCTTACTTAATAATTGGTGAAAAGATTGGAGTAGTGGCTTATAGGTTGGACCTATCTCCTCATGCTAATATACACCCAACTTTCCATGTGTCATTAAAACGGGCTTCCGGACCCCAAACACAGTGATTCCCATTCCCAAGGCTCCTAGATATGTGTAAAATGTTTGTTAGATAGTTCATGGTCAATTGTGTAAAATTGTAATAGTTGGAGGGTTGAAACTGTAAACCTGTAAAGTAGTTTAAATGTTTGTTAAAATCAGTTAAGCGGTATCATTACGATCTTAGCTTGGTTTTGGTCTCTCTCTTGATTCTCTCTCTAGAATTCAAGCTATCATTATACTTTTTATTAATTAAAATTTATAAATAAATAGTTAACTATAAAATTCCTTTCAATAGAATCACATCATATGAAATTGGAAGAGAACACACAAACAACATTCATCTTGTATTTATCTTACAAATTAAATCAATTGAATGCGACACAAAGAAAAACTTTTAATATTGTACATTTTTACAAACTAGAAGTTTAACTCCGATCATATTCAATCAATACACCTCTGTAGAGAATACCAATTACCGATATTAGTTTGGAACACCAGCCGCTAGCTTCGCTCTCAAGTCCTTACGGAGAATTTTCCCAGATGGGGATTTTGGGATCGCGTCAACAAAGAACACGCGATTGATTCTCTTGTAGAATACCACCTGCAAATCATAAACACATCATCGTTAAAACTATAGAAAGTGATGGAATCAGAACTTCTTTATCATAAGTTCTCATCTGACTACAACTAAGTGGCCAAAAGCATTTTATTTTATTTTAGATCTTACAAAAAAAAACAAAGCATTCCAGTGACGGGTAAGGGGACCCCCCCCCCCCCCCCAGGGGCGGACCTACCTTAGTGGAAGGGGTAGCCTCCGTTACCGCTCCGGCGGTAGTGTAAATTTTGGAAAAGTTTGACCTTTTTTTGATGTTTTTTCGATTTCGTTACCGCTTTTTTTATAAAACATTACTGCTACGAAGACTTTCTAGATCCGCCACTGACCCCCCCCCCCCTCTTCCGGCTTTGATTGTAAATCTAATTTTTATGTATTAACATAAGTTGTAATGACATATCTAATAGACATCAATTATCGTTGGTAAACAAACTAATGTCGAGAAAATTTACCTGTTTTGAGATGAATTGCTTAACGTCAGTTTCCGTGAGGTTGATCCATTCGATTTCATAACAAAAGCTACAGGAACCTCACCCGCATTCTCATCTACCATTCTAAAATACAAAAGAAAAAATGTCAAGTTTAAAAGATATAAACCTTAAAAGGCTAAATATTACAAAGTTACTATAATGATGCTCATAGTTAAATTGTAAATGATTCTATAATTAGTTATATTTATAATCGGAGATTTCAAAACGTGATCATAGTAGCGAATTAAATGGGATAACTAAATTTCATAAACAGGACATAAGTTTTGGTTTGGCGGGTTTGAAATGTTTAACCTCAACACAACCTATATTTGCGTTCGTGTAAAGTACACCGACCCTAACTTGCACACACTTATAAAATGTGTAATCCAAACACGACCAGATTAGCCTATTTATGTAAACGTGTTAAACATGTATTAATTAAACTGTAAAACGTGTTAACAAGATTTATAAGTTGTAAAAATGAATTAAACGGATCAAACTTACGGGACAACAGCAGCATCGGATATATCCGGATGCGTGAGTAACATCGCTTCAAGCTCAGCAGGAGCAACTTGAAACCCTTTATACTTAATCAACTCCTTCAACCGATCAACAATAAAAAGCTCATCATCATCATCAATGAGGCCAATATCTCCGGTATGCAGCCACCCGTCCACAATCGTCCTCTTAGTCGCTTCCGGATCATTAATATAACCTATCAACAAAACACTCCTTCAATCCCAAACACAACAATGACAACCAACAACACTAATCCACAACATCCAAACCACCACTAAGTACAAACCTTTCATGATCTGATCACCACGAATGCAGATCTCACCACGCTGATTCCTCGGAAGCGAAGCACCAGTATCCGGATCAACAATCTTCATCTCCGCATTACGAACAACCGTCCCACACGCTCCAGATTTGATCTCGAACGGCTCTTTAGCAAACGCTAAACACATTGCTAGCAGTGGTCCTGCTTCCGTCATCCCGTACCCCTAAAATCAGTCACACACACATAATCATATCACTATTAGATAAATTAAATAGCATCTAGTTATTCTATAAATGCTTATTAGTATAAGGTAGCTTGTGTAATTATGTAACCCTAACTATATATCACTAGTGATATGCAAAGCTCATATCCTAAGGAAAGATTCCATGATAATATTCTAACCATAGTTGTTAAAAGCCATCGCCTCTTGCGCCTGGCCCATTTTTCAGGCCAGGCGGAGGCAGTTGCGCTTTAAGTCTCCAGGTGATGGTTCAGGCGCACATTCCAGCGAGATTCCTATATTCCGGAGAGTTTCCAGCCAAGATCTCTAAATTCCAACAAGATTCTAGCCAGATTTCTACTTTTGTCATAAGGAAAACTCCTTTTCTACACTAATACACTAATATTTTAAAAACTTTTGGTTCTTAATAGATACACTAATATTATTTTAAAAACTTTTGGTTCTAAATAGATACACTAATATTTTAAAAACTTTTGGTTCTAAATAGATGACATAAGTTTTATATAATATATTTTGTTTCTTTTATTTGAAGAATAGTATTCTCCTTCTAATGCAACATAATATATATGCCTTATGTGCGCCTTTAGTAACTATGATTCTAACATGGTATCAGAGCAGTTCAACTACCTGTCCAAGCATAGCGTTAGGAAACTTCACCCTGACGGTATCTTCAAGCTCTTTCCCCAATGGAGCAGCACCGGACATAACCGTCCGAATCGACGACAAATCATACTTATTAACAACCTCTTCATTCTTCGCGATCGCCAACACAATCGGCGGAACAAACGGCCCGATCGTAACCTTATACTTCTGAATCAGCTCCAAAAACGGAACGATCTCGAACTTCTGCATGATCAGGATCGCCGCACCGGCGCGTAAACCGCACAACAGAATCGAATTCAACGAGTAGATGTGAAACAGAGGCAAAACACAAATCAACACATCTTCTTCGTGGATCCACAGGTTCGGATTCTCACCGTCAACTTGTTGTGCTACACTCGTAACCAGTCCTTTGTGAGTCAACATCACTCCTTTAGGTAATCCAGTTGTTCCGGATGAATACGGCAACGCAACGACGTCGTCCGGCGAGATCTCAACCGCCGGAAGCTCATTCTCATCGCCGGAAATCAACTCGGAGAAATGTAAACATCCTTCAATAGCTTCATCAATACACACAATCTTAATCGAATTCTCAGTCGAAAAATCTTTCACTTTCGCAACATGAACCGATTGCGTCACAATAATCTTCGCGCCGGAGGCTTTCGCCTGCTTAATAATCTCCGCCGGAGTGAAGAACGGGTTCGCCATCGTGGACACGGCGCCGATGAACGACGCGCCGAGGAACGCGAACACGAATTCCGACGAGTTCGGTAACAGGATCATGATGACGTCACCTTTGTTGATGCCGAGTTTGAAAAGCGCGGAACCGACCTTGCGTGACGTCAGCTCGACGTCAGCGTAGGTGTACTCGTTGCCGGTGGCACCGTCGATTAAACACGGGCGGTTTTTGAAAGTTGAAATGTTTTCGAAACAGTAGGAGTGTAACGGCAGGTGTTTTGGGATGTAAATGTCCGGTAACTTTGACCGGAAAATGATCTCCGATTTATCCTCCATCGGAAAATAATATTACGATGAGTACGAATATGAATATGTTTATGAATGAAAATTGATATGTGAAATTAGTGCGCTTTGTTTGGTTATTGGTGATGGGGAAAATGTTTATATGGGGGAGGTTGGTGGTGGTTTTGGTGGGTGGCGGGGGTTGGTGGAGAAGGGCATGGTGGGGATTAAGGGATAATGGGAGGGGTAAAATGGGAAGTTTGATGTGTGGTTGGTGGAGAAGGGGAGTAGGTGTTTTTGGTGAGGTGGGGTCCACATGTCTTTTGTTGGATGTCAAGTTGACTTGAGATCACATTAACCAAACCATTATCCTCCATTTGGCTTACCTACCACACTAGTGATTTGCATCCATGGTGTATAAATCAATTATTTCCTTTTTATATATATTTCTATATGTATATGTATGTCTCGATCTTGTGTGTGTCATTAATTATTTAATTCTACATTATTTTTAATATAGGGTTTGATTTAATTACACGTGACGTTATTAAATGAGTTTATTAAGGTAAGTTATTAAATAGTTTGATTTGAGTCTCTTAATTTGTATGGCGTGTTAAATTAGTTGGTTTTATCAACTTGCTAATTTAATATTTGTTTTATTACCAAGTGGCAAGGTCTACCGGTCTACAACCATTATGTATTTGTCGTCGTCGCATGACCAATGCCCCCACTGTCGAAGCTACGCTCTTAACCTAGGTCATCGAAACAATCGCCGTCACCTCCAATGACGCCACCATCCATAGAGCATCATCGACAACACGAATGTTGTTGTCACAATCACAGTTGTCGCGACCTCCCTAAGCTTCGTCACGAATGTTGTTGTCACAAAAACAATTATATCGGCTGACCTATTTTGATGCTTGTTTTTTCTAAAACGATTTGTTTCGATTTAAGCTTGTTTTGGTCATAACCCACATTGATATGAACTAGATTTATACTAGAGGTGCACAAATCGGGTTTTTTTAATATCGAGCTCGAGTCGGCTCACGAGCCTAAACTTGTTTTTTTATTTATTTATTTTATTTTTTATATTTATTGTTATATGTCAAATTATGAAAAGATATTAAAAAATATATATATATATAAAAATTATAAATACATGTGTAAATAATTAATAATAATAAATAATAAACGATATGAGCTTGAGCATTAGAAATATAGCTCTAAACAAGCTGAGCTCGAGTCCTCTTAAGTTAAAACGAGCCGAACTCAGACTTGGCTAAGCTCCACTCGTTTACACCCTATCAAAGACCATCTTAAATATTATATATCCAATTGTACTTCTAACAATTTTAATAATTTTTAGTTTTTAACAACTTTAACATTCTAATTATTATATATATTATATAACCACGGGGTGTCAGCCCAGTGGCCAGCCTCACCCATTCCAAACGGGAGGACGCGGGTTCGAGTCCAGCTCGGCTCGAATAATCCTGCTAGGTAGTAACCGTCAGGCAGCTATGGGGCTAAGCTAGCTTGGGGAGGGAGAACCCTCTACGATCAGGGGTACCGTGCATTTACCCTTTTTTTTATATATTATATTATATGTTCAGGCGGGTTAGGTAATCAAGGTAATCCCATACCTACTATTATGACCCGTAATTTTTGTTTTAAATTTAATCCATGACTAGGCAGTAACTTTAAGCGAAATGTACTCAACTTTATATGTATCTTAATTGTATCCTATATTCATAATTCAAAAAGAAAGTATATATAACTATGTTAGAAATCCGTGTATTACACGCTTTGAATAAATATTATCATATATAGTAAGTGATAAAAAAAGCCATATTTTTAAAAACCATGCATTGCATGGATTAAATAAACACTTGTATTACATGGCTTGAATAGATATAATGTAATCGAATAACACACATAGTCGACAATATATGTTTTTGAAAAAAAAAACTTTGATGTAGTATGTACTTCTTATGACTTTTTTACTTTATTGTTTTATCTTTTATTTATTAGGCTACTTAAATCGTTTCCATAATAATCTAGAGATACAAAAGTGGTTAAACCTTGAAAAATTATAATATTTTTCAGGATAAAAATAGAGAGATAAATCATAGTTAATCCAACACTCATCATCATTAATTCTTAAAATCCAAACATCTTCATTCAATTCAATCATCACCCCTGAAAATCAACCCATTTTAATCTTCAAGAAGCTCTAAAAAGAAATGCTTTAACCTCCTAGTAATACGGCCATCTAAAACAAATGCTTTAACACAATAAAATTATAACAACCATCTAAGTTGCAAAATCTTGTTAAAGCACATTCTTCAAATCCCAAACTCACGAGCACCTTCATCCCATCCCTATGAACATCCATACATTCCTGGTCCATATCCTGCTTAAAGCACGTTAGGGATGAATATGGTTTGTTAGTGTAAACATACGTTTAATCTTCATCCCGTCCCTAAGAATATCCATACCTTCTCGATCCAGATCCAACATCTATGGCACAAATACATCTGATGTGGTTAAATTAGAGTTCTCATGGGGTTACTGAATGAGTAAGAAGGCAAGTCGTTAGAATAATTAAATGTAGACTTTGCTGAGTATATAAGATTCTTGTGCGATGGAGTGCAACTGACATCACTGGAATTTTGGAGATTTTAAGGAAGATGTTGTGGAATTAACGGAAATTTTAACGAAGATCTCGTCTTGTGTAATGGAGATTGTTGATATTGATCGTATGGTTAGGGTTAGTAGAGGGGAAGAAGATACTCATTTGGACAAGTTAGACATGTGTAACACTACGTGTTTTTACGTCCAATATTTTTCCGACACGTGTCCTGGTAATCCTTGTGTACCGTGTGCTAAACGGGAGGGACCAAGGTTGTCGAATCGCTTATCTTATCCTCAATTATGCTTCGGAATGAAGTCGAGGGGTCAAAGGAGAAAAATGGCAATTTTCATGTTCTGGGGACCCCTTGCGGACCGCAAGGCAGTAGACATACGTTCCGCAAGGCAGTCAAAGTTTTTTTGTTTGACCAGGTGCCATGTGGACCGCAAGGCACATGCCATACGGTCCGTATGGCGGTGCCAGCGACCAGAAGCGTGGCAGAACCCAGTTCTGCCACCTCTGGACGTTTTTGTTGCGTTTCTTGCATGTTTGATGTAACAACTCGAAAATTCGTTGTTATCTTTTTCCTTGTTTTTATAGTTGTACTCCTGTTGTAATCCCGAGATTCGGTTAATAATAAAGTTTATGTTAATTAATTATGGTGTTGTATATTATTATCGCATCTAATCGCTTATTAAATCGCATCGCTAATCTCATCGCATCGCAAATCGTAATTGTTTATGTGGTTTTTATATTATTTATGTGTTATGTGTGTCTATGGTTGTGTTTACAATCGCTATCTCATCGCTCTCGCCCTCTCGAATCGCTAAATCGCTCTATTATATCAAGTATAACGCTTAACGCTTTAATTTAACGCTTAATATAACTAACTAATACGAACCGAATAGCCAAACAAACTCTTAACGCGAAACAAACGAAGAAAACCAAATAATTGGGTCAAGTTCGCTCGAACTTGGTGACCCCAAGTTCGCCGAACTTGACTGGCCAAAGCAGAAGCTCAACTTTCAACATAAGTTCGCTCGAACTTGTTTGAATCCTTAAAGATTCAGCAAGTTTGGCCGAACTTGACTGGTTCCTCTTGAAAATCTAGCAAGTTCGCCCGAACTTGCATGAACCTCATGCAAGTTCGACCGAACTTGGTCTCCACTAGCCTTCATTTTGCTTTCTCCTATAAATACCCAGCTCATTCCTCTCAGTTGAACTTGCTGTAAGTTCGCCCAGAGCTCTCAAAACCCGAAACCTTCGTGTTCTAAGTAAGAATCAGCCCGATTTCAACTGCAATAATGTTTATCAACGATCTACAAAGGTTTACAACGATTTTGGCACAAGGCGTAGCCTTCGTTTTCATCAAAACTCACTCTTTTACGAAAACCTTCATCTTTTTCTTCAAAACTTCTGTTTTAAGCTTAGATCTACACAATACGGGTTCGTTTGGTGATAGTAGATACTTCCCAAAACACGAGATCTGCAAGATCTCGGCTTGTAAGTGATAGATCTGAGAAAAACCTTTGAAAACCATTGATTTCCTCACAAGTTACGGACTTTTGATGATGTTTTCTTCGTTTTCTGATATGAACGAAGCATCTATCATTCGAGATCCCAGATCTGGAAGCACAAGGACGTTTATGTTGGTTTACACAAGCCGGACTAACCCGAACGAACCCCGTGTTCGCCTGGATTAGCCCACGCTTTTGTAAAACGGCTAAAACAGCTCTAAAATGTAACATTCGCCAAAAACCGGATTTACCAAACCCGCTTCGTTTATCAACCGAACAATCAGTTAAAAATTTCGTTGCGTATTTAATGCCCAAATTAATTTTAAACGATACATAATTACTAAGTATATTAGAATATAAAATTTATTTTAGAAAATGTACTAAAAATAATGAAATAAAAATAAAATACTGCTGCCGGGTTTCGAACCCGGGTCAGCCGGAATCTAAATCCAAAGACTTAACACACACCCACATCACCACTCCGCCACTTGATCATTTTGTGAAGTTCTGGGGAACAACTAAATCATATATGCAACTGAAAGTCAACCTGTTACGTCAACTGAAACCGATATCGGCTTTCAAACCGATCAAGACGTTTGATCTCTCGCGGAATCCTGATCATAGCCGATAAAACCGATATCTTAAATCAATTCGACGTTAATGAACTTAAATTCAGGTGTTGTTTGGTTTTTATAACCGAAAACTTTTATTCTGAAATTACTTCAACAAAACACTCATCTCGCGATTCAATATCATTCCCAAAGCTTCTAATTCTGTGTTTATTCTATTTTCTGGTCGTCGGAAGTGTTTTCTGATCATCGCCGGAATTCTCTGCAAGTCGGCAGAAAACCGAGATTCAACTCAAACAGGTAAAATACCTCGACTTTACTGTTTCAATCATTTGTTAGAACCTTACTAACATTAACCCATCGCTCATAATCAACCACAGACGACATTGCTGGACTTTCTGTTTTCACCGGAAAACTCCTGGATTTGTCGGAAACTCGCTGATTACCGGTATGCTCATTCAAACATACTGATAATCATTACTCATTAGTTCAATTTCACATCTAATCTCTTCAACCTGTTAATTGATTCTCACAGCCGAAGGTTCCAAAACAGAGCCGACGAGCTTCGCCGGATTCTCTGAAGAAGACGATCTGTTCGGTATTTTCTTTCCCCAAACTCTTCGGTTCAATGCTTTCAAATTGTTCATCTTGTTCATTAACTGAATTAATCGCGTATCAGTTGCTTTGATTGATGTCTGTGTTTGAAATGAAGAAGACGAGTTCAGAGATGACATAAGATTAATTAAAATCGGAATTATAAACGGGTTAGACACACAGTCCAGCGGTGGACTGTGTGCAAATAAAAAACATACACGTCCCGAGTTCGATCCCTGATACACGCACTCCTTATGTAATAAAATGCCTTTTTGATTAAAACTAAACCGGGTTAATCCCGTTAGTTGTTAAGTATAATAAAAACCGAGATGTTAACCAGGTTAGACACACAAGTCCAGCGGTGGACTGTGTGCAACACTGAATCGCACGTCACGAGTTCGAAACCTGATACTGGCACCGGTTCGTTGAATTAAAATGTTTTTGAAATTAAAAGAATTTTGGTTAAACAGAATTAGTATATAAATATAATTAAAAACAAGATTATTTCGGGTTAGACACGTAGCTCAGTTGGTAGAGCTGCGTGCACGCGTACGGGAGGTCTCGGGTTTGAGCCTCACCCGGTGCAAACAATTTCGCTGGCCGAACCGGTCAACAAGTCAACGGTCAACGGTCAACGGTCAACGCAAAATAAACAATTTTTTTTATATTTTTATTTATTTAATTTAATTTAAAAATCAATTAAAAATACTTAAAAATAACATTTTTAAAGATAGAAAATAGCCTTAAACTCACAAAAATATATCTAAAAATTTCATTAAAATCCTTAATAAAATCCACTCATTCACTATATTTTTTTTCCGTTATTATTTAGGTTAGAAATCATCGTTGTTCAATTCTTCCGATTCGTGCGCATCTCATCATCTCCATTCAATCGCACCCAATGTGAGTGAATCTTTACAAATTCCCCATTTTAATCACGTTTTGGGGTGTATCATGTGTCTTGTTATATATATATTATAATTAAACTATTGTGCATACATCATATCATGAACATGTGTATTCAGTTTGTTTCAACTGTTGTGTAGTTATTGTTGGATGCAATTTATTATTTTCAGTACATGCAATTTCATAGGCCGCCGCTCCCCATTACATTATGAGCGTTGAGCATGTTCCCCATTTCATTATGAGGTTGAACCTGGCGTGCCCACATACGATCGGCTCCGTTTGATTGAGCCTTGATCGCACAGACATTTTACATTTTCAGTACATGCAATACGATCGGCTCCGTTTGATTGAGCATTGATCGCACAGACATTTTACATTTTCAGTACATGCAATACGATCGGCTCCGTTTGATTGAGCCTTGATCGCACAGTTTCAATTATGTTATTTATTGTATGATGTTGGTATGTTAATGTATGCTATCATAAGTTATTGTATGTTATAGTTGTGATTGCTATTTGCCATTGCTTGATTATTTACATTTGCTCATCTATGATTATGCACAAATTTTCATTGATAAACTAACAATTAATTTATTAATAAATGTTTATCTAATAAGGTTCACTCGCCAACTTATGTTGACCCAAAAACTCCCATTTTTACACATGATACAGGTGAACCAGCAGCAGCTAGGAACACATAGGACTTGGACTAGAAGAATAAAACGATTTAGGGTTGGGATTGTTATGTTGGTTTATTTTCTTTGTATTGAATGAACATGTTTGGATTTTTGGAAATGTAACTTTGACATTATTAAATATGAAACATATTAGTAAATATCATGAGCTTTGGTGATAACCCAATTATGCCCCGACTCTTATTCCGCTGCGGGTCGGGGTGTGACAGATTGGTATCAGAGCCATGACTATAGGGATATAGGATAGGTTATTAGACCCTTAGAGCCTATACTATAGTTGATTAGAAACTTATAAGATTTTTGTGTGTTACATGCCAAATTTCATGATGTTTATATGTTTTATGTTAAATGTTACATTCAATGTTATGCAAGCATGTTCATAAGTATATATTATTATATAATGCCTATTATGAATTATATACTCATAACATATCACATCCATGAAAGCACACACCACATCATGATTGCTTTTACAATGATTTTTGTGTTTTCAAATCTCATCAAAGTGAGTTCGCATGACGGGCATGTAGTAACTGGAAGGGTACCAGTACCGGTAGTCGGAACGTCCTGTCTAGGCTGGCATTCGTATAAATCCAAAATAAAGGATCAGTTTGCCTACCTGGGGACTAACGATGAGAGTACGAAGTACCTATTAGGCCAAAGCATGCTATACCAAATGTCGTGTGAGCTAACCCCACTTTGAGTTGTCATTGTGTCTACACCTGGACACGTTCCGACCAAACATCTCATGAACATATTTTGTGGTTTGCATTCGGGTGATGCGAGTGTTAAATTGCCAATACTAATGTGAATCCTACCAAGCCAATAGCCATGGGGGCCCACATGACTATATAGGTGAAGGTATGGGGGACATTTGAGGCCCAACATGAGCAAACCCAAGACATCCTATGGATGTAGTTGCATTATTGATATTTATGTTATTTTCATTTTCTTAAAGACACATGACACCTAAAAAGACGCCATAAACTCACAATCTTCTTATGTACGTTCCTGTAGATGTCGTCTAGACAACAACGAAGGGGTAAAAGATCAGGAAGGTCTCAGGAACGCTTGGCTACACAAATCGCGAAACAAATGGCCACGATACTGCCTGACATTGTGGTCCAAGTACAACAAGCCCTCGCTACAAATCCTACTCATCCTCCCCAACAACATGACCAGGACATCGACAACCCTCCTACCAGCAAGTGCTCATATAAACATTTCAAGTCTTGTGATCCTCCTAAATTTGAAGGGACCGAAGGTGTCACTGCTCTCCTCCACTGGTTTGAGGAGATGGAAAACACTTTTCTCAACTGCGATTGTCCTGAGGATCGCAAGGTTCGATACGCCACCGGGAGACTATTTGGGGTAGCTCTGACCTGGTGGAATACTGAAAAGGGGAAGAGGGGAATTGATGATGCAATGGCCTTAACGTGGGAGGAGTTAAGGGAAATCATGACTAGGCGTTTCTGTCCTAGGAGTGAGATTAAAAAGTTGGAGGACGAATTTCATTCTTTAAAGCAAAAGGAGGGAGATCATACCATCTACAACAAGAGGTTCTTAGAGTTGAACCAAATGGTCCCTAACTTGTTCACCCCAACTTATCGCTTGGTTGAGCATTATATTCGAGGTCTTCCCTCGAAAATTCAAGATTCAGTTCTCAGCACTTCACCAGCAACACTTGAAGCTGCTATGGAACTAGCCACTGAACTGACCGAAAATCGCATTCGAAACGGTAAATTCAAAGAGGAGAAGAAGAAAGCCCCCATTGAGGCTCAAACTTCAAACCATTCTGGTTCTTCCTCGAAGTTTACTGGTAAAAGGAAACGAAGCACAAGAAACTTCGCCGTCACACAAACCAATTACCCTATTCCTGCTGCACCCATTACCCAAGTCGCCCCTTCACCTGCACCATACAAAAGACCATACTCTGGCCCATTACCAAAATGCAACCGTTGCCAATACCACCATTCTCCTGATCATCCTTGCCAATATTGCACCGGCTGTGGTCGCGCAGGTCATACTGTTCAAACCTGTCGCATACCTCAGCGAACGAACCGTCACCATCCTTCAACCCAAACCCACCAACAAATAATGGGTCAAGCCCAACAACCCCTACTACTACCACCTACCCAACATTTAGCCCAAACATACTATCAACCCAACTATCCCATGGTACAACCTATGCGGGCTTGCTACAATTGTGGAGATCCAAGCCATTTTAGAAACACTTGTCCACGTTTGGTGAACATCATTCATGCCCAAGCTCAAGCAAATCCGATGAATCAAGCTAACCAAGCTCCACCACCTGCAAGAGGAAGAGCTTATAACATCAACACCAATACTGTTGAAAATAATAACGGCCCAAACGAATCACTCAACTAATTTCTCCTCGCCGAGAATCAAGACTCAACTCTAATCGTCTAGTTTTAATGTTTTTCTTTATGTTATCTCCATCTTTCCGTATTCCAGTTGTAAAATTTGGAAATTATGTATCCAAGAATTTTAATGCGATTTGATATTACAGTTTTGTTCTATACTCATTGATTAACATTTATATCATCATACATCTCGACGTATCTCAATCTCATCATTTAAAGAAGTTGGGTTGTGTCACACTTTTACATAGACTGGCCCTTCATCAAAACCAACGAGAGAGGTACTGTCAACATTTAGTCATGTATCATTTCAGAATTGAGACTCAAGTTTTGTTCGTTGTGTTGTTTATGTTTTAGAGTCACATAGAACTAATCATGATTTACTGATAAAGCCAACGAAAATTTGACAAGAATATGGTTGATACGCCGCTGGTACTTCCTATATATAAGTATTCTTGGCAAAGAATCAAAAGCATTACTAGGAGGTTATGAAAAGTTCCGTGTAGGTTTAAATATCGTCATGGTTGAAGTTTTTTTTATGATACATACCTTATCATTACAAATGCATCGGTTCCCTCAAAACTGTTATAAATAAAATCGTAAGCGACATCAAAGATCAAAATTCGAGAAGCCCAGCATGTTTTAGTAACAGAAAGGAGACGTACGCAAGGAGCCGTCTTGTGGAGCTGAACTTAAAATTGAAACTAAATCCGACGGTATTCTATACTGTCTAGATCGCATATAGATTCCTGACCATAATAACCTTCGTGATATTTTTCTTATGAATGAGACGCACAAAACACGATATTCTATACACCCAGGAGCCGACAAGATGTATCAGGACCTTTGATACACCCACTGGTGGCCTGGAATGAAAAAGGATATTGCTGATTTTGTTTCCAAGTGTTTTTCATGTTCCAAAATAAAAGCTGAACACCAAAGACCCTCAGGACTTCTGGTCCAACCTAAAATACTTATATGGAAGTGGGAAAATATAACCATGGACTTCATTACCAGGTTACCTCTCACTTCTGGTGGGTATGACACTATATGGATAGTAACTGATCGACTTACAAAATCAGCTCACTCTATTCCTATCCGCGAAGATTTTAAGAACGAAAAGCTAGCTCGTATTTATATCATCGAAATCGTAAGCCGACATGGAGTACCGTTAAGCATTATTTCTGATCGTGATGGTCGTTTCACTTCACGAACATGGCAAGCAGTACAAGCCGCTATGGGTACGTGATTAGATCTCAGTACCGCCTATCATCCTCAAACTGATGGTCAATCTGAACGCACCATTCAAACTCTTGAAGATATGCTTCGAGCATGTGTCAAAGACTTCAAGGTAATTGGGACACTCATCTACCTTTTGTCGAATTTTCGTACAACAACAGCTATCATTCAAGCATCGGCATGGCACCTTCTGAAGCTTTATATGGTCGTAAGTGCCGATCTCCAGTATGTTGGCACGAAATTGAGGAAGCTCAAATCACTGGTCCAGAATTGATCCAAGAAACCGCAGACAAGATCCATCAAATCCGAAACAATCTTTTAGCGACCCAAAGTTGTCAAAAGAGTTATGCAGACAAACGGCGGAAGCCTTTAGAGTTTAACATTGGTGATCATGTACTTCTAAAAGTATCACCGTGGAAGGGAGTAGTTCGTTTTGGTCAAAAAGTGCAAGCTAGCACCACGCTACGTAGGACCTTTCAAGATACTCGAAAGAGTAGGACCTATAGCTTACAAGCTTGATCTACCAGAAGAACTCAACAGGATTCATCCCACATTCCACGTATCAAACTTGAAGAAGTGTCATGAAAACCTCCACATTCCTCTGGAAGATATTCAGATTGATGAATCTATGCATTTTTATTGAAAGACATGTAGAGATCATGGATTTCAGAGAAAACGTCTTCAACGAAGTCGCATTCCAATTATTATTGTACGCTGGGAGTCGAAACGGGGACGTGAGTTTACTTGGGGACGTGAAGACTCAATGCGGGAACAATACCCGTACCTTTTTCCTATTACTATTACTTAAATTTCGAGACGAAATTTCTAAAAGTAGGGATACTGTAACATTCGCCAAAAACCGGATTTACCAAACCCGCTTCGTTTATCAACCGAACAATCAGTTAAAAATTTCGTTGCGTATTTAATGCCCAAATTAATTTTAAACGATACATAATTACTAAGTATATTAGAATATAAAATTTATTTTAGAAAATGTACTAAAAAATAATGAAATAAAAATAAAATACTGCTGCCGGGTTTCGAACCTGGGTCAGCCGGAATCTAAATCCAAAGACTTAACACACACCCACATCACCACTCCGCCACTTGATCATTTTGTGAAGTTCTGGGGAACAACTAAATCATATATGCAACTGAAAGTCAACCTGTTACGTCAACTGAAACCGATATCGGCTTTCAAACCGATCAAGACGTTTGATCTCCGCGGAATCCTGATCATAACCGATAAAACCGATATCTTAAATCAATTCGACGTTAATGAACTTAAATTCAGGTGTTGTTTGGTTTTTATAACCGAAAACTTTTATTCTGAAAATACTTCAACAAAACACTCATCTCGCGATTCAATATCATTCCCAAAGCTTCTAATTCTGTGTTTATTCTATTTTCTGGTCGTCGGAAGTGTTTTCTGATCATCGCCGGAATTCTTTGCAAGTCGCCAGAAAACCGAGATTCAACTCAAACCGGTAAAATACCTCGACTTTACTGTTTCAATCAATTGTTAGAACCTTACTAACATTAACCCATCGCTCATAATCAACCACAGACGACATTACTGGACTTTCTGTTTTCACCGGAAAACTCTTGGATTTGTCGGAAACTCGCTGATTACCGGTATGCTCATTCAAACATACTGATAATCATTACTCATTAGTTCAATTTCACATCTAATCTCTTCAACCTGTTAATTGATTCTCACAGCCGAAGGTTCCAAAACAGAGCCGACGAGCTTCGCCGGATTCTCTGAAGAAGACGATCTGTTCGGTATTTTCTTTCCCCAAACTCTTCGGTTCAATGCTTTCAAATTGTTCATCTTGTTCATTAACTGAATTAATCGCGTATCAGTTGCTTTGATTGATGTCTGTGTTTGAAATGAAGAAGACGAGTTCAGAGATGACATAAGATTAATTAAAATCGGAATTATAAACGGGTTAGACACACAGTCCAGCGGTGGACTGTGTGCAAATAAAAAACATACACGTCCCGAGTTCGATCCCTGATACACGCACTCCTTATGTAATAAAATGCCTTTTTGATTAAAACTAAACCGGGTTAATCCCGTTAGTTGTTAAGTATAATAAAAACCGAGATGTTAACCAGGTTAGACACATAGTCCAGCGGTGGACTGTGTGCAACACTGAATCGCACGTCACGAGTTCGAAACCTGATACTGGCACCGGTTCGTTGAATTAAAATGTTTTTGAAATTAAAAGAATTTTGGTTAAACAGAATTAGTATATAAATATAATTAAAAACAAGATTATTTCGGGTTAGACACGTAGCTCAGTTGGTAGAGCTGCGTGCACGCGTACGGGAGGTCTCGGGTTCGAGCCTCACCCGGTGCAAACAATTTCGCTGGCCGAACCGGTCAACAAGTCAACGGTCAACGGTCAACGGTCAACGCAAAATAAACAATTTTTTTTATATTTTTATTTATTTAATTTAATTTAAAAATCAATTAAAAATACTTAAAAATAACATTTTTAAAGATAGAAAATAGCCTTAAACTCACAAAAATATATCTAAAAATTTCATTAAAATCCTTAATAAAATCCACTCATTCACTATATTTTTTTCCGTTATTATTTAGGTTAGAAATCCTCGTTGTTCAATTCTTCCGATTCGTGCGCATCTCATCATCTCCATTCAATCGCACCCAATGTGAGTGAATCTTTACAAATTCCCCATTTTAATCACGTTTTGGGTGTATCATGTGTCTTGTTATATATATATTATAATTAAACTATTGTGCATACATCATATCATGAACATGTGTATTCAGTTTGTTTCAACTGTTGTGTAGTTATTGTTGGATGCAATTTATTATTTTCAGTACATGCAATTTCATAGGCCGCCGCTCCCCATTACATTATGAGCGTTGAGCATGTTCGCCATTTCATTATGAGGTTGAACCTGGCGTGCCCACATACGATCGGCTCCGTTTGATTGAGCCTTGATCGCACAGACATTTTACATTTTCAGTACATGCAATACGATCGGCTCCGTTTGATTGAGCCTTGATCGCACAGACATTTTACATTTTCAGTACATGCAATACGATCGGCTCCGTTTGATTGAGCCTTGATCGCACAGTTTCAATTATGTTATTTATTGTATGATGTTGGTATGTTAATGTATGCTATCATAAGTTATTGTATGTTATAGTTGTGATTGCTATTTGCCACTGCTTGATTATTTACATTTGCTCATTTATGATTATGCACAATTTTTCATTGATAAACTAACAAGTGAATCAATAATAAATGTTTATCTAACAAGGTTCACTCGCCAACTTATGTTGACCCAAAAACCCCCATTTTTACACATGATACAGGTGAACCAGCAGCAGCCAGAAACACATAGGATTGGACTAGAAAAATAAAATGATTTAGAGTTTGGGATTGTTATGTTTGGTTTATTTTCTTTGTATTGTATGAACATGTTTGGATATTTGGAAATGTAATTTTGACTTTAATAAATATGAAACATATTAGTAAATGTCATGAGCTTTGGTGATAACCCAATTATGCCCCGACTCTTATTCCGCTGCGGGTCGGGGTGTGACATAAAAGACCTCTCCGACCTAAGCTTGCTCAGTAGCACAGGGTTGGAGGGATGAACACTCGATTTTTCCTCAGCAAACGACGCAAAAACGCAAGATTTTGGACCCGAAAACATCAAGTTCGCTCGAGAATCACCAGCTCCCTGGTCAAGTTCGACCGAACTTGAGTGTTCCTTCACCAAATTTCTTGCAAGTTCGCCCGAACTTGCCTGGTTTCTTAGGAAACCATACAAGTTCTACCGAACTTGCCTTGTCAGTAAGGTTTTCCTACAAGTTCGCCCGAACTTGACAAGTTTCGTAGGAAACTCATCAAGTTCGACCGAACTTGGCTCTAATCTTACCAAATTCATACAAGTTCGCTCGAACTTGTGTGTTTACACACAAGTTCGCCCTAACTTGTCTACTGCCAACCAAGACTTAACCGTTTCAGCTTTTCGGAGACTGATGCACTTCCGTTCGCGTATGCAGGCTGATCCGGCGCTCTTCTCGACTCTCCTCAGATCTCTAATCTTATCTAAACGCACCCACAGTGAGTATACTTCACCCATTTTTGCTTTAACGCACTTTTTGGGTGTTACATACGTTCCTATATCAAAATCACTTCACCAATCAAACTGTTTATCACACGCGAATAATTCATTGTGTATGCTCAATACGTGATACTAGAAACATGTGACAAGGACTTATTTTCGTTAACTTGCCTCCTTAGCTAGTATGGTACTATAGTGTGGCTTACACCCGACAGGGTCTAGTTAGGATGGACGCGCAAGCCTTCTCACGGTAGTTAGCATGAGAAATAAGTAGCGACTTTGTGAATCGCGAGGGTTTTCAAAAAGTTGAAATAAAAGACTTCTGGCGCTGGACAGTCTTTGTAACATCCGTAAAAAAATTGGATTTACCAAACCCGCTCCGTTTATTAACCGAACAACCAGTTAAAAGTTTCGTGGCGTATTTAATGCCCAAATTAATTTTAAACGATACATAATTAATAAGTATATTGGATTATAAAAGTTATATATGAAAAAGTATTAAAAATAATGAAATAAAAATAAAACCAGGCTGCCGGGAATCGAACCCGGGTCAGCCAGGTCAACATGGTCAACAAAGTCTTAACTCCCACACTTCCAACCACTGCGCCACTTGTGTTCCTTGTTCATTATTAGAAACAATTAATTCAAATACACAAACTCGAATTCAAAACTGACGCGCCCAAATCGCAGTCGTCGGAAATTCTGACGATTTCGCCGAGATTGGACGGTTTCTTCTGTTTTAACCGACGCATTAACCTTAACATCGGTTATAACCGATGTCCAGTCCGCGACATCAGTCATAACCGCCGGAGAAATTATTGACCGACGAATCAAGTCGGTAATCGGACTAAATTCATCGATGTCTTTCCCTATAAATGCACCCTCTAACCTCTGATAGCCTTTTTGCTCACGATCACACCCATTCTCGACGAAATCTCACTCGCCGGAAAGTTTCTGCAACTCGCCGGAAAACCGAACCCCTTCAGTTCTGTGCCTTACTCTAAAAACAGAACACCTAGAGCTCATACCGAAGTCACCCACACTCACCTCAAGCTTCCTGAAGACCTTCTGCCGCAAGATAAACGTCGCCGGAATAACCTGCTGTTATCGGAAATTTCGCCGGCGAAACAGAGGATCTCTGTTCGGTATACCTTACACCTAATCTCTCTCGTTTTTATTAATCTCACATGTAGATAATCACAACTTACTAAAGAAACTGATTATTTTTGTCAAAACAGTCGGACATCGATTCTGGTTGAGTTTAACGAAGAAGACGAAGTTCTGATATGATATAAGATTAATTAAAAACAGTTTTACGAACGGGTTAGACACACAGTCCAGTGGTGGACTGTGTGCAAACAATATGCATAACGTCCCGAGTTCGATTCTTGACACACGCACTTTCACAGAAATAAAATGCCTTTTTTTTAGACCGAACCGGGTTAATTTCAGTAAGATGTTAAGTATAATAAAAAAAACAGATTATTTACCAAGTTGGACACACAGTCTAGCGGTGGACTGTGTGCCAAACTAACCCACAGGTCCCGGGTTCGAGACCTGTGGCGAGCACCGAGCGAGACATTAAAATCGTTTTTAAAATAAATGATTTTCGGATTAATTCAATTAGCATATAAATATAATTAAAAACAGAAATATTTCGGGTTAGACACGTAGCTCAGTTGGTAGAGCTGCGTGCACGCATACGGGAGGTCACGAGTTCGAACCTCACTCAGCGCACATAATAACACAATCAAACCGGTCAACAAGTCAACGGTCAAAAAGTCAACATTTTTTTATTATTTTTATTTATTTATTTTATTTAAAAATCAATTAAAAATACTTAAAAATAACATTTTTAAAGTTAGAAAATAGCCTTAAACTCACAAAAATATATCCAATAATCCTACTAAAGTTGATTAATAAAATCCGCTTATTTACCAAACCATTATGTTATTATCTAGGTTAGTTTCACTCGTGGTTAAATCAAACTTCGTGCGCATTCAACGTCATCAACCGAACGCACCCAATGTGAGTGAATCTTACAACTCCCCTTTTTAATTACACGTTTTGGGGTGTGTCATGTGTCACTAAATTAACTCGTTTATTTAAACTTGTGCCATACCATATTGTGATCTAAACTTAGAATGTAAATATTGTTTGTAGTTATGTATTTTATATTGTCAAGTTGTATGCAAATCATTCATTAGGCCCATCAGTTCCTCGTGGGAGACGAGTTGAGCAACGCGTGCCTCAAAACAATCTATTATTGTATGTGTGTGCATTACTTAATGATTAAGTGTTTTGTGAATAAGTTTACATCTATATTTATTCATATGTGGTTGTGCACTTTATTTTATAATCAATTCAATAAACTTTTTCAAATGTTTTTCATAGGATTCACTCGCCAACTTTTTGTTGATCCAAACACCATTTTTACACATGATACAGGTGAACAGGATGAAGCAAGGAAAACATAGGAAATGCCTTAGAAGAAAGTAATGAAGTCTAGAAAGATGTATAGAACATGATGTAATTATGATAGTATGTTTCCCTTTAAATTGTAATAATAATTATGAAACGTTATAATAAATGTCATGAGCTTTGATGATAACCCAATCATGCCCCGATCACCTTTTCCGCTACGGGTCGGGGTGTGACAGATTGGTATCAGAGCCATGACTATAGGGATATAGGATAGGTTATTAGACCCTTAGAGCCTATACTATAGTTGACTAGATCTTAATTGTTTATGTGGTTACATGCAAACTTATGATATTTATTTGTTTCATATTTGTTTATACTTACAGTCAAACATACATACTTACATACACATTCATCATACATATTTCAATGTTCACATATTCAAATCATCTTCATACTTTCGTTATTCAAAGATTTTGTCGCATTTTTCATTCTTCAAATCTCATCAAAGTGAGTTCTGCGACGGGCATGTAGTAACTGGAAGGGTACAAGTACCGGTAGTCGGAATGTCCTGTCTAGGTTGGCATTCGTATAAATCCAATATAACGGACCAGTTTGCCTACCTGGGGACTAACGATGAGAGTACGAAGGACCTATTAGGCCAAAGCATGCCACACCAAACGTCGTTCGAACTAACCCCACTTTGAGGTGTCACCGTGTCCACACCTGGACACATTCCGAATATCATACGTTATATACATATTTCTCGATTTTCTCCGGGTTTTAGTGTACGTAACCAGGCTAACACATGCGAACCATATGAAAAACCCGGTATTCATGGGGGCCCACATGATTACGAAGGTGAAGTATGGCGGCATGCAAGGCCCAATTACGAGCAAAGCCCAAGACATCCTATGGATGTAGTAGATTTATTTATTTTATATTTATTTTATAAATGTTCATTCCTAAATACGACACCTGATCCCTAAATCATCCAACTCATACTCTTGATATGTATTCCTTGTAGATGTCTTCTAGCCTCACAAGCCATACCCATCCAAGCTATCCCAATCACGCAAATAGCACCCAACTCAACTTACCCAAACAAGAAACCATACCTTGGACCTCACCCTCAATGTAACACCTGTTTTTATCACCATCCATCTACCTTACCTTGTCGACTATGTGCGAATTGTGGACGCTATGGTCATTTGAGCAAGGTTTGCCGCACCCCTCAAAACCAAACCACACCCCATACTCAAAATATGATCCAAACATATCAACAACCTCAATACCCCATGTTACCTTATGTTCGAGCTTGCTTTAATTGGTTAACATCATAAACGCCCAAGCTCAAGCAAACCCAGTTAACCAAGCAAATCAAGGAAACCTAATCCTTAGGCCACCAGCAAGAGGAAGAGTTTTCAACATCAACGCCAATCCTGTTGAAGTTAATGACGGCTCAAACGAAACCACCCAACTAGTCCCCTTCACCAAAAATCAAGATTCGACTCCAACCGCTTAGTTTTATGTTTTTCTTTATGTTTTAAAGTCACATAGAACTAATCATAACTTACGGATAAAGCCAATGAAAATTTGACAAGAATATGGTGGATACGCCGCTGGTACTTCCTATATATAAGTATTCTTGTCAAAGGATCAGAGGCATTATCTGGCGGTTATGAGAAGTTCCATGTAGAAGTTAGTATTGTCTTGATTGAAGTTTGTTTTGTACTCACTGATTTAGCATTTATAGCATCTCATCATTTAAAGAAATTGGATTGTGTTCCATTTCTACATAGACTAACCTCTCCATCATAACAAACGAGAGAGGTATTGTCATCATTCAAACATGTATACTATCAGAATTAAGACTCAAGTTTTGGTTGTTGTGTTTGTTTTAGAGTCACATAGAACTAATCATAACTTGCGGATAAAGTCAATGAAAATTTGACAAGAATATGGTGGATACGCCGCTGGTACTTCCTATATATAAGTATTCTTGTCAAAGGATCAAAGGCATTATCAGGCGGTTATGAGAAGTTCCATGTAGGATTTAGTAATATCTTGGTCGTAGTTTGTTCATCATACATTTCAACGTATTTCAATTTCATCATTTAAAGAAGTTGAGCTATATCTCACTTCCACAAGGACTAACCTCTCCATCATAACAAACGAGAGAGGTACTGTCATCATTCAAACATGTATGCTATCAGAATTGAGACTCAAGTTTTGGCTGTTGTGTTTGTTTTAGAGTCACATAGAACTAATCATAACTTGCGGATAAAGTCAATGAAAATTTGACAAGAATATGGTGGATACGCCGCTGGTACTTCCTATATATAAGTATTTTTATCAAAGGATCAGAGGCATTATCAGGCGGTTATGAGAAGTTCCATGTAGGATTTAGTAATGTCTTGGTCTAAGTTTGTTCATCATACAACGTATTTCAATTTAATCATATAAAGAAGTTGAGCTATGTCTCACTTCCACAAGGACTAACCTCTCCATCATAACAAACAAGAGAGGTACTGTCATCATTCAAACATGTATACTATCAGAATTAAGATTCAATCCTTGGTTGTTGTGTTTATTTATGTTCTAGAGTCACATAGGACTAATCATAACTTACTGATAAAACCAATGAAAATTTGACGAGAATATGGTGGATACGCCGCTGGTACTTCCTATATATAAGTATTCTTGCCAAAGGATCAGAGGCATTATCAGGCGGTTATGAGAAGTTCCATGTAGGATTTGGTATTGTCTTGATTGAAATATGAGTTATACTCACTGATTTAGCATTCATATCATCTCATCATTGGATTATGCCACCATTCAAACATGTATACTATAAGAATTTGGACTCAGATATTGGTTGTTGTGTTTATTTATGTTCTAGAGTCACATCATAGAACCAATCCTAACTTACTGATAAAACCAATGAAAATTTGACAAGAATATGGTGGATACGCCGCTGGTACTTCCTATATATAAGTATTCTTGCCAAAGGATCAGAGGCATTGTCAGGCGGTTATGAGAAGTTCCATGTAGGATTTAGTAATTTCTTGGTTGAAGTTCGTTTTATACTCACTGATCTAGCATTTATATCATCTCATCATTTAAAATGGGATTATGTCACCAATCAAACATGTATCCTATCAAAATTAGGACTCAGACATTGGTTGTGGTGTTTATTTATGTTCTAGAGTCACATCATAGAACCAATCATAACTTACTGATAAAACCAATGAAAATTTGACAAGAATATGGTGGATACGCCGCTGGTACTTCCTATATATAAGTATTCTTGCCAAAGGATCAGAGGCATTGTCAGGCGGTTATGAGAAGTTCCATGTAGGTTGTAGTATTAGAAGTTTTGTTTTAGGATATAACCTTATCTTTCCAAACATATCAAAACTCTTGCGCATGAAATCATGCTTAGTGAATCAACTCCGCTTATCAATATTTTTACCGTAGGCAACAAAAAGCGATTCCTGTAGCAGGGTACTTAACCCTTACAAGGAACGTTACCGCCTCAACCAAAAATTTAAACTCTTACTCTTTTTCTAAGTATTTAATGGTCAATTAAAACACCATCATTTTGAGACAAATATGTCACTACTTAAATTTCGGGACGAAATTTCTAAAAAGTAGGGGATACTGTAACATCCGTCAAAAACCGGATTTACCAAACCCGCTTCGTTTATTAACCGAACAACCAGTTAAAAATTTCGTGGCGTATTTAATGCCCAAATTAATTTTAAACGATACATAATTAATAAGTATATTGGATTATAAAAGTTATATTTGAAAAAGTATTAAAAATAATGAAATAAAAATAAAACCAGGCTGCCGGGAATCGAACCCGGGTCAGCCAGGTCAACATGGTCAACAAAGTCTTAACTCCCACACTTCCAACCACTGCGCCACTTGTGTTCCTTGTTCATTATTAGAAACAATTTGTAACATTTGTAAAAATCGGGTTTTCAAAACCCGCTCCGTTTTGTAATCAAGTATCAAGTTATAAAAGTTACATTAAATATTTATGATTATTTTGAGTTAAAACAATACATAATTAATAAATAAACTAAACTATAAAAATTATATTTGACAAAAAGTTAAAACAAAATAAATAAAAAATTATGAAGCAGCCGGGACTCGAACCCAGGTCAGCCGGTTACAACATCAAAGACTTAACGCACACACACATCACCACTCCGCCACTTGTTTGTTTTCTGTCATCTTTAGGAAACAAATAGGTTTTATGGACTAAGGTAAATCAATCGATTTTACACATTGTAATTGAAACCGGTTATCAATCACCCAAAGTCGATCTGGATACTCGCGATTCAGCGAGTATAACTGATAAACGGACGATTCCAATCAATGCTGCCATGAGTGTAACTTGAATTCGGAAGTGGATCGGTTTAATAACCGAAAGTTTTCAATTCTCGGATTACTTCAATCCTAGACCCTTCCTGCAACTCAAAACACTCTGCAAGACTCCCAATTGCATTTCCGCAACCTTACAGTCCACCGGAGAAGCTTAAATCAGACCGCCGGAAAAAATCTGCAAGACGCCGGAAAACCGGGACTCACATCCACACGGTATTTCCTCCGACTCTTTCTGTTTCAATCATGTGATTAATCAGTCACTAACACAACTCCACCATCAGAATCGATCCTAGTCAACGTTTGTCGAAAATCTCCAGAAAACTCCTGAAACTGCCGGAAACACACCGTGAACGGGTATGATCTCCCAAACTTCTGTTAAACCTTGCTTCAGTGACTCAACTTCTTAAATAATCGAACAAAGCTGTTAATTGGTTTCAACAGCCGGAGTTCACCTTCAGAACCGACGAACCTCTGCCGGAATTCCGTGAACAACATCAATCGGTACATCTTTTCCCCAAAAACTCTCCATTCTTTACTTTTAAATTACTTGTAATGTCTGAAAAGCGTATATGTCATGAATCGGTCATAACAGTCGGAATAAGTTTGTCTGTGTAAATCAACGAAGAAGATGAAGACGCAACATAACTTAAGACTAATTAAAATTGGTATTTTAAACGGGTTAGACATACAGTCCAGCGGTGGAATGTGTGCAAAATACACACGCACGTCCCAAGTTCGATTCCTGCTATACGCACTCCTTATATAATAAAAAGCCTTTTTGTTTAAAAACTAAACCGGGATAACTCAGTTAGTTATTACGTATAATAGAAACCGAGATAATAACCAGGTTAGACACACAGTCCAGCGGTGGACTGTGTGCAACATGAATCATACGTCGCGCGTTCGAAACCCGTCACTTGCACCAGTCCGTTGAATTAAAATGTTTTTGAAATTAAAGAGAATTTCGGTTAAACTGAATAAGTGTATAAATATAAATAAAAACAAGAATATTTCGGGTTAGACACGTAGCTCAGTTGGTAGAGCTGCGTGCACGCGAACGGGAGGTCTCGGGTTCGAGCCTCACCCGGCGCAAACTAATGCGCTGACCGAACCGGTCAACGGTCAACGGTCAACGCTAAAAAAAAAACAAAATTTTTTTATATTTTTATTTATTTAATTTAATTTAAAAATCAATTAAAAATACTTAAAAATATCATTTTTAAAGATAGAAAATAACCATAAACTCACAAAAATATATCTAAAAATTTCATTAAAATCCTTAATAAAATCCACCCATTTAATATATTTTTCCATTATTATTTAGGTTAGTAATCCCCGTTGTTCCGCTCATCTAATTCGTGCGCATATCACCATCTCCAATCCAACGCACCCAAGGTGAGTGAACTTTTACAAATTCCCCGTTTTAATCACGTTTTGGGGTGTATCGTGTGTCTTGATATATATGTATTATACTTAAACCATTGTGCATACATCATATCATGAACTAGTGTATTCAGTATGTTTCCTGTTGCGTTGTTATTGTTGGATGCAAGTTTATTATTTTCAGTACATGCAATTTCATAGGCCGCCGCTCCCCATTACATTATGAGCGTTGAGCATGTTCCCCATTTTATTATGAGGTTGAACCTGGCGTGCCCACATACGAACGGCTCCGTTTGATTGAGCCTTGATCGCACAGACATTTTCATTTTCAGTACATGCAATACGATCGGCTCCGTTTGATTGAGCCTTGATCGCACAGTTTCATTTATGTTATTTACAGTATGATGTTGGTATGATCATGTATGCTGTCATATGTTATTGTATGTTATAGTGTGACTGCTATTTGCCATTGCTTGATTATTTACATTTGCTCATCTATGATTATGCACAAATTTTCATTGATAAACTAACAATTAATTTATTAATAAATGTTTATCTAATAAGGTTCACTCGCCAACTTATGTTGACCCAAAAACTCCCGTTTTTACACATGATACATGTGAAACAGCAGCAGCTAGGAACACATAGGACTTGGACTAGAAGAATAAAACGATTTAGGGTTGGGATTGTTATGTTGGTTTATTTTCTTTGTATTGAATGAACATGTTTGGATTTTTGGAAATGTAACTTTGACATTATTAAATATGAAACATATTAGTAAATGTCATGAGCTTTGGTGATAACCCAATTATGCCCCGACTCTTATTCCGCTGCGGGTCGGGGTGTGACACAATTAATTCAAATACACAAACTCGAATTCAAAACTGACGCGCCCAAATCGCAGTCGTCGGAAATTCCGACGATTTCGCCGAGATTGGACGGTTTCTTCTGTTTTAACCGACGCATTAACCTTAACATCGGTTATAACCGATGTCCAGTCCGCGACATCAGTCATAACCGCAGGAGAAATTATTGACCGACGAATCAAGTCGGTAATCGGACTAAATTCATCGATGTCTTTCCCTATAAATGCACCCTCTAACCTCTGATAGCCTTTTTGCTCACGATCACACCCATTCTCGACGAAATCTCACTCGCCGAAAAGTTTCTGCAACTCGCCGGAAAACCGAACCCCTTAACTTCTGTGCCTTACTCTAAAAACAGAACACCTAGAGCTCATACCGAAGTCACCCACACTCACCTCAAGCTTCCTGAAGACCTTCTGCCGCAAGATAAACGTTGCCGGAATAACCTGCTGTTATCGGAAATTTCGCCGGCGAAACAGAGGATCTCTGTTCGGTATACCTTACACCTAATCTCTCTCGTTTTTATTAATCTCACATGTAGATAATCACAACTTACTAAAGAAACTGATTATTTTTGTCAAAACAGTCGGACATCGATTCTGGTTGAGTTTAACGAAGAAGACGAAGTTCTGATATGATATAAGATTAATTAAAAACAGTTTTACGAACGGGTTAGACACACAGTCCAGTGGTGGACTGTGTGCAAACAATATGCATAACGTCCCGAGTTCGATTCTTGACACACGCACTTTCCCAGAAATAAAATGCCTTTTTTTAGACCGAACCGGGTTAATTTCAGTAAGATGTTAAGTATAATAAAAAAACAGATTATTTACCAAGTTGGACACACAGTCCACGGTGGACTGTGTGCCAAACTAACCCACAGGTCCCGGGTTCGAGACCTGTGGCGAGCACCGAGCGAGACATTAAAATCGTTTTTAAAATAAATGATTTTCGGATTAATTCAATTAGTATATAAATATAATTAAAAACAGAAATATTTCGGGTTAGACACGTAGCTCAGTTGGTAGAGCTGCGTGCACGCATACGGGAGGTCACGAGTTCGAACCTCACTCAGCGCACATAATAACACAATCAAACCGGTCAACAAGTCAATGGTCAAAAAGTCAACATTTTTTTATTATTTTTATTTATTTATTTTATTTAAAAATCAATTAAAAATACTTAAAAATAACATTTTTAAAGTTAGAAAATAGCCTTAAACTCACAAAAATATATCCAATAATCCTACTAAAGTTGATTAATAAAATCCGCTTATTTACCAAACCATTATGTTATTATCTAGGTTAGTTTCACTCGTGGTTAAATCAAACTTCGTGCGCATTCAACGTCATCAACCGAACGCACCCAATGTGAGTGAATCTTACAACTCCCCTTTTTAATTACAAGTTTTGGGGTGTGTCATGTGTCACTAAAATTAACTCGTTTATTTAAACTTGTGCCATACCATATTGTGATCTAAACTTAGAATGTAAATATTATTTGTAGTTATGTATTTTATATTGTCAAGTTGTATGCAAATCATTCATTAGGCCCATCAGTTCCTCGTGGGAGACGAGTTGAGCAACGCGTGCCTCAAAACAATCTATTATTGTATGTGTGTGCATTACTTAATGATTAAGTGTTTTGTGAATAAGTTTACATCTATATTTATTCATATGTGGTTGTGCACTTTATTTTATAATCAATTCAATAAACTTTTTCAAATGTTTTTCATAGGATTCACTCGCCAACTTTTTGTTGATCCAAAAACCATTTTTACACATGATACAGGTGAACAGGATGAAGCAAGGAAAACATAGGAAATGCCTTAGAAGAAAATAATGAAGTCTAGAAAGATGTATAGAACATGATGTAAGTATGATAGTATGTTTCCCTTTAAATTGTAATAATAATTATGAAACGTTATAATAAATGTCATGAGCTTTGATGATAACCCAATCATGCCCCGATCACCTTTTCCGCTGCGGGTCGGGGTGTGACAGTCTTGGTCTTAGTTCAGTTTGAATCCGAAGTCGAGGAGACAATCAGAGCTAAACAAGAGTCTTTATCTTTCTATGTTAATATGTTTGAATTGTTTCGGTGTATCATGATATGTAGTTAGATTATTCCGCGAATGCTTTCTCGATTATACTAGTAGTACTTAAACCTGTATGCTCACCTTTACTTAATTGTATTGACTTGTATTTTAACGTATGTAACAGGTTGAGGATTTTAGCTGTGGATGCTTGGATGTTGCATGCTTAGCGTAGTTTAGTTTGTTTAGTTAGTTTGTTGAAGTATTTCAGATTTTGAACTTATGTATGAAATCTAGAGGAAAACGAACCCGGTTGAATTTTATGAGAAATCTCTGTTTTGTAATAATTGTTTAAATTTTACGTTTAATAGTATGGGATATTAAGCAGGTTGTGATATGTTAAATGATTGTTATGGAATATCTCGTGAAATCAATCTGGTCGCCTAGTGCCACTAACCCCGATGTTTCCGCCATCGGTTGGGGTATGACATTTGACACATCCTAGGACACCTAATCTCGACACATTACATCTGGTGACCCTCTGAGATCATCCCTTGGCATTATAATTGATGAATTTTTAGTGTTCTTCACACTTTTCATCACCAAGTGCATCAAGTTCATGCTTGAGGAGCTTCTGAGCAATTCCAGGCATCCCAATTCGTTCCTACATATATTTGGACCAATTGTAACTTTGAAATTCGTGCTAAGTTGTTCTTATATAGCTTTTAGCTTAGAACCAAGTCTCGTCGTAGAAACGCTTTGACTTTGTTCTAATTCCGTGAATACCTAGCTATTGAGCATAACGAAAATGGCTACGTGATTGTAGTGATGTAGGTGTTAATCCCTTAAAAGGGCATCTCCTTATTACTACAAATTCTTGATCAATTGACGAGTCAAACTAAAAGTCAAAGAAAGTCAAACTGTCCAGTTTTATAAAAATTCATAACTAACAATCTAGATGTTATAAAATATGTTTTGAAGCACTAACAACATAAAAATAAGTGTTAGAACCTATACCTACTGATTTGGCTCGTCAAGATTTGGTCTAGCATCGGTTCGCAACCGAAAGTCGCAATATTGACTTCTCCTTTGACTTTCGCTTATGACCTGATTAAGCCATTTTGGCTACTGAATTTTGGTCACCTTAAGACCATATATAGGTATAGGATGACCTCCTAAAGTTTTATCTCTCAATTCATCCGAAATCTGAGTTTACATACAAGTTCCGCTAAAATTACATAAACTTTGCAAAAAGGTTCTTTTTGTACAAATCTTGGTTTTAAACACACATTCATGTAAAAATAAGCTATAAACTGATTTATAAACATTATTTAATTATGTTGGTGTCAAGAATCTGATTATAATATAAGTTTCCGCAAGGACGTATTTATGGCATTTAAATGGCTAAAATGCCCTTTTCGGCATTTTAGAAAGAATAAACATGGTTTAATCATCAAGATGATATATTCACTGATGTAATATGATAAGTAGGACCATTTAGGATGTTCATTCAGATTATAACCTGAATGAGGACTTAAGATTCGTTAATTCCCGATAAATGACTAAATTACCCTTTTTCGCGTAATATGACTTTAACCAAACTTTTTATAACCAAATATTTTACCTACTGATTAAACATGATAAATAACTTATTTTGGTTATATAAAACAGGTCCTAACCTCAGTTTATCTTAAACAATCAAATATAATGGCATTCAGCGACTTTTACGCCTTTTCGGCGCATAGTATGTTTTAAAACCATAACTATGAGCCAAGACTTGTTACCTACTGATTTATAAACTTGTTTTCAACATCTTAATAGTAAGTACAAGTCCTGAACTCAGAATCCCAATTTTGGCTTCAAAGCTATGTGTGAAATTACTAAAATGCCCTTACGGGACATAAGTTATTTCAAAACCGTCAAACACACATATATTTGAAATCCTACTGTTATAACATTAAAAAATAAGTATTTCTACAAATTTATAAAGGTCTTGACATCAGATTTATTTTAAACATCTTTTATAAACCTTAAAATGACCAAAATGCCCTTCTAAGGCATAATTCGGTTGTAAATATACCACGGACCTATATTTTGCAAAGATACTGATTTTATAACATATTTTAAACATATATTCGTATGGAACTTGTATATGACTCTCTCGGTTACCCGGTTTCGCCTATGTGTGTTCGGTTAAGCTTACGTAGCTAATTTACGTACTTAGACCGAAACGGGTTTAACTTTGTCATTTCTCTATCGAAATTTGGAATGTTATTGGTTTACCCGTATTAGACAAGTTTATATACTTGTCGGGTCCAAGTAACATCCTATTCTGGTCACCGCTTAATCTAGCGTATCATAGTGTATTTTTTTAGCATAAGTCTAATCGGTCCAAGTCTAAGACTTAATTAAGGACCCGTTAGCATTCTAAAATTGGTTATTAATTACCATCACTCCAGACTGAACGCCTTCCAGTAAATTGTACCTGTACTTGCTTTGATATGCGGCTGAGTTCTGACTTTCCAAAGACTTAACTTCAGGTAAATACCCTTAACTTATTTTCCCTATACGGGCTTGGGATACGGTAAATTATTACCGCTTGGTCGGGTATGGGATCATGTTTTATCCAGTTGTGGTAATTAACTAAAATCTTGCATAACCCGTTTTGATCTGTCTTGTCTGAAACGAAAACATTTGGGGTGGACTTGACCGTGTCCGGGATATCCTTGGCTCACTAAAGTGCTAGTGGCCACGACAATATAGCATGGCGTGTAGGCATACACTGGGGAATTGCTATCTGCTTTATATGTGAAAGTTCAAAGTGGTGTGTCAGTCGATCAGGTCTCGGTTTCTGTACCGGGCTCCATATGTAAAAGCCTGACATGTCAATCTGTATACAAGGTCATTTGTACTATCCCAAGTTATTTATGAAAATCTGCCAAGTGCACCTAAAACCATTTTCAAAAGGATTTTCAAAATGAGTCGGTTGAGTGTATTTACCAGTGTAAACTGACGTATTCTCAAAGATTAAAATACAGGTACAAGTACGCAATAGGCCGGAAGCTGCGGGCGTTGACATTAAGGAGTTGCGACCTTAGAGTTGAGCCTGTAGAGTCTGTTATCATTTGTGTATGTTATTTCCGATCCGCATGTGGATCTTATTACAAGCCTTGATGTATATTTGTGTTTTTCGAACTTTTGGACACTTATGGTTTGTAGTAGTTTATATTTTACTCCAAGCCTTCCGTTGTGTTGCTCTGTGTTGTAATTGGTTATGATGATATCAACTGTACGTCATGATACTCTCCACCGGGCCCACCGGAATACACGTGGAAATCGGGGTGTGACAACATGCATTTTAGGTGTGTTTGTGTATGTGTGTGTACGGGTCTATATATACAAGAGGCCATGGAGGATTTCTCACACAAACTTTAATCAAGAAATTGGATGTTGAAATTGAAGCCAAACCCTTGCTTGACCAAGGATTTCTAATCATCTAGCTCTAACAAAACCCAAGGTGCGAGGTGAAATTGCATATAATGAATTTTGATGTTAGATGAGTTTTGATGATAATGATGTTGTATTAATGTTTATGAACATCATACTTACAAGAATTTGCGAAACACTTAAGTAACTTAGAGGATTTGAGTAATTGCATACATGTGATGAAGTGGGTTTTGACATGAGAGTTGAACCTATGAAATATGTTGATCAAATTAAGTATTAGCTTATGATAAACTAAAAATTACATGTTAATCGGACTGTTGATGAAAGTATAAACTTGTTGAGTTGAGATATAACAATAAGAAATTGGCAAACTAAGCTAATAGAATAGCTTGAAAACAATGTCCACCAAGTATTCGATGAAATGCCTAAATGAGTTTTATTGAATTGTTAGTGTATCTTTATATGTCAATTGGCAGTTTGACTAAACCTAAGATAGAATGGAATGATAAACGAGGTATAAAAATCTATAAGGGTGATGGTCATGGTACTTCATGACTAATCTAATCATCTTATGTGTATTATATGATAGTTTACTTTTGACAAGCTAGGTGAGAGCTTGGAAATGAATGGGTCAAACGAGTCAAATGCGCGAAGAAGCTTGAACAGACGCAAGGTAAGTAAAGCTTACACCTCCTAGAACAGAATCACTAATTATATAATAAGAAGTATTTGGTTAATAATAACAAGGTTAACAAAGAACTAGATACGATTAGACGAATAAATTTATAAAGATGAGCCCCATGGTGTAAACCATGAAATGGGTCAAAATGGATAAAGTTATGGTGAACTATATTTTGGTAATAAATGATAACTTGATAAAAATGGTATTGAGTCACCTTTAGTGAGAACCATAACTTGTTAAAGACAAGACCCTATGGTGTAAGTCATAACGACTCAAAATTGGTAAAACAATGTAAATCACATTTTGGTGATCAAATAAAGATTTTAGAAATAAGACCTTATGGTGTAATCCAAAACGGATCAAACGGGTCAAATGGGTAAAAGGGCTTGAAGGGGTATGGTCCCAAAAACCTTGCGCCAAGCAAGGGAACCATACCCACTATTAACTGCCAAAGAGACTTTGCGCAGGCTTTTCTGCCAGAGAAAGACTCACAACCCCTGCGCCGGGTATCCAAAAAGAGAAAGTATCACTTAACTACCTTGTGCAGGCTCGCGCAAGGTTCAAAGTTAATCTTGATTAATTTCCTTGGATAACATTTCACTCATAAACCTTGCATGGAACCTCATGACAAAGCAAGAACTCAGCAGACGTTGCGCTAAGCAGCAGGGAAAGGAAAGAAGATCAGTTAACTAACTTGCGCCGTTCGCGCAAGGAAACAGTTAATCCTGAGAAACCCTTAGCAAAAATTCCTGAGTTAGTATAGAGGCAAATAGAATCTTTTCTGTTGTAACAGAATGCACACGTGGCGAGCAACAAATGGGTGACAGCTGTGAAGATCTTCTAGAAGCCACTAACACCCAATCGTGCAAGCATCTTTTCGGTTATAACCAATTGCCACATGGCAGCATCTGGACGACCGGGAAAGATCACGGTGATAGCATGCTCACATCAATAAAATATAGTGATCTCATGATGACACGTGGCATCTCCCTAACCGTAGATGAAACTGCGATCCGTGTGCACTAACGGATAGCCGCAACTTAACGGAATAGCGAAAGATTCCGTTAAAGTGGCCATCTCTCATTTTGGCGCCAAAACTCTGGCTATAAATAGGTAGCTTGGACTTCAAGTAGAATGTATTCACTCTCAACTACTCTCTCTCTTACTTCACTTTACTTCCGACTACCTGTACTTATTCTCACGCTGGAGGGTGGTCACGGAGAGAACCCCCCTTCTCCCCGTGGCTAGCTGACGGTGTTTCTGTTTTGCAGGATCAGTCGGAGTATATTTGCAACCAACATCATCACGAAACTAGACGAAGGATTAACCACTTTATGAAAGGAACCAAACCCTAGATCTAACCATATTCTGATCTGATTAGATCTACGTTTCTTCATTGGCGCCCACTGATTTTCGTTTCTGATTCTCATCTTTCGTTTCCTTTCGTTTCGATCAGATCCACGGCTTCATGGCTGATGGATCATCATTTCCAGGTCCTCGATCGGAGATCCGCCGCGTCGGCGTCGCTCCTCAGGTCGACGAACAAATCGTTGAAAACTCGTCGACAGAAGCTGATGTCCCGTATGATCCAGATCATGCGAGCATTCCAGTAACTCCGGCAGCTCCTCATGTTGATGTCGCGTCAATTTTTCCACCTAGTGAGACTCCATTATCGTGGCTAATAAAATCCCAAATCGCTTTGAATGCTATATATGCTCAACTATGTGCTCAAACCGGAACTCCAGCTTTTCAAGCTCCGGTTAATGCTCCTCAGGTCCGTGCTTCGCCGGCACCTCGAGTGTTGAGTTATAATACTCAAACCCATGCCCGTGCACCTTCGCATGTGTTTGAAGAGGGAACAAAAACATACTATAAAACCAGAAACGATTCCGTTCATTCTGGTAGTAAGAAACAAGAAGAAAATGTTCAACGTCGGCTATCAGTGCACTCACGTTTGGGCCCGCGATCATCACAGAAGCGGGACACCCAACACGATGAGTATGATAAGACTTACGAAGAAGGAGATAGTGCAAGTGTCTTTATTCGTCTGTCTGCAGATCATGCTAGTTATAAGCCTATGATCCGAGCAGTGTATAATCCTGAGGCAGATCATGATTATAACTTGATTTATCGACCTGCTGAAGCTGCAGAACAGTCAAAATTTGTGAAGGAAATCACTCTAGCCCGGCTAGAATGAGCAAAATTGCCATCAAACATTGGTAAGTTTAATGGATTGTCAGATCCAGACGATCACATGCGTCTATTCACCGGCGCAGGACTTATTGGAGGATGGACGCTACCTATGTGGTGCCATCTGTTTGTTCAAACGTTAACTGGTGCTGCGCGTCTCTGGTTCGATAACTTGCCAACAGGAAAACTCTCTTCATGGAATGATCTTAAGGAAAAATTCCTTACTCATTTCAGTCAGCAGCGCCGTTATGTCAGAGATTCATCGGATGTGATGAATATCTGGCGAAGAGACAATGAGAGTTTGGAAGATTTCATTACGCGATATAACAATGAGGTTTTAGAAATCGGCGATGTGCATGAAGATCTTATCCGCGCACAGTTCAAGTATGTGGTAAGATGTGACGAAATGATTAAAGTGCTTTCTGGTACTTACCGGTTTGCCAAAAAGTTGGGATAAGCTCATGGCAACAACCAAAGTCTACGCGCAAATTGAGAGAAACCTTAATGCAAACAGACCTCCCTTACCTCAGCATCGTCCTGAGGATCTGAGCAAAGGAAGCCGGAAATTTAAGAAGGGTTGGAAAGACTCGAACCAGAGCTCTTATTCACCGTACTCTCCAATGGATGCTCGCGCAACGATTAACAAGATAACAACTTAGAAAGCCATCAAAAACGAGAATAGAGAGCGACAGTGGACTCCTCTCACCAAATCTCCTACGAAGGTCCTGAGTACAGAAAATTATCAATTTAAACAACCTCAGCCCATGAAGAACAAAAAGGGTCAAGACCCAAACCTCTTATGTGATTTCCACAAGGACACAGGTCATACAACTGACAATTGCATTAGCCTGCGCACGGAAATTGAAAAGGCTTTGAAAAGTGGGAAGTTGACACACTTAGTGCAGTCAGTTCGAAAGGAAATCAGGAAACTCATGCGCGGTGATGAAGGGCCAAGCAACAAAAAGATGAAACAAGTCGTCATGATTCAAGGAGGCTCGTTGCGCAAGCACAGCTTTCAACGATTCCGAGAAGAAAAATGGCGCGAGCAGCAAGTGATATTTCGTGTGGTTCCAGGCGGACCTCAAGAAGAAAGACCAGTTGTAATCACAGGGATCTTTGGCCATTACCAGACAGATTATATGTTCATTGATCCAGGAAGTTCTATGGATATCATATACGAGCAGTGCTTCAAACAGTTAGATCGAAGACAAGGCACGCCTGGAACTAGTTGATTTCCTGTTAAATGGATTCTGCAACGAGGCTGTCTTTCCTCTGGGGCAGATAGTTTTCCCGTGATTCTTTCAGACGGTAAACACTCACGCACAATTCAAGTAAACTTTATGGTAATGCCGGCAACATCTCGTCATGATGTTTTGTTGGGACGGCGAGCGCAACGAGATTTCAGCATGATTACGTCTGTGCCTCACGCTGCATGTGGCTTCCCAACTCCAACTGGGGTAGCTATCGTATTTGCTCGAAAAGAGATTATGTCTATTGAGGAACCC
This sequence comes from Scalesia atractyloides, assembly GCA_947069175.1. Lineage (NCBI taxonomy): Eukaryota > Viridiplantae > Streptophyta > Magnoliopsida > Asterales > Asteraceae > Scalesia > Scalesia atractyloides. Next base: position 95,720,072 of record CAMTDV010000005.1, on the reverse strand, counting down.
GTTGTTAAGGCTGCTAAACCAGCATCACCAAATGAACCAGAGAAGTGGGTTCTGAACAATATGTACCAAAACAACCAATTATTCTTAGTCCTGCAATTTCTATGGCAATTAGCGCAAAACTCAAAACCTTGTTCTTTCGAAATATGGATATCTTCGCATGGACACCTGCAGACCTGATTGGGGTTCCGCGCAAGGTAGCTGAATATTGCTTAAATGTATTTCCATCAGCGCAGCCGGTGGTACAGAAAAGACACAGCCTTGGATTGGAAAAGACAGAAGCAATGAACGAGCAAGTAGCAGAGCTATTAAAGCCGGTATCCTGCGCGAAGTCAAATATCAAACCTGGGTTGCAAACCCAGTAATGGTAAAAAAGCATAATGGTTGATGGTGCATGTGTGTGGATTTCAAAGATTTAAACAAAGCTTGTCCTAAAGATTGTTATTCTCTTCCGAGATTGACAAGAAAGTTGATTCATTAGCTTTTTTCCGTTGGAAATGTTTCTTAGATTGTTACAAAGGGTACCATCAAGTGCTGATGAAAAAAGAGGATGAAGACAAGACAGCTTTTCGCACAGAGAAAGGTATTTTTGTTACACGAAAATGCCCTTTGGCCTCCGCAATGCGGGAGCTACTTATCAAAGATTGATGGACACTGTCTTTGGTGATGACATTGGAAAGACGGTAGAGGTTTATATCGATGACCTGGTCATCATGAGTAATTCAGAGGAAATTATGTTAGAAAATATCCAGAAAACTTTTGATTCCTTGCGCAAAGTCAATTTAAAGTTAAACCCAGGGAAATGCTCTTTTGGCATGGAAGAGGGGAAGTTCCTTGGTTTTGTGGTTACAAAAGAAGGATTCAAAGTTAATCCAAAAAAGGTGGAGGCTACTCAAAAAATGTCGTATCCCACCACTATCAAAGAAATGCAACGATTAGCTGGAAGATTGGCTGCGCTTAACCATGCTGCAAAGTCATTTCCATTCATCCGAACCTTGCGCAACTGTGTCAAAAGTAAAACATTTTTATGGACTCCTTAAGCGGAGAAAGCTTTTCAAGAAATGAAGGATTATCTTATGCAACTACCCACGCTTACCGCTCCGCAAGCAAAGAAGCAATGATCCTTTATCTGTCTGCTTCACCAGTGGCAGTGGGGGCAGTGTTAATGGTGGATCGGGAAGGGTTCAATCTCCAGTATATTGCATCCGCAAAATGCTGAATGATCCAGAGACACGGTATTCTATAATGGAGAAATTAGTGTTAGCTCTTGTTCACACCTAGCGCAGGCTGAGACGATATTTTACAGGACATGTCATTACAGTTCTGACTAATTATCATATTGGCCAAGTCTTATCTAAACCTGATGTCTCGGGGCGCCTCGCGAAGTGGGCAATTGAATTGGGAGCATACAACATTTGTTTCAAACCCAGACCAGCCATTAAAGGTCAAGTCCTAGCTGACTTTGTTGCTGAAATTCCAGCAGACAAGGTAGAAGAATGCGAAGCAATTCAAAATCCAGTACCTATCGTTGATGACAGAGCATGGATCTTGTACACTGATGGCGCATCAAACAATGATGGGCAGGAGCAGGCTTGTGTTTGATGAGTTCAGATGCCGTAGAGTTCACTTATGCAATTCGGCTTGAGTTTATAGTACCAATAATGAAGCAGAATATGAAGCTTTCTTAGCAGGCTTACGCCTGGCTATTAAAATGGGTGCATCTAACTTAACTGCTCACGTCGACTCTAAGCTGGTTGCCGAACAAATTACTGGTTCTTATGATGCAAAGGGCGACGTTGTGGCCCTCTATCTAGAACAAGCGAAAGCACGCATCGCCCAGTTTAAGCAATTCAAAGTTGTTCACGTGAACTGAAGTGAAAATAAGCATGCCGATGCCTTAAGCAAATTAGCTGCGATAAGTTTTCAGCATTTGGCAAGAGAAGTTCGCATCGAAGTTCTAAGCAACCCATCTGTACCACTCAAACAGGTAAGCATGGTCGAAATCGGAGATCCATCTTGGATGTCTCCAATTATTATGTACTTTCTACATGGGATGCTTCCAGCAGACAAGCTCAAGCAAGAAAGATACGATGCAAAGCCATCAATTATGAAATGGCAGATGGTATCTTGTATCGGAGGTCGTATTCAGGACCCTTACTTTGTTGCGTAAGCAAGCATGATGCATAGTATTTAGTACGAGAAATCCATGAGGGGTTATGTAGTATCCATTCTGGACCGCAAATGGTGGTGGCCAAGATTAGAGTACAGGCTATTACTGGCCTGGGATGTACGTTGATGCAGTTGAAATTCTGCGTAAATGCATGTCTTCCAGAGACATGCTCCGAAGACATTACGCCCGAAGAATCCCCTTATTCCAATAACCACTGCGTAGCCTTTCCAACAATGGGGGATTGATCTTATTGGAGCATTTCCTGATGCGCCAGGCACAGTCAAATTCATTATTGTCGCGGTTGACTATTTTACCAAATGGGTGGAGGCTAAGCCGTTAGCATCCACTACAGCAATGGTGGTTCGTAAATTCATTTGGGAACACATTATCTGCCGTTTCGGCTTACCATTACGAATCATCACTGATAATGGTCCCAATCTCACAGCTGCAGAACTGCAAGCTTGGATGCAGGAAATGAAGATAGAACATGTTTTTGCTTTTGTTGCTCACCCGCAGGAAAACGCCCAGGTGGAAAGTATAAACAAGCAACTAGTGGAAGGCATAAAAGCACGCTTAGGTACGGCGCGACGCGGCTGGGTTGATGAATTGCCAAGTATATTATAGGCGCACCATACTATGCCAAAAACAAGCACTGGCGAAACACCATTTAGTCTTGTTTACGGGACGGAGGCTGTAATACCTGCGGAAATCGGCCTCCCATCACCCAGAATGATCGCTCTTGAAAAACAGAATAACAAGAACAACGCCGACTTGATCTCGACCTAGTCGAAGAAAGGCGCCAGAATGCAGCGATACGCGAAGCAAAGTACAAATCTCAAATGGAGAAATACTACAACAAACGGGTACGCGTATGCACCTTCTTACCTAGTGATTTTGTACTTCTCGACAATGAAGCATCAAACATCGAAAAACCAGGAAAGCTGGCACCTAAATTGGAGGGACCTTACGCGATTCATGAGGTTCTTGGAAAAGGCGCGTACACACTTAACGTCTGGACGGAAACGGCAGTTCCGAGGACTTGGAATGCGCAACAACTACGTCGTTGTTACATGTAATCCCAGCGCTCATTAGCCTTGCGCTTCCTACGAGCCTGTTTACATTATTCCATGCTTGTAATCTTAGTGACAGTTGGCAGCTTTATGCTTTATGAATGAATAAAATACTTTATGTCGCTACTTACATTCTGTTATATTTATTACAAATGCATGCAATTCCTCTGGATACACAAAAACACACACTCATGAGCCACAAGTTAAAACGATACTTACGCTCACACATGAGATTGGTTGTTCATTTGTCTATCCTAACCAAGCAATTGATCACATGCAAATATTGTAAACTAAATATATTATATTCACATAAAAATAATGAGTACTTTCGCGTCTGCGCAATGTTACATCAAAAGAAAATTACAAAGCAACTAAGAAAACTAAAGCAATCTAGCTGTCTTTTCTTGCAACCTTTGCGCTTTGTTGTTTCTCTGCCTCTGAGAAGATCTCTTTTAACCTGTCATCAAAGTCATCATGTTGTAGCGCAGCGTCAACAAGGTCCATGACAAGGATATGCAAGTGATCATAATTCTCTTTGGCAGCAGTGTAGATAGCAGCAGTATCAATCCCATGTGTAGCAGCACGACTTGTATCTCATTAGGTTTTTAAAGCATGGGCCACATGCAGTTTACATTCCTTGTAGCCCTCAGCATGGCCATCATTGCGTGCTGCCACCATCAGCTCCGCCACTCTCTCGTCCAACTCCGTAGAATTCAAAATGGAGTTTGCAATCTGTAAACAAGCGCTTCAGTATCAAATATAATAATTCAGCAAGATGTATATATTTCAAGAGAAAGGATAATACCTCCACAATCCCATACTCACGCAATCAGGAAAGCTGGTTTATCAGGGACTCTGTCTGGCTCTCTGCTGTGGCGCGAGTGACCTCCGTATCATTAATTTTCTACTCGCCTTCAGTCAAACGGCGGGTCAACTCGGCCTTCTCAGTTCGATGGAGGTTAATATCCTTCTTCAAGGTATCAACCTTATCCTGCAGTCGCGCCTGATCAAATAACATAGAGGTTAGCTCATCAATCTCTTTATTCTTAAGAAGGAGAGTCATTTTGGTCGCTACCTCATTCTGCTCGCTCCTTTCTCTATGAGAACGCGCCTCTTCTGCTGCCGCAACTGCATCAGCCTTCGCTTTCTTGAGTTTCTCAATTTTGTTGCGCAGAGAGATTTTTTCTTTATTATCTCGATCGCAAGCCTCCACAAAGCGCTTGGCTCGTCAGCATATTGCGTAGCAGCGGCCTCACATTTGCGTTTCCAAGACAGCAGACCACTCCTCGGTCTTTTTCTCTTCATCAAACTTGGCCTTTGCAGCCTCAAAATCCATCACCATCTTCGACGTCCTTTTCCCTTTCAAGTTTGGCCTTCGCCTTACCAATCTCCACTTCATATCTTTCTTTATTCATGTTGCGCCACTCGCGCATGATTCGGTTGATAGTGGAAGAGGCAAGGGCAGACTCTTGCAAATATGATTCATAAGTATCCTCATGATTTTTCTCCTCTTGGCGCTTCACTTCTGCTGGAGGGAAGATGCCCTTATACCACTCCCTGCAGGAGTGCCAATCTGTGAAAATATCACCCTGTTTAACTTTCCACACAGGTTGGTGGATCTCAGATGCCCGTTTTCTGAATAAGATCTATAGGAATATCCCAAGGTGTTTCCTCGGGGCGAATCGACGATTCTTCATCAGAATCTTCAAAAGAAACAAAAACCTTCGCTTTGTGTTGAAGGGCCAACATCCTTAGAAATAAACGTTGAGGGCTCAGCAATAGGTGTGGATGGTTTATCTTGCCCTACAGCTATTAACCCCTTCATAGCAACATCTGAAGCAGTATCTTTAACCTGCTCGCCAGCAGGATCCTTAGCGACACCTGAAACAGTATCTTTAGCCTGCTCGCCATCAGGATTCTCAGCTGCAAATTGTTTGGGCTCTTCTTCCGGAGCCACTTTATCAGTTTTTTTCCAGAATAATGGGGTCAGCATCAAAAAATAGGTGCGCTTTGGTCCACATCTCCCCCTTCAGTATTATCAGGCTTGCGCGAAGATGGTATAGAGGAGGATGTGCCCAGCGCAGCCTTTACAAGTTTCTCTGCACAAATAAACACGTCAAAAACAAGGCATCCGCAACTATTACTACAAAAGTGTGCAAGGAAGCAGACATACCAGGTGAAAATTTCTTTGCAAAAGCTTCCAGATTGCCTTTCTTGCCGATGCGCGGACGCGCAACCTTCTTCGGCGGAGAAGGTGGTACAGTTTCAACTCTTTCCTCTTCTTGGAGGTACGTTTCAACGCCTCTTCAGGACTTGAAGGGATCTCCAAAGGTCATCTGGATTCGAGGCAGGGATAGAGGATGTGTCAATAGGCTCTGGCTTTGGTTTCTTCAGACCTACAGGCGCAAGACCCTCTAGTGAGTCTGACACCACCATGTAATCACACCAAGAGTCAGATACGAGACGCGTACCTTTCTTGCCCTCAGCCTTTAGCCGCAGATGGTTTGGTTTTTTGATCTGGTTTGGAGGAAGTCGGCGCAGCAGCAGCAGCGGTTGGTTTTCTCTTCTTCTTTGATTCAGGGCCTACGCCCAAGTTTAGCAAATCACCTACATGACCAATAATAAGGAAAAAAACATTGTGCCATAAGTTACATTGCAATATTACTTAGAGTTGGTATCTACAAGTAATATTGCAATAACTAATTCAGGTTTAGTAGTATATGACTTACCAGTAGTAGCAGAGGGTGCGCGTTCAGATCTTCTTTCTTAGGGATTTCAAAATTCCCAAGATCTGATCAAACCATGGTTCTTCATTCTCCGCAAGAGGTACAGCAGCCATCTTCCCATTCTCCCTCTTGAAAGACACCAAGTACAAAGGTGCAACTATTTCGCAAAGCACAACAACAAAAATTCAGCCAGTATGCAATATTTATGAAGGACAGTTCCAAGAAATCATGAAGTTACTTACCAACTCCATCTTTGGTGTAAGCTGGCTTTTCTCGACGTTCCTTCTTCCATAAAATACTCATCCCCGAGGCAATCAATGCCCTCTCTGGAAGAATAATATTTGGAACATCCTTGATATTCTGGTACCATACTTCATTGGTCGGAATAGCCAATGTCTCCAACTCTATCTCCTCCCCGGCCCTAAACGTCATAGCCATCGGGACAACCGCCGCCTTCACATAAAAAAACTTCTGCTTCCAGTCGTGGTAGGATTTGGGTGGCACTAACAACAACCATTTGGCTTGCACACATTATTGGAATGAATAAAAGCCCAATGAGTAGTGAAGCTGAAAAAATACCCGGAACTTCTCAACTGTCGTATGATCTGCATCGACCGGCAGACGAACTCGAAGTGCCTAATCCTCACCATTCCCATGGGATTCAACTGGGAAATATGGAATTTATAGAAGTCTAGAATCTCAAGCATGAAGTGGGTCACCGGAAGTCTGAAGTTGCCCTCGGCAAAATAATCGTAGAACAACGTAATATAGCCGGCCGGAGCATCCGCCGCAATGGCACCCTCCTTAGGGTAAAAAGCTCCCCAGGACTTAGCAAACAGAAAATTATCAATCAGGCCATCGAAGTTTTCTTTCCCCCACTTCAATGGTGGAAGTATAGACGTCGCCGGTTCCTCAACTCTCCCAGAACTAGATCTGGTCGCCATCAAAATCTTGCAGAAAGAATTCTTAAAAAGGGGATTCTTTCAGAAAAGAAGAAGATGATCGGAGTTTAGCAGTCGCCGGAAAATACGAAGGATAGAGGTTTTCTCTCTCTAGATATCAACTGGTGAAGAAGCAAAAGGAGAGTCATTTCCCCTTATATACTAATCGCAATTAATGCCATATATGACTGCAGCGACTTTTGCGACCATCACACCTTCCCAGGTAACTGCAAGGGCGAGTGGGGAATAGTATTCGTCCCACGCGCGCGAGTGTCGCCGAATTATCATTAATGCAGTAAGACACGTACTATTGACAGCCTGTCAACAGTACCATCCACCAACTACGTTATCTGGATAAGTGACACTGTTCCAAATATATTTGAAATTCAAATATTCTTAAAAATTTCACTTATGACACATCACCAAGAAGCAGAAAACAACAAAAGATCAACACCCATTCAGCGCAGCATACTTATCTTAAGTCCAGTGCTCCACCTACTCTTTACTTTTACATAGGAGCAACACTGGACTGGGGGACTTGAAGGGGTATGGTCCCAAAAACCTTGCGCCAAGCAAGGGAACCATACCCACTATTAACTGCCAAAGAGACTTTGCGCAGGCTTTTCTGCCAGAGAAAGACTCGCAACCCTGCGCCAGGTATCCAAAAAGGGAAAGTATCACTTAACTACCTTGCGCGGGCTCCACAAGGTTCAAAGTTAACCTTGATTAATTTCCTTGGATAACATTTCACTCATAAACCTTGCGCGGAAACCTCATGATAAAGCAAGAACTCAGCAGACGTTGCGCTAAGCAGCAGAGAAAGGAAAGAAGATCAGTTAACTAACTTGCCCGTTCGCGCAAGGAAACAGTTAATCCTGAGAAACTTTCCCTTAGCAAAAATCGCTGATTAGTGTAGAGGCAAAGGGAATCTTTTATTTGTAACAGAATGCACACGTGGCGAGCAACAAATGGGTGACAGCTGTGAAGATCTTCTAGAAGCCACTAACACCCAATCGTGCAATCATCTTTTCGGTTATAACCAATTGCCACATGGCAGCATCTGGACGACCGGGAAAGATCACTGTGATAGCATGCTCACATCAGTAAAATATAGTGATCTCATGATGACACGTGGCATCTCCCTAACCGTAGATGAAACTGCGATCCGTGTGCACTAATGGATAGCCGTAACTTAAGTGAATAGCGAAAGATTCCGTTAAAGTGGCCATCTCTCATTTGGCGCCAAAACTCTGGCTATAAATAGGTAGCTTGGACTTCAAGTAGAAGGTATTCACTCTCAAACTACTCTCTCTCTTACTTCACTTTACTTCCGACTACTGTACTTATTCTCACGCCGGAGGGTGGTCACGGAGAGAACCCCCCTTCTCCCCGTGGCGAGCTGACGGTGTTCTGTTTTGCAGGACACGGAGTATATTTGCAACTATCATCATCACGAAACTAGACGAAGGATTAACCACTTTATGAAAGGAACCAAACCCTAGATCTAACCATATTCTGGTCTGATTAGATCTACGTTTCTTCAGGTAAATAATCACATTTTGGTGATCAAATTAAGATTTGTAGAAATAAAGACCCTATGGTGTAAACCGAACGTTTTTAGGTTTGGATCATTTTGGTCAAAACCAAGCAAAAATCCAAAAAAACTGGTTAAGCGTGGGAGAAACCAGCTGATGCCGCAACTTTTTGGAAAAGTGTCTCCCGCAGGCCACGTAGGGAGAGACCTTGCTCCCCCGAGTTCGTGACGCGTGGAGGAGCTCAGTCAATGAAAGTTAACTTTTTATTCCCCCGCGCCACCCGAGGGAGCTGTGCTGCCCCTTCGCGACGCGTGAGAGCATCCTATTTCAGCAAAATTGTTTTTTTTTTCTTGTTGCTTTTAAACACGTTTGACCGTTAACTTAAATACTAATTGTTTTTAGTGTCTATGATAGACCTTCTCTAAGGCAGGAACCGGATAGACAGACAACTAAGCACGCAAAGAACCAACACTTCTAAACCCCCATTTCCTCGGAATATCCTTTTGGGATAGCTAAAGTGTCACACCCCAACCGATGGTGGAATCATCGGGGCGCGGCACTAGGCGAACCAGATTGCTCAAGAGACATTATAACAACTATTAAGCGATATTATCTAAACGTCTAACATCCCATACTATTAAACAATAACATCAAAAATAATTATAACAATATTAAGCAAATCTCTTAAACATAACATCCGATTCGATCTTCCCTAGATTTTATTACATGATTTTCTAAAGCAAAAAACTAAATCTAAGCGTCCAAAGCAAAATCCTCAACCTGCCACATATGTTAAAATAAAACGTCAATACAATTAAGTAAAGGTGAGCATACAGGTTTGAGTACAATATAAATATAAAAGGTTTAGCATACACCCATGACATACGTAAGAGTTGTGAACTATGTAACTACTAGATTCATGTAAACCAACAAACCGCGATTGATCGAGGCATGCGAACAAGTGTCCACATCCTAAAATAGAAAATAAATGCGAAATAAAAATGTGAGCCTTAACAACCCCGGGCCTCCGGGTGGCGGGTCAACCTCTAGTATAATATCATGTTAAGGGTGGCGTACAAGCAATCAAGCAATACATACAATTCAGCAGATTTCACGTATAATCATGTAAAGCAGGTTGCAAATGAGCATTTGAGATTCGTGTGATGTGATTTGATATAGGAACATATGTGACACCCAAAAGTGTGTTTAAGCGTAAAAGGGTTCAAATATACTCACAGTCGGTGCGTTTTCAGTAAGAGACGGGATCTGAGAGGAGTTGCGGAGAGTGCCGAATCAGCCTGTAAGCGAACATAAGTGCATCAGTCTTCCGAAATGCTGAAACGGTTAACGATTAAGAGAACAGCAGACAAGTTCGGGCGAACTTGTGCTTTTACTCTTGAAGGGAGCACAAGTTCAGGCGAACTTGTGTGTTGGTTAATGAATGGTGTACAAGTTCGGGCGAACTTGTCCTGATTCCTTGGTATCAGTACAAGTTCGGGCGAACTTGTATGATTGTTGTCACATTTGATCAAGTTCGGGCGAACTTGGTCACCAATTTGTGACAGGTTCGAGCGGACTTGATGTCATCCGAGCGAACTTGACTGTTTTGGCATCCAAATCGTGCATTTTCGCGTCGTTTGCTGAGGAAATCGAGTGCCCATCCCTCCAACCTTAAGCCACTGAGTAAAACTTAGGCTGGAGAGATCTTTTGGAGCAAGTTTAGCCATTTTACAGAAACTCGGGCTAATCCGGGCGAACTTGAAGGTTCGTACGGGTTTAGTCCAGCTTGTGTAAAGTGACGATTTCGTCCTTGTGCTTCCGGAACTGAGATCTTGCTAGACAACGCCTCGTTCCACTTCAAAGTGAACGAAACATACGTCATTAGTCCGAATATTGTGTAAAAATCGATGTTTTAAAAGGTTTTACTCAGATCTAAGAGTAGATATGAGTGAAAAACAGAAGTTTTATACAAAAAGATGAAGATTTTCGTAAACAGAAGAGATTTGATGAAAACGAAGGCAGAGCCTTATGCAAAATCGTTGTAAAACGTTGTTGAACGTTGTTGTAGTTGAAAACGGGTTGATTCTTACTTAGAAAACAAAGGGTTTCGGTTTTGGGGAGCTCCGGGCGAACTTGCAGCAAGTGCAAATGAAGAATTGAGCTGAGTATTTATAGGTGGAGTGAGAATGTGAGCTGAAACATCAAGTTTGGAGCGAACTTGTTACAAGTTCGAGCGAACTTGTTAGTTTCTGGTGAGTTTTTAGACAAGTCCGAGCGGACTTGTGGTGAAGTGAGGTTCTTAGTACACTAGACAAGTTCGGGCGAATTTGTGATACCCAAGTTCAGCCGAACTTGACCTAGTGGCCAAGTTTTGTTTGATTACTTCGCGTTATGAGTCCGTTTTGCGATTCGGTTTGTATTAGATAGTTATATTAAGCGTTATAATTGGTGTAATAGTGCGATCTTAGCGATTCGTGCGTGTAAGAGCGTTGCGATAGCGATTGTAACCATACGTAAACAAACATAACACACATAAAACATAATTCCACATAATTAACTGTGATTTGCGATGCGATGACACAAGTGTTTATTAAACAATAACACACTCGGATCATATAGTAGCATAACTAATTGCGATTGAATTAGCGATGCGTTTAATAAGCGATTAGATGCGATATAATTGTAAATCAACATAATTAATTAACATAAGTTTCTTATAATTCAATCTCGGGATTACAAGGAGATATACAACGGAAAGTAAAAAGAAAAAGATAACAACGAATTTTCGAGTTGTTACATAAAGCATGATCATGTGTGACAAAATTTTCAAGTCCAAAACCTTTTTGTGTTCGGACTATAACATATGAGTAATAATTCGTTATGTCGGTTCGTCTGGGTTATCTGTTAACACGGACTAATAAGTTCTATGTAATTCAAAAAAAATATATAGAAATTTGGGATCTAATCATCCGAATATATAGGATATTCGGTATAAACGGGAAATGGTGTTACAAAAAGGTTTTAGGATGAACCGACGAAGATAAACTGAAGTTCGATTTTGAACCGATGAATATGTTAGGATTTTGAGAAAAAATATGGGGTATTTTGGTGATTTCACAAGAAAATCTATGGTATGTTGGTAACTTCACTAATTTTTAATAGTCAAACTGATTAAGACTTGACAGAATGACGCAATTTGTAGCGAATTAAAACCACAAAGACTCAGGCATCCAAAAATTTCTTGCGGTGACTCAAGTTAACGCTGCCTATAAACCTTAGGGACGCAGATTCCAGTTTCCTCAAGTATATGACTTTTTATTTGGGTTGTTAAACGAGCTACCTGAGTCGAGTAATACTAGTCCGAAACAATGCCTTGTACTCGGCTCATCTATAACTCTATCCACGAATTGACTCTTTTCTCTATTTTTGACAACTTTGTACCATTATTATTATTTCTAAAAAAGTCTTGGATAACAAGTTAACAAAAATATCAAATTATAAAAGACTCAAGTAATATAATATCAATCTACCATTATCCAAGGAAAAAAACTAACACATACAAGCGTGAATTACACAAATGAAATCAGCCCGCGAGACAAACCAACCCGAGTTTTGACGAGTTAGTTTATACGAGCGAGCTATCTTTGGCCGGAGCTTATTTGTTTACATATATTTTCAGAGTTTTGAACTAAGATCGAAACTTGGAAGCTTAATTTTATATTGATATCAAAAGAAAATCGCCAAATCATATAACTACATTTAACACAAAATAAACTGTCTTAACCGTCTTTAAGATACGATTTAATGGTTTAACTGTTTAACGGACAATTATATGATATCAACAGGGGCGGACCTACCTTAGGGGAACGGGTAGCCTCAGCTACCGATTGGCGCTCCGGCGGTAGTGTAAATTTTGGAAAAAATTGTCGTTTTTTGGATGTTTATTCGATTTCGTTACCACTATTTAATAAAACGTTACCGCTACGAAAATTTTCTAGATTCGCCACTGGTCATCAAAACAGGTTCAGGAAAGAAAAGAAAAAAAATATGGCTATGAACAAAACCAATTTGCGCAAACCCAAGCGTTTTGATCTAATACGCACATGTCAGGGCACCTCGACTAAATTCTACACCCTTGTTTGTAGGTGTTGGAATATACCACACGTATATTACCAAAGATATTTGACTCGTTACTTATAAATCAACTTTATATTACTTAGTTTTAGTTTTAATTTTAATTCAAACACATACCTTAAGCATTAACTAATATTTCATTCATGGAGTAAAATGCTAAAATGGTCAATAAGTTTAGGTCAGTTTTGTCACTTTAGTCCAAAAAATGAAACATTTTAAATCCGAGTCCTTCAATTTTGATGTCATTTTCATCCAAAAAGCAAATTAGGTCAGGATTTTCTATTAAATTCTACTTTTTTTGTTTTGTTCTTCATTTTAATGAAGGGTATAATTGTCTTTTTATCCATTAAATTATCTTAATTGAAATGAGGAAAAACGACAAAAAAAAGTGAGGTTAACATAAAATTCTGACCTAGTTTATGTTTTGGATGAAAATGGCATCAAAACTGAAACCTTAGGAACCCAGATTTAAAATTAAAAGGTTTTATTTTTTAACTAAAGTGATCTAAACTCAGGGACAATTCTGGTATTTTACTCGCATTTATATAAATAGTTATATTTAAAATTTTAAAAATACAAGTTTTAACTATAATTTCTATTAATTTAAACTAAAAACAAATCCTTTTTATGTAGTTGTATCTTTTTCCTCTTAATTTTCTTTTGTAAAATTTAAACTAAAAAAAATCCTTTTTATGTAGTTGTATCTTTCAGTGGGGTATGCGGTGGGAGTTAGGGGCATGAGTTGACACGTGGACTGGGTGGGCTCCACTGGCAAACCCAAAAAATTTTGGGTATGGTGGGGTTTGGGTATGGGGCGTGGCTTGGCAAAATTCCTTGTATTTTTTTAAATTTGTGGATAAATTATGGATAGGGTGCACCCAATGTCCACCCGCCAGCTCAGATGATAGATCCGCCCAACGCTCGGGCTGAAACCCCCGCCAAACGCAAACCCACCCGATGTGGTCACATGGAAGTTTCCCTCCAACCCACGCCCAAACCCCAGCCCATACGCCATATTCTTAAATCTTTTTGTAAAAAGTCAAACACGCCCCTTAGTTTAGATTATTCTTTTCAACCTTGTTAAGCTTGTAATTATGTTGCATCGTGTTTGAATCCGTTTGACCTTAAAAGGATGATAGAAACGCGCTATATATTATCATTTATTAAAATTTATTTATGAGTTAAATGTTATTTTAGTACCTGTGGTTTGGGTCATTTTATCAGTTTAGTCCAAATGTTTCATTTTTCGTCTGTGGGTCCAAAATGTTTCACCGATGCCATTTTAGTTCACTGGGTTAACTTCATCCATTTTTTCTGTTAATGAGAAGGGCAATTCGGTCATTTTATACGTAATTCTGTTAACTAGAAGGGCTATTCGGCAATATAAAATGACCGAATGCCCCTCTCGTTAACAGAAAAAATGGATGAAATTAACTCAATGAGCTAAAATGGCAAGGGTTAAACCTTTTTGAATCCACAAAAGAAAAATAAAACCTTTAAACTAAACTGATAAAATGACTCAAACCATAAAGACTAAAATAACATTTTAACTCTTATTTATTGTTACATGGTTGAGGTGATTTTAGTTATGATCCCATCTCGTTAATAGTGGACATTAGATTTCCACGTGACATCAATATATATTTTTGTAAATATAACTAAAAACTCGGGACATATTGCATAAGGCCGTCTTTTTCTACCACATGGTGTTTTGTATATATATAGCCATGGGCATTAGTAATCAATCATTTATGTAGTTATATTATACCTTGTAATCATTAAATGTTATTCACTGTGACAATGTTATCCCGTCTATTTTATTCTAACTTTCATTTGAATCACTTTTTTTAACGGTAAATTTGGATCACTGACGGATTACTGGAGTATAATCATGTCATCAGCGGGAATCATCTGATTATATCCATCTCCATTAGGCACAATCATATACACCATTTCAGGAGGAAACTCAATAAATATGAAAAAAAAACCCCTTTTAAAAATCAAACTTAGGACCTAAGATGTCACTAGACTATAAAATCATGTAGTGTATATGTGAAACATTATATAGAAGTGTATTATACATACTTTGTTGTTTGAAATTGTTTTACATTGAATGTTTCCATACACATACAAACGTATATACAGGTGAGTCAAGGTATAAATGCCTCTTTAACCTACAAAGGATATAAGCCACCAGGATGAACGCGTGTCATTTGATGAGAGGTAAACTCAATCGCGCCATAACTAAGCACAAATATTACTTAATTACTTATAAGATTAAGCACACTATAAATAATTACGCATCAATATATAACTAATCACGCATGACAATTATGCAACATATATAAATAATCATGTAACTAATATAAATTACTTATACAATGTATATGATAATCATACAACATATATTTATAATTACGATGCCACTAGAATGGAACATGTGTCCTTTGGTGAAGGGTAAATTCAGTCGCGCCATACTTATGCATGAATATTGCATAATTATGCATAAAATTAACCGCACTTTAAATAATTACACACCAATGTCTAACTAATCATGTACGAAATTATGCTACATATGTAAATAATTACGTAATAATATAAATAACTAATAAAAATAGTGAATCAAGGTATATGATAATTACACAACATATTTATAATTACACAACCTATGCTTATAATTATGTATACTATTAATTACGCACGTTGGACGGTTTTTTTAAGTTGAATGTAAAAAAGAGTATACCAAGAATATACTCAAATTAAAGAGAGTATAATTCTCAATTTTATGGTGTAATATATATTTTTTAAAGTAAAGTCGTATAACAAAGTATGTACGCTAAAAATGGGGGAACTTGAAAAAACTAACGACATTACGTTTTTCTACTCAATGCACCAACACTCCCACCAGGCCCTTTTTCACGCAAACAAGGTTTGTTGACGTGAAACCCTCATCATCTCAACCATTTACTTCCTGGATCAATGGCATGTCAACAACTTTTTTATTTAACATCTCTCTCTCTCTAGGTGTGTGGAGAGAGGGGGTAGGCAGTTTCTTGTACAAGTGTTTTAACGCGTGAAAGAAACTACGAGGATGTGACACGTGTATTTCGACGTGTGTACGTCCATGTTATTACACGTCAATAACTACGCCACATAGGTGTATGTGTGTGCATGGTTGTAAAAGTCGCTAGGCGTTCCCTAGTTGGTCGACCGAGGAGTTGAGAGTACTCAGCCTAGGCAGAGAGTACTTGGGAGTATTCGGACATGTTAAATTATAAATAAATTAGTTCTCGGAAATTAAATATATGTCTAATAACATAATTTACTAATATTTATAGCAAAATACATGATAATGATATTCATTCCTTTTTTTGGCATAAAAATTATGTTTTATTTTGTTAAGTCAAACTCGGCAGGAGTTAACCTACTAAATACGATTTTGGCCGAGGTTGACCACGTTTAATCGATTATGAGTAATTAGGCGGAGTTGAAGAAAGTCGTCTCGACAGCCTACCTTGTAGCGACTATTTAAGAAGTACTCGGCCTTGGAGAGCTTTTTTTTACAACCATGTGTGTGTATGACATAATCACATCTGGTAGGAAAAATAAATATATGATATACAAAAGCAATACGTGTAAGTTTCTATGCGGTTAAAAATTGGTTTCCTACTTTTGTTATCGTGGTATTTTTGTTAAGGGTAGAGTTCGGCTATAAAATCCATTTTTTCTACAAAGTGTACAAAGTCGTAAAACACTACAATTTTAGCAATAAAACACACAAAAAACTCACAAATAACAAAGTGAGGATAACTAAAACACAACATCCAAACCCTATCAGTCCATAAAAACATCAAACATAGCATCATAGAACTATTAATATAAAACACAATATGATAATCAACATAAAACACACTAATGTTAGTCATTCGATAATCAAAGCCTTATAATCCAAAATACAACACAAAACCCACATATATGCGTTTTAGTAATCTTCACTTTGTTATTTGTGGGTTTTGAGTGTGTTTTATGGTTGACATCACTGTGTTTTATGACTTTTTACATTTTGTAGGAAAAATAGACTTTGTAGCGAACTCCCACCCTTTTGTTAATACATATTCTGACATAATGTGAAGTATTGTCATAGAATTTTATTATTTCACCAAAAAAAAAGTCTATAAAAACTAGTCTATACCTAAATACAATGTTTTAAAATCCGGTTTTTGTACCGTACCAGATTGGGCTTAAAAACGGTTTAACCAGATGCATCGAGCGGTTCAACCGGCATACTAGGCGATACTACCGGTACTACCTGCCGGTTTGAACCAGTTTTTAAAACATTGCCTAAATATGAGTTTCTAGATTAAGAAATAAGGATGATGCTAGATTTGAATAATGAGGATTTAAACGGGTCAAATTGAGAATTTTCTTGTTCAAACGGGTCAAAGATCAACCATGTCAAATCTTTCAATGTTTTTTTAAATAATTCAGCCAGAGGTGTCTGTTCTTAACACGATACCAAATCATGTTAAATCTTCATATTTAAATGAGAAAGAATTATTTGAAAAGATCTAAATCAGATTATTTTATAATTTGTTTAATAAAAAAATAATAACAAAATTTAAATGAGAAAGAATTATTTGAAAAGATCTAAATCAGATTATTTTATAATTTTTCTTAATAAAAAATAATAACAAAATTTAAATGAGAAAGAATTATTTGAAAAGATCTAAATCAGATTATTATATAATTTGTTTAATAAAAAAGTAGTAGGATCGGTTTTGCAATTCAAAAGGGGGTTACGGCGCAGCTTGTTGCTTGTTTACCTGCTATTTGCTTGTAATTTGTTGTTTTGGCGTTTTAATGAGAATAGGATTTTCTTTAAAAAAAATAAAAAATAATAACAAAATTTAAATGAGAAGAATTATTTGAAAAGATCTAAATCAGATTATTTCTAATTTGTTTGATAAAAAAATAATAACAAAAAATATGTTTTTTTAAGATCAATCCACCAGCCCATTAATCTAATTTTTACAACCCCATATTCCAACAACTTGTTTTGCGCATGTGTCCGTATTATGATTGATGTATTTGACACAAATAATTATACGAGTCACATTCATGTTCATCAACTCACCCGGTCACAACTTGTTGGTCCCCCTGCCGTTATTCGGTTTATCATCGGGCTAAAGAGTGAACTGTTTAGCTACCGGATCAATCCACCAGCCCGTTTATCCAATGGGTTTTCGAAAACGGGTTGGGTAATGACCCATAAGGGGTCTTTCATAACTACCCGAGACGGGCTTTAAACATTGGTTATGAACCATAAATGTAGTTTTTTGGTATCATATAAATGTAAATGACTTTACATTTTGTAATGTAAGCTCCCAAGTATTTTCTGAAACACTACAACACCATCGTCATTTATAAACTGCGTTCTCCGTTGTGACCCGACAACGTTTTGTTATCAAAAACTCGACTCCTCGGTACTCGGTCGCCTCAAAAAGTACCGTAAACTATTCGTGACAACCTGCCAAAAAAATTTGCATTTATCAATATATAATTTTTTACTAATGTTAGCAATGTATATTATAGTTTTTTATGGTGTCGGTTTTACCTGTTGAAGCGGTTTGATAAGAGCTTTACCCTTGTAACTGACGTGAAATTTGGCCTTGGCCAACAAACCCTGCATCGAGATACAGTTAAGACAGTTGCATGTATCGTGCAAAAGCCGGTCCACAGGAAGAAAACTCGAAGTTTTTCTGTTCGGTTCGTGGATCTAGTTAAACAAGTTCTTGATTCGGTTTGGTGTGGTTCTAAAATTGAACCAAAATCGGTTATGTCGGGTTTTGAATCTTGGTTCTAAAGTTTCTAAAAAACTTCTTATCAATACAAGATATTTTCAAAAACCAGTCCTTGATCCAGTCCGGTTCGGTTGTGGACTGGATCAGATCAGGCCCAATGGGCTGAACCTACCCAGGTACAGGCCCAAACAACGAAACTTAATAGATTTAAAAGTTATAGAAACAGATCATGTGATGCTCAGTTTAGATGGATTAATTTGCATTAGATTATTAAAGTAAAATTTTACTTTATTTTACCCTTTTAATTTGTATTGTAGCAGCTAGTGTGAAACTGATTGTCTAAAAGTGATAAAAAAAATCAGAAGAAAAATCTGTTTATCCAAATATTATTTTTACCTCGGTATCGAACTCTCCTGACTCAACGGCAACATTTATGTCGGTGACAATTTTCACAAGATCCACCAGTAATCCAGGCCGATCTGCTGTCTCCACCACAAGCAGACTGCATAATATAACATCGAAAGGAGATTCGGTTTCTTACTTTAAAATTCTTAAAAGGTTTCAGTCTAATGGAAAAAGACAAAAATACCCTCCATTTTAAATTACCTTCGGTCAGGGCTGTCATCATAAACATGGACATGGGTTGCAATGTCAACGTCAAGCTGAGGCAATTCAAAACTCGTTAGATAAAATTAACCAAGTAATAATGGTTGAAATATTAGCCGAATGTCTAAACTGCCCTTTAAATATATCAAAAGGACAAGAATTAATACCTTTTGCGCTGGTGCTTCGACTCCAAAGGCTTCTCCCATTGCCAATTGGGCACTTGATTCCTGAATGAGTAATGACGTCAATTCAACAATAATCTTAATTATTTATTTATATATGTGTTATAAAAAAAGAAATAGAATTGGTGTAATACCGGGTGATATTCTAAAAGATTGCTGATAATTGTTAGACGGATCGCTTCAAGCAACTCGGGGTCATCAACTTTACGTCCAGTCGAGCTGCAAAAACATTAACAAATCTGATTGTTTTGGCCAAAAACAACCTAGAACTAGTATCAGATTTGCTAAATATCATCGAACGTGCTAACGAAGAAAAGATAATTAAGTTCAATACTTACGCATTTGTGATTGAAAACGTGTTATGCTTCCCAGAAGAATCCAGACACACTTTGCTTTGACAACATTTAGTCCAAGATTTTTAAGAGCATTCATCTACACACACATTTCAACGTAATGATTGATAGTAGTGAAATTAAAAAATTTATTAAGTATCAAAATTTACTATATGATTATAATTTTCCTTTCCGGGTTATGATAATCTTTTCATCATGATCTTATACTAGATGTGATCATTTCGAACCACTTACAGATTTACTTACGAATTGGTCGATTTGGGTTGTGTTTTATCTCATAAAGATCAAATAAAAAATTAGCTAAAAGGTGAACGGGTCAAACATGTTGAAAATAGTTATACGTTAAGTTTTAAAGCATACAACCTCCAAAAGATTTTTTTTGAACATCAGATTATTTTAATAATATTTCTTTTTTTGTAATCATAATTATCGCATTATATATGATTTGAAAATGTAAAAAAAAAAACTATGGACTTTCACTTAATTCGCAAAGTTCTTTGAATTTACTTTTTCCATGGTTAAGTAGGATAATCGTTCAAAAAAACACTCAACAAGAAAGACTATCCGCGGGGTTTTTTGTAAATTAAGGGGGCTTAATCATGAAAAAAAACATGTTTGTTAGAAATGAAATTCGAGGACTTTATAGTTTAGTTAACATAAGTTAACGGAATTAATCATATGAAAAATAAAGTCCAGGGACTTATATAAGAACTCAGCGGAAGCCGCGCAGGGTTCAAAAAAATATTTAATAAAAAAAATAAAGAAATTGGACCAAGACATATTTGCAGCTCATCTCAACCGTGAGCCGAACCTTTTTGAACCATTAATGTACTAGAAAATGATTTGTTTCAACTCAAAACCGTTACCCAACCCACTCATCTTGCCACCTCTAATACATGTATAATAACAAGTGCTAAAACGATAAAAAGTCAAAAGATTTATATAATACGGTATCAAGAAGAGCTCCAAGGCGATCCCCGAATGTAACCTCCACCACAGTTGCATTCGGGTCAGAGTCCTGGTCAATAATAACTTTGGGTGTTGGAACCACATCAGTATCCTGATAGCTTCCATCCTAAAAATCAAACAGCCAACGAAATTAAAAAATAATATTTATATGTCTATAATAAAAGTTTTACCAAATCCCTTATCTTGATACCTCAATAGCTGTAGCTGATGCTTTCGGAATCATAGTACTCAATGAATATGACAATCTGGATAAAAACCCAAATCAAGAATTAGAACAAGAACCCTAAATCTCCACACATGTTACCTAGTCATATCTTCAATATTCCATTGTAATATGAACCAAACACACATGTTCTTGATTTTTTTTTAATTCTAGGGGTGTTTGGATATGTGCTTTAAAAGTGATTATTGAGACTCAAATAACTAAAATCAGAATTATATAATTTATAAGTGACAACCCAAATCAAGAATTATAACAAGAATCCTAAATCTCCGTAATAACTTCAGTGTTTCTAGTATATCATAAATCAAAACACAAAAGTTCTTGATTTTTAAAATTTTAGGGGGTGTTTGGACATGTGCTTTAAAAGTATACTGAAACTTGAATAACTAAAACCAGAATTATAAAAAAAATTATACAACCTATAAATTTTATTTATCCGTAAAATACCAAAACAACAAATTACAAACAAACGCATGTAAACAGGCAACAAGCTGCGCCGCAACCCCCTTTTGAATTGCAAAACTGAAAGTATTCATTCATAACCACTATTCCTAATCACTCAAAACTGATCATCGTAATTCCAATTCGAGTCTATATCGTAAATTCATTCAATGAATCCCCCCCCCCTAACCAGCTACAGATTAGTGAATTATGTTTCAATTAGCAACTGAAATTTAGGGGATGTTTGGATATGTGGTTCGAAAGTATTCGTTAAAAATCGAATAACTAAATTAAAATTGTCCATCCAATTTGATACCAGTCACTCAAAACTGAACATTTTAATTCTAAATCAAATTTACATAATATTCAATCAACCCCCCCCCCCCCCCCCCCCCCAACACACACACACAAAAATCAGCTCCATATTAGTGAATTATAATTCAATTAACAATTAAAAACAAGTCAATCAATTAAAACCCAATTCAATTCAACATTAAACCTGCATAAACCACCAATCACAACAAAGATTTATAATTTAGAACCCAATAAAAAAACCCCACAAAAGCCCCCAATTTTAAAAAAAAAATATATTAAACTTTAAAGGGGGTATTATACCTTTGTTTTGCAAGAAGTAGACATATGTTTAACAGGCTCGAAACCAAAAGAAGATCCTAAAAATGCATTTTTGAAGATGGTTGCTTCTCAATAGCAACCAATTTGGTGTAAAGAGCAAGAGTAGAACCAGAAGAAGCCATAGCAACAGCCATGAATGAGCAGTAGGCAGAGGATAAATATAATAAATAAAAAGGAAAAGTGGATGGGGATTAGAGGAAGAAGAAGAAGATGGGGGGCATGGTGAGGTAAGAATGGGTAGGGGGATATGGTGGGGACAAAAATGGAGGAGTGTGGTGGATTGAAGATGTAGTTTTCTTTCTAGTGATATCCGCCATTTGTTGTATGTATGGAACTTGTTTCTATGGACTGGATGGATGATATTTGTATAATATTTATTTTATTATTATTGTCTTTTTTTGTCTTTACAACTTATTTGCACATTTTGAGGTGGTTTATGTTCAACTTTAATCTTATTGGCTAGTATGAATTTTAATTTTAAATTTTTAAATGATGAGTTGGTTCTATATAAGACTGTCATTTAATAATTTGTGTATGTTCAAGTTTAATCTAATTGGCTGGTAGGAGTTTGAATTTTTTTTTTAACGAAAACTTCATGTATAAGGTTATCATACTTTTTAAATCAGAGAGTCATGTAGTGCTTCATTCTGGACAGGCTATGTTGTCTTAACCGGGTCTATGCTGCCTTTAAAATTTGGCTTTTTTGGGCGTTCCTCTGGGTAACCATACCGCCGGCTGACACTTGAGAGTCGTTGTGTCATCTCAAGAGCATTGAACTGACATGTGACACAAATGAGAATTGAATTTGAGTCTTCATTGGAAATCCAAGCCTCCCACCACGAAGCCACAGGTGAAAGAATTAGTAGGAGTTTCAAATGATGAGTTGATTATATATAAAATTTGTGTGAATACTAATTATACTTACATCTATAATTCTAAACTATTATTCTTTCTTTAGATTTGGATCTGTAACCACACTTAGACCTAATAATTCTAAATTTTCCATTTTTAATTTTTCCTCTTTTTCATAGATTTAAAGTGATAGATTGAATTCATATGATGGAACTACTTTATGTGTATATAAATCACCTTGAAATGACTTAATAACTTAATATATTAGGTTTAAATTTGGGTAAATATATAAAAGGAAACTACATATATCTTTTTTTAAATCTCTTAACAATCTTCTCCACATACAAACCCAACATAGTTTTTTGTCATATAAAAATCCCTTAACATTTCTTTTGTACATAAAAGTTTCTTTATACATTAAATTTGAACAAAATTGTGAATTATTCTTCTACTTATTAATACTACATAATAAATATGAGAAAAATCTCTCTTGTGAGAATTGAACCCATAATCTAATGGTTCTAAGTCTTATCTCACCCCTAAAATGTCAATAGACTATAATGTCATAGGCACCCACTAACTTTGTAGTTACAAGGATTTGAACTCATCTACTAGACCACTAGGTCATGGTATTGGGTTTGAATTTCTAACATGCCAAAATCCAAACATGAAATTCGTGTGTTGGTTTTAGTCTAAACGAGTTCGGGCCAATTCCAAGTCTTGCCCATAAACACATTTAGTGCGTTATCTCGGCGAGTTCGCGTATTGACCCGTCAAACCCATTTTTATTTTTTTAAACGTGTTTATGTAATAAATTAAACTATTTGTATATTATACCACCAAAATATAAAAGTTTAAATAAACTGATACATCTTAAACAAATAGCTTGAAATTTTTTGAAAAGTATGTATATTTTGATCTTGTAAGTGTTAATATATATTATATATATATATATATATATATATATATATATATATAAGATAAGGTTCATGCGAGAACCACCTTTATTGTGAGAACCGCGATAACCACCTTTATTGCAAAATAAAATCTAAAAAAATCAAAAAAGCACTCAAATTTTTTTATTTTTTTTTAATATTTTTTTAATAAAAATCGTTATATTTCGTTACCAAAAAAAACTTTTTTTTCGAGTAACAGTTATCCATGCACATGTGCATATGTATCATAACTTCGACAAATTCAGTAATACGTTATCACTAGTAGACAATTGCACTTTAATTTACAATATAATCCATAATACACTCAATTTTACATTAAATGCACATGTGCATTATTATGTATAACAATTATATACCGTGTTTTGGTGCAAAAAGTTTGTGATTTTGAATGATGAAGTAGGCTCATATATATGTTTTTTGGTTAGTTATATCTAGTGGTTGATGGGTTCATTATAGTTGTCATTTTATGATGTAATATGTTGATTGGATGGTATAAACGGTGTTGATATACATGTAATAAAGTGAAAATATTGGTATTGGTATTGTATTATAAATGGTAGGAGGTAATGGTATTGTATTATGGATGGTAGGAGGTAATGAAAGTGTATTATGGATGGTATGATAGATGAAAGAGAAAGTGTATTCAAAGTAGTGTACCAAAACACCTTATTTCATGTTGATACATATAGATGCACATGTGCATTTCTTATATTGGTAACGTAAAAAGTAGTGTATTATACATGGCAGTGCAAATGAAAGTACAATTGTCTAATGTTTGTAATGTATTACGTAATTTGTCAAAGAAATGATGAAAATGCACATGTGCATGGTAGTGTATTATGGATGGTATGATAGATGAAAGAGAAAATGTATTCAAATTAGAGTATCAAAACACCTTATTTCATGTTGATATATATAGATACACATGTGCATTGCTAATATTGGTAACGTAAAAAGTAGTGTGTTACACATGGTAGTGTAAATGAAAGTACAATTGTCTAATGTTTGTAATGTATTGTGGAATTTGTCAAAGAAATGACGAAAATGCACATGTGCATGGATAGTTGGTACTCAGAATTTTTTTTTTTTGAAATTTTTTTTATTGTTGAGTAAATATAGCGACTTTTTCAAAAAAATTGGTATTTTTTTTGGATTTTTAGGTATTATTGTTTGTGTTCGCACTGGTTCTCGCAATAAAGGGTGATTCCTAACGGATCCTTGTCCTATATATATATATATACGGTGATGTTTTGTGAAAAAATAATATATGCTGTCGTAATAGACATGAGACAATATGTAAATAATAAAATAAAAAAAAAACACAATGCACGTTCGACATATGTCTAAGACATAACATATGTCTAAGACATAACATATGACAACGTTTTTATTGACACGCGATTCTAAAAGATCATACCATAATCAACGTATATACGTATGTAAAAATTAAACTTGTAATTCTTGAATGATTACTTAAAATGTATTTGAATCAAATGAGTGAGTTTAGGAACTCTAGAGATGAGTATTTGTGTGGTTTGTTTTAGTTGAACTTAAAATGTCGTATTTGTTAGTTTAGGAACCAAATGAGTGAGTTTACTTAAAATGTATATGAAAATTGGAGTGGAATCTGAAACAAAAGGTCTATATTTCATAATAATCATTTAATTGAATATATGAAAGAATAATTCAAGAAACTGGGCTTCAAGCCTTCAAACTAGGGGTTCAACCATAACCGACCCACATGTTTATTTGTGTAGTATCGGGTTGAACCCATTTTAAATCATGTCATGTTTGGTCAAGTTTTATGTCGACCCGTTTAGTGTTTATTTGTGAAATGAGAAATAGCTAGTGACTTCTTAATAATTTAAAGAATCAATTACTACAACTTAAATTAAACTTTTTTGTAATTGATTTAATTAATTATTTTTTGTTTCTTTATCTCTTATTCCTAATTACATACTCTAGTTTATATATTTAGCTTGATATTAGAACAAACGAATGAAAAATGATTGAATTTTTATTATTTCTTTATCTCTTATTCTTAATAATATACTCTGGTTTAATATACTTAGCTCGATATTAAAACAAACGAATGAAAATGAATAGAGAATGAATAGTTAACTAACAAAATAAATATGTTAGGAGTGAAGATTTGACGAAAGGGTTCAAGTCTTCAAGAGGAAGTATTAGTGTACCTTGTCAATAACTCAACACTTATGGAAACATTAAAGAACCAAAATATGTAACTTTTAATATTAACATTTTTCATGAGAAATAATTAAATACAAAGGAATTTTATCGTAAGAAAGGTAAGAACGAATATTCTCTGATATGAACATAACAAAAAATATATAAAAAAAAAAACACACAAAAAAATTTCAATATTCCATTAAAATAATCGCTACTTTATCGTCACTAAAAAAATTAGTGACGATAGAGTAGCGTCTTTTTATAAAAATACCATTTTTTTTTCTTTTGCTTTTAAGGTTTTTGGTGGTTTAGTTTGTAGTTTTTAGCTTGGGTTTGGGGGAGGGGGTTAGGTTTTTTTTAAGGTTTTTGGGGGATTTGATTTTTAGTTTTTAGCATTTAGCTTTGAGGGGGAGGGGGGATTAGGTTTTTTGGGGGGGTTTTTTTGTGAGGTATAGTTTTTTTTTTGGGGGGGGGGGTTAGGTTTTTTTTTTAGGTTTTTGGGGGGTTCGGTTTTAAGTTTTTAGCATTTAGCTTGGGGGAATGGGATTAGGTTTTTTGGGGTTTTTTTTGTGAGGTATAGTTTTTTTTTTTTTTGGGGGGGGGGGTTAGGTTTTTAGGTTTTTGCATGTACATGTTAATTTTTCTCTTATAAACAAGATTATGGACACTTTTCACTCTACGATTTCTTCTTACACTTCTTATTTTTATAATCCTTTATAGAATAACTCAACCTTATTTTTCATTTCTAAGATATGAATATAAACTTTCTTAGAAATCCTTAAACGGGTTAACATGCTATGTTCAGATTACCTGATTTATTAAACAAGTGATGTTTAAGTTGATTTGTTTAATACAATAGGTCGTTGTAATTGAGTAACTGACCTAAAACCTATTTTTATTATTCAAGTTGTGTCACCCATACTTTAAATCGTTAAGTGATGCATGTTTGATCAAAGTCATGTTTGATCAAAGTCACATAGCTTTGTAAATGTTGACGCCTTTTTTTGTGATACATATTTTAAAAAGTTTTAAGAAAAAATAGATCAAATTCACATGTAGCTTTGTAAATGCTGACTCCTTTTCTTGTGATGCATATTTTAAAAGTTTTAAGAAAAAATGAGACCAAGCTCTAATAAATCTTAAAAAAAAAAAAAACCTCTCATAGTTTTACACATGTTCCAGTCTGAATTACCGCCAATAATACTAACGAAAAAAAACAAATATTTAATGAGTTCAATAGACAAGAACCAAAAGGAACAAATATAAAGCAATTTAATATTGAACACTTATTTTGTGATATTTTGCCACAAGCTGTCATGTAATAACGATTAAAACGACCCATTTTTTAAATTTAATTAATTATCATAAGAATGTCACACTTGACGTGTCGTTATATGAGATAAACGTACCGTGATTTAAAGAAACGATTCGACGCATACAGTTCAAAACGCTTTTAAATTTTTTATTGTAATAAAACAGTATTATACTTGAATTAAAAAGAAGATATGCTCGACATCACTATATAATCCTTTTAATAAATAATGAAATATATATTAAACTATTCACAAACTAATTGAACTTGTTAAAAGTTAACATACTATTCCTATTTGAACATCCCAACCCATAAATAACCCGACTTCATTCAACTGCACCCCATGAAAAGGGGTTCAACCACCCGATCTCACCCATGCTAATGAAGTGATGTAGCGAGTGATAGATAACGAATAACTAATCACGTTGATTCTAGGAAACCCGTCATGATCTTCCCCAAACCCTCAAACTTCAACCCAAATGGCAAGAATTTGAAGTGAAAATGGTTATTTCTCCAAAACTGAATTCTGCCTTTTAGATTTACAAGAGCAACATATAAATAAAGACTGAAATTCGAAATGGACAACAAAAAGGCCATAGGCCAAACACAAGCCCAAAAACAAAATACATAAAACACAAAAAAGAAAAACATAAAAGTGGCCATAATTCCCACTAGAACGTGTGCTCCTCGTTTCAAGCTTCGATTTGACTGGTCGAATGCCTAAAATAGAGGCCGGTAGCCAAAGTTATGCTTGTTTTCGTAAATCACCTTTGGAAGCTCGATCATGGGTCTCCATAAATGTTATGGCTCGATCTTCTATGCTTGGGCCTGCATCATGAAGCTACCAAACTAGTTATCTTGGTTTCATTTCGTCAATGATTCTAAAAGGAAAAAGATACATATACACTATAGAGCTGTATGGCGAAATTTGAATAACAAATATACTATTTACCCGATTATAAAATCGTTATTAATATAATGGCTTTATTCCTCACCAAAATTATGTCCATCATTTGCACCCTCGTACGCCCCACTTGTGGTGTGCACATATAATATATATATGTGTGGGTCCTCAAAGGACAAAAGTGAAATTACACCAATTTTAACGTTATTTTACTTATCTCATGAAATTATCGTTAAAAGCGGCGGACGTTAATCATGCATTATGTGGTGGCATTGATAGCCGAAATACAAAATGGTACATGCACTAATCGGCCTTCGTCCCGATTGTTGAGTGTTATGTGCCTTATGTCCAAGACTTGATGTAGAACTACTGTCGGGGATATCAATGGAAGTTTCCTCTCATTTCTACAAGGAAGATGTAAGTTTGCCTACATCTTACCCTCCTCATATCCTACATTAGTTTTGATATTGAGGGGATTTACTGAGTACTATTTTTTTATTTTTTTGCACCCTTGTGTGTTAGGTGGCCTAATATGCAAATACAAGATGAGATCGATGAAGCTCATACATTTGATGTCAAATAAATAAAAAGTGATAGTTAGGAAGCCAAGTTCAGAATATTTATGTCAAACAAAATGGAGATGATAAAATGGTGGTGCATAATTGGTCCCTAACTTGACTTTATTTACAAAAGATGATAAAAGAAAATGGAGGACCCTCGTCTTTTACCTATTGAGAAGTATCTAGTACCAATGTAGGCACCTTTTTTTGGTTACGTATTTCCTTTTAGTTTGCGAATTTACTTATATAATACCGGATTATAAATCCGTATAATACACAGAGTTGGATACAAAATTATAGTGTCAAAAATATAAACATTTTTGTTCTTACAATTCAAATTTTTCTATTTTTCTTTATTTTCTATTTTTATTTTATTTTGTTATTTTATGTTTTGCATATGTTGGGCTTGCTGAGCTTTTAGGGCCGTGTTTGTGGGCTTAGTCGTTGACCTAATGTTGTTGGACTTGCATAGCAGTTGTGTTGATGTTGTTGGGCTCCGCTATTGTTCTTTGGGCCTCATTCTTTGTTAAGGCTTTCGGCTTGTGGCCAAGGCTCTTTTGATCCAATCTTTATATAGTCACAGATCTATTATTATTACTCTTTGCACTCTATCTCTTTAAAAACAATATATTAACAAGATTAACAAAGTTAGTAATAGTTTTGTTGTTAATAATTAACAAAGTCCCTTAAATACTTACTACCTATAAATGTCAAATCTTTAATCTTATACACTTTACAACGGGGCCCACGGTAGCCCAGTAAGCCCGTCATGGGCTCCTTTCACTTGGGCTAGGTTGTAAGCCCAGAAAAAGGACATTGTCTTTATGAGATACCAGATAAGGGAAAAGGTGGGAAAATCCTTTTGACGTGAAACCTCTGCTGCATTTAATGCTTGATAAGCTGAGGAAGAAAGACTCGCGGAGAAAGTACAGCACAAGCTGACTTCATTTAATGACCTGCCAATCCGACCGTTAGTAAGCAGACACGTGTCTAGGTCTGGGAAGGATCGTTATGGCATCCCAATGGAGAGGGATAAGCGAAGTTCTTTAGATAAGGAAGGTAGACGTCGGCTAAGGTAAGGTTTTTCCAGGCTGAACTCTCATTTAATATACCCACACTACATTTACTCCCCACATTCAGAGTATTAAATACTCGAATCACTTATCCACACCATAGAGGATATTCTGGCGAAACACCACTTCGTTGGAACAAGCTTCTCTTTACTCCGGCAAGGTTACTTACTCTCACGCAGAGTTGTGTCACGGATTCTCCCCCGGGGCCCTCCGTGACGAGGCCAACAGTTTCTTTTTTGTAGCGTAACAAGATCGCATCTTCTTGACGTTGACGAGGCCTGCTGACCTTCTCCTAGATATGTGGACTCGACACACTTCAAACAACATCAGTTTTTTAGCTTTCACAAATTAATAATAATAATAATATAATAATAAATACCACATCCAACCTGAACATCGCAAACCAGCTAAGAGCTCCAAAAAAATCTAATTATAATAAAAGAGTATTTCTAATGCCACAGTGTCATCTAATTATGATAAATGAGTTCATCTAATGCCACATGAATTTTCTCCATCAATTTCGTAATAATATTACTGAATATCTAATAGGGAAATTGGCCTGTAATAATCTCACCTGGACCTTATTGGCCATTAATAATCCCACCTCAAATATTCCCCCCCACCAGTCTCACCTTTCACCTATTTTTCCTACAATGGTCCCCCGTTAAAAAAGCTTAACGAGTTAAGCTTTTTTTCCAAATTACAAACAGATTTTTAGGGCTTTTGATTAGAACGACGATACGAGTCCATTGATGTAAAACTTGCCTCGAAACGGTGCTCCAAACAATGAAAACGACGCTTCAATTCGGGTGTTTAAATTTCCAATTAACCAAAATCAAGTCACTTGGAGCACCATTTCGAAGTAAGTTTTACATCAATGGACTCGTATCATCGTTCTGATCAAAAGCCCTAAAAAATCTGTTTGTAATTTGGAAAAAAGCCTAACTCCGTTAAGTTTTTTAACGGGGACCATTGTAGGAAAAATAGTGAAAGGTGAGACTAGTGGAGAGAATATTCTGAGGTGGGGAAATTTTTAATGGCAATAAGGTCTATGTGAGATTATTACAGACCAATTCCCCTATCTAATAATATAATATTTCTAAATATATAATAACAAAGAAATAAAAATATTTAATTTTAATAAAATACTTCAAATAACACCACATACATTCCTCCTTCAATTCATTAATGATATTATTAATTCATTAATTTCGAATTTTAATTTATGATTAAAATATATAAATTATCTATGATTTTATTATTTCTTAAAATAGATAAACATATGGTTTGATTTACTTTATATGTTTTGTATAAATCAAGTATAATATAATTAAAGGATATGTTACTTTGAAAAAATTAATTGTTTTTATCTAAGAAACAGAGTGTTACATTATTAAAAATGTTATCTTTTTTAATTATATACATTAATATTTCATATCAACACCACAAAAAATATGTAAAAAATAACACTTGGATTTGAGTTATATTTTAAAAGTAATGAAGTGAATGATTATTTCAACTATATGGATGAATTTATCTGTTAAATCTATTAACTCAAATAAAATTTAATTAATATATAATAATATTATTAATGAATTGAAAGATATAACATTATATGCATTAAATGAAATCTTTTATTATAATTAGATATACCCACCACAATGCCATCTCCATCGCCATCAACTCCATCTCAATTAAGATTTAAGAGTCTTCTCATTATCATCCTAAATTTAAAGAAACCTTAATGTGTTCATCAGTTTTTTTCTACTTCGTCTAATTCTCCAAGACAATGATGAGATTTAAGAATTTACTTCACATTCTTTAGGTATCATAACATAATATATAAATTTAATTGTTATATATATATATATTAATTTGTATATCTAATTTTATTACTAAAATAACAAATAATATAAAGTATTTGCTTATATGCTTCATTTATTGTGAGTAAATGGATAGTTCATATTAGGGTAATACGTGTTTATATCAAAAATTTTATTTAACATGTGCCATATCAAAAATATTATAATCATACTGTTCTTCGAATACAACCAATCTTATCATCAACCTGTGTAACACACGGGACTATAAACTAGTAACTATAATAAAAAGCTTCACTCTGACTCGCATCGTTGTAGCCTCCACTCAACCCTGGAATACAATTGAGAAAGAGCCTTTGGCACGTACTAGAATCAACACTTTAGTAGATTCAAGACCCACATTACAGATCAATTTCATCATCAACTTCTCTGTTAATAATATCGTACACACCAGTAACTAAACTAATAACTTAAGGACTTATGACTAAAAGTTTATATAATTAAATAATATAAGAACACCCACAAACATTAATAGAGATGGGCTCGGTTCCGATGCTGAAAATACTGACCCTGAAATTTGCCAAATATGAAAACCGGTACCGAAAATGATTGATACGGTACGTTACTATATCTCAAAGCAAAAATCGGTAAATTAAAGATACTGTACCAAACCAAAAACATCAATCCCGAAACGCTTGAAACCGAAATTTAATCCGTACGATACCATTCGGTACCGGTCCAGATACTGAAATGCAGTGGCGAAGCTTGACGATATTATACGGGGGGTCGAAAAGGTATATACCAAAAAATTTATGACCGGATGTAGAACGATACAAAAAAAAATTATACGGCAAGTACTATATCACTAGTGAAACGTATATACAAAAACAAATCTATAAACCAGGGTGTAGAAAGTATACCAAAAAAATTATACGACGAAGTATATATCACACTATGAGCGAAAAGTTCGGGCTCCCAACCCTTCTAACCTTCACCCTTGCCGAAATGCTCGATCCCGTGACGAAGATCGGAACCAGAGATTGAGAGGGTTTACTCAGATGGCGAAATCTTGCAAGGGGCTGGCTATGGAGCTCGTCAAGTGTCTCAGCGAATCTGATTGTGTCAAGGTACTCAAGATCATCATTCGTTTTTACAATCACCATCTTTAACATGCCTATATTATATCAATTGTTCTATATATATCATCTGAACTGATGTTCAATCTCAGTGATTCACCGGTTGGTTTAGCATGGAAACTGGAGGATTATCGTTTTTCTTCCCTCAATGTTCATCGAAAATTTTAGGGTTTTACTTTTGGTGAGGTTGGAGTGAAATGTAATTACTTATTGTAAAACAAATAAACCTTATTTGGTTGTCATAGTCCGGGACTAGGGATGAGCAAATAGTACCAGGTACCCGTTCAAATTGGTACCGTACCGTACGACATAATTGTTAAAAGCCCCGTTCTTGCGCCCAGGCCCATTTTCCACCCTTAAGTCAAGGCAATTGCGCTTTAATTCTCCAGGTGATGTCCAAGCGCAAATTCCTAGATTCCAGAGAGTTTCTGCCAAATTCTCTAAATTCCAGTCGGATTCAAGCTAGATTTCTACTTTTATCTAACAAAAACTACTTTTGTAAAATAGCTTAGTTTATTTATTGAATAGTATTAATTCTATACATCAAAATTTTTTTTTTCGGTGTGCGCTTTTCTTTTCTCAGGCCCTCACTTTTTATGCGCCTAGCACCTTTAATAACCATGTCGTACGGGGTATTTTTGGTACCGGTACTGGTACACATTTTTTGGGATTTTTGGTACCGGTTGGTACCGAGCTCATCCCTAGTCATAGACGTTCGCCTCTCACCTCAGCTTTGCCTTTTGGGACTAAAACGCCTCGGAGCGCCGCACGCTTTTCTAAACTAGGGTTGAGTTTGGGATATCTGTTTATTGGCTGATTCTTTTGAAACTGTACCATCTGAATCTTGACATACCTAAAAGATATGGTAGTTCTAACTTTTCCTGTATATGACTTGTTATCCCAAAAGTCCAAAACTACCAAAGATGAACATTTGTTCTCAAACCAAATTTACATTTTTTGTCTTCATTTCACACGTGGAGGTCAAGTAGGTTGGATAGTGGGTCAAAATGGGTTCGTGCTGAAACAAGTTTTTGTGCGTGTCGGGCTGGTTGACCCACAAACATTTATGTTCAGTTTTAATAACCAGTTTATGTTATCTTAGTAATCGGTCTTTTAGCTAGCCTGCTCTGTTAAGCCAAATATTTAATTGTCATAAGTTAGAGGGTTATTATTGTAACTAGTAGAATATATATAAACCTCTTTGTAATCAATATTGAAGTACGAATGGAATTATGAGTTGATATGCTCCAACTGATTCGAGTTAAATACCATCGGTGTGATTGCTTATTGTTCTTTTAAAGACCATCTCGATAACTTGTTTTGCAGGTTGAGAATCGATCTTTTAGAGAGTACGCGAAAGAGAAGTGCCCTCAAATTTCTAGTGAATGTGTTGGACTTAGAGAAACATATTTCAATTGCAAGAGAGGCCAGGTAGCATTTTCTCGTATAACTTGTTCTACTAACTGTCTTTTTATCAAATCTTTATCATCTACTGTAATGGAAATCGAGTTACCTTCTTTACATATCAAAACGCATGGCCAGCCCTGAGGGTGGGCGGGGAGGACAACGGCCAGGGTCCGATATTTCGTAGGGCACGTTATTTTTGAAAAAAAAAAGCCTTTATGTATATGTAAAAAAATAAATTAACAGGGTATACCCATGCAAACACCAACATAGACCCACTTACAAAACTTTTTTTATAGTCTAGATTAGTTGTTAGCCTATTGGCATTAGGTTTAGACTTTTAGTGAGCCAAATACCCAGTTTCGTTAAGGCCTAAGGGCACGTTTTTCGAACTCGAACAGGGTACATGAATTCTCAGGGTCAACCCTGTCAAAACGGGTCGAGTGTTTGTGAATGTTTAATAAGTAATTTATTAAACAAGATTCCAAAACCTATACTAATTCTACTGTACGTGACTATGAACCCATATGACCCGTGTTGTTTCTTGCTAAGTTTGTGAATGTGACGCATTTGCGACTGATAAAATATGACTTATAAACCGACCCCTTTTAGGTAACCGGGTCAAAATTTAACTGTCAGCTCTGGATTAATAATTTTTTTCCCTTAATATATTGCTAACCAAGTCGTGGCTTTCGTGTGCAGGTTGACATGAGGGCGAGGATTCGAGAGAATAAAGGTTATTAATCGAGTAGTTTTGTAGCATGACTCGAGATAACTCGATAGATGTTTTTGCACACAGATCATAGATTGCAGATGATAATGTTAGGGATATTCTTGGGGGACTTTTGTAACATGAATGAGTAGTTTATGTAATGTGATAGATTCTTTTGATTGATAGATACAGGTGGTGCCCATTGCTATACATATAAAAACTCAGCATAAGAAATTGTTGCAATTTTAGAGACAAACTTTATTCAGAAATTAATTTAAATTATATATCAATTAAAACATTTAAATTCGCAGCTAATAACCGACTTTCTACAATGAAAAACAATAAATACTATGTTATAGTGATAATCACCTTTAAAATTTTAATAATTTCAATATAACTTATAATAAAGACTCCAAATAATGTCACATGACATTCTCTTGTCAACCTCATAAAATTTATTTATATTTGTTTAATTGTTTGATAGAATTTCTTAATATTAATATTAATTAATATCCAATACAGATATCACTTATTTTTATCCTTATCTTTATCTAAAATTAATAAATAATTTCAATTTTGCAATTTAGACCTTTTGTTTTATTACTTTAAACCCAAAGTTTTTATCTTTTCCAATTTAATCCAACTCTTTTTTATTTTCAATTTTGGTCCACCATAATTTTCATTTTCTCAGTTTTACTTTCGTTCTAAATTTGTGAGTTAACGCACCGCAACGTGCGTGTGAGGTTTAACATTGTTTTGTATATTTTTCCCCGGTTGACTGGCCCGTCGTGCCACATCTATTTTTCTGCGTTTGACAAGTTCGTACAACACGCGGGTCCTGGATGGACTTAGTTATTTTTTTCCATGTTTTACGGTTCGTTTAATTTCTCTGCAACAAGTGTGCGTGATTCAAAGATTTTTACGTCTGCCTATCGCTCGGCGTTAGTTTTTTCCCGTTTTTATTTATTTTGTTTTTACGAGCTTTTCCGATGTTGGTAGTCGCTGACAATGGTATGGTATTTGTACTACTTGATACAATTTTAGTACAACCGCTGCAACGCAGGGGCTTAATCCCAGTGGTTGCCATATATAACTACCTGATTAGTGATTACCATCTAAACGCAATAAATATATAACTTTTTTTACATTCTGAAACAATAGCTTCTACTACATCAGAAATTCAGAACAATCGTTTTGTTAATTTTAATTTTAATTTGTTTTAAGATTATAATGTTTTTAGTTAATAAACTGGTTGGTTTTCAGAAGAAAAAAAATTGTGAAAGTGATTATTATTCTTTAACGTATCGCACTAAATAAGTCTAAATTTTAGTTATTATTTAATAATTTCTTTAAAGAAATAGTAGAGGTACTCATTAAATTACAGCTAAGTTATAGAAATCGTGTTAATTTAAAATTGAATTCAAATCTGTACAAGTACACAAATCTTATTAAGTTAAATTGAATTAAATCTCTAAAATTGAATTCAAATCTCTACAAGTACACCTTGATTATATTCAGGAGTAAACACCACATGTTCATTATACTTAGGAGTAAACACCACATGTTGAATGTTGAATATTAATTATTATTATTATTATTATCTTTTAGAAAAAAGTGTAGAGTTTAAATTATATGATATGATTTAGTATTTATTAGCGTAGATAATAATAATAATAATAATATATCTTTTTGTCCTTAAAAAATAGTAAAAAATAATTTGCATTCAATTCTTTTTAAATATTTTCCCTGTATTAAATGGTAAAATTAACTCTCCTCCTCACAAATACTGTTCAATTTCTCTAACTTTTTATTGGTGAATGTGATCTTCTCATCAATAATAAAGCTCATTTTTTTTTTCTTTTTTCCTTTATTTTTTCTTCTAATTGTGGTAGCAACCACCAACCACCAAATCTATTTATTCTTTGTGTGCTACTAAATAACCCCTCTGAATTACCAAGTATACCCTCTTATAAAAATATCACATCATTATATCACAAATCAACATTTATTGTTTTTTGTTTTTTTTGTTTTTTATTGTCTTTTTAATTATCATTATTATTTACTAGTAGTAATCATTTATTTTTACTATAATAGTAATTATTATTATTTTAAAATATTTATTTGAATAAAAAATATTTATTAATTTTTTTTGAACGAACTCGGTTTTTAATAAAACTTATCTGAATGCTTAAAAAAGCAATAAACTGTCTAGTCCAGTCTTGAAAACATTAGTAATAAATCTTTTAAACTAAATGTTTATAATACATATTTATTTATCAGGAGGTTC
Organism: Scalesia atractyloides; assembly: GCA_947069175.1. Taxonomy (NCBI): domain Eukaryota; kingdom Viridiplantae; phylum Streptophyta; class Magnoliopsida; order Asterales; family Asteraceae; genus Scalesia; species Scalesia atractyloides. The sequence goes on along the minus strand of CAMTDV010000005.1, from coordinate 95,683,085 downwards.
ATAATCATGAAAATCCATGGATGCAATGTTTTCAGTAAGAACAAATTAAATAGTTAAATAATGAAAATCCAATGATGATATTCTCTATTAGATCCTATTCACATGTGAGTCTTGTTTGGTGGTATTTTTAATTGCACACGTGAACGGTAACTATTTTATAATGGTAGAGTTGAAAGAGAGTATCAAATTGCCAGCACAAACAACCTATGGACATTAATGAGAGAAAATGATGCGGCTGGCTGGGAGAATATATTCGAATCACGTAAAAATATGTATAATTCTTGGATAGCACAACCTGCTACATATTATGTTGTAGATTAAAGCTCGGTATGCAAAATGTTTAATGATATAATTTTGTAAGAGTGCACTTATTTTTTATAGCTTCTGTTACTACTATAAATGTAATTGGATAATAAATATATTAGTTATAATAATAATTAGTAATATATAACTAATCATTAAATATATCTTGAGAGGGAATCTATTTTTCAACCATAAGTAACCTAGCGACTTGATGTCCTCCATAGTTTTTCAAAACGGGATACGTGGTATTGTTGAAAACCCTTTCGTCTCTTGTCTTCCATATGACCAACAAGCAATAAGGACAATACAAAAGAGAAAGGTGTTCCATGGTATTGTCCTTATTGCTTGTTGGTGCATATGGAAGACGAGAGACGAAAGGGTTTTCAACAATACCACGTATCCCGTTTTGAAAACTATGGAGGACATCAAGTCGCTAGGTTACTTATGGTTGAAAAATAGATCACATCTCAAGGATAGATCTTGGAGGGATTGTGTAATTTTAGTTTGTAAGTCCGTTTGTTTGTTGTTTGCTCTAGCATCTTGCTAGCGTTTTTAATGAAGTTTGCCGTTCAAAAAAAAAAACTAATCATTAAATAAAAGATTAAAAAAACAACTAAAAGACAAAAAGCTAAAAAGTTAACTAAAGTTGTTAACTAAAAGAAAAATAAATTAAAAACAAAATAAAATTAATAATTGATGTGATGTTTTTATAGATAGGGGGTGTATTTAGAATGAGCATTCTAATACTATTGATTAATTTCTTATGTTCTATTAATTTTTTTCATATTAAAATTTTTTGGTTTTGTTATCGTTTCGACTTATTTATTTTTTTATGATAATTTTAACGTTTTTACGTTTATTTCTGTTCGTTTGACAGTCTCGCCGTAACATACGGATCCTAAAAACTTGTTAGTGTTACTATTATAATAATAAATTACCATTTTTATCGAAATTGATAAAAATAATAATAACTTAATATCATTGAGGCGGTTACCGGAGGCGAGAAGCTCCGACCCGGTGAGAATTGCATTCAATTATTGCGCTTTTAAAACACAATAAAATGTGATTCAGAAACCATTGCAAAAAGATTCAGCGTTTTACGTTTTACATATATGGGTTGTGTCTTACGTTTTACATATATGGGTTGCGTTTACATTTTATGACCGTTTCTAAAGTCCGTCAGCAGCTTATAGAGTCTAGCTTGCTTATTTAGCAAATTTATTTCAACAAGAATACCTTCTCTATATTGCAATTCTCATACTTTATGAGGCCATCAAAAACCTGCTACTCCCTCTTTAATCAAGGGACTGAGTGGACTGGTGCATGGAAAGTTTATTGCATGAAGGAATGGAGAAAAGCTAGGGTAGTTATCCTTGGATTGTGTTTTACGTTTTATATATGGGTTGCGTTTTATGTTTTACTTAGATGGGCTGCGTTTTTTTGAACGAAGTCCAGGTTTTTCAAATTCTTGTGAATAGATTGTGTTTTACGGAATACTTGTAAATGTATTACGTTTTACATAGATGGGCTTTGAAAGGATTGTTTGTTGTGTTCATATTTCTTAAGTCAAACGCTTTGGTTGCTCTATCCTTATGTCAAATGTTTTGGGGATATAAAGAGGTAATGATGCAATGATATTGAATCTCTTGTTACTAACTAACAAATTTAGCATTTGCTTTTTTTTTTTAATTCTATTGCTACACTATCATTATGGAGTAAAATATTTTGGTTTCTAATTGTGTTTTATAACACAATTTACTAAAAAGTTGTGTTTTTTTTTATTTTGCTTTCTTCCATTGCGTTTTATAACACATTAAAAAAGCACATTTTTTTGTGGTTTTAGGTCTATTACGTTTTAGGAAAAACACATTTTTTTACGTTTTTTGTCTATTGCGTTTTAGGAACAACACATTTCATTGTGTTTTTGGTCCATTGCGTTTTAGAAAAAAAAACATTTTATGTGTTTTGGTCCATTACGTTTTAGAAAAAAAGACATTTATTTGTGTTTTTTTGCCCATTGCATTTTAGAAACAAAAAAAAACATTGTTTGTTTTTTTAATCAACTGCGTTTTAGAATCAATCACATTTCTTTTGCGTTTTAAAAACATGACATTTCTTTGTGTTTTTTTTATCAATTGCATTTTAGAAAAAAAATCTTTTTTTTTGTTTTATTTGTCTATTGCGTTTTATGTATCTGGGTTTACGATATTTTTCTTTAAAAATATAACAATAGTATACTCGTTTAAAAAAAACACTCGTTTTTTATGCAATTTTTATAAAAGAATAATGTCGTATGAAAGAGTTATTAACTTTTAAAAATGATAGGAAATTGAAGGTGAGAGAGACTATTGCTTTTGATGGATTAAAATACCCTTAATAATCCCACACACCTCTTGCTTTTTTGTTCATCTCCACCAACTTAATCTTAGCTTTAATTACTTAATGGACGATCAAAATTACTTTGTAACGTTCTTACCTAAATAAAATTTTAATACATTCTTACTCTTAGGGTGAACGGGGAGTTGTTTGTACACGGCGAGGTACGATCGGTGAGGTATTGATTCGGCAAAGGTTTACCAATGTGGTGAAAGATTTTTTGACTGTTGGGAGATGAGGAGTAACAACTATAAAGTCGTTAATTTTTTCTTTTTAAAAAACCTCTAAATTTCTTATTTAAACAAACCATTCAACCTATTTTAAGTAATTTATGTGCATGTTATGTTTTTTTTAAAGATATATTTTAATGTAATGGTTTTTTATTTAAGTTTGATGTTTTATTTGTTTTATTTTAACACATAATTTAAAAAATTAAAAAATAGTTTACCTAATCTAAAATAGATTAACCACCGTTAATTTTTTAAGCATTAGGCACTTGACATTGTTTGATTGGGTAAATAGGGAGTTTAGGTAACCCTCCCTTCACCCTGAATTAAAGTGTACTATATATATGCTCCTTTTCTTGAAACCGCTACCTTCCTCCGATCACCCACCGGAGCCCCACCGTCGATGGACACCATCTCCGGTCTCATCACACACATCAACTCTCAAAAACAACAAACCCTACCAACATCACCACCTACACCTCCTCCTTCAACATCAAAAACCGCCACACAACAACCACCAACTATCACAACCACTCTCACCGCCGATATACCAATCTCCACCTCCATCAACCAACTCCACACCTTCTCCACCGCCTTATCAGCATTCCTCAGCCACTACGACGAGTTGCAGACTCATATCGATTTCATTAACTCATCAATCGACTCCAAATTGCCATGTCATCTCGTTGAAACTGTTAGCCCTAATTTATCAGCCCTAACGAACGTGCGTTTATTAGAAACTGATTGTGATCGTACGATAACCGCTTCACCAGAAGTCAGTTTGTCAGAACGAAACCCTAAGGTAAGTGACAGCGCCAGTTTTTCGCATAATTATGGAGAAATTGATGCTTCGAATAAGCTTGAAGTTGTTGATGTATCGAAGAATTGTGAAGAAATTGATGTATTGAAGAATGTTGAAGAGATTGATGTATTGAAGAAACATGCAGAAACTGATGCTTTGAAGAAGCCTGTTGCTGACACTTTAGTTGATCAAGCTATAAATGATGTTCTAGAAGCTATTGTTTCAGAGCAAAACCCTAGGGAAAGTGAAAGTGATTGTGAACGGAATCATGAATCTGCAACCGCTGATTTTTCGCGCAATTATGAAGAATTTGATGCTTCGAAGAAGCTTGAAGTTGTTGATTTGTCGAAGAATTGTGGAGAAATCGATGTGTCTGAGAATTTTGTAGAAATTGATGGTTCGAAAAAGTGTGAAAAAATTGATGTATTGAAGAAACATGCAGAAAGTTTTGGTGATCAAATCATAACAGCTGTTCCAGAAGCTGTTGTTTTAGAACAAAAGCCTAATGGAACGGCTACTAGTGGCGAACGGAGCCATGAAATCAATGTGAGGACACCTGAAAGCCTTGAAGAAACTTATGTTTCAAGGAGTCCAGAAGAAACCTACACTGCGAAGAAGCATGGAAAAACTGGTAGGCGTAAGAAGGATAAGGAAAATGGAACTTTAAACAAGTTTGTGAGGAAATTGCATTTCCTCTGTAAAAACATGAGTTATAAGGGATTGAGGGCGCATGTAGCAAACCATTATTCTGAACCGATTAATCTTCGCAAGGAAATTGCTAAGGCGCTGAAGCTCGCGAAGGATTCTGCAAAACTCGTTTTAAACAGCACTGGCAGGTTTTTTGAACAGGACAGTAGAGGTCTCTGCGAGGATTCGGGGAAGGAGCAAAATCCAGGAAGGCTGGCATCAGTCTTGATATTGGAGTGTTTTGTGATGATAAGCAGTGATGATGGCATTGAGATCAAGAAAAGTGACCGCGAATGTGCAGCAAAAGATGCTGTAATATGGAGAAAACGGATGATCCGAGAAGGTGGATTTGGACACACGGACGAGGTTGATGCCAGGGGTTTGCTTCTGCTTATCAGTGGATTTGGGATACAGGATCATGTTTTCAAGATTCAAGATATTGTGGATTTGATCCGGGCTAGTAATGTGAAGGGAATATCCACCGCACTTCGTCGTTCAGTTTCCCTTATGCCAAAAATTCCAGGTTTGTTGCTTATATATGTTAATTTCTTATACTTTAAAACCTCGATAAATGCATACCGTCAGGACAAGAGGAAATATTGTTTAGTGTCGTTATTTATTTATTTGTTGGTGATGATAAGTTGATAGCTAAGGGTAACAATAATAATAACAATTATGGACTGACGAAAATTATTCATTTGAGTTGTGTGTGATTAAGCAAACATGGTATATACATTAGATCTTTGTTCTTACTTTTGTTGCGTGAATAAAAACATGCCATGCCATTGCATAACTTTTAAGGGGATAGCGCAGTGGTAATTGCTTGAGTCCCTTTCACAAGTTCAAATAAAGCTTCCAACGCTTTTCAACCTTTATAGCAGGGTATGGGTCGGGTCCCGTGAGTTTTCTGGTAATGGGTTCTCACGGTTACCCACAAAATAAAATAGAACATGTCATATTTGAAGCATCACTAGACTTGTACAATGGTTGCATGATGCAAACTTCTTGTTACTTCATTTTTATGGCTAAACTGACCTTTAAGGGTGGATATAAATATTGATAATGAATCTAGGTTCAATTTATATAAATGAACATTCATATATTGTTCTCTTTTAACTATGAGCTAAACTCTATTCTGGTAAATAATACTTGTTTCAGATGTAATTTCTTTGATGGTGAAGAATAATCTAGAAATTGAAGCTGTTGATATCGCCTATACATTTGGGTTGGAGGATACCTGTGACTCTCAGAAAATATTGACAACATATTTGCATAATAAAATTAAAGATATTCAGAATGATTCGCCTTTCCAAACGGTAACCAATACCCTCTCTCTTATACTAAATATAGTATATGTTTTTTGGTGTTGTGCCATCTTTTCAATTAGAACCCTTTCTTTTTTAGTAAGCTTAAAATCTCAAATTACTTGCCCCTTTTTATCACTTGAAAGAATTCTAGCAGAATCCCATATATGATTACTGAACTTTTTTGTCGGTAATTGGTGCGTCAAATATGATTAAAAAGTTATATTTTAATTGATATGGGCAAAGTATTAACGTCACTCTTTGGGCAACTTTTGACCCGGTTGACGATTGTTTTTAAAATATACCTTTCGGACAGTTAGAATTTATGTATAGCCCGGATCAACCTATTTATAAGCAAATGGGTCTAAAATGCCATCCCTAATTGAGTAATTGATATGTTCAACTAGTTTCACCTATTTTGTCATAATTAAAGGGTAACCAACTCAAAACATTACATACGAAATATACGATTGGTCAAACGTACGAGGGACCAAAATTGATGTTTGCAATTTTTTAATTTTCAGTCGGAGGCAATTAAGCAGCAATTATTTGATCTGAAATCAGTAAAACAATGTTTGGAATCTCACAAAGTTGATCCTTCGACACTTCTTCCCGACTTCAAAATCAATGAAAAAATACAAAATCTCGAGAAAGAAGTAAACGAGTCGAAATTAATCCAAAAAAGGAAGTCCTTAGAAAATCTAATTCATCAGGAAGCAAAGCGTGCTTGTTGTGGTAATGAAAACATGCCACACCACCATGAACCTGTTGATAACTACGGCATTGTGTTAGTGCAAACCCCTAACGAAAGCGCTAGTGATTGCGAATGGAGTCATGAATCTGCAACGATGCCTGATGGCACCGATTTTTCGCACAATTATGAAAAAATTGATACTTTGAAGAACCTTGAAGTTGTTGATGTGTCGAAGAATTCTGAAGAAATCGATGTGTCTGAGAATTCTGTAGAAATTGATACTACAAAGACGCTTGAGGAATTTGATGTATTGAGGATGCATGAAGAATTCGATACATTGATGAAACATGCAGAAACTGATACTTTGAAGAAGCACGAAGAAATTGTTACAAAATCTTTTGGTGATCAAACCATAGGCGTTGTTTCAGGACAAAACCCTAACGGAATGGCTACTAATGGCGAGCGGAGTCGTGAAATTGTTACGGCACCTGAAAGCTTAGAAGAAATTAACATATCGAATAAGCCTGAAGAAATTGATGTCTTGAAAAAGCCTGAAGAACTTGATACTTCCATGATTCCAGAAGAAATGTATACTTCGAAAAAGCATGAAGAAACTGTTCCAGAAACTTCTGTGGTTTCTGTGTTACAATCCTTTTGTGAAAGCATGAGTCCTAGGCAACTGAGGCGGCATGTAGCAACACATTTTTCTAAAATGATTAATCTTCGTGAGGAAATTGCAAAATCGTTGAAGCTAGCGAAAGATCCTGCGTATCTCGTTCAAAGCAGCATTGGCAGGTTTTTTGTCAGCCGCAGTACAACATTCCGCAATTACAATCAAAAGTTATCAAGAATGGTTGCAGTTTTGATTTTGGAATGTTTTGTGATGATCAGCAGTGATGGCATTGAGATCGCAAAGAGTGACCAGGAAACGCGGCAAAAGATGCTGTAATTTGGAGAAAACGGATGATCAAAGAAGGTGGATTTGGAAAAACGGACGTGGTTGATGCTAGGGGTTTGCTTCTGCTTATCAGTGGATTTGGGATTCAAGATCATGTTTTCAAGATTCAAGATATTATGGATTTGATTCGAGCTAGTAATTGGAAGGGAATTTCCGCTGCACTTCGTCGTTCAGCTTTTCTTATGCCAAAAATTCCAGGTTTGTTGCATATGTTAATTTCTTATACTTTAAAACTTGATAAATGCATACCCCCAGGACAAGAGGAAATATTGTTTAGTGTCGTTATATATTTATCTGTTGTTGATGATAACTATAGATAATAATAATAATATATAATAATAATAATAATAATAATAATAATAATAATAATAATAATAACAATTATGGACTGAAGAAAATATTCGTTTGGGTTGTGTGTGATTAAGCAAACATGATATATACATTTGATCTTTGAATTAAAAACCAGATACACATTCTTGATGTACATCACTTGATTTGTACAATGGTTGCATGATGCATACTTCTTGTTATTTTATTTTTATAACTAAACAGACTTTTAAGGGTGGATATATGCATATGATAATGAATCTAGGTTAAATTTTAAACGTTTATATATTGCTTTTTTTAACTTCATGAGCTAAACTATATTCAAGTAAATTATACTTGTTTCAGATGTAATTTCTTTGATGGTGAAGAATAATCTAGAAATTGAAGCTGTTGATATGGCCTATACATTTGGGTTGGAGGATATGTGTAACCCTCAGAACATATTGGCGACATATTTGAACAATAAGCTTAAAGATATTCAGAACGATTTGCCTTTCCAAAAGGTAACTAATACCAAGTATAGTATAGTCTTTTTTGGTGTTTGTTCTATCTTCATAATTAGAATACTTTTTCGTAATCTTTAAATTTCAAATTACTTGCCCCTTTTTGTCACTTGAAAGAATTCAAGCAGAATCCCATATATGATTATTGAACTTTTTGTCGGTAATTAGTGCGCCAAATATGCTTACAAAAGTGATATTCAATATGGGCAAAGTGCATTTTAACTATAGAGTAAAATGATTTAAGGAGTTTCAATGTATTAAAGTTACACTTTGGGCAACTTTGACACGATTTGACAATTGTTTTGAAAATATTTACCTTTTTGGACAATTAGAATTTATGTATAACCCCGATCAACCTATTTATAAGCAAACGGGTCTAAAATGTCATCCCTAAATTGAGTAATTGATTTGTTCAACTAGTTTCACCTATTTGTCATTATTAAGGGCTACCGACTCAAAACATTACATATGAAATATACGATTGGGCAAACGTACGAGGGACCACAATTGATGTATGTAAATTTTATTAATCTTCAGTTGGAGGCAATGAAGTCGGTCAAACAATGTTTAGAATCTCACAATGTTGATCCATCGAAGCTTCTTCCCGACTTCAAAGTCAATGAAGAAATACAAAATCTCGAGAAAGAAGTAAGCGAATCAAAATTAATCCAAAAAAGGAAGTCTTTAGAAAACTCAATTCATCAGGAAGCAAAGCGTGCTTGTTTTGGTCATGAAAACATAGAAGAAAGTATCGTATCGAATAAGCCTGAAGAAATTGATAATTTGATGAAGCCTGAACAGACTGAAGAAACTGTTGTATTGAAGAAGTGTGAAGAACTTGATACTTCAATTAATTCAGAAGAAATCGATACTTCTGAACCAAACCAGAGCCATGAACATGTGAGGACACCTGAAAACCATGAAGAAATTGATGTAATGAAGAATCCTGAAGTAATCAATGTATCTAAGAAGCTTGAACAAACAGATATCTTGAACAAACCTGAAGAAATTGATATCTTAAAGAAGCCTGAACAGACTGATATCTGTCAGAAGCCTGAAGAAGTTGGTACTTCGATGATTCCAGAAGAAATCGATACTTGGAAGAAGCCCGAAGAACCTGTTCCAGAAACTTCTTGTGATCAAACCACACACGCTGTTTCAGAAACTTCTTGTGATCAAACCACACACGCTGTTTCAGATGCCATTGTTTCAGAACAAAACCCTAACAGTCTTGAACAAATTGATGCATCAAAGAAGCATAAAGTAATCGATATATATAAGAAGCCTGAACAAACTGTCATCTTGAACAAACCTGAAGAAATTGATATCTTGAAGAAGCATGAACCAGATGATATCTGTAAGAATCCAGAAGAAACTGCTGTAATAAAGAAGCATGGAGAAATTGATACCTCCATGATTCCAGAAGAAACCGATACCTTGAAAAATCGAGAAGAAATTGATGCTTCGAAGAAGCATGAAGAAGCTGATACTTCGATGATTCCAGAAGAAGTTAATACTTCGAAGAGGCCTGAAGAAACTGTTCCAGAAATTTCTTGTGATCAAACCACACTTGCGGTTCCAGAAGCCATTGTTTCAGAACAAAACAAGTCTATGGTTTGTGTGTTACAATCCTTGTGTCAAAGCATGGATGCTAAGAAACTGAAGCGGCATGTAGTAGCACATTTTTCAGAAATGATTAATCTTCGTGAGGAAATTGCAAAAACGTTGAAGCTAGCGAAAGATCCTGCGAAACTTGTTCTATGCAGCATTGGCAGATTTTTTGTCAGCAACAGTATATCTTTCCGCTGGACCAAGGCGAAAGTAGGAAGAATGGCTGCAGTTTTGATTTTGGAGTGTTTTGTGATGATCAGCAGTGATGGCATTGAGATCGCGAAGGAAGACCGGGAATGTGCAGCAGCTTTTGCTGTTGAGTGGAGAAACCGGATGATCAAAGAAGGTGGTTTTGGGAAAACGGACGAGGTTGATGCCAGAGGTTTGCTTCTGCTTATCAGTGGATTTGGGATTCAAGATCATGTTTTCAAGGTTCCGGATATTATGGATTTGATTCGAGCTAGTAATTGGAAGGGAATTTCCACTGCACTCTGTCGTTCGGCTTTTCTGATCCCAAAAATTCCATGTATGTTGCTTTTATATCTCTATTCTTATACCTTAAAACCTCATTAATGAATAGTTAAATACCCTCGTAACCAATAGAAATATTATTTATTTATTGACCGATAACAATATTAATAACAGTTATGGACCAAAGAGAATTATTCAATTGTCGATGAATTGAAACGTATAATTGTAATTAGGTTTTCTTATTGAATAATGAAGAATACAAGGCCCTATATATAGATAAACTAATTACAACTTGGTACCCTTAATAATAATAAACTTGTCTAATTTAAATAACTTAGTCTAACATCCCCCCGCAAGTTGAGGGCGGGGAACGACCTGCAACTTGGACCGTAGAAACTCAAATCTTTGTGAAGGTAGAGCCTTTGTAAACACATCAGCAATTTGATCATTAGTGGAGATGAACTTGACATTCAGCTTCCCTTGAGTAACTTGTTCACGAACAAAGTGATAGTCTATTTCAACATGTTTTGTACGAGCATGAAACACTGGATTAGCAGAGAGATAGGTTGCACCAAGATTATCACACCAAAGCGTTGGTGCCTTGCTAACCAGACCGAGCTCATGAAGAAGAGATTTCAGCCAAATCAGTTCTGCTACAGTATCAGCAATAGCCTTATATTCAGATTCTGTTGAAGATCGAGAGACAGTTCGTTGTTTTCGAGCAGACCACGAAATAAGATTAGAACCCAGATAGACAGCATATCCCCCCGTGGAACGACGATCGATAGGGCAACCAGCCCAATCAGAATCCGAGAACGCCCGAAGACTAGTGGCCCAATGAGAGTCAGAAAAGGCTTGTAGCGTAGACCCCGTGTTGTGACGAAATAAGAGACCCAAATCAGCCGTGCCCTTCAAGTAACGCAGAATACGTTTCACCCCAGCCCAATGATTCTCGTAGGAGCATGCATGAATTGACAAACCTTATTAACTGTAAAAGCAATGTTCGGACGAGTTAAAGTTGCATATTGAAGAGCACCGACCGTTTGCCTGTATCTAGAAGGATCATCAAGTAACGGACTATCATCAGGTAAGAAAATCTGAGAAGTACTCATAGGGGACGACACGGGTTTGCAGTCTGCAAGGCCTGCACGATGAAGAATATCAAGAATGTATTTTCGTTGAGATAGGACCAGATCCGAACCATGATGCACCACTTCAATGCCCAAAAAATAATGTAATGGACCTAGATCTTTAATTGCAAACATAGAGCTCAAGCGGTCAATAACAGCAGTAACAGCCCCAGGGTGATTGCCTGTGATGATAATATCATCTACATAGACAAGAAGGTAAATCAAAGTACCATTGTTGTTAAGAATAAACAGGGACGGGTCAGTTTTGGACCCGTGAAAACCCAATTGGTAAAGAGCCGTTGATAATTTAGTAAACCAAGCACGAGGAGCTTGCTTGAGACCATATAAAGATTTGTGTAATAAGCACACATGATCTGGCCTAGTTGGGTCAACAAAACCAGGAGGTTGTCTCATATAGACTGTCTCCTGAAGATCACCATGCAGAAAGGCATTCTGAACATCTAATTGTCTGAGAATCCACTTGTTGGTGACAGCTAGGGATAAAATAGTCCGAACCGTAGCAGGTTTGATTACTGGGCTGAAAGTCTCATGATAGTCAACTCCATGTTGCTGGTGAAAACCTTTAGCAACAAGTCGTGCCTTGTACCTGCTGATGTTCCCACTTGCATCTGTTTTTAACCTGTAAACCCACTTGCAATCAACCAAGTTAGTATGAGGGGCAGGAGGAACTAACGTCCATGTCCCATTCCTATGTAGCGCATCCAACTCTTCAGCCATGGCTTGGCGCCATTCTAAAGACTTATTAGCAACGGTAAAGGAGGTGGGCTCAGCGGGTAAGGTAGGGGTAGTGGTGGCAGTATAGGCAGCGGGATTATAACGAGTGGGCGGCTTGGGGTTTGGACGAAGGTTGGATGGGCGAGGTCTAGGTGCTTGGGTGGGTTCTGTGGGTTCGGTGGAGGGTTCTGGTGGGTCTGATTGGGTAGGTTCGGGAGGTGCAGGAGTGGGAGGTATAGGAGGAGTATCGGTTTGTAGTTGTGGGTCTGATTGGGTAGGTTCGGGAGGAGCAGGAGTAGGAGGTATAGGAGGAGTAGGTGGTGTGGGTGCAGCTGGAAAACCGGGTGGTGGGTCAGGAAATATTGAGACGGGTGGGGAATGTTGTGGTGGTGTTTGGGTAGGTACAGGTTTGTTATATGGAAAGACATGTTCATTAAAGCGAACATGTCGGGCAATGTATATTCGTTCGGTGGATGGGTCGAGGCATCGATAGCCATGATGAACAGGGCTGTAGCCAAGAAAGACGCAAGGAGTGGATCGAAATTCAATTTTGTGATGGTTATATGGACGAAGATAAGGAAAGCATTGGCATCCAAAAACACGAAGAAAAGAGTAGTCGGGTTTTCGTTGAAATATATGTTCATATGGAGATTTGTTAGAGGAGACACGAGAGGGAAGTCGGTTGATTAAGTAAACGGCTGTCTCAAAAGCAAATTGCCAGAAACGTTGGGGAAGACTGGATTGTGCAAGAAGTGTAAGTCCGGTTTCCACAACGTGCCGATGACGACGCTCGACCATCCCATTTTGCTCACTTGTGTGAGGACAAGAGCGGCGATGAATGATACCGTGACTGGTACAAAAGGATGTAATCATACGAAACTCTCCCCCCAATCAGATTGAATGCATTTAAGTTTGGTGTTAAATTGTCGTTCTACTAGTTTAATAAAGTTGGTTAGCACATTGTAAACATCTGATTTTTGAGCTAGGGGATAAAACCACATGTATCTAGAGTGGTGATCCACACATAACAAAAAGAAACGATAACCATCAACAGACAAATCGGGCGACGGCCCCCAAACATCACAATAAACAAGATCTAACAAATTTTTGCTACGAAAAGATGAGTCTGATAAAGATAATTTTGACGACTTGCCTAGTTGACAAGAAGTACATAATGTATTTGAAAACTTGTCAGTAATAGGTAAAGAACAATGAGAGATAATTGAACGAAAAACTTGAGCATGAGGATGTCCTAAACGTTGATGCCAAATGCTAGAAGAAGCTTTGACAGCCGTGAAAGCGACTTTAGGGATAGACTGGAGCTGAGGAAGACGAATGGAGTACAAACCCTGTTCACTGGGACCCGTTAGGAGGATTGTGCGTGTAGACTCGTCCTTCACAACAAAATAAGACGAGTGAAATTCAAAGAAAACATCATTATCCACACAAAATTTTGAACGGACAAAAGGTTTTGTTTAAGGTCAGGAACGTGAAGTATATTAGATAATTTAAAGGTTTTGTTAGGCGAGTAAATAGTTGAGGAGCCAATATGAAAGATAGGTAGTGGGTTACCGTCACCAATAAGTAAAGAATCATTACCAAAGTAGGCCTCCGAGTTGTCAATGCTAGATAAGTCTGGAGTGGCATGTCCATTGCATCCGGTGTCAGGCTTCCAAGTGAATCCTGATTGAGAGGCAACATCAGAGTGAGCAGCAAAGTTGGCTTGTGGTGCTGCACAAGTTGATTTGGACATTGAGATGGGAGATGACCAATGCCACAACGGTTACAGTGGCCATAGACTGTGTTCTGTGTTGACGCCCAAGAGAATTGACGAGTGCTAGTGTTGTCCTGATTGCGGTTATTTTGGCCACCACGAGAGTTACCACGGGAAGAACCACGAGAGCCACGGTTGCCTCTGTTGTTGTTAAAGGAGCGAGACCCAAAATAAGCTTGTGGTTGTGAAGAAGGTGCAGGATGAAGTTGATATCCCAACTGAGAAGCCATGAGTTGAAGATTGTGAAGTTGTTGCCGTAGGGAATCAATATTTGGCTGTGGAGGAGTTGGGACAGCAGCTGTAAGAGGCTGTTGTGAGGTTGTGGCAGCCGCAAATAAGGCGTGTGGCGCCTGCTGATGGGTGGTCAAGATCTTTGTGATCATGTAGTCATGATCACTTAGTAACCCGTGTAGTTCAGTAAAAGTAACAGGAGGGGAACGAGCCAATAAGTTGGCTTTGAGGCCATTATATTCGTCACGAAGGCCGGTAACAGTTAACATGACTAGATCTTTTTCCTTCATCGGTTCTCCTATGTTGGCAAGGGCAGTAGCATACTCTTGAGCCCGGGCCAAATAGTTAGCCGGTTTTTCATCACCCTTCATGGTGATACGCAACAGTTGGCTTTTGAGAGTAAATTCATGAGAGGAAGAAACGGGTGCATAAGCGCGTTCAAGTGATAACCATACCTCACGAGAAGTGTGTCCTTGAACATGCTGAAAAGATTCCTCAGAAACTGTGTTGACAATAAGCATACGGACATGAGCATCATTGGCAAGCCATGGAGCGTAACTCGGGTTGACAGTGGTGGTTGTTCCAGTTGTAACATCCTTTAATGGGCAAGGGATGGTACCATTCACATAACCGAGTAGGTTATGAGAGGCAAGGAAAGGTTCGACTATTTGTTTCCAATAGCCATAGTTTGTAGGTTTTAGGTTGAAAGCAAACTTGTGAGAGTTATGGATAGCTTTTTCCTGATTTGTGAAGGTTGTGATGGCAGCCATAATAATCGGCTGTTAGGGTTTGGTGATCGGCTGTGGCGGCTGTTAGGTTTAGATATACTGTTTGCGGCAGATTTAGGGCAGAAGGAGGCTGCGGCAGATTTAGGGTAGAAGAAGGAGGCTGCGGCAGATTGGTGATTACGGCAGATTGGTGATAAGCTGTTTGCGGCAGATTTAGGGCAGAAGGAGGCTGCGGCAGATTTAGGGTAGAAGAAGGAGGCTGCGGCAGATTTAGGGTTTAGGGAATCCCGGAGCGTATAAGCTCTGATACCAAATTGAAACGTATAATTGTAATTAGGTTTTCTTATTGAATAATGAAGAATACAAGGCCCTATATATAGATAAACTAATTACAACTTGGTACCCTTAATAATAATAAACTTGTCTAATTTAAATAACTTAGTCTAACACGATGTAATCCTGTGTATGTGGTGTTTGATGTGTTGATCAAACAAACATGATATGTACATTAGATCTTTGTTCTTAAGTTTGTTGGTGAATAAAAAAACTTCATGCCATGCCATGCCATGCCATGCCATGCCATGCCATGCCATGCCATGCCATAGCCATAGCCATAGCCATGCCATGCCATGCCATGCCCATGCCATGCCATGCCATGCCATGGCATCATGCCATGCCATACCATACCATACCATACCATACCATACCATACCATAAGGGGTTTGCGCAACGCAAGCTGAGTAGTGGGGTATTGGTGGGGTCCCGTGAGTTTTCTGGTTAAACGTTCTCTCACATTTACTGAAAAGTAGATAATATGAAAAGAAAAACATGGCATATTGAGGCTGCTGCAACAAAACTAATAATAAATCTAGTTTAATTTTGAAACACACTCATATTCTTCATTTAGTTTAATTCATGAGCTTGACTTTTTAACTGTGCACTATACTTCTTTCAGGGGTGGTTTGTTTGATGAAGAAGAATAATCTGGAAGTTGAAGCCGTTGATATTGCCTATACTTTCGGGTTGGAGGATATGTGTCACACTCGGGACATATTGACGGAATATTTGAACAAAAAAATTAAAGATTTTCAAAATAGTTCAACTTCTCAAATGGTAACCAGTACTCTCTCTCTTGAAGTATAAACTTTATGGTGTTGTGCTATCTTCTCAATTGGAACATTTACTTTTTTTGTAGTAACCTTTTAATCTCAAATTACTTGCCCTTTTTATCACTAGAAAGAAATCAAGGAGTGTCCCATATCCTATCTCTTTTCTATGAAAGTTCGTTGTTTTTTTCTGTACGGGTCAGAAGCCAACCCGACCCGAAATACTTTTTATTTGAAGTTATTCAACTCTTTTAACGATAATTGGCGTGTCAAATATGGTTACACAAGTTTTATTTTATTTATGGACAAAGTTTGTTATAGGATAAGTTATTTAGTCATAAGCAAATGGGCCGAACTGTCGTCCCTAGATTGAGTAATTAATTTGGGTTAACACTTTCACCTATTTTGTCATTAAAGGGTAAAAGTCAAACATTTTATATGAAATGATCGGTCAAATGTGCGGGGGACTAAAATTGATGATTGTGATTTTATAATTTTCAGGAGGCAGTGGAGCAGCAGTTATTTGATCTGAAATCGGTAAAACATTGTTTAGAATCTCACAACGTTGATCCTTCGATGCTTCTTCCTGACTTCAAACTCAATGAAAAAATACAAAATCTCGAGAAAGAAGTAAACGGATGGGAATTAATCGGAAAAAGGAAATCTTTAGAGAACCCGATTCAGCAGGAAACGAAGCGTGCTTGTTTTGGTCATGAAAACACGTCCATGAATCCTGAAGAAAACTGTACTTGTGAAGAGATGGATTCATCAAAGAAACGTTCAGAAACTGATACTTCGAAGAACCCTGTTCCGGAAACTTCCTATGATGAAACCATAACTGCTGTTCCAGAAGCCATTGTTTCAGAACAAAACCCTAACAGAATGGCTGGTAATCGTGAGCAGAGTGATGAAAACGTGAGGACACCTGAAAGCGTTGATGAAACTGATGTATCGAAGAAGCCTGAACAGACTGATATTTGTAAGAATACAGAAGTAACCGTCGTATTAAATAAGCCTCAAGAACCTGATACTCCGATGATTCCAGAAGAAATTGATACCTCGAGGAAACCTGAAGAAACCGTTCCGGAAACTTCTTGTGATCAAGCAACACCTGCGGTTCCAGAACCCATTGTTACAAAACAAAACCCTAACAGAACGGCTGCTAATCGCAAACAGAGCCATGAAAACGTAACGGAGAAGTCTGCGATTTCTGAATTAGAATCCTTGTGTGAAAGCATGAGTTATAAGGAACTGAAATGCCACGTAGCTGCAAATTTATCCAAAATGACTAATCTTCGCAAGGAAATTGCAAAGACACTGAAGCTCGCTAAAGATCCTGCAAAACTAGTTCTAAACAGCATTGGCACGTTTTATGTACAGAACCGTAAAACATTCTTGCAGAACAAGCAAGATCTAGGAAGGAAGGCTGCGGTTTTGATTTTGGAGTGGTTTGTGATGATCAGCGGCGATGGCATTGAGATTGCGAAAAGTGACGAGGTATTCGCAGCACAAGCTGCTGTTGAGTGGAGAAACCGGATGATCATAGAAGGTGGTTTTGGAAAAACCGACGAGGTTGATGCCAGGGGTTTGCTTCTGCTTATCAGTGGATTTGGGATTCAAGATCATGTTTTCGAGATTCAGGATATTGTGGATTTGATTCGAGCTAGTAATGTGAAGGAAATTTCCACTGCGCTTCGTCGTTCAATTTTTCTTGTCCCGAAAATTCCAGGTTTGTTTCTTTCTTATGTTGATTTCTTAATATGTTAAAACTTCGATAAATGTAACCTCAGAACCAGATGAAATATTCGTCCAATGAGGTTATTTATTCATCGATAACGATAACAATGGTAATCCCAGGCTGGAAAAAAATGTTCATTTGGGAGGTTATTCGTTTATTGAGGGTATACCGAAGTTGGTGTTCAATGTGTGTGATTAAACAAACATGGTATATATACATATATATATGTATATATAGTGAAGGCTTAAATACAAAAGGCTCTTAACGTGCGATGGTACGCGACCACCAATATAACGTGTGCAATTATGCAAATAACCCGTGTAATTAGGGATAACCCAACCCATGGGTAATTATGAAAATAACGTGCGTAATTAGGGTTTAACCCAACCCATGCGTAATTATGCAAATTACGTGCGTAATTATGTATTATAACGTGCATAATTATGCAAAATTAATTACTATTGTGCCACCACGTTCAATTGAAGGCCTAGATTATTAGATCAGATGTGCGGTTGAGATGCTTGCTTTCGCATCGCACGATAAGGTGGTCTTGTATGTTAACCGGCCTATATATATATATATATATATGTATAGACTTGATCAGTTTTTTGCTGTTCGAGATTTTTAACATTATTTTGACCCTTCATATGTTCATTTTTTGTTGAATTCATGAGCTAAACTATTTTATACTCGTTTCAGAGGTAATTCATTTGATGGTGAAGAATAATCTGGAAATTGAAGCTGCTGATATTGCCTATACTTTCGGGTTGGAGGACAAGTGTCATCCTCTGAGCATACTGGCGACATTTTTGCGCAATCGCATTAGAAATATTTCAAGCACTTCTTTTTTTCACATGGTAACCAATAACTCTCTTCCTTTGTAATCTTGTTCATAGTAATATAGCTTTTTAAGTAAAATGTTCTGAAATCGTGTGTTTGTGTTTTTTTTTTTTTAAATTTCAGGTGGAGGAAATGAAGCAGCAGTTATTTGATCTGAAATCTGTAAAACGATGTCTGGAATCTCACAACATTGATCCTTCAGTGCCTTTTCCCGACTTCCTAATCAATGAAAAAATACAAAATCTCGAGAAAGAACTAGACGAAGAAAAACTAATCCAAAAGAGGAAGTCTTTAGACGGCCCGATTTATCAGGAAGCAAAACGTGCTTGTTTTGGCCACGAAAACATGCCACACCACCAGAGTCACGTCGATCATTATGGCATGAACCGGTATCACCAGTCAACACAGCTGAGCCCTGGCTACTTTGACCCTGGCCGAGACCTTCTATAATAGTTTACATCATATATAATACACCCGGAAGTCGTGAAACTATAATCAGCCCCGTGCCCAATGGTCCAGCCGCCGGTAGTTTCATTGGTTCCTATGGCCATATGCACCAGTCGTCTAATGTTCAACCTTATGGTAGGTATGAGCCATATGTTCAGCATTGTTCAAGACAAGGTCAAACATATGATTCACAACCTTATGGTAGAGGTAGACCATGGGAGCGTGGCCAACCAGAACCGTTTCCACCATCTAATCCATCGGGTAGCTTTCCGAGAAGGCGGGGCCCAACCTCGGATCTCTACAGTTTTGCTGATAAAGTTGAAATGAAATACTTAAGGTAGTAGTGGTGCATAATGTTCGGTCTTTACCTGACTTAGGGTTAACTTAATGCCTATAGGTCGTTGTGCTTTGGTACAAACAGTTTTTGTAACTCCCTCTTTTGGTACATATGCTGTTATCAGAAGTAGTGGCAGTTTTTTACAAAATGAATATGTTTTTTCTTAATTTATAGATAAAACCGGGGGTCGAAAACATATACCCGAAAATTTCTATACGAAAGCTACATATTCTTACTACTGAGCGAAAAGTTCGGGAGGTTCGCCGTCCCTTCCGCCCCAACTATCCAAACGCCCCTGACGAGATATATATACTCACTTTGTAAAATATTATATCTCAAGTCATGAAGAGCATTGTTTATTTTTATATATTAAAAATGTGTTTTATACGACATTACATTCTTACTACACGATATACGATACCGAATCCACGATAATACTCAAATGGGCTTAGAAACATATGATTTTATTCAATGGCCTGGAACCTTCTAATCAAAACAAAGCATAAGAAGCAATAAACCTTAGAGATCGACCATTGAAAGGGATAAACTAGGAAATTGAAATTTTAAGTGATTTAAAAGATTTTATAATATTGTCTCCCCTTTTGCTTGCCGGACCAAATGTTTCAGATGTAAACGGCTATAAAATAATCTATCTATTATTGGAAATCATATCATTTTGTTGATGCGGACACCCTATCAATCAATCAAGAGAATGAAACTTTGAGCGGCAATTCATTCTCTTTTTACCTTTGTATTCATTCACACGCGCTCTCTGCCTCTCTTCTTCAAACCCTAATTGAAACATCAATGGAGGCAGGAAACCAGGCAGTGGTCATATCTTAACACTGTCCTCCGCCGCCTATACACATAGTCACCGTCACCGCAACAACCGATGGGTAAAGCTGCAAACTCCGGTCCCAAATCTTCACTGTCGATTGCTAAAAGATGAAGCATATCTTCAATCACTCGAATCCAGGTGTTTTTTCTCGCCAATTGCTTCCACACAGAGGTACGATTCCCTATCTAAGCAAACTATTACTCCTTTTGTTATGATGTTTATGGTTCTGGGATTTATGATGTTTTCCATTGTATTTCTCTTTAGTTTTCGATGATGTTTAATTGGTTTTAATATTTGATGCTAATTAATTTAAACGGGATTGGTTTTTCATTCAGTGTTGAAATCACATACTTCAGCAGTTTTCCATAGATCTATGATGATTTTTTATAAATAATATCTTTTAAAAGTCATCATAGCTATTGTATCTTATGTTGTAAGTTACGTGGCACTGTTTAGAGTTGCTTTAATAATTTGAGAGCTAAGTTTTGTATATTTTTTTTTTAGAATTTTAACTTTAACAGCTTGATTGGCTTTGCAGGTTAGAGTTATTCCTTTGGTTGTGAGAACATGTGTCTCTATAGCTTAAGGTAAGAGGCTTTGTTTTTAGATATATAAAGGCTATAAAACATTAAGTTTCTATCCTATATTTACTCGATTATTGAGTAAGATCATCAAGAATAATGTAGTTTTTTTAATAGATGCATTCTATGATATATAGAAAAAAAAAGTCTAAACATATATATGTGAAACCAATAGAGTACAAGAAAGAATAATAAGTTGGGTTAACCTTCCATATATGTAATGTACCTACATGATTGGGTTTTCCTTTATTGTTTAGTTTTTTTAGTAAAAACATATTTTAAAGATAACAGACTGAGTTGGTGTAAATTATGAGTAAGCTGTACAACTGACTCCTTTTTTACGAGTACGAAACATTCAAAGAGGCCGATACATACAAACCACGATTACCTAAGGGAAAATCCATTTACAACTTAATTTACTAATAAAAACACATTAAAGCCATGATGCCTCAACCTTAACCTGCAACAGATGGGGGTCTAGTAAAAACACTCCTACAGGTAATTACACTTTATCGTTTTAAATAATAGCTTATCGACATTTTTCTGCACTTTTTTGCGCCAACTCATTGACAAATAACAAATGTGAAAAAAAGAGAGTAGGGCATACCAACTCCAAACAAGAACTCATGCATAGTACCAAGACCCGTTTATGATATTACATGTAATTGGCAGAGAAAGGGTTGAATCAAGAAAAAAAAGATGGTTTTTGCTTTACTGAAAGTCAGCGGTTGAAGTATGTGGAAACATCATTCCGCAAATGGGTTGTAAAGAGGTATGCATAGAAAGTCCTTGAATCGTTGAAGTGTGTTGGTAGCTTTTATATAAGGTAAATGGATTGTAATTTGACTCTTGATATTATATTTTAGTATGTGGAAACATCATTCCGCTTGGGTATGCGCATATAATGTATATGTGTGGGCCCTCGGGGGCAAAAGTGAAAGTGCACTAATTTTAACGTTATTTTACTAATTTCGTGAAAATAACGTTTAAAAGCGAGGGATGGTTAATCATGCATCATGTGGTGGCGTTGATAGCTGAAAGACAAGGGTGTACATGCACTAATCAGCTTTTGTCCCAACTGCGAGTGTTATGTGCCTTATGTCCAAGGCTTGATGCAAAACTACTATCGAGCCGGGGGTCTCACTGGAAGCAGCTCTCTATTCCTATGGGGTAGGGGTAAGGTTGTCTACATCTTACCCTCCTCAGACCCTACCTTAGCTTTGCTATTGGTGGGATTAACTGAGTATGATGATGATGAGTTTTTCGACTTCTAATTTTGGCGGGTCAAACGAGTTCGGGTCACGGGTCAATTTGCGTTAGAAGCAAAATGAGTTTGGATCAAAATGGTTTAAGAGCAAAATGAGTTTGGGTTAAAAACGAGTTTTGAGGTAATAATGGTCAAGTCAATACGGGTTTGAAGCAAAATAAGTTCGATTCTAAATAGTTCAATAAAAAAAACTATGAATTTGGTTGGGGTAAAAAACAGGGCTTGGTCAATATGAGTTGGGAGCAAAACGAGCTCTTGAAATTCTTTTCCTTATAAATAGATAAATGTCTTAAGTGAAGGTTTATAGGTGAAAAATACAGGAGTATTATGGGCAATTAAAAGGAATGTACTTTTGCCTAAGCGCGAGGCGACCCAAGGCACGAATCATATCGCTTTGCGCTTCAAAGCGGGGTGGGTGTACGAGCGCGGGCCTTTTAGGGGAAATCGACCTAAGGCACAGGCTGAGGGCGCGCTTTTTGTACATGGGGTTTTCTATGCAGTTGAGTGTTGTAGAACAGGCTTTTTATGCTGTACATTTATGTTTTTTTCATTTTAAAACATATATAAAGCTTAATTATAGCTAAATCATAGTATTGGATGCTAAACACTCATGGGATATATAAAATAAATTATATAATCACTTTGCGCTTTGTTACGAAAAGCTCACCGCTTTTGCTTCGCTTTAAAAAAATCGGTTTTAGACCTCATCGCTTTTGTGCGCTTCCCGCTTTTTAAAACCAAGAGCTTACTCTTATGTTCTGATATTACTTGGTTTCTCACTGTTTTTGTTTGAATTGATTATGCATTTTGACATTATGTTTTTGTGAATTCATTTGAATTTCGGGTAGAACATGTATTCTGTTTAGTTTACGGAACCTATAGTTTTGTTTAGTTTATGGTTTAAGTCTAGTGTATTATTGAGTTCACATTGGCTGGGAGTCCTGACTCCTGAGGTAGTTCATTATGCTGGTAATTTTATCTGGGTGATATTTACAAATTGCATTTTTTATTTGTAAAGCGTACGACCTACATGTATAATAGTTATACATTTAAAAAATACAAAATAATTAATTTTGTGCTTTTGGAGTCAAATGGTCTTAGTACGAGATAATGTGTTTATAACCAATGGTTATGACGTGATTCTTAATGTGTTTATAAACAATGGTTATGACGTGATTCTTAATGTGTTTAGAGGGGTTGATCGTTTTTGTGAGCCCCCAGAAGAAGGTATGTTGTGCATGAGTTTCTTGAAAATGCAACAGACCTTCAGGTATGAAACGGTCTGCATTACCTTTCAACTATAGTACAATGCTCGAGGGTTCCTCAAATACAAATTACTTTATTGTGTGAATAATGTTAAACAGTTCATTTGAAACTCATATGCTATATAACAGTATAACATATAAGAAAATGTAAGGTGTGGGGCATATAATTGAGTATATATTGTTTTATGTTATATTTCTTTTTTGCTTTATGATTTGTCTTCTTTAGGTACTGATTGATAACATTAAAGATTTTGCTCCAATAATTTACACTACTACAGTAGGTTTGGTGTGCCAAAACTATTCAGGATTGTTTAGACGCCCACGTGGAATGTACTTCAGTGCGAAAGATAAAGGAGAGATGAGGTTGCTGATTATAACTGACCATCTCCTGAGGTATAGAATGAATTCCACGCGTAATTATATGTATCATATGGTGTCTTTTCTATAATATTGAAAAGTTAGGGGTTTGTTGTTTGGTTGACAAAAGTTTTTTGATGATAGCAAATCACACTCCAATAAAATATAGCCCGTCGAGATTTACAAGCTGTACCAATTACTTCAAGATCACCACTTACAAACATGTTCCCCAGGTAACTTTTCAACAAAATCTTTCATATTGTCTAGATTCAATTGATAAGCTATTTTGTATATTAGTTTATGAAGTTGTTTTGGTTTGTTATAGGATGGGGACCAATGGTGGTCTTGGTGGTCCGGTTCAGTCTTTTAATCCGTTAAATAGTTTCTCGACGACGATGAATTTGGATCATACCCGAAAGATACCCTGTTGTCCGAAGTGTTCGAGTGAGTATGAACAAGAACTCGCAAAACTTAAAGAGTCGGAGAAACCGCACGATGAGGTTAAGACCAGCTTCCTCAGTGGCTGCAAAATGCGGAAACCGAATAATTAAATTCTTTGATTTTTTTCGAATGATTGATTATGCGATTATTAATTTTGTGTGATTCTGTTTTTGCAGATTAAGGATCAAGAACTGGTTTTGAATCAAAAGATTCAAGAGTTGCAAAAGAAATGGCGCGATGAGTGCTTTCGGATTCATCCGAATTATAACCAATCTTTACGACTGGATAGAGTGCACCCATGGTTGTACCGTTTACCGGGGTGTATAAGCCGAACATGCTTCTAGGACAAAGTCAACCGGGTCAACAGCCACGGTTACAGCCTCCTAGAAGTCTTCAGGAAGCTTTGACAGCAAGCACAACCGCCACAGTTAGAGCCACCGCGAAGCCCGTTAGAACCGATCTGGCTCTCGGACCGAAAAAACCTTCAGAAACCACTGTTAAGGACCTTTTGGGCTGCATCTCTTCGGAACCGCAAAAGGGTAAATTCGTCGATTTAGCAGAGGCGGATTATTTCAAGCAACTACTCAAGGGTCTGTGAAAAAAGCTTGGTGGCAACCGGAAGCGGCTTCCACCATAGCTACAACCGTAACCCAATACAAAGTAAACACTGGTTCAAGGGGTTGCGTGTGGCTATTGTTTGCGGGTCCTGATCGGGTGGGAAAGAAAAAGATGGCATCCGTCCTTTCGGAGCACATAAACGGGACCAAACCGATCACGATCGGGCTCGGGTCGAGACGTGACAATGAGGAAAACGATATGGGCTGTCGTGGTAAAACGTTATGGATCGTATCGTTGAAGTGGTGCGTACAAAACCGTTTTATGTAATGTCAACGGTATTAATGAAGATATTTTCTTTTACCGGCCCGTGAAATTCACGGGTTCTTAAATTAGTTCATATATATATATATATATATATGGGATGCATAAAATTAGAACCATCTTGAGTTATGAGAACTGTAGGAACCAATATAAGCCATTGATCAAAAGTGTTTTAATGGATGAGATTAAAAAACAATAAATTAGTTGTAATCATTGTGTTTAATTAATAATTTTTTTTAGTGGAATAGAGGTAAATTGATATTTTTACTAATCTCTTTAATTATTGTAATTAAAGTTGTAATAATTGTGCTTTAATTAATGTTTGTGATTTAATTAATGTTATTTTAAAATCAAGCAGTAAGAATTATTATACGTAGGGGTTCAAAATTTTTTTGCGTGACGGTTTTAAACATTTTTACGCGCGGTTCAGACTTTTTTTATGTGCGGGTTCAAACTTTTTTCACGCGCCGGTTTTAAATTTTTTTACGCGCGGTTTTAAATTTTTTTTACGCGCGGTTTTAACTTTTTCGCGGGTTTAAATTTTTTTTACGCACCGGTTTAGAACTTTTTTATGTGCCGGTTTAGAATTTTTTTGCACAGCGCGCGAAACCTTTTTAACGTGCCGGTTTAAAATTCTCTTTGCGCGCCGGTTTCAAACTTTTTTTACGCGCGTTTTCCTTTTCGCGTGTACAAACTTTTTTTACGCGCCGTTTTAGAAACTTATTTTATGCGCGGTTTTAAACTTTTTTTAAGCATCGGTTTTAAACATTTTTTACGCCAGTTTTCAACTTTTTTTACGCGCGGTTTAAACTTTTTTTACGCGATGCTTTAAAACTATTTTTACGCGCGTTTAACTTTTACCGCCGTTTTAATTTTTACCCCGTTTATTTTTACGCGCCGGTATAAAAAATTAGCCGTTTTACTTTTTACGCGCAGTTTAAACTTTTTTTACGCGCGGTTTAAAAGTTTTTACGCCCAGTTTAAAAGTTTTTTTACGCGCGGTTATTTTTTTTTACGCGCGGTTCAAACTTTTTTACGCGCCGTTTTATAAACTTTTTTTACGCATCGTTTTTAAACTTTTTTACGCGCCGGTTTTCAACTTTTTTACGCGCGGTTTAAACTTTTTTTACGCGATGCTTTAAACTTTTTTTACGCGCCGGCTTTAAACTTTTTTTACACGCGGTTTTAAATTTTTTATGCGCCGGTATAAAACTTTTTTTACACGCGGTTTTAAACTTTTTTTACGCGCCGGTATAAAGTTTTTTTAGCGCGGTTTTAAACTTTTTTAGCGTGGGTTTAAACTTTAAAACAATTTTTTTTTTACAAAAAAAATAATTTTTTACGGGTTTAAACTTTTTTACAAAAAAAGCAAAAAATATTTTACGCGAAAAAAATTAATTTATTTTTACAAAAAAAAAATTACACCGACACCTCGATTTCGGGTTTACGAAATTTGAGGATCTTACCAAACGAACTCACCCAAAAATCAAGACTAAATAGATCTCTCATGTTAAATTTTAAATAGAAAAGAGAGAAAATATGTGATATGTTGACTTTTAATTTAGAAGAGAGATAAAAGATGTGACATGAGAAGTAAAAGAATAAAATACCCTTTTGATTTAATTTGGTTATGGGTGATGTGAAAATATGATATTGGATGATAGGAGTTCTCATGGTTCTCGCAACTGGGATTGGTTCTCTCTTAATATATATATATATAATATATATATATATATATATATATATACATATATATAGTGGAATGTTCAAATGAGAAGAAATTCTTTGTAAGAAGAAAAAAGAAGAAATTTCAATCAATAAGAATGCTTCATTAGACTTCAACTAATATTTGTACTTAATATAACTATAAGGGTATATTGGTAAACTTACAAACATCATTAATTGGTAGTTTCATCTTTAATAACTAACTATATTAAATTTGTAACTTATTTTTAATATATATATTTTTCTCTAAAACTAAAAATAAAAATTTATTTATAGTTGTAGGATAAATACGAGGTGTGTAGGATAAATTACGAGTTGTGTAGGATGAATTTCAATATGTGTAGGATAAATTTCAAAGTATGTAGGATAAATTTCGAAATATGTATGATAACTCTTGATGTGTTAGGTAAAAAATTTTAGTGTGGAGGATGATTGTCATTATGAATAATTAATTAGTCAAACATAATAATAAATGAGATTGAGAAAAAAACCTATTTAATGTTTTAAATTATACCCCTTTTGTTTTTTTTCTTCTTAATAAAATTTTTCTTATCAAGTTAATATATATATATATATCACATTTAAAGCATTAAATACAAATGCATGATCTAAATATACAATTAATATGATTTCCTACTTTACATATAACGTCTCCCCTTTGTATGTTTTATCTTTGTCTTCTTCTATTTGTTTTATAATAATAATCTGTTTGTGATGTTAATTCATTCTATAAAATGAATTATATTGTTTCAAATATTCACCTATATTGTGTTATAATACATATAATAAGAATTATATGAGAACGTAAAAGTAATTATACAAAATTGTAAGAATTTAAACAGTTACAACTTTGTAAACACATGGTACAATCCGTTAAAACCAACCACTCCGAATTTTAAGTGGTCATAACTTTTTACATGTTAATATTTTCTAAAAAAGTACAACCGTAAAGCATTGCGCGGATACTCCTCTGTTTTCTTAAAAACATATATTTATTTCCTCTCATTTATAAGGGTACAAACGAGGCGGAGTTGCTCGAGAGCTACTCGGGATTGAATCGATAAAAAGCTCGAACGAGCCCCAGCCTGATATATGACTTGTTTAGTTATCGAGCTCCAGCTTAACGAGCCCAAACAAACTTTATATATTTTTACATATAATATACTTATTATTTAACATTGACCAGCCAAACTTTGCTCGTTTAAGCTATCAAGCGAGTTTGAGCCGAGCTTTTTAGCTCGTTTAAAATTGTTTTCAAATAACCTTGAGCTGACCTCGAGCTCGTGGGTGTTACTTTTGAGTCAAGCTCAGTCTCAAAGTAGTAGGCTCGAACCAAGCTAAACTCAAGCTCTAGCTTCATAAAAGCATGACGAGTCAGCTCGGCACGGCTCATTTACACCCTTGCTCATTTAAATTTAATAAACGACGTAGAAGGTATAATGGTAATAAAGTGGAGCTATGGTATTATGGGGTTTTAGCCACCAAACCATACCGTTTTTCTCTTTCACAAACCAAAACCACGAACAAGAAGAAAACGAGAAGGACGAAAAATGGTGAGACTTACCGTCAATTTGAAATGGAAAAGCCCTCACTTCTTCAATGCTATTCGCGAACGTGAACTCGATCTTCGAGGTTAGTCTCATTTTCATTCTTTTATCCTCTTTCACTTAAACCTAATAGTTTATGATTCACATTCATATATATTAGTCAATATATATAGTTAGTATAGATAGGTCGGCCCTAATGTATAGAGTGTCAGCAGGCCCTAATCAGTATATATCTGTCTATATATATCCCTATTGTAATCTCTTATGATTACACAATCAATAATACAATCATTATACAATATACCAAGTTTATCGGTTTTTGGTACTTGTAACAGATGTGGCATTGGCCACATACCATCTTCATGTCCAAACAGGACCCCTCCACTCGTGGCCGCTCTTCATCCGCTAATTACAGTGATCATCGGTCCCAATGGTCTGAAAATCGGTCTCAATGGTCTGACAATAGGTGGCCTGACAACCGACCTCAAGGTTTTTTCTCTGGCTTACCCGAAACTGACCACACAATACCTGATCAGGCAGGCATGGATTACTCTGAACCATACCGCAGCAGTGATGGTCTCCATGTTGGCAATGGTAAGTCTTTACCTATTATTCACATTGGTTCCACTCGCGTTTACTCTCCAAACCTATCCTTTATCCTTAAAAACATCCTACATGTTCCTGAAATCAAACAAAATCTTATTTCTGTTCAAAAGTTTTGTCGTGATAATTATGTTTATTTTGAATTTCATGACACTTGTTTTTCTGTGAAGGACAAGTCTACACACACTATCCTTCTCACGGGTCCAAGCATTGATGGCCTTTACTCCTTTCGTCTACTCGATTCATTCAACTCCAAAAACAGCTTTTTCCACAGTTCAAGCCTCCTCACAGATCTGGCATCAACGTCTCGGCCATCCACATCCGCAGCTTTTAAATTTTATGTTTTCTCATTATTGTTTACCAGTTTCTTCAAATCATTCGAGTCTAGATTGTGATGCTTGTTATGTTGGAAAATCTAATAAACTTCATTTACCATTGTCAAACTTTAAGAGTTCGCATATTTTGGATTTGGTACTTTGTGATGTTTGAGGACCCGCTCCTACTACTTCTTGTGACGGTCATAACTATTTTCTCCTTTGTGTTGATCACTACTCACGCTTTATGTGGCTGTTTCCACTTAAACATAAATATGATGTTTGTCAAGTCTTTAAACAATTCATAACCATGGCCGAACGACAGTTTAAAACCAAATTAAAATCGGTTCAAACTGATTGGGGAGGCGAATTTCGCCCACTTTCACCATTTTTTTCATCTCTCGGCATCATTCACCGTCTCTCTTGCCCCCATACAGGTGAACAAAATGGGTATGTTGAACGACGTCACCGACATGTCGTCGAAACTGGTCTTACTCTCCTTTCACAATCCAATAGTCCCACAACGGTATTGGCATTTTGCATTTGACACAGCTGTCTATCTCATCAACCGTATGCCTTCCCGAACGAACTCTAATATTTCTCCTTTTGAACAACTTCTCCATCACCACCCAGATTTTTCCTTTCTTCGGGTATTCGGAAGTCAATGTTATCCTCACCTTTGTGCTTACAACAAACACAAAATGGATTTTAGATCCATACCATGTGTCTTTCTAGGGTACAGTACCTCTCATCATGGTTATCGGTGTCTTGATACCGAATCCGTCGTGTTTACATTGCTCGCCATGTTCGATTTCAGGAACATATTTTTCCCTTCAAACAACCAACACCACCACCGGCCCAAACCCCATCTCCTCCTTATTTTTCATCCTATCCTGCACCTATACATCACAATCCATCTCCTACCTCCTCTCCACCCTCTCCGCCTCCACAACCACAATTTTCTAATTCTGACACTACATCATCACCGTACAAACACCCCCATCCCCACCACCACCGCCGACACCACCATCACCACAGCCACAACTGACACCACCAACACCACACCCGACACCACCATCACCCCCACCACACCCACCATCACCACCACCACGAACCCGACCATCCAACCTTCGGCCCAATCCCAACACCTAACCGCTACACTCCCTCTTCTTTCCACACAACGACCATTTCTGAACCATCCTCCTTTGCTATTGCCAACATAGATCCTCATTGACGTCAGGCCATGGCCGAAGAATATTCTGCCTTAATGAAAAATGGTACCTGGTCATTGGTACCTCGTCGTCCGAATAGCAACATTGTTGATTATAAGTGGGTTTACAAACTTAAAAAAGACCAACACGGGAATATTACGCGTATAAAGCGGCTTTGTTGCAAAAGGTTTTCGTCAACAACCAGATGTGGATTATCATGACACCTTTAGTCCCGTGATCAAACCCACTACAATTCGGGTTGTTTTATCTTTGGGGTATCACAAAAGGGTGGTCCCTAAGACAACTTGACGTTCAAAATGCGTTTCTTCATGGTGATCTCAAAGAAACGGTCTTCTTACACCAACCACCGGGCTTTGTGGACCAACAACATCAGACTATGTGTGTCGGTTACACAAATCTTTATATGGGCTTAAACAAGCCCCACGGCATGGTTTCACAGATTGTCCATGGCATTAATCAGTGTAGGCTTTTGGGGTTCCAAAACCGATCCCTCCTTGTTCATTTATTCAGCCCGTGGCACCCTACTATATATGCTTATTTATGTTGATGATATCATCCTCACAGGGAATAGTCCGAAGGCGAATGATCATGTTGTTCGCAGCCTTAGCACCACCTTTGCTATACAGGATATGGGTCCACTTTCTTATTTTTTGGGTATTGAAATTCTTCGCAACGGATCAGACATCATTCTTGTAACATCCGTCGAAAAACGGGTTTTCAAAACCCGCTTCGTTTATTAACCGAACAATCAGTTTTAAACTTTTGTTGTTTATTTATGACTTATTTTAATTTTAAACGATACATAATTAATAAACAAATTAGAAGTTATAAATTATAATTGTTAAAAAGTAAAAATAAATTAATTAAAAAGAAAAACCGGCTGCCGGGAGTCGAACCCGGGTCAACCGGGAACCACAAAGCCTTAACTCTCACTCACCAAACCACTCCGCCACTTGTGTTCTTTAGGAATATATCAAATCAATTAATTCAAATATCCAAACCTCGAATTCAAATCGATCAACCGACGCGCACAATTCGCAGTCGTCGGAAATCCCGACGATTTCGCCGATAATTGACGGTTTCTTCTGATTTAACCGAAGAATTAACCTCAACGCCGGTTATAACCGATGTCTGAACCCGCGACATCAGTCGTAACCGCCAGAGAACAGCTGACCATTAATCGAGACTGAAATCAGACCCCATGCGTCTCGATTCTTCCCTATAAATTCACCCACAAATCTCTGGTAGCCTTTTCGCTCAAAATCGCACCTTTTCTCGACGAAATTTCACTCGCCGGAAATATCCTGCCATCACCGGACTTTCGCCGGAAAACCGAGACTCACATCCACACGGTAAATACCTAAACTCTTTCTGTTTCAATCCGTTGTTAGACTGTTACTAACACAAATCCATCATCCAGAATCAATCCCAGACGACGTTGTCGGAATTTCTGCCTTCGCCGGAAAACTTTTGAAACTTCTAGAATCACGCTGAGAGCCGGTATGATCATTCAAACTTCTGTTAATCCTTGTTTAAGTACCTCAATTTCATAACTAATTGAACAGAACTGTTAATTGATTCTAACAGCCGAAGTTCACAAACAGAGACGACAGACCCTTGCCGGAGTTCTGTGAAAGACACGGATCGGTACCTACTATCCTCAAACTCTCTCCGTTCATTACCTTTCAATTACTTATAATGTTTGATAATCGAATTAGACATAAATCAGTCAAATTATCATCGTCTGTGTTCTTGAGCGAAGAAGACGAAGTCCGGTTATGTTATAAGATTAATTAAAATCAGTTTTATGAACGGGTTAGACACACAGTCTAGCGGTGGACTGTGTGCAAACAAATACATATACGTCGCGAGTTCGATTCCTGTCCCAACCTTACTCTCTTGAAATAAAAATGCCTTTTTAACCGAACCGGGTTAACTCACAGAATCATGTTAAGTATAATAAAAACCGGATTATTAACCAGGTTAGACACACAGTCCAGCGGTGGACTATGTGCACGTTAACCCACAGGTCCCGGGTTCGAGACCTGTTGTCAACACCGGTTCGATACATTTAAAATCCTTTTTAAAAATAAATAATTTCTGGATAAATCTAAATAGTATATAAGTATAATTAAAACAGAATTATTTCGGGTTAGACACGTAGCTCAGTTGGTAGAGCTGCGTGCACGCGTACGGGAGGTCTCGGGTTCGAGCCTCACCCAGCGCATACATGCACACAATAGAACCGGTCAAACAATCAACAGTCACAGTCAAACGGTCAACGGTCATGGTCAACGGTCAAAAGTCAACATTTTTTTTTATTTTTATTTATTTATTTAATTTAAAAATCAATTAAAAATACTTAAAAAATAACGTTTTTAAAGTTAGAAAATAGCCTTAAACTCACAAAAATATATCCAAAAATCCTATTAAAATAGTTAATAAAATCCACATACTTACCGTACCTTTTCGTTATTAATTAGGTTAGTTATCCCTCGTCGATCAATCCTCTAAACTCGTGCGCATTCAACATCTTCAAGCAAACGCACCCAATGTGAGTGAATCTCTACCAATTCCCCGTTTTAATCACATTTTGGGGTGTATCATGTGTCGCTATTTATTTATTATAATTAAACACTTGTGCATCCATCATGTTCATGATCAAATGTGTTGCCAATATATATTTATTGTTTGTGTGGTTGATGTTTAAATTAAAGTTATCATTTTCAGTACATACATTTCATAGGCCGCCGCTCCCCATTACCTATGAGCGTGAGCTGTTCCCTATTACCTATGAGCGTGAACCAGGCGTTGCCAACATAAGATCGGCTCCGTTTGATTGAGGCTTGATCTCACATATATTAGCATAGGCCGTCCGTTCCCCATTACCTATGAGCGTGAACGGGACGTTGCCAACATATACATTGTCATTCTTATTATATACTTAAGCAAGGTGGTTTGTGATCGTTATGTTTATATACATTTGTTCATATATGATTGTTGCACAATTTTCCTATATTAATTACAATAATGAATCAATGACAAATGTTTTTAACATGGTTCACTCGCCAACTTTTGTTGACTCAAAATTCCCCATTTTTACACATGATACAGGTGATCAAGTTGAAGCAAGAAACATATAGGGCGGCCTAGAAGAATAAAGCAGTTTAGATTTTGGATTGTTTTAGTTAATTTTTCCTTCCTTGTATTGTATGAATTTGACTTGGAACTTTGAGATGTAATTTGAATTTAATAAATATGAAACATATTAGTAAACATCATGAGCTATGGTGATAACCCAATTATGCCCCGACTTTTATTCCGTTGCGGGTCGGGGTGTGACAGATTGGTATCAGAGCCATGACTCTAGGGATATAGGATAAGTTATTAGACCCTTAGAGCCTATACTATAGTTGCTTAGAATTTTTAAAAATTTGTGTGTTACATGCAAAATTCATGATGTTTATATGCTTTATGTTTATTGTTACATTCAATGTTATGCAAGCATGTTCATAAGTACATATTATTATGCAATGCCTATCATGAATCATATTCTCATAACATATCATATCCATGGGAGCACACACCTCACAATTTATACGATTTTTACAACGATTTTTGTGTTTTCAAATCACATCAAAGTGAGTTCTCATGACGGGCATGTAGTAACTGGAAGGGTATGAGTACCAGTAGTCGGAACGTCCTGTCTAGGCTTGGCATTCGTATAAATCCAAAATAAAAGACCAGTTTGCCTACCTGGGGACTAACGATGAGAGTACGAAGGACCTATTAGGCCAAAGCATGCTATACCAAACGTCGTGTGAACTAACCCCATTTGAGTTGTCATTGTGTCTATACCTGGACACCCTCCGACCATACATCTCGCAAACATATTTCGTGGTTTTCATTCGGGTGATGCGAGTGTTAAACCGCCAATGCCAATGTGAATCCTACTAAGCCAATAGTCATGGGGGCCCACATGACTATACCGGCGATGGTATGAGGGACATTGGAGGCCCAAACATGAGCAAACCCAAGACATCCTATGGATGTAGTTGCATTATTGATGATTATGTTATTTTATTACTTTTAACGACACATGACACCTAAACACTTCTTAAACTCACAATCTTCCTATGTATGTTCCTGTAGATGTCGGCTAGGCAGCTACGTGGAGGACGAAAGTCAGGAAGGTCAAACGAACGCTTGGCCACTCAAATTGCAAAACAAATGGCCGCGGTGCTTCCTGATATTGTAATTCAAGTCCAGCAAGCTCTCACCGCGAATCCTGTCAACCCACCCAATCAAGAGGATCAAAACATCGACAACCCTCCCTCCAAGAAGTGCTCCTACAAACACTTCAAGTCTTGCGATCCCCCAAAGTATGAAGGGACCGAAGGTGTCACTGCTCTCCTCCACTGGTTTGAGGAAATGGAAAACACCTTCCTAAATTGCGATTGTCCCGAGGATCGCAAGGTACGTTACGCAACCGGGAGATTATTTGGGGTAGCCCTGACCTGGTGGAACACCGAGAAGGGTAAGAGAGGAGTTGAAGACGCGATGGCCTTAACCTGGGAAGAGTTAAGGGAAATGATGACAAAACGCTTCTGCCCAATAAGCGAACTCAAGAAGTTGGAAGACGAATTCCACTCGCTGAAGCAAAAGGAAGGGGACCATACTTCATACAACAAAAGATTTCTTGAGCTGAACCAGATGGTTCCTAACTTGTTCACCCCAGTATACCGCTTGGTTGAACACTATATTCGAGGTCTCCCCTCGAAGATTCGCCTGCAACTCTCGAAGCTGCTATGGAATTAGCCACCGAACTTACCGAGAACCGCATCAGAAATGGTAAATTCAAAGAGGAGAAAAAGAAAGCCCCCGTTGAGGGCCAAACTTCCAACCATTCCACCTCCTCCTCAAAATTTTCAAACAAGAGGAAACGAAATACCAGAAACTTTGTTGTCACCCATACCAATTTCCCTATCCCTGCTGCACCCATCACTCAAGTTGCCCATTCACCCGCACCATACAAAAGGCCATACTCCGGCCCCTACCCAAAATGCACCCGTTGCCAATACCATCACTCCCCCGAACACCCCTGTCAATATTGCACCGGTGTGGCCGTGCTGGTCACACCATCCAAACCTGCCGCTCACTACATCGAATGAACCGCAACCAACCCACAACCCAAACCCACCATAAAATAATGTGTCAAGGCCAACAACCCCTACTACCACCACCTACACAACATACGGCCCAAACCTACTACCAACCCAACTACCCCATGATGCAACCCATGCGGGCTTGCTACAATTGTGGAGACCCAAACCACTTTAGAAACACTTGTCCACGCTTGGTGAACATCATACATGCTCAAGCTCAAGCAAATCCGGTGAACCAAGCTAACCAAGCTCCTCCACCTGCTAGAGGAAGAGCATTTAACATCAACGCCAACCAAGCTAGGGCCGACAACAACGTGGTTAACGGTACGTTTCTCATCAATGGTAGTTATGCATCCGTGTTATTTGATACTGGCGCGGATAAGAGTTTTGTGTCCTTAGAATTCGAACCCATCCTCAACCAAACTCGTGGTAAACTTATGGGATCCATAACGATAGAAGTTGCTGACGGAAAACCGGTCTCATTAAACTCCATTATCCGAAACTGTACTCTTACTCTAAACGATCACGATTTTCCTATTGATCTCATTCCTATGAAGTTGGGAAGTTTTGACATTATAATCGGCATGGACTGGCTCAGCCAACATCATGCTGAAGTGGTATGCCGCGAAAAGTTCATTCGCATTCCTCTTGCAGACGGTCAAACCCTACGAATCTTTGGAGAAACCCCTTCGAGAGGACTCAAACTGATGTCCTGTCTTCAAGCCCGAAAATATCTCCGCAAGAATTATGTAGCATTTCTAACCCACGTTGTCAAGAAGGGAAATAAGGAGAAGAAACTCGAAGACATACCTGTAGTGAAAGAATTCCCGCAAGTCTTCCCCAACGACATCTCAGGACTTCCTCCCAAGAGAGAAGTCGAATTCCGCATTGATCTTATACCGGGCGCTACGCCCGTCGCGAAATCTCCTTATAGGTTAGCCCCATCCGAAATGAAAGAGCTAGCCAGTCAATTACAAGAACTGACCGACAAAGGATTCATACGTCCTAGCTCATCGCCTTGGGGTGCACCTGTTCTGTTTGTGAAGAAGAAAGATGGAACGTTTCGCATGTGTATCGATTACAGAGAACTCAACAAATTAACGGTCAAGAACCGCTATCCATTACCTCGTATCGATGATCTTCTAGACCAACTCCAGGGTGCCACTTGTTTTTCAAAGATCGACCTTCGTTCTGGCTATCATCAACTCAGAGTACATGAAGAAGACGTCCCAAAGACCGCCATCCGAACTCGCTATGGTCACTATGAATTCATGGTCATGCCCTTTGGTCTAACCAATGCTCCAGCCGTCTTCATGGATCTAATGAACAGAGTTTGCAAACCCTATCTCGATCGCTTTGTTATAGTGTTCATCGACGATATTCTCATTTACTCAAAGTCCAAAACTGATCATGAACGGCACCTACGACTCATCCTCACGCTCTTAAGAACCGAAAAGCTCTACGCTAAATTCTCCAAATGCGAATCCTGGTTAAAAGAGGTACAATTCCTTGGACATGTCGTCAATGACAAGGGAATACATGTCGACCCCTCAAAGATCAAAGCAGTACAAGAATGGCAAGCGCCACGTACACCAATCGAAGTAAGATCTTTCCTTGGTTTGGCTGGTTACTACCGCCGTTTCATATCAAATTTCTCTCGTATCGCTGTACCACTCACGGCTTTGAAACATAAAGGAAACCCTTCATATGGGGACCTAAACAAGAAGAAGCCTTCCAAACCCTTAAGCAAAAGCTTTGTGACGCACCTATCCTCACACTCCCCGAAGGTTGCGATGACTTTGTAGTTTATTGCGACGCATCAGGGCAGGGACTAGGCTGTGTATTAATGCAAAGGGGAAAAGTGATAGCCTATGCTTCTAGGCAGCTCAAAACTCATGAGAAGAACTACACTACCCACGACCTAGAACTTGGAGCCGTTGTGTTCGCTCTTAAGATATGGAGACATTACCTCTATGGTACCAAGTGTGAAATTTACACTGACCACAAGAGCCTCCAACATATCTTTAATCAAAAGGAGTTGAATATGAGGCAACGAAGATGGGTCGAACTTCTTAATGACTACGACCGTGAAATTCGGTATCATCCTGGCAAAGCAAATGTGGTGGCCGATGCACTCAGTCGAAAGGGTTATACGAACTCCATTCGTCTTCTATGTTCGCAAATCATAACCAACATTAAAGATCAAATCCGAGAAGCTCAACATGTTTCCATAACAGAATACGACATACGAAATGAGTTATCTTGTGGAGCAGAACTTAAACTCGAAACAAAATCTGACGACATTCTGTATTATCTAGATCGCATATGGATTCCCGATCACAATAACCTTCGCGATACCCTTATGAAAGAGGCGCACAAAACACGATACTCTGTACACCCAGGAGCCGACAAGATGTATCAAGACCTTCGATACACCTACTGGTGGCCTGGCATGAAAAAGGATATTGCTGTTTTTGTTTCCAAGTGCCTTACTTGTTCTAAAGTGAAAGCTGAACATCAAAGACCCTCAGGACTTCTAGTCCAACCTGAAATACCTGTATGGAAGTGGGAAAACATAACCATGGACTTCATTACCGGGTTACCTCGCACTTCTGGTGGGTATGACACTATATGGGTAATCATTGATCGTCTTACAAAATCAACTCACTTCATTCCGATTCGCGAGGACTTCAAAAATGAGAAAATACTCGTATCTACATCAGCGAAATCGTAAGCCGTCATGGTGTACCGTTAAGCATTATTTCAGATCGTGATGGTCGTTTCACTTCACAAACATGGCAAGCTGTACAAGCCGCTTTGGGTACATGATTAGACCTCAGTACCGCTTATCATCCCCAAACTGATGGACAATCTGAACGCACCATTCAAACTCTTGAAGACATGCTTCGAGCATGTGTCATAGACTTCAAAGGGAATTGGGACGCTCACCTACCATTAGTTGAATTTTCGTACAACAACAGCTATCATTCAAGTATCGGCATGGCACCTTTCGAAGCGTTATATGGTCGTAAGTGCCGATCACCAATATGTTGGCACGAAATTGGAGAAGCTCAAATCACCGGTCCAGAATTAATACAAGAAACAACAGACAAGATTCATCTAATCCGAAACAACCTTCTAGCGGCACAGAGTCGTCAATAGAGATATGCAGACAAGCAACGAAAGCCCTTGGAATTTAACATTGGTGACCAAGTACTTTTAAAAGTATCGCCGTGGAAGGGAGTAGTTCGTTTTGGCCAAAAAGGCAAGCTAGCACCATGCTACGTAGGTCCTTTCAAGATACTCGAAAGAGTAGGACCTGTTGCATACAAGCTTGACCTACCGGAGGAACTCAACAGAATTCATCCCACATTCCACGTATCGAACTTGAAGAAGTGCCTCGCCGATGAAAATCTCCATATTCCTCTAGAAGACATTCAAGTCGATGAATCTATGCATTTCATTGAAAGACCAGTAGAAATTATGGACTTCGGAGAAAAACGTTTAAGACGAAGCCGCATTCCAATTGTCAGGGTACGCTGGGAGTCGAAACGAGGACCTGAGTTTACTTGGGAACGTGAAGACTCAATGCGCGAGAAATACCCACATCTATTTCCTGTAACTACTACTACTTAAATTTCGAGACGAAATTTCTAAAAGTAGGGGATACTGTAACATCCGTCGAAAAACGGGTTTTCAAAACCCGCTTCGTTTATTAACCGAACTATCAGTTTTAAACTTTTGTTGTCTATTTATGACTTATTTTAATTTTAAACGATACATAATTAATAAACAAATTAGAAGTTATAAATTATAATTGTTAAAAAGTAAAAATAAATTAATTAAAAAGAAAAACCGGCTGCCGGGAGTCGAACCCGGGTCAGCCGGGAACCACAAAGCCTTAACTCTCACTCACCAAACCACTCCGCCACTTGTGTTCTTTAGGAATATATCAAATCAATTAATTCAAATATCCAAACCTCGAATTCAAATCGATCAACCGACGCGCCCAATTCGCAGTCGTCGGAAATCCCGACGATTTCGCCGATAATTGATGGTTTCTTCTGATTTAACCGAAGAATTAACCTCAACGTCGGTTATAACCGATGTCTGAACCCGCGACATCAGTCGTAACCGCCGGAGAACGGCTGACCATGAATCGAGACTGAAATCAGACCCCATGCGTCTCGATTCTTCCCTATAAATTCACCCACAAATCTCTGGTAGCCTTTTCGCTCAAAATCGCACCTTTTCTCGACGAAATTTCACTCGCCGGAAATATCCTGCCATCACCGGACTTTCGCCGGAAAACCGAGACTCACATCCACACGGTAAATACCTCAACTCTTTCTGTTTCAATCCGTTGTTAGACTGTTACTAACACAAATCCACCATCCAGAATCAATCCCAGACGACGTTGTCGGAATTTCTGCCTTCGCCGAAAAACTTTTGAAACTTCCAGAATCACGCTGAGAGCCGGTATGATCATTCAAACTTCTGTTAATCCTTGTTTAAGTACCTCAATTTCATAACTAATCGAACAGAACTGTTAATTGATTCTAACAGCCGAAGTTCACAAACAGAGACGACGGACCCTTGCCGGAGTTCTGTGAAAGACACGGATCGGTACCTCCTATCCTCAAACTCTCTTCGTTCATTACCTTTCAATTACTTATAATGTTTGATAATCGAATTAGACATAAATCAGTCAAATTATCATCGTATGTGTTCTTGAGCGAAGAAGACGAAGTCCGGTTATGTTATAAGATTAATTAAAATCAGTTTTATGAACGGGTTAGACACACAGTCCAGCGGTGGACTGTGTGCAAACAAATACATATACGTCGCGAGTTCGACTCCTGTCCCAACCTTACTCTATTGAAATAAAAATGCCTTTTTAACCGAACCGGGTTAACTCACAGAATCATATTAAGTATAATAAAAACCGGATTATTAACCAGGTTAGACACACAGTCCAGCGGTGGACTGTGTGCACGTTAACCCACAGGTCCCGGGTTCGAGACCTGTTGTCAACACCGGTTCGATACATTTAAAATCCTTTTTAAAAATAAATAATTTCTGAATAAATCTAAATAGTATATATAAGTATAATTAAAAACAGAATTATTTCGGGTTAGACATGTAGCTCAGTTGGTAGAGCTGCGTGCACGCGTACGGGAGGTCCCGGGTTCGAGCCTCACCCAGCGCATACATGCACACAATAGAACCGGTCAAACAGTCAACAGTCACAGTCAAACGGTCAACGGTCATGGTCAATGGTCAAAAGTCAACATTTTTTTTATTTTTATTTATTTATTTAATTTAAAAATCTATTAAAAATACTTAAAAAATAACGTTTTTAAAGTTAGAAAATAGCCTTAAACTCACAAAAATATATCCAAAAATCCTATTAAAATAGTTAATAAAATCCACATACTTACCGTACCTTTTCGTTATTAATTAGGTTAGTTATCCCTCGTCGATCAATCCTCTAAACTCGTGCGCATTCAACATCTTCAAGCAAACGCACCCAAAGTGAGTGAATCTCTACCAATTCCCCGTTTTAATCACATTTTGGGGTGTATCATGTGTCGCTATTTATTTATTATAATTAAACACTTGTGCATCCATCATGTTCATGATCAAATGTGTTGCCAATATATATTTATTGTTTGTGTGGTTGATGTTTAAATTAAAGTTATCATTTTCAGTACATACATTTCATAGGCCGCCGCTCCCCATTACCTATGAGCGTGAGCTGTTCCCCATTACCTATGAGTGTGAACCAGGCGTTGCCAACATAAGATCGGCTCCGTTTGATTGAGGCTTGATCTCACATATATTAGCATAGGCCGTCCATTCCCCATTACCTATGAGCGTGAACGGGACGTTACCAACATATACATTGTCATTCTTATTATATACTTAAGCAAGGTGGTTTGTGATCGTTATGTTTATATACATTTGTTCATATATGATTGTTGCACAATTTTCCTATATTAATTACAATAATGAATCAATGACAAAAGTTTTTAACATGGTTCACTCGCCAACTTTTGTTGACTCAAAATTCCCCATTTTTACACATGATACAGGTGATCAAGTTGAAGCAAGAAACATATAGGGCGGCCTAGAAGAATAAAGCAGTTTAGATTTTGGATTGTTTTAGTTAATTTTTCCTTCCTTGTACTGTATGAATTTGACTTGGAACTTTGAGATGTAATTTGAATTTAATAAATATGAAACATATTAGTAAACATCATGAGCTTTGGTGATAACCCAATTATGCCCCGACTTTTATTCCGCTGCGGGTCGGGGTATGACAATTCTCTCTCAAAAGAAGTACATTCTGGACGTTATTGCTCGTGCAGGGTTGTCACAGTCTAAGCCAGTCTCTTCTCCATTGCCGACGACCGCCAAACTCTCTATGTGTGATAGCTCCTTATATGATAACCCGGTTCGGTACAGACAGATTGTATGTGCCTTGCAATATGTTACATTGTCTCGACCGAACATCGTGTATGCTGTTAACAAGGTCTGCCATTTCATGCATTCTCCTACCATAAATCATTGGTCGGCGGTCAAACGAATTTTGCAGTATCTACAAGGCACGTCGGAACACGAGTTGTGGATCAAAAGGTCCTCGGATTCTCTGCTACAAGCCTATACAGATGCATGTTCTCCCTTAACTGCCTTTTCGGATGCAGATTGGGCTGGGTGTCCGGATGACCGTCGATCCACTGGGGGATTTGCAATATATCTCGGTTCCAACCTGGTGTCCTGGTCAGCCCGGAAACAACAAACCGTATCTCGGTCATCCACTGAAGCCGAGTACAAGGCACTAGCTGATACTGTAGCAGAACTCACATGGATTGAAACACTACTACGAGAATTATGCATTCACACCCCTTCAGTTCCTACGTTATGGTGTGACAATCTAGGCGCCACATATATGTCCGCAAATCCTGTGTTTCACGCAAGAACAAAGCATGTGGAGGTCGAATTCCACTTTGTAAGAGAGAAGGCCGCGCAAGGAAAGCTACGGGTTCACTTTATAAAGACAGATGATCAGATAGCCGATGTCTTTACAAAGCCTTTATCCTCAGAAAGATTTACCTGGCTTCGGTCCAAGCTACAGGTCGCTTCCCGGCCTTAGCTTGAGGGGGAATATTAGTCAACATATATAGTTAGTATAGATAGGCCGGCCCTAATATATAAAGTGTCAGCAGGCCCTAATCAGTATTATATCTGTCTATATATATCCCTATTGTAATCTCTTATGATACGCAATCAATAATACAATCATTATACAATATACCAAGTTTATCTATATATATACTAGCTTATAACTCCGTGTTTTACACTGGTTGCATAGATTTAATTTTATATAATAAGCAATATATTTATATCTTTAAAATACCTCGTATAATGCACGAGTTAAATAAATATAAAGTAATCGATTAACACATGCGGTCGTCAAGATATGTATTTAAATGATAAATTCGATGGACTATTTACATATTATAATTTAATTTTTTTATTAATTATTGGGTTAGAAACATGTGTATTACATAGGGTATAACCAATGAAATATTAGATGATTATTAATAACCGGAAAACACAAAAGAAATAATAAATAAATAAGAGAGATCCATGAAGTTTGTGATTTAATATAATTTTCTTATATTTGTATCCTGTTAAATATTAATTAATAATAGTATTAAAAGATAATTTTACTAAATCTAATTTAAATGAGAATAAAAATTTATATATTTTCCTGGTTATACAAAGAAAAAAAATCTTTTTCCATCTCCTACGAAGAAGGAGAAAATACAAATTATATATTATGATTGATTCAAAGTTTGGTAAAAGATTATCATCCTTATCGAAATTACATTTAGTTAAACTATTGTTCAATAGGAAAAGAAACTGAAAAATAAGATAAGGATATTATTAATTCATATATATGTATTAATTCATTACATATTGATACATAATGACACATTTTTGTCTTTTGTGGTTTTGTTTTGTCTTTTTTTTCCTTTTTAACTTTAGTGTTTTTGTTTTACAAGTTTATTATTTTTTTTAACTTTTC
This sequence comes from Scalesia atractyloides, assembly GCA_947069175.1. Lineage (NCBI taxonomy): Eukaryota > Viridiplantae > Streptophyta > Magnoliopsida > Asterales > Asteraceae > Scalesia > Scalesia atractyloides. Next base: position 95,639,447 of record CAMTDV010000005.1, on the reverse strand, counting down.
ACAAAAAGTTAAACAAGCTTAGTTTTTTATTAGTTTTTGTTGTACGTTTTTCTACGATTTGGTCGTCGTTCGGTTGTTACTTAACACAATGTTTGGTGATCACATTTTGTTCCTTAGTTTTTATTCGTTCGGTCGCTATTTAGCACGATGTTTTGTAGTTTTTACGTCACATGAGTCACTTGGTGTTAAAAGTTCATGTTTTTGTTTTACGTTTTTTCTAGTTTTGGTTGTTGTTCGGTTACTACTTAGCACGGTTTTACCTCCGGCCCCGCAATGCTGGTAACACGGTTTTACGTCCCCCGCCTCGCAACGCGGGGGACTTAAGACTAGTTATTATTATTATCTAAACTATGTTATAACCCCCTGTATTACACGGGTTAAGTAAATAAAAAATCAAATAGTTAATAACAAAGATTTAACAATTATAAAATAATATGTTTAAAATGTAAGAAGAATAATAACTACATTTATCATACTAGTAAATTTATCCAAAAACAACCATCCTTTTACGATGCAACTCACGTCTATATTTTAAATTTTAAAGTTATATAATTTAATAATTACCGATAATATATATCTAATTAATTTAAATATTATTTTGTAGCTATAAGTTTATCTAACTGACTAATTGCTATATGCCTAATATGGACATTTCAAAAAGAAATTATAACTTTGATATTTTTAACACGTTTTTCTGATATCCAAACAAAATTTAGGTCATGTATAATCAAAACTTGTGATGTTTGTCAAGTTTATAAATACGTAAGCATTTGAACCATCTATTAGAAAACAAACTATATCATCGACTTTTTCACGAGTTTTAACAGCCATGTGAACATACATTTAATAACCCAAGTTTTATTTAAATAATAGTGATCTTAATTTATTAATTTGTTAAGCAAGAAAATCGTTCCCTCCACCCACGTTATGAAAATGTTTAATATTTGTTTCAATTATTAAGATATAATTTCTAACCTAATAATTAATATAAATAAATAATAAGATCTTTTATGAAACTTTATCCGTAATTTCTTCTTAAATGTTTGAAACATATATTAAATTTAATAATTATCTGTAATTTCTTAAATGTTTGAAACATATTTTAAAATTAATAATATAAATAAAATAATAATAATAATTATCTACAATATGGTCTAGAATAATGACAAATGTCTATCCGTGATTTCTTCTTAAATGTTTGAAGCATATATTAAATTTAATAATATAAATAAAAGTATAATAATAATTATCTATAATTAAGGATGTTTTAGAATAATGACAAGTGTCAATTTATTGGTTTATTTTATTATATAGTATAGATATAGATTATATTTAGGTAAATTATTATTACATTACACTACTATAATATATATATATATATATATATATATAATGTTCCGGTTAAAGAGAAAACCATGTCGAGTTGCGAGAACCGTATGAACCAATTTCAGTCATTAAAATGTGCCATGTCACTAAAAGGAAATAAAATATTTGAAGGGTAATTTTGACCTTTCACCACTTATCTTTCTCTTTCCACTGACTTCTTTTCTCTTTAATCATATCAATCACTCTCTCTCCATTATAAACAAAATCATACTTCTCTCCTCCATTACAATAACTAGATCTAGTCTCTCTTTCCTCCATAACAGAAACAAGATCTGACCTAAATTATATCCTTTATCCCACCTTCCTGCCGCCACAACAGCAGCACCACCAGCAACCATCATGTGCGAGAGAGAGAATGAAGAAGATAGAGAGAGAAAGTCGTGTTTAGATAGAGAAAACGAGTAACATAGACTTGTTTAGTGAGAGAAACGATGGAAACGCCTCAGATCTGATACACGAGTGTCTTCCGACGATTCCAAGTGACGACGAAGATGTGTGGGTAGGGTAGCGTTTCGAAGACCAGATCTTTGTTGAAGGAACCGCTACGGTTAAAGGTGTTGAATGGAGGTGACCAGATCTTGTTGAAGTAGTTGCTACAGTTGAAGGTGTTGTACAGTAGTTGGTGGCAGCTAGGGTTCCGACGGCGGTGTTCAGGTGAATGTGAACGGCGGCCAGATCTGGATTTCGACGAAACCACAAGAGATGGGCGGCGGTTTCGGGTGTTGCAAACCCCACTTTAGCATAATATCTTCCCGCAAGGCACGCACCATGGCTGACATATTTCAAGAACAGATCGTGATGTTTGAAAATAAATTGTGTTTTTTCTGGGTTTACCTAAATAAAAAAGGCCACACACTTGGTTGTTAATAATTCGTCTGAATTCAATGACATGAAGAGAGGACTATTGCTTTGGCAACTCTATTTTTTTTCATTTTTTAAAATATTCCTACTTCCTTAATACAAATGTTTTTGTTAAAGGGCAACGTGAAAATAGGTTATTGTGTTTGAAGTTTTTTTGCAATGTGTGAATGTGGTTTTACATTTTGGTTTTTGGGATGATATGATCACAGTAGTTTTCTCATAAAAGAAAGTTGGTGTTCACCTTTCTTTAGTTTTAGGTAGATTTCTAATTAGAAAGTAAAAGGATTTTACGCTTTTTGATTTGTTAATTTGGGTATATGTAAAATATGTATTTTACACGTATACGTAAAACTATCGTCACGCATAGTAAATATATACAAACTCGTGTAAGTATGTTTTTACGTATAGGTCAATATTTGTTTCGATTTTCGTTAAAACTTTAGTGATTTTACATCATTTTTATACGAAAACAAGTGTGTAAATATGTTCACATATACGTAAAAATATAGTTATGATTTCGTAACAACTTTGATGCTTTTACATCATTTTTATACGAAAACAAGCGTGTAAAATGTGTTTATGCGTACGGTAAAAGTTAGTTGTAGAAAACCTTTTTACATCAATGTAAATATCTTGGAAATTATGTAAAAAAATGTTTACATAAGTGTAAAAGAAATTGGATGTGTAAAAATTAAGTTTTAGAAAAAAAATTGGCGAAAACAATTTTCTGACAACATTTTTATTGTTGATGAGTCTGGCGACCCGAGGCATCTCGGGGTTCAAGCATTTTTATTGATGTTTGTTCTTTGGCAGTGATAGGTGAAAACAATTTTCCGACAAATGATGAGGATGGCGATCTGTAAAAAACCTTTTTAAACTACGCTACCCGTAAAAACGATACACGTAAAAAAACTGAGTATGAAAAGTTAAAAAAACTTTTTTTTAAACTTTACTTAAAACTTTTACGCTATCAGTAAAAAACAATATACGAAAAAACTGTGTATGGAAAGTTTACAACCGCGGTGTAAAAAAAAGTTTAATTTTTTTTAACAAGGGCGTAACAATTTTACAACCGGGGTGCGTAAAAAAAATTTACAACCGTGGTGTAAAAAGGTTAAAATTTTTTTTAACCTTTCCGTAAAAAGAAACTTCGTAAAAAACGGGACGTAAAAACACGGCGCGCAAAAAACGTGCGTAAAAACCGGCGCGTAAAAAACGGGCGTAAAAACCGAGGCGTAAAAGACAGGCGCGTAAAAAACGGGGGCGTAAAAAAAGGCGCGTAAAATCGGCTGTAGAAAAACGGGGGCATAAAAAACGGCGCGTAAAATCGGTCGTAAAAAACGACGCGAAAAAACAAGGCGTAAATTACGGGGCGTAAAAACGAGGGCATAAATACGACGCGTAAAAACGGGGCGTAAAAAACTCCGTGTAAAAAACGGCGCGTAAAAACGGGAGCGTATAGCCGTAAAAAACGACGTGTAAAAACGGCGCGAAAAAACGGGGCTTAAAAAACGGCGCGTAAACCCGGGCGTAAAAAAAGGTGCGTAAAAACAGGGGCATAAATACGGGGCGTAAATAACGGCACGTAAAAACGGGGACGTATAGCCGTAAATAGCGGCGTGTAAAAACGGGGCGTAAAAAACAGCACGAAAAAACGGGGCTTAAAAAACGACGCGTAAACCCGGGCGTAAAAAACGATGCGCAAAAACGTGGGCGTAAAAAAAGGCTCGTAAAAACGTTTTTTTTATAAAAAAAATCTTGAAAATATTTTATTTATCAAAAAATTCTGATTTTAAACTTTTGTTTGATAAAATAATCATATTTTTAATAATAAATAATAAATATAATAGACAAAATAGGTAATAAAAAACAATAAGTATAATAAAACAAAAAAAAAACAAATTTACTTAAATACTCTTTTGACATTAAAATATTAAAAACATAATAAGATAAAAAGAATTTTATAAAGGTTTAATTACTTTTAATCTTATCAATCCATATTAAAGATCTAACGGTTTGAAAGTGGTTCCTACGGTTCTCGCAACTGGATGTGATTCTCATTGTACTCATCCCATATATATATATATATATATATATATATAGGAGATGGGTAAAATGAGAACCACCTTGAGTTGTGAGAACCCTAGGAACCAATACTAATCATTGATCAAAACTGTTTGGATGGATAAGATTAAAAGATTAAAAAATTAAGTAATGAATTGTGTTTTAATTAATAAGATTTTGTTTGTACTGAGAAAAAAACAATTAGGTCTTTTACTATATCCATTTGATGTTATTAATATGATTTATTTAATGTGATTAATTTAATATAATTTGATTAAATTTTTTTACATTAATTCTTCAAAAAACTTTGATTTAACTTTTTTAATAAATCAAAAAGTTAATATAATTTAAATAATTTAATTTACAGAAATTTTTTTATAGTAAATTCTTAAAAAATTGATTTATTTTTACAGTAAAATTTAATTAATCAAAAATTAATATAATTTAATTAATGTTATTTACAATAATAAAATTGTCCGCGCGGTTTTAATCAAAACTTTCTTTCCGCGAGCTTTTAAAGTTTTTTATGCGGCCGGTGTAAAAGTTTTTTTACGCGCGGTTTTAAAACTCTTTTTTTACTCGCGGTTTAAAAGTTTTTTTACGCTCCGGTATAGTTTTAAACTTCTTTTTACGCGCGAATTAAACTTTTTTTACGCGCTGTTGTAAAACTTTTTTACGCGCGGTTTTTAACTTTTTTACGCGCGGCTTTAAACATTTTTACGTGCGGTTTTAAACTTTTTTAACGCGCCGGTTTAAAAAAAAATTTTGCGCGCCGATTTTAAACTTGTTTACGCGCGGGTTCAAACTTTTTTACACACGTTTTTAAACTTTTTTTACGCGCCGAACTTAAATTTTTTTTACGCGCCGGTTTAAAACTTTTTACTCGCCAGTTTTAAAACTTTTTTATGCGCCGGTTTTAAACTTTTTTTACGCGCGGTTAACGTGCCGGTATAAAAACTTTTTTTGCGCGCGATTTAAAACTTTTTTTACGCACGATTTTAAATTTTTTTTACGCACCAGTATAAAACTCTTTTTACTTTTGGTGTTTGAATTTAAAATCTAAGAAATTTTTTCTTATTTTAATTATAAAATAGTATAAGAGAGGTGAAATGAGAGAGAAAACATGTAAATGATGATGTGATGTGATGAGTTTTAAAGATAAGAGAGAGATGATATGATATTAAGAGAAAAAAACTAAAATACTTTTTTGACTTAAATTGATTATATGTGATGTCTTAAAATTCTATTGGATGTGAGGAGTTCTAATGATTCTCGCAACTAGGAGTGGTTCTTCATTGAACCGAATCCTATATAATATATATATATATATATATATATATATATATTATGTATGTATATATATATATATAATATAATCTTGACCATACACGTGTATAGATCAATGGTCAGGATTTGATGATGAAATACACTAGTGCATTTTATGATTTGATGATGAAATCCTAGCCATACACGTGTATAGATCAATGGCCAATATTTGTTTACTTAGTTCGCAAATACACTAGTGTTCACTCTAAAACCCTATATATATATATAGGGTGAGGTTCCTGTAAAAATGACATTTTTTCGTGAGAAGACATAAGAATTAACATGTAGGCATCATATTTTGAACTTACCCATGATTTTTTGGGTTGTTTTAGCAAGAAAAACACCAAATATAACAATTTAAAACACAATGCAATCTATTATAGGCGTGCAATTTAAAAATACTATTTAACACTTAAAACACACTACATAACGTTCTTGGAATGCTGTTTAAGTTTTAAGCGTAGAATTCATTGCATTGTGTCTTAAATTATTATGTTTGATGTTATATTGCCAAAACAACCCAAAATATCATGTCTACGTCCAAAACATAATGCCTACATGTCAATTTCTATACATTCTTACGAAAAATGTCTTTTTTACAGGATACTAAAAATATATATATATATATATATAATAGGATAAGTTTAGATAGAAAACCCTAAAAATTTGAGAAAACCCAACCTCCCGACATTTTTTTTAAATAACACATGTAATATATATGTTTTTAAGAGTTTTGGGTAAAAAAAAGCGCCGAAGGATTATTTTTTAAAAAAATAAACAAATTTCAGCAACTTTTGTGACTAACATGTGTTAGACAAAAAATGCTGAAACTTGTTTATTTTTTTATAAAAATATTCCTTCTGCGTGCTTTTTTGGCTCAAAACTCATAAAAACATGTATAGTACATGTGTTATTTTAAAAAAAAATATCAAAAGATTAAATTTTTTAAAGTTTTTCTCAAATTTTTAGAGTTTTCTATATAACCATACCTTACTACCCTATATAGGAATTCAAAAATAAGATAGGTAGACAGCACGTGCCTATATAGGAATTCAAAATAAGATAGGTAGACACCACGTGTCAAGAAAAGACTTTCATAGGAAAAAGATTATTATGGTATTACCATCTTCAATAAAAATCATATTTTATTGTTATTAATGATATTCTTATCATTAATTATTATTTTATTTAAAGTATGTACTATGCATATGCCCCAAAATCCGATCACCCACCGGAGCCCCACCGTCGATGGACACCATCTCCGATCTCATCACACACATCAACTTACAAAATCAGTCAACCCTACCACCATCACCACCAACACATCCTCCTTCAACATCAAAAACCGCCACACAAAACCCACCAACCACCACTCTCACCGCCGATATACCATTCTCTACCTCCATCAACCAACTCCACACCTTCTCCACCGCCTTATCAGCATTCCTCAGCCACTACGAGGAGTTGCAGACTCATATCAACTTCATCAACTCATCAATCGACTCCAAACTGCCACGTCATCTCGTCGAAACGGTTTGCCCTAATTTATTAGAAAGTTCTAGTGATCAAACGATAACCGCTTCACCAGAAGTCGTTGCGTTAGAACGAAACCCTAAGGATAGTGATAGCACCGATTTTTCGCATAATTATGGAGAAATTGATGCTTCGAATAAGCTTGAAGTTGTTGATGTATCGAAGAATGTTGAAGAGATTGATGTATTGAAGAAACATGTGGATACTGATGCTTTGAAGAAGCCTGTTGCAGACACTTTTGTTGATCAAGCGATAAATGATGTTCTAGAAGCTATTGTTTCGGAGGAAAACCCTAAGGAAAGTGAAAGTGATTGCGAACGGAATCATGAGTCTGCAACTGCCGATTTTTCGCGCAATTTCAAAGAATTTGATGCTTCGAAGAAGCTTGAGGTTGTTGTTGATGTGTCGAAGAATTGTGGAGAAATCGATGCGTCTGAGAATTTTGTAGAAATTGATAGTTTGAAAAAGTGTGAAGAAATTGATGTATTGGGGAATGTTGAAGAGTTTGATGTATTGAAGAAACATGCTGAAAGTTTTGGTGATCAAAGCATAACAGCTGTTCCAGAAGCTGTTGTTTTAGAGCAAAAGCCTAACGGAACGGCTACTAGTGTCGAACGCAAGGAGCGAAGAAAAACTCGTAAACGTAAGAAGGATAAGGATAAGGAAAAGGAACAGAGCAATGAAATCAATGTGAGGACACCTGAAGGCCTTGATGAAACTTATATCGGTAAGGATCCTCAAGGAATTGATGTACTGCAGAAGCCTGAAGAAAATGATACTTCAAGGAGTCCAGAAGAAACCTACACTTCGAAGAAGCGAAGAAGAAAAACTCGTAAACGTAAGAAGGATAAGGATAAGGATAAGGAAAGGAAACGGAAACGGAAACGGCTCTGAACAAGTTTGCGGGGAAATTGCAATTCTTGTGTAAAAACATGATTACTAAGGGAATGAGGAGGCATGTAGCAAAACATTTATCTGAAACGTTTAATCTTCGCGAGGAAATTATTAAGGCGTTGAAGCTCGCAAAAGATCCTGCAAAACTCGCTCTAAACTGCAATCGCAATTTTTTTGGACAAGACAGTAGATCATTCTGCAAAGATTTGGGGAATAAGGAAACTGCAGGAAGGCTGGCTTCAGTCTTGATGTTGGAGTGTTTTGTGATGATCAGTAATGATGATGGCATTGAGATCGAGAAAAGAGAACGCGAACGTGCATTTAATATTGCTGTAATTTGGAGAAAATGGATGATCAGAGAAGGTGGATTTGGACACACAAACGAGGTTGATGCCAGGGGTTTGCTTCTGCTTATCAGTGGGTTTGGGATTCAAGATGATGTTTTCAAGATTCAAGATATTGTGGATTTGATTCGGGCTAGTAACGTGAAGGGAATATCAACCGCACTTCGTCGTTCAGCTTTTCTTATGCCAAAAATTCCAGGTTTTTATTGCTTTTATATGTTAATTTCTTGTACTTTAAAACCTTGATAAATGCATATCCTCAGGACAAGAGGAAATATCGTTTAGTGTCGTTATTTATTTATTTGTTGATGATGATAACTACAGATAACGATTATATTATAATAACAATTATGGACTGAAGAAAATTGTTCATTTGGCTTGTGTTGTGTGTGATTAAGCTAACATGGCATATGCATTTGGGTTGAAGCATCGTATGTATAATGTAGGAGAATTATGGGTGGATATAACTAACCTGACTTTTAAGGGTGGATATAAATATATGATAATGAATCTAGGTTAAATTTTAAACATTCATATATTGTATATTTTTAGCTTCATGGGCTAAATTATATTCTGGTAAATTATACTTGTTTCAGAGGTAATTTCTTTGATGGTGAAGAATAATCTAGAAATTGAAGCTGTTGATATGGCCTATACATTTGGGTTGGAGGATACGTGTAACTCTCGGAATATATTGACGACATATTTGCACAATAAAATTAAAGATATTCAGAACGATTCGCCTTTTCAAAAGGTAACCAATACCCTCTCTCTTTCTCTCTTGTGTTTGGTGCTGTGCCATCTTCTCAATTAGAAGTATTTAGAACACTTCTTTTTTTTTAGTAAACTTAAAATCTCAAATTAGTTGCCCGTTTTTATCACTTGAAAGAATTCAAGCAGAATCCCATATACGATTATTGAACTTTTTGTCGGTAATTAGTGCATCAAATATGATTAGAAAGTTAAATTTTATTTCAATACGGGCAAAGTGCATTTTAAGTATAACTTTTTGAGTAAAATGATTTAAGGAGTTTTAATGTATTAAGGTCACACTTTGGGCAACTTTTGATCCGTTTGACAAATTACTAACTTTTGGACAATTACTTATAAGCAAATGGGCCTAAAATGCCATCCCTAAATTGAATAATTGATTTGCTCAACTAGTTTCACCTATTTTGTCAATATTAAAGGGTAACCAACTCCAAACATTACATACAAAATAGACGGAGCAACCAAAATTGATGTTTGTGATTTTTTAATTTTCAGTTGGAGGCAATGAAGCAGAAATTACTTGATCTGAAATCGGTAAAACAATGTTTAGAATCTCACAATGTTGATCCTTCGACGCTTCTTCCCGACTTCAAAATTAATGAAAAAATACAAAATCTCGAGAAAGAAGTAAACGAATCGAAACTAATCCAAAAAAGGAAGTCTGCAGAAAACTCAATCTATCAGGAAGCAAACCCTGCTTGTTTTGGTCATGAAAACATGCCACACCTGCGTGAAACTGTTGATAACGAAAGTCGCTAGTGATTGCAAAGGGAGTCATGAATCTGCAACGACGCCTGATAGCACCGAAAAATCCCACAATTATGAAGAAATTGATACTTCGAAGAACCTTGAAGTTGATGTATCTAAGAAGCCTGAAGAAATTTGTACTTCAAGGAGTTCAGAAGAAGCTTACACGTTGAAGAAGCATGGAAATATTGGTAAACCTAAAAAGGATAAGAAAAATGGAACTTTAAACAGGTTTGCGAGGAAATTGCAATTCTTCTGTAAAAACATGAGGTCTAAGGGAATGAGGTGGCATGTAGCAAACAATTACTCTGAACCGCTTAATCTTCGGGAGGAAATTGTTAAGGCGCTGAAGCTTGCTAAGAATTCTGCAAATCTCGTTTTAAACAGCACTGGCAGGATTTTTTGAACAGGAAAGTAGAGGATTCTGCGAGGATTCCGGGAAGGAGCAAAATGCAGGAAGAGTGGCTTCAGTCTTGATCTTGGAGTGTTTTGTGATGATAAGCAGTGATGATGGCATTGAGATCAAGAAAAGAGACCGCGAATGTGCAGCAAAAGATGCTGTAATTTGGAGAAAACGGATGATCAGAGAAGGTGGAGTTGGACACACGGACGAGGTTGATGCCAGAGGTTTGCTTCTGCTTATCAGTGGATTTGGGATTCAAGATGACGTTTTCAAGATTCAAGATATTGTGGATTTGATTCGGGCTAGTAATGTGAAGAAAATATCAACCACACTTCGTCATTCCGCTTTTCTTATGCCAAAAATTCCAGGTTTGTTGCTTTTTAAGTTCATTTCTTGTACTTAAAACCTTGATAAATGCATACCCTCAGGACAAGAGGAAATATCGTTTAGGGTCGTTATTTATTTAATTAAAAACCATATACACATTCTTGATGGGCATCACTAGACTTGTACAATGGTTGCATGATGCAAACTTCTTGTTTTTTTTTTTCATTTTTATAACTAATCTGACTTGTAAGGGTTGATATAAATATATGATAATGATGAATCTAGGTTAAATTTTAAATGTTCATATATTGTTTGTGTTTAACTTCATGAGCTTAACTACTTTCTGCTAAATTTTACTTGTTTCAGAGGTAATTTCTTTGATGGTGAAGAATAATCTAGAAATTGAAGCTGTTGATATGGCTTATACATTCGGGTTGGAAGATACGTGTAACCCTCAGAACATATTGACGACATATTTGCATAATAAAATTGAAGATATTCAGAACGATTCGCCTTTTCAAACGGTAACCAATACTCTCTCTCTCTCTCTCTCTCTTATACTAAATATAGTATAATCTTTTTTGGTGTTGTGCCATCTTCTCAATTAGAACCCTTTCTTTTTTAGTAAACTTTAAATCTCAAATTACTTGCCCCTTTTTATCACTTGAAAGAATTCAAGCAGAATCCCCTATATGATTATTGAGGAGTTTGTCGGTAATTAGTGCGTCAAATATGATTACAGAAGTTGTATGTTATTTCAATACGAGCAAAGTGCATTTTAAGGTAAGTTACTAAACTTAGGTAACATTGTTTGGTTATCTTTCTACTTGAAGTAGTAGATTTATTTTCTTTTTTACTTCAATAGAAGACTCAGTTTCAACTATTGTTTGGCAAAAAGGGGATCAAACTTTCCAAAGTTCCATGTAGGGGAACCTGACCACATTGGTCAAAATGAAGTCATATATAACTGGCTTGCAACCTGGTGACTTTTTTCCTGGCGTGGTGCTGACATGACATTGATGTGGGATTTGAAGACTAGTTAAATTGCATGGTTTTTTTGGGTGTCGGGGTCGGGGTAGGGTCGTTTTTTGGAGTGAGAAAACTTATATTCCTTTAAATAGAAATATGACCAAACAATGTTACAATTGAACCAGGGAAAATTGTATTACATTAAGGTTGTGTACTTAGGGTTACAAAATTATACTGTTTATATAGAACACCATATTGCAATCAAGTCCCTAAAATACCACCTTATTATATTGTCTAATAGTTACTTTAATGTATTAAAGTCACACTTTGGGCAACTTTTGACCCATTTGACAATTGTTTTTAAAATATTACCTTTTTGGACAGTTAGAAATTATGTATAGCGCGTATCCACCTATTCATAAGCAAATGGGTCCCTAAATTGAGTAATTGATATGTTCAACTGATTTCGCCCTATTTTGTCATTATTAAAGGGTAACCAACTCAAAACATTACATACGAAATATATGATTGGTCAAACGTACAGGAGACCAACATTTATGTTTGTGATTTTTTAATTTTCAGTTGGAGGCAATGAAGCAGCAGTTAATTGATCTGAAATCGGTAAAACAATGTTTAGAATCTCACAGTGTTGATCCTTCGACGCTTCTTCCCGACTTCAAAATCAATGAAAAAATACAAAATCTCGAGAAAGAAGTAAACGAATCGAAATTACTCCAAAAAAGGAAGTCCTTAGAAAACTCAATTTATCAGGAAGCAAATCGTGCTTGTTTTGGTCATGAAAACATGCCACATCAGCATGAATCTGCAACGACGCCTGATAGCACCGACTTTTTGCACAATTATGAAGAAATTGATACTTCGAAGAACCTTGAAGAAGTTGATGTGTCGAAGAATTCTGAAGAAATCGATGTGTCTGAGAATCCTGTAGAAATTGATACTTCGAATATGCTTGAGGAATTTTATGCATTGAAGAAGCATGAAGAAATCGATACATTGATGAAACATGCAGAAACTAATCCTTTGAAGAAGCAGGAAGAAACTGTTCCAGAAGCTATTGTTTCAGAACCGAACCCTAACGGAATGGCTACTAATGGCGAACAGAGTCATGAAATTGTTAGGCAACTGAAAGCTTAGAAGAAATTAATGTATCGAATAAGCCTGAAGAACTTGATACTTGGATGGTTCCAGAAGAAACCGTTCTAGAAACTTCTGTGGTTTCTGTGTTACGATCCTGTTGTGAAAGCATGTGTCCTAGGCAACTGAAGCGGCATGTAGCAACACATTTTTCTGAAATGATTAATCTTCGTGAGGAAATTGCAAAAGCGTTGAAGCTAGCGAATGATCCTGCGGAACTTGTTATAAGCAGCATTGGCAGATTTTTTGTCAACCACACTAGATCATACACGATGACATTCTAAATGTATCAAGAAAGGCTGCGGTTTTGATCTTGGAGTGTTTTGTGATGATAAGCAGTGATGATGGCATTAAGATCGTGAAAAGAGACCGCGAATGTGCAGCAAAAGAAGCTTCAATTTGGAGAAAACGGATGATCGAAGACGGTGGTTTTGGAAAAACGGACGAGGTTGATGCCAGGGGTTTGCTTTTGTTTATCAGTGGATTTGGGATTCAAGATCATTTTTTCAAGCCTCAGGATATTATGGATTTGATTCGAGCTAGTAATTGGAAGGGAATATCAACCGCACTTCGTCGTTCAGTTTTTCTTATGCCAAAATTCCAGGTTTGTTGGTTTTATATGTTAATCTATACTATATAAAATCAATGTGTGACACGTGTCATCCATTGGAGACGTCTACTTTTTTTATTTTCCCGCCTCTCTTTCCTACTTATTTTATATTCATTATATAAATAATAAATTAAACTAAATCTTATCCTACTTTGAATGTCAAATAGAATCCTTCTATTTTTCTAATAAAATATTATCCTCAAATTAAAATTCTTAATTTAAGATATTTTCATTTAAAACATATTGTTTATCACGAAAACCAAATTTTGTATTAATATATTATTTTTTTTTTCATTTTCACTAGAAAAAAATTATATCGATTTTATTATATAATTTATAAATAAAATTGTCGGAATTGGTACCAACATTTTTCACTCAAATGGCTGCTAATTTGCTTCCTGAATAACGTACCTTCTTTTCAAGAACCATCTCCGCAATCACCCTATCCATCCCATATAGACTATATCCGGTAGCTTTTTTAAAGATAACTTTTTATATTATTTGGTATATAAAATTACATTTATTCAACTCGTGTAATACACGGGGTTATTAAAGATATAACATTTTTATTATTTGGTATATAAAATTAGATTTATTTGCGGTATGCGTATATAATGTATATATGCGTGGGCCCTTGGGGGGCAAAAGTGAAAGTGCACTAATTTTAACGTTATTTTACTAATTTCGTGAAAATAACGTTAAAAAGAGAGGGACGGTTAATCATGCATCATGTGGTGGCGTTGATAGCCAAAAGACAAGGGGGTACATGCACTAATTGGCTTTTGTCCTAATTGTTGAGTGTATGTGCCTTATGTCCAAGGCTTGATGCAAATATATTTAGCGGGTCTCACTGGAAGCAGCCTCTCTATTCCTATGGGGTAGAGGTAAGGCTGTCCACATCTTACCCTCCTCAGACCCTACCTTAGCGTTGCTATTGGTGGGATTTACGAGTATGATGATGATGTACACGGGTTTTTTTAAAGATATAAGCTTTCTATTATTTAGTATACAAAATTACATTTATTCAATCATGTGTAATAAATGAGGTTTTTAAAGATATATTGTTTTTATCATTTATCATATAAAGTTACATTTATTCAACCCGCGTAATACACAGGGTTCTAACCTAGTTTCTTATACTTGAAAACCTCCATAAATGCATACCCTCAGGACAAGAGGAAATAAGTGTCGTTATATATATATTTATTTGTTGATGATGATAGATTGATAACTAAGGATAACAATAATAATAAGTATGGACTGAAGAAAATTATTTATTTGGTTTGTGTGTGGCTAAGCAAACATGGTATATACATTAGATCTTTGTTCTTTTGTTGCGTGAATAAAAATGTGCCATGCCATACCATAACTTTCATGGGGATAGTGCATTGGTAATTGCTTGAGTCCTTTCCAAGTTTTTTTTTTCTTTTTTTTTTGTTAATCTTAAATTCCATTTAACACAAGTTTAAATAAAGCTTTCAATGCTTTTCAACCTTTAACCCCATAGAAGACCACTTGCCCGGCACAAGCTGTGTTTTACCTGATCCCATTGCTTAGCAATGTATGGGTTGGGTCACGTGAGTTTTTTGGTAATGGGTTCTCACAGTTACGATGGTTGTAAAAATCCCGACTAGGTGCCGATTAATCCCCGATTAATCCTCGATTAGTCGCCGATTAATCAAATAAATCCCGATTAATCCCCATTAATCCGATTAATCCTCGATTAATCCCGATTAATCGCTAGTCCTACCCCGCCGCCCGACTAGCGACTAGCGATTACTTCAACACTGGGTTACCAACAAAATAAACTGGAATATGCCATAATTTGAAGCATTAGATGTATAATGTAAGAGAATTATGCTAAACTATTTACTTTGAATTAGAACCATATACACATTCTTGATGGGCATCGCTAGACTTGTACCATGGTTGCATGACTGTGACACAAACTTCTTGTTGTTTCATTTTTGTAACTAGACTGACTTTTAAGGGTGGATATAAATATATGGTGATGAATCTATAGGTTAAATTTTAAGCATTCATATTTTATTTTTTTAAATTCATGAGCTAAATTATACTCTGGTAAGCATTCATATTTTATTTTTTTAAATTCATGAGCTAAACGATACTCTGGTAAATTATACTTGTTTCAGAGGTAATTTCTTTGATGGTGAAGAATAATTTAGAAATTGAAGCTGTTGATATGGCCTATACATTTGGGTTGGAGGATACGTGTAACCCTCGGAACATATTGACGACATATTTGCACAATAAAATTAAAGATATTCAGAATGATTCACCTTTTCAAAAGGTAACCAATACCCCCCTCTTTCTGGTGTTGTGCCATCTTCTCAATTGGAACATTTTCTTTTTTCGTTAACTTTAAATCTCAAATTAATTGCCCCTTTTTATCACTTGAAAGAATTCAAGGAGAATCCCATATATGATTATTGTGCTTTTTGTCAGTGATTAGTGCGTCAAATATGATTACAAAAGTTATATTTTATTTCAAACGGGCAAAGTGTATTTTAAGGTAAGTTAGGTATCATAGTTTGGGCAGGTCGTTTATTGGAGCGAGAAAATCTACATTCCTTTAAATATAAATAGGACCAAACGTTGTTACCTTTCTATGCTAATTTGCCAGTGCAATGATAGTATAACTTTTTGAGTAAAATGATTTAAGGAGTTTTAATGTATTAAGGTCACACTTTGGGCAAACTTTGACCCATTTGACAATCGTTTTTTAATTATTACCTTTTTGGATAGTTAGAATTTATGTATAGCCCCGATCAATCAACCTATATATTGAGTTATTGATTTGTACAACTAGTTTCACTTATTTTGTCATTATTAAAGGATAACCAACTCAAAACAGTACTTACGATATATATGATTATACGGTTGGTCAAATGTACGAGGAACCAAAACTGATGTTTGTGATTTTTAATTTTCAGTTGGAGGCATTGAAGTCGGTAAAACAATGTTTGGAATCTCACAATGTTGATCCTTCGACCCTTATTCCCGACTTCAAAATCAATGAAAAAATACAAAATCTTGAGAAAGAAGTAAACGAATCGAAATTAATCCAAAAAAGGAAGTCTTTAGATAACTCAATTCATCAGGAAGCAAAGCGTGCTTGTTTTGGTCATGAAAGCAAAGCGGCTAAAGAATTTGATGTATCGAAGAATCCTGAAGAAGAAAACCCCAACGGAGTGGCTTCTAATGGCGAACAAAGCCATGGAAATGTTACAACTTCTGAAACCCTAGAAGAAAGTAATATATCGAATAAGCCTGAAGAAATCGATAATATGATGAAGCCTGAACAGACTGAAGAAACTGTTGTATTGAAGAAGCCTGAAGAACTTGGTACTTCGATGATTCCAGAAGAAATCGATACTTCAAAGAATCGAGAAGAAACTGATATTTGGAAGAAGCCTGAAGAAACTGTTCCAGAAACTTCTTGTGCGGTTCCAGAAGCCATTGTTTCAGAACAGAACCCTAACAGAACAGAAACTGAAGCTTCAAAGAAGTCTGTGATTTCTGTGTTACAATTACAAGCCTTTTGTCAAAGCATGAATTCTAGGCAACTGAAGCAGCATGTAGCAGCTCATATTTATGAAATGATTAATCTTCGCGAGGAAATTGTAAAAGCGTTGAAGCTAGCGGAAGATCCTGTGAAACTCGTTTTAGGCTGCATTATCAACCGCGGGTTTCGTGCCTGCCGCAGGTTTCCTGTCAGCCGCACAGTCCACCACGATAACAATCAAAAGTTATCAAGAATGGCTGCAGTTTTGATTTTGGAGTGTTTTGTGATGATCAGCAGTGATGGCATTGAGATCGCGAAGAGTGATGGGGAATGTGCGGCAAAAGCTGCTGTTGAGTGGAAAATACGGATGCTCAAAGAAGGTGGTTTTGGAAAAACAGACGAGGTTGACGCCAGGGGTTTGCTTTTGTTTATCAGTGGATTCGGGATACAAGATCATGTTTTCAAGCCTCAGGATATTATGGATTTGATTCGAGCTAGTAATTGGAAAGGAATTTCCACTGCGCTTTGTCGTTCGGCTTTTCTGATCCCGAAAATTCCATGTATGTTGCTTTTTTTTATCTCTATTTCTTATTACCTTAAAAACCTCGAGTAACAAATACCCTCATAACCAGAAGAAATATTATTTATTCATTGATGAGTAAATTGCCATTTTAGTCCAAATAGTTTTTTTTTTCAGAACCCTAAATATTTACAGAACTCCTAATAAACAATCTTTTTATGTATATATTTTTATATTTAGGATAACTTTATCATTCATTATATGTATTTTTATGATTACATACATGTTAAGAGTAATTTTATCATTTTTATATGTATTTATGATTATACATATGTAACTAGTTCTTTTTACATGTATGTAATCAATTTTTACACATATATATAGTTTGGCCATTATACGTATGTAACCACTCTTAACTGTATGTAATCATAAAAATACATATAATAAATGATTAAGTACCCTAGTTCATATATTCGTGCGATAAAAACTTTCATACCGTAAAGTTTAAGGGGCAGCACAATGCAAGCTGCGTAGTAGGGTATTTAGGGTTTATTACATGTATGTAATCAATTTTTACACTATATATAGTTTGGCCATTATACGTATGTAACCACTCTTAACATGTATGTAATCATAAAAATACATATAATAAATGATTAAAGGTACCCTAGTTCATATATTCGTTGGCGAATAAAAACATTTCATACCGTAAAGTTTAAGGGGGCAGCACAATGCAAGCTGCGTAGTAGGGTATTTAGGGTTTATTAGTAAGAGCCCACAGGCCCGTTCAGACAGTAAAGTTTTTGAGGCTGCTGCAACAAAACTAATAATAAATCTAGTTTGATTTTGAAACATTCACATATTCTCCTTTTAGTTTAATTCATGAGCTTGACTTTTTAATGGTGAACTGTACTTGTTTCAGGGGTAATTTTATTGATGTTGAAGAATAATCTGGAAGTTGAAGCTGTCGATATTGCCTATACTTTCGGGTTGGAGGATATGTGTCACCCCAAGGACATATTGACGGAATATTTGAACAATAAAATTAAAGATTTTCAGAACAGTCCACCTTCTCAAGCGGTAACCAATACTCTCTCTCTCTTTCTCTCTCTCTCTCGTATTATAATCTTTATATGAAAATGATTGGTCAAACGTACAAGGAACAAAAATTGATGTTTGTGATTTTATAATTTTCAGAAGGAGGCAGTGGAGCAGCACTTATCTGATTTGAAATCGATAAAACAATGTTTGGAATCTCACAACGTTGATCCTTCGACGCTTCTTCCCGACCATAAAATCAATAAAAAGATACAAAATCTTGAGAAAGAAGTAAAACAATGGAAATTAATCCAGCCCTTAGAAAACCCGCTTCAGCAGGAAAACATGTCGAAAAATCCTGAAGAAATCCATGCATGTGAAGAAATTGATCCATTAAAGAGACATTCAGAAACTGATACTTCAAAGAAGCCTGAAGAAACTGTTCCGGAAACTTCCTATGATGAAACCATAACAACCGTTCCAGAAGCCATTGTTTCCGAACAAAACCCTAACAGAACAGATAGTAATCACGAACGGAGCGATGAAAACGTGAGGACGCCTGAAAGCCTTGATGAAACCGATATCTGTAAGAATACAGAAGTAACTGTCGTATTAAAGAACCCTGAAGAAGAATCTGATACGCCGATGATTCCGGAAGAAACTGATACTTTGAAGAAGCCTGAGGAAACTGGTCCGGAAACTTCTTCTGATCAAACCGAACCTGCGGTTCCAAAAGCGATTGTTACAGAACAAAACCCTAACAGAACAGAAACAGAATCTTCAAAGAAGTCTGCGATTTCTGAATTAGAATCGTTGTGTGAAAGCATGAGTTCTAAGGAACTGAAATGGCACGTAGCTGCAAATCTTTCCGAAATGATTAATCTTCGAAAGGAAATAGCAAAGGCGCTGAAGCTCGCTAAAGATCCCGCAAATCTAGTTATAAACAGCATTGGTGCGTTTTCCGTACAGGACCGTAGAACGTTCTTGCAGAAGAAGCAAGATCTAGAAAGGAAGGCTGCGGTTTTAATTTTGGAGTGGTTTGTGATGATCAGCGGTGATGTCATCGAGATTGCAAAAAGTGACGTGGAATACGCAGCACAAGCGGCTGTTAATTGGAGAAATCGGATGATGAGAGAAGGTGGACTGCGACAAGCGGACGAGGTTGATGCCAGAGGTTTGCTTCTGCTTATAAGTGGATTCGGGATTCAAGATCATGTTTTCGAGATTCGGGATATCGTGGATTTGATTAGAGCTAGTAATGTGAAGGAAATTTCGGCTGCACTTCGTCGTTCGGTTTTTCTTGTCCCGAAAATTCCAGGTTTGTTGCTTTCTTATGTCGATTTCTTATACGTTAAAACTTCCGATAAATGTATACCTCAGACCAAAAGAAATATGTAAGATGGTAAAACACTAAATGATTATTATTGGATGATTAGGTTACAATATATAGAGATTACGAGTAACCGTAGAAACCTAACCGGGCCCACAGGCCCATAGTAATATAATCTAATACTTCCCCACAGTCATAACGGAAGAAACTAGAAGCTTAGACAGATAAAAAAACCATGAAAAATAATAAAACCTCAAAGACGCTCTTCTTTTTTGCCAGAATTCCATAATCTTGCAATATTCTTCAATCCCAAATCTATAATGATCCACAGTCTTGAGTAACCTAGAAACCTAACTGAGCCCGTGGGCCCATAGTGATATAGTCTAATAAAAAATTCGTCCAAAGAGGTTATTTATTCATCCATAATGATATCAATGGTAAATCGAGGCTGGAAAAAATGTTCATTTGGGAGGTTATTCAACTATCGAGGTTATACCGAAGTTGGCGTTTAATGTGTGTGATTAAACAACATGGTATACACACACACACACACACATATATATATATATATATGTATAGGAGCGTGCTCAATAGAAAACCAAATTTAAAAATAAAAGTATCTATGCATGTGTAGGTTATAAAAATAGATGTTTACACATATGATGGTGATGTAACTAACAAGTTGTAGTACTGAATTATGTGAACAAATTATTCAATTAGCTTTCTATAATGTGGATAAAGTACATGGATAGTCCTTGTGGTTTTCCAATTTTTTGGATTTGGTCCCTAGCTTTTTTAAAAGTACAAGGATGGTCCCGGTGGTTTGCACTTTGTGACGCATTTAGTCCCCAAATTTTGCCAAAAGTACATGGATGGTCCCTTTGGTTTGCACTTTGTAACGTATTTAGTCCCTAACTTGGACCCTTTGCGACCTTCAGATTTGTTGGCTTGTTGGTTGGGGACTAAATGCGTTACAGAGTACAAACCATAAGGACCGGACCATTTGTATACTTTTTTAAAGTTAGGGACCAAATCCAAGATTATGGAAAACCGTAGGGACTATCCGTGTACTTTACTCTTTTTGACCTTCATGTGTTCATTTTTGTGGTTAAATTCACAAACTAAACTATTTTATGCTATATATTATACTCGTTTCAGAGGTAATTCATTTGATGGTGAAGAATAATCTGGAAGTCGAAGCTGCTGATATTGCCTATACTTTCGGGTTGGAGGACAAGTGTCACCCTCTGAGCATATTGGCAACATTTTTGCGCAATCGCATTAGAAATATTCCAAACACTTCTTTTTTTCACATGGTAACCAATACCCTCTCTCATGCAATTTGCTTGTTAATAATAATAATTTAGCTTTCTGAGTAAAATGTTCTAAAATTGGTGTTTCTGTTTTTTTTTTAAATTTCAGTTGGAGGAAACGAAGCAGCAGTTACATGATCTGAAATCTGTAAAACAATGTCTGGAATCCCACAACATTGATCCTTCAGTGCATCTTCCTGAATTCAAAATCAATGAAACAATACAAAATCTCGAGAAAGAATTAAACGAAGAAAAACTAATCCAAAAGAGGAAGTCTTCAGATGGCCCGATTCATCAGGAAGCAAAACGTGCTTGTGTTTGGCCACGAAAGCATGCCACCCCACCTGAGTCCCATTGACCATTATGGCATGAACTCGTATCACCAGTCAACACAGCTCAGCACCGGTTACCGAGACCTCCATAATAGTTACATCAGTAACTATTCCCCTTCATCTGTATATAATACACCTGCAGCGCGTGAAACTATAACCAGCCCAGTGCCCAATGGTCCAGCCGGTGGTTTCACTGGTTCATATAACCGTATGCACCATTCGGCTAATGTTCAACCTTATGGTTGGCATGAGCCATATGTTCAGCATTATCCAAGACATGTTCAAACATATGATTCACAACCTTATGGTAGAGATAGACCATCGGGATTGAGCCCACCAGAACCGTTTCCACCATCTAACCCATCGGGTGGCTTTCCGAGAAGGCGGGGCCCATCCTCGGATCTCTACAGTTTTGCTGATAAAGTTGAAAAGGAATGCATGAGGTAGTAGTGTAAGTGGTGGATAATGTTTGTCTTACTTTACCTGAACTAGGGTTAACTTAATGTCTGTAGGTTGTTGTGATGTGATACAACAGTTTTTGTAACTCTCCTTGGTACATATGCTTTTACAAAATGATTGTTTCTTAATTTATAGATATTTTATTAATCGAGTTAACCGCCATTAACCATTTTAGTCCATGTGGTTTGTTCACTTTTGTCATTTCGTCCGATTTTAAAAAATGCACCAGTTTCCTGTGACATACGAGAAACGTGCCTCTTCAGTTCAAAAATTAAAACACAGTTAAATCAGACAGGTTTAATGAAGGGTTTTGATAAGGTATATTAAAAATTAAAACGTGTCACTTCAGTTCAAAAATTAAAACACGGTTTGTCAGTTCAAAAATTAAAAATGTGTATATTAATTAACATTAACAACGTCTTGAAAATTAAATACTCATAAGATATAAGGCTAATAAAAGCAAGTTGTTAAAATTTGTTACATCATATTAAAGAATAGGGTAAATTACTTTTTGATTCCCTGTGTTTTATGGGTTTTAACTACTTGAGTCCAAAAGCAAAAAGTTTAATGCCCTGAGTCCCTATAAGCATTTTCCTTAACCTTTTGAGTCTAATTTTTTAATTCTGTTTGAAATTTTGTTAGTTTTTCATTAAAAGACTAAAATGCCCCTGCATATTATTATATTATACTTACTTGTGTATTATCTTACACACAATACACACTGACACACTCTCCCTCTCTTTCTTCCTCATCTCTCTCTTTCTTCTCTCTCTCAACCCTAACACCGCCATCACAATCACTGCCACACCACCATCACCGCTCAGCACTCATCTCCGGCACCACCACCACCGCACCACCATCACCACTGCACCACCACCACCGCTTTCATGTTCATATTTGAAAAATAACCCCAAAAACCAGAAGAAGCCATAGCCATGCATCACCATTATTACACCTTCAATAATTCCACCTCTGTTTCTGCAACACCCCACCTCATTAATGTCGGATCTCACCTTTTCTCTGACAATTTTTTCCATTTTCAATCTTGTCATCACCCTAAATTCCAAAAACCCCCATTTTCAACCCATTTTCTCCAATTTCAACCCCAAATTCCACCTCATCGTCCTCTGCTTCTTCAATTCCATTTCAAATTGCAGAAAAAACACATGGCTTTGATATTCACAATTCCCTAAATTCACCCCTCACCTTCAATTTCAGTTTCTTGCTGTCCGTTTCTCACTTTGTTTCTTTTTTTACCCCAATTTGATTGTTTTGAGATGGTTTTAATGCGATAAATTACGATTCGAGAATTAGGGTGAAGGTTCGTGATCAGGCGGTTCTAGACGAAAGTTAATGCGTATACGTAAACCGATTCGGTAGAATGTTATTAAGAATGGAGTAGAAGTAGAATGCAGCGGAAGTCTTCATTCACACCGAAAGAGTATACATCTTTATAAGTCCAGCTGCCGGAGTTCCTGGAGAGAATCCGGCAGCACCTCCCCGTAGGGATGACAAAAACTCAAATGACAAATGAACACACACCACCTATTTATAGGGAAACATAACAAGTTCGCTTGACATGTGCATTGGAGGACAAGTTCGGGCGAACTTGTCTGCCACATGTCAAGTTCGAGCGAACTTGACTGCCACATGTCAAGTTCGAGCGAACTTGTTCCCTTTTACACTGTAAACTCCGTATTTTGGTCGTGTGTTCGATTCTAACCTACACAATATTCAACACACGCTCAATCTAGCCTATTCGACAAGTGACGAACACAATAGTGCATCAACAGATTCCCCCTTGTTCGTTACTGTCGAAGCTTGATCTTTAACTTCAAAACTTTGAGTCGTGTTTGAATATTCTGCAACTTCAATCAAGGTGTCTGTCGATGTCGTCGAGACGCGTCAACAAATTCCCCCTTAATTGATGATCCGGGTTTGCATTAACAACTTTCAATTCCGCTGAAATCTCCAGTTCAGATATTTGGTTGCATGGTTTCCGACTCCTCTGATTTACTTGACCGACAAATTTTCTCGAATAACCATCAACTTGAAGCTAATCAATGCAGCAGCTTCTCCATTTCGACGATAACCGCATCCAAGTTCAGTTTTTGAATAAGCTTTGAGCATCGAGAGTTTATTCCGCACACTCCTAAAGTTATCAAAAACTCAACCGGCAATTAATAGAAACTTTGAATCACCGCATCGGAAAACTTCAAATCAACGAATACCCTCGAAAATCTGAAATCCCGATTTTCGTAATCGCAGTTAAGCACCCTTCAGAAAGATTTGATCAGCAAATCGGTAATCTGCTCAATCATCAAATCTTCATCGGAAATAGATAATCTGGTAAAACATCGAATCCGAGAAACATACGTCCGTGACCAAACTCACATCCTTCCTCTTCAATCACAGAGATATAGCTATCTCCAGTAGACCAGCGCCACTTAATCACCAAACATCATCATCCAACGGCTGTTAGTCCAAAGAGAAGAATGATTCATCTGCTTGAAGACTAAAAATAATGGCCACCAAAGCTTATCATCAGATTTCCTTGGTAATTTTGAAACCATCCGTCTGCGGAGCTAGTCATTAATTCCTAAGATCATCACCGAACGTTTTGAACGTCCTCAGTTCCTCACTGGTACTAACGACTGCTAATCCAGCTAACTGTTCCTTCACCGGAGATCAGGACTCTAACCCTTAAGCATCACTCTGTATCATGAACTGAAAACTCGGAATTTCCTATGACCACCCGATGAATCTCGATCCTCTGCATTTCCTGATAATCTGCAATCGGTAACCACCCGGATACTGTTGCAGCAGTCACGAATTTCAAAAATGCCGGAATCTTCAAATATTGAAAATTTTTTATTCCCCCTCATTTTTTTGCAAATTCTGACCATACTAAAATTTTCACTGAAATTCCCCCTGAAATCCGGAACTTTCAGTTTTTAACAAATGCAGATTTAACGTTTAGACCCATTACTAGTCACGACACCCAAATGATCAACATTCTGCATCGGTATCAATGACTCTCCCGTTATCTTCAAAATTTTGTGACCGTATCACCAAATCTGTACTCTGAAGCTCTAGACGGTGTCCCTGAACATCCCGGTTCGGTCATTGAAAACTCGAAAAAATTTCTATCACCAAATTTTTTTCTAGACACTCATCCCATCAATACGATCAACAAAATTTTTCCATGCCAAATTTTAACAATCCCCAATTTTTTTTAGGCACTGGACCAAGTTCGGGCGAACTTGGTCTCCCAACTCACAAGTTCGGGCGAACTTGATTAAAGTTCGGGCGAACTTGATCAAGTTCGGGTGAACTTGATCAAAATGATACAAGTTCGGTCGAACTTGACCAATACAGGTCAAGTTCGGCGAACTTGATCTCCAAAAATCAGCCCATTTTCACATTTTTCGATCCAGAATCCTTATTCTTCGAATTTCGAGATGAATCCACCATAGATCTGATCGAAAATCACTTTCTAACAATCATATTCGTTCAATTTACTTTTCATCCTTGGATTGTATGTTTATTTCAAGTTTTACGTCCAAAACCCATCCTAATGTCCATAAATGTCCAAATTCATGAGCGTAGGTGATAACCGTTGCTCTGATACCAATTGAAGGTCCGTGATAAGGCGGTTCTAGACGGAAGTTAATGCGTAAACGTAAACTGATTCGATACAATGTTATTAAGAATGGAGTAGAAGTAGAATGCAACAGAAGTCTTCATTCATACCGAAAGAGTATACATCATTATAAGTCCAGCTGCCGGAGTTCCTGGAGAGAATCCGGCAGCACCTCCCCGTAGGGATGGCAAAAACTCAAATGACAAATGAACACACACCACCTATTTATAGGGAAACATAACAAGTTCGCTTGACATGTGCATAGGAGGACAAGTTCGGGCGAACTTGTCTATCATATGACAAGTTCAGGCGAACTTGTCTGCCACATGTCAAGTTCGAGCGAACTTGACTGCCACATGTCAAGTTCGAGCGAACTTTACCTCCACAGGTCAAGTTCGGGCGAACTTGTTCCCTTTTACACTGTAAACTTCGTATTTTGGTCGTGTGTTCAATTCTAACCTATACAATATTCAACACATGCTCAATCTAGCCTATTCGACAAGTGACGAACACAATAGTGCATTAACATAGGGTTAGGGTTAGGGTTTCAATTTCAGTTATATTATAAACTTCGATTGATTTGAGATGGATGAAGTGTGCTGTGGATTACCGGTATGAATTATCTTGTGCACATTTAGATTATTTTCATAGTTTGAAAGATGTAGGTTTTGTGTTGTCTAAATTTGTTGATGAACAGCTTGTCATTGCTTCACCTGTTATTACATTGCCGTTTGATTCGGTTTCACGTGTTCGGTCAGTTGATGGTGGGGTTCAGGATAATGAGTCTGACTTTGAGTTGAGTGTGTCTTTAGATGGTCATATTCATATACATGATGATCAGGATAATGATGATGATGGTGGTTCAAATAATTTTATTCGACGCTGGTGTTTATAGAGAAGAGAGGAGAGTGTTTAAGATGAGAGAGAAAGATGTGTACTGGTGTGTGTGTTTATATTATATAGTAAAACTCTATGCATTAAAGACTTGTTTCTTGTACTCATGTGCATATAAGAGTTGTTTTTGTGTGAAAATGATTAAATTGCCCTTGTAGCTAACAGACTTGGTGGATGGAGTTAGAAAATTGGACTCAAAAGGTTAAAGAAAATGCTTATAGGGACTCAGGGCGTTAAACTTTTTGCTTTTGGACTCAAGTAGTTAAAACCCCTAAAACACAGGGACTCAAAAAGTAATTTACCCTAAAGAATATTAGATAACTGGAGGCCCAACTTCTTGTTTAACACCTGTCATATCGAACTTTGACTCAGAAATCATGTCAAATACAATAAAGTTTTCATCTTCATTTGGCATGTCTTGTTTGATGTGATTCCATTCGGTAGTCATGTAAATGTTTATGAATAACAAAATCCTAAGTAAGAGATTGGTCACCATGGTTAAGGTAATCTGTTCATTTTAATACAAAGTCACTAATTAAGTAGTTATAACATAAAATAGTCAAGCTACACCAAATACTTTTGAGTTAATTACTTGTAGATGTGCCTTTGGCGGTGTCTGTAACAACTTCGTGAACATCGTTTTCATCGTCAGAATCAAATTCAGCCAGTGGTATGGGTTCTATTTCAATTGATTTATGAATAAGCCGACACTTTCCAAAAGATATCTTTTTTAAGGAAGACGTATAAGTAATCAAAGAAGATGCATTATCAGAATTAACGATTCTTGGAGTAATAGAATAGCATCCACTTAATGGGAACGTTGAAGAGCTTACAATATTATCTATAAACTAATGAAAACAATATAGGAGAATAAATATATGAATCATATAATGAAAAATGTATTGGTATAAAAACCATACCAGTCGACATACGATTCAACGAAGACGTAGCATTAGTTAATTGTGAAACATTATGAAACTGTGAACGTCTGGTTGTGATACATGACCTTGGTGTTATGTTTTCTTTGTTTGCAAGTTGTGTACGTTGGGGTGTTATAGAAGATTCTTGCAGTACGTTTGTTCAACGTCGAATGTGTTCTCGAGGAAGATGTTACGTACCCGGAGGAACTTAAATTATTACCTATAATCCAAAAAAACAAAGATATAGTACAAATAAGTACAAAAAAAATGTATCTAAAAAAAGTGTACCATTAGTAATATCATTCAACACAGATGTAGCATTACTTCTCGGTGTAACAGTTGCAAACTGTGTACATCTTGTTGTGATAGACGAATTCGGTGTTACATTTTCTTTGCTGGTCAAAATGGAATGTGTTCTTGATGAAAACGCTACGTTCCCTTTGGAAGGTAACGGTTTACGAATAATCTTTGATCTCTTACCATCAAGGTATAATTTTCTTAACTTACGTCTGTGTTTAGCCTCGTCAATTGGAATGTTAAATATTATAAAGTAAGCAAATATTCAATACATAATAGTAAACATAAACAAATCATATGGTAATTAGAATAAGAGTATTTATAATAAAAAGTAACATCTAAAAATAAATTATGATTTACATAAATTAAACATCTAAAACAAAATATCAAAAGAAAGTTTGAAAATTTACCTTTAGAAATCTCTCTTAAGTGATTTGATAAAACTGGAAAAAAAAAAAAAGACAAACAATTTGTGAACTTTTAAAAATATTAATATGGTAATATATGAAACAAAAAAAAATGGATCAGACTTGCAATTTCTATTGACACTATCATTTGGAAGTTGGGAGGAAGATGAAGACGCTACGTTCATTTGTGAATTTGATGGTTTAGAAGTAAATTTTGATTTCTTACCATCGAGATATAGTTTTCTTAACTTACGTCTACGTTTAGCCTAGTCAACTACAATGCATGCAACCAGGAAGTAATAAAAAGAAGTAATACAAAAGTAAAACATAACAAAATAATAAGTAAATTAAACTTTCAATGATGTTATATGATAATAAGTGTTGAAAATTAACATGTTGACAATTTAAAGACCGAAAACAAAATATGACATGATAGTTAATAAAATTACCATTCGAAATTACGGAGTTCTTAAACCTGAAACATTTACGAAAAACACTAGTTTATAAATTCACGTATTCCTTGATAAGGTAATATATGATTGAAAACAAATGGAATACACTTACAATCATTATTAACATATTGATTTGGAGGTTCAGAGGACGATGAACATACTTGTTTCGACCTTTTAGGCATTTTGTAACAACTATAATTTAAAGATAGATATAAAAACCAGTATGTAAATAGATATATTCTTGTATGGAAGAATATGTATATTGTAAGGAACAAAAGCTACGGAAAGACAATTTTTTCACCACTACATAGGACTTCTGGTTATACACTAAGAATATGTTTAGAAATTTGTCATTAAAAGTGTAATCATGCAAAAACATTATTAAAACAACATAGGAATATTTTCATAACAAACGTGTACTACATATAAAACACATAAAAGAACAAATGAAAACTTACTTGAATTCTAAAGAGTAATGACAAGAAACAATGAAGAAGGTAGAAGAATTTCAAGATTAAATTTCATTGAAGAGTAAAGGGGAATAGGTTTAAAAGTCTTGTATTTATAGAAATATGTTATTTATGGAATAAGTTTAAAAATTGAATAAAAGTTAATTAGAATCAAAATGATTTTGTAAAATATAACAAATGTATTTTTAGAAACCAATTTTAAAAGTTTGAAATTTGAAATTATTTTGGATAAACTTGACACTGAGATATTAAAAATATAAAGAGAAATATAACTGGAATGTATAAAAATATTTATAATAATAAAAAAAAACTCAGGTAATATATACTTTTTTGTGAAACATAAAGATAAATATAACTGAGTAAAAAATTAATTATAAAATTCAAAAAATAAAATAAATAAAACAAAATGTTTAAGATATTAAAACTTTGTTTAGTAGAATTGAATAAACAGATGTGTAATTTTGTTGTATAAAAATATATTAATTACTAACACATAATTAAAACACCAATAGTATTGTTTAACTTATGTGATATTAGATTGTTAGAGATACTTTGTTTAATCAAAATTATTGTTAAATTTATAAATACGGGTAAACATGATATGTAAAATAATTTCATTTTCTATTCTATATGTATGTTGAAAATGAAATAATAAATTTAACTTAAAAAACTACCATAGAATAATAAAAGATTGTTTCCAACCAAATGAAATAATGAATCAAAAGTATCATAATGTAAAGGAAAACATAACAATGTTTTAAGTCATCAATCAAAAGCAAATAAACCATTGAATAAATAAGGAAATGTTTTTGTTGTAACAACCAGCACGTTAGATCATTTTGCAATTATTGAGTCCGTCTTCGTCTGGATCATCTTGCGGGTTTACATGCTGACGCATCTAAGTCTTCATCGATTTCATAAACATCCCGAAGGTTATGCTTCAACTCAATAAATGATTGCTTACCATTAGTCTCTTCGAGATTTGAAATGGATGTTGAATTATCACTAGTGTAAGATAGACACTCCTTAAAAAAAAAAAAAAAACTATCTTAGAAAAATTAATAAGTGTAGTTTTTAGAAATTAAACCTTAAACAATCATCACCAGTAGATTTGGAAGTCAGACGAGTCAGACCAAATGAACCAGAAACATCATCTGTAGGAATAATCAGAAGTAAAACAAATTATTTATACCGCAGGTTAGTAGAAAATTTTGAACATAAGAAGGATTTACTTGATCAATGTTCCATTTCTTATTGAGCTCAGACAAAATGTCAACATAATTGATAAGCATATATATTCCACAAATCTCAACAACATCTACAATATTAAAGTCTGCTACTAGGGTTGTAAACGAACCGAACGTTCAACAAACAGTTTGTGGTTTGGCGGGAAGTCCATTTAAACATAATCATCCATAACAACAACTTCAACCTTCTTGAAAAAAAAACCAGTGCCTATTTTGTGATGGAAAATAGAAAGCTCAAAAGTTTTGGATCCAATCATTGTAAATACCAAAAGAGATCGGGTCTCTATAGAGAGTTCCTCAACCAACTTAGACCATCCATCTGTGATACCACTACCGTCGGACCATCCCTACATCTTCACATTCCAAAACCAATCTCCCACATGTAGCATTATTGTGCCACCCTTGAAATTCTTACCGTAAAACTCTCTCCAGAATTTGTTAGCCATTAATTGAAAAGTAATTACAAATTAATTCAAATAAACTAAATCATGAATACAATTTTAAACAACCTGATGTAATAATATAAAAATACTTACAGTCATGCCATCTTAAGGTCTAATTTGAAAGGTGATATAAGATTTTTCGTAATCAACGTCTTTAAAGCATGAAAGAATGAAAGTCTTTGCTCCAATAGCTTTTAACAAAACATAATCATTTTTTTTTTCAAACCATGATCCCTAACTATATTAATCCAGCCATCAGCAAAAATAGAGCCACCACAATTTTTTTTAACTCTTACGACCATAATCTATCACTGTATACATGTTAACATGTAAACTGATTGTCCATTGGGCACTTGATCTCCTCATAACAAAGTTGCAAAATCCGATGGTATTTCCTATCAAACAAAGTAGCAAACATATAAGTAAAAGTCAGTTATATTTTGTAATAAAAAAGTAAAAAACATACCAAAAAGACAGATTCATCTTCATCAATAAACTTTAAGAAAGAGGGTCTAGTAATTGTCGAATCCATATCTGCAAAAGAAATAAAAATGACCCATTACATTGCAATTTTCAGTCAAAACATTGATTCATTAAACTGCATTTATTGAAGAATCCATATACTTAAATATATCATTATTGTTAAAAGCACATTAATTGAGGTATGTATTTTAATGATACATAAAACATAAAAGGAAAAAAACTGGAAAATAAATAATAAATCCTCCGCTTATTAGTGTTCCATTTCTATTTATCAAACCGAACATGACATATTTTATATCTAACCGAACATAAAATAGTAACAATGAATATATAGGAAACAAACCATCATACCGAACAATCAATAGAAAAACTACTTGTATATCTTCAAGGGCGTAGCCAGAATTTTTTTCCTACGGGTTCGAAAAATTCCAAGGTTCGATTTAAAGGATTCTACGGTTTCAATGGTGAAATTGCTACAGGCGCGATGTGAAAATACACCTATATATAACACAAAAAAAAAAAAATTGTAGACCCGTACCCTTCTATGTAGCTACGCCCCTGTATATCTTAACATGAGGATATATAAAAACATGTTCTAAACAGCTTCAGCTACAAAATATTGATACTTAATATCTTTCAAATAGCTACTGAATATAGAAATTAAAAAAAAATCCTTTAAATAGATATATACTAAGAAACTGCAACAACAATCAACTAACTTATTTTGAAGATGATATATACCAAGAAACTAATATATACAGTAGGGTTTTACATAAAAAACGAAAGGAAACATCACTAAGTTAGGTAAATGATCAATACATAAGCACAAAACAGAAACATCATACCTATTGTATAAATCGCAGAATGTAGAAGACGATGCATCCGATCGTTGGTGTTGATGTAAATAGCAAAACAATACAAAGATGAAACATCAACAACTTCGATTAACTAAATATAGTACATAAACAACATAAATAAACAACATAACTGCAAATTTTATAATCAGATCTGAAAGAAAATAATCGAACGATGATGTTAATATCATTCGAATGAATATTTTATAAAAGAATGAATCTACATAATATGCATAACATAAACAAACCAGATATACCTTGGATCTTGTTCGATCGCTTGAGAGAATCAAGAAGATGAAGTTAGGTCAGAGTAAGAGAGAAGATGTAATGCTTCGCTTTTTGTACTTTCCTTCTTTAGAAAGTTGTATTCACGTTTCTTTTGTAAGAACTTGTATTTGTATTTCAATTCCAATCTTGTAATCCGAGGCTTTGATCATAATGAAAATTCATTTTTATACTTATACTTGTTATACTCGTATTGATACGCAATCACATTTTGGATACACGTTTACATACAACCTAGACCTATCATACGCTTTAATCATCATTCATACGTTGCACGGTATTTATACGACACTTTGATTAACTAAAAACGGACTAAAATACAAGTTTACAACATAAAATAACATAATTACAAAGTTCAGGGGCCAAAATGAACATTTTCAGACTGGACTCCCAGGCGCCATGCGGGAGAATCTAGGTCTTCCCCAGCGACGCGCCAGAGAGGTCGATCCGCGGCAGATTGCAGCCAGCTCGCAGGTTGGTCCATTTTTTCCACCTTTTTCATCTCCAATCACCTCCTAACTCATTTAACTCTAACCTAATCATCCCCATTATATAGGAGCCTCCATACACTTCTAAACACTTTCCAAACACTCTAAACACTCCCAAAGCATCAAATTATCTCAAATTCTTCAAGTTCTTGGCAGATTATACTTGTGTTCAAATCAGTGAGTTTGAACACCTTTCTTCCTTCTTGTTATGCTTTTCTTTCAAACCTCTTGGACAACATCAAGGATTGTTACCCAATATTCACCATGGTGTAACAAGGTGGTACAACCCAACTTTGATGTCCAAAGTAGGATATATATTATGTTTTTATGAAACTTTTATTTAATGTAACTTTTCCTTATGAACATGAACTCAACCTTGTTCCCAACCAATTTGCATGTTGATGGATTTGAGTTGGGACTTCATTTTAGTAAGATTTAGGTGCAAACAGCTTCAATCTAATTAACCTGTGTCATCAAGTACACTTACTAGTAACAAAGTGTCCAAACTACACCAAGTCTCCAAACATTTACCATGATTGGAATGCACTAGTCTAACTTGAGTTTCATTTGGTTACTTGATGATTTAGATGAATAACTAAATCACTAAACAACTTCCAAACAAAGGGACAAGGCTACATCACATCCCCAAACACTATCCATGTTTAGGATGCACGCATCTAGCTAGCTCACTTGGTTGTTTCTAGATTTAGTAGTTTTATATTCTTAATCTTCACATTCACGACCAACCGAAATCATCAACAAAGTCGATGATTTTGTGCTTTGGTGAATCATATAATGAGTTTTAATGTATGCTAATCATCTTATCTCCATGCATGGTCATACTTGACTAACCTAACATTTGGACTACCAACAAACTATATAATTATATATATATATACACACACACGCACACATATCTATAAATTTACCAAACCTAAGACATTAACCAATCCATGGTTAGATGTCAAGAGGAATATAGTTAAAATATCTTGATATAAACTCCTTGTAATTTGGACTTCCAATAGGCAAACTTGAGCATATGAAGAACACTACACCATGGTGTCCAAATTCGGGTATTTCATCGAGATAAGTTTTATGTATTTTTCTACTAAGTAATCATCTTGCATTTTACATTCCGATTCCAACTCCTTCAAACTCATGCGCCTCGTTCATCCTTGTGGTTAACTCGGCCATCTCACTCAACTTTCGAACGCCGGATTTACTATACAAACCATGAGTATACTCGATCCATTTACCGTTTTACACGCTTTGAGTGCAACATGTACACATTATACAAAATCACATATTCACGATTAAACTTATTCATATAAAACTCTATGCGTTAAACACTTGATACCTGTTACATTCTTGTTATTACATGCCATGCTCATACTTGTGTTCTATATGCTCATTAATTTTGCAAGCCTCCCTTAACAATTATAGCGCTATAGGATTAAAGCACCGCCCGTATTCTTGTGGTATTGTTATGTAGACTATTTAATTTACGGCCTTGTCGTTTCGGAGACAAGGATACACATGATTGCAGTATACTTTTGGTGTAGCTTATAGTTAACCCATGCTAGTGTGATAATAAACATCGTATGCAAGTTACCATGTGGGATATGAGACAACTTTTAGACACTATTATGCTATGTATTCAAACTTGTATATCGCCAACTTTTGTTGATTTTATTTTAATACATGTTGCAGAAACTAGTTGATGACGATTAAAGGAACGATATTTAGGGTGGACTAGATACACACCTAAAACCTTAATTTATGTTTTGATCGTGTTGTTTCACTTTTATGTATCATGTTGTATTTCCCATTCCAAAACAATGTATTTTCCATTTAGTATCAATGAATTTGAATTCTTAATTATTTTCACAATTAGCAAGTTATGAAGTCTCGAGCAATCATTTTTTCATCTACTTCGATGTTTACGCCATCGGTTGGGGTGTGACAGAAGACTTGTTTGTCGGTAGGTGAGATTTGATCTCAATAATTGAGATGATCTATGATATATGTTAAATTACACACATTTTAGTCCCCCATTTTATCCCTGTTTTACGCGTTTTTGGCTGTAAAACCGAGGTTTTGGTACTTAATCATGTAAGTTTTGGTTTGCAGACCCTAAACAGCGTGCCGGACTGAAAGATGAAGAAAGATCGGTTTTTCCGGGCGAAACGACGAAGTTACGAATGTCACACCCCAACTGATGGCGGAATCATCGGGGTAGTGGCACTAGGCGAACCCGATTGTCTCAAGAGATTCCATAACAATTATTTAAAGATAATAAATCAACATTTAACATCACATACTATTAAACTCATAATATCCTTAAACAATCATTACATTAACAAAATCCCTTAAACAGTAAAATCTGATTCCGATCTCCCCTAGATTTATTACACTTGGAACTAAACAAAATAAAACAAAACTAAACTACGCAAGCCACATCCAAGCATCCAAGATACAAAATCGTCATCTTGTTACATACGTTAAAATACAAGTCAATACAATTAAGTAAATGTGAGCATACGAGTTTGAATAATACTAGCATAGTCGATAAAGCGTTTGCGAAACAATCTAATTACATATCATGATACACCAAAACACTTAACATAACATAGGCTCATTTCTCATGCTAACTACCGTGAGAAGGCTTGCGCGTCCATCCTAACTAGACCCTGTCGGTGTAAGCCACACTATAGTACCATCTAGCTAAGGAGGCAAGTTAACGAAAATAAGTCCTAGTGACATGTTTCTAGTATCACGTATTAAGCATATACAATCAGATTATTCGCGAGTGATAAGCAGTTTTGATTTGTGATGTGATTTTAATATAGGAACATATGTAACACCCAAAAAGTGCGTTAAAGCGAAAATGGGCCAAGTATACTCACTGTGGGTGCGTTTTAGTTAGCTTAGGGATTATGAGGAGAGTTGAGAAGAGCGTCGGATCAGCCTGCATACGCGAACGGAAGTGCATCAGTCCCCGAAAGCTGAAACGGTTAAGTCTTGGTTGGGCAGTAGACAAGTTCGGGCGAACTTGTATGTTTCCATACAAGTTCGAGCGAACTTGTGATGAAATGTTGAGTTGTGAGACAAGTTCGGGCGAACTTGTTAAGTTTGTCAAGAAACTTGACAAGTTCGGGCGAACTTGTATATAGAGTTGACAGGTTATGCAAGTTCGGCCGAACTTGTGAAGTTTCCTGAGAAACTTGACAAGTTCGAGCGAACTTGTGGCATTTTGTTGGAGAGGTTGACTCAAGTTCGGTCGAACTTGACCCCAAGGGGTGCAAGTTCGAGCGAACTTGATGTTTTCGGGTCCAAAATCTTGCGTTTTCGCGTCTTTTGCTGAGGAAAATCGAGTGTTCATCCCTCCAACCCTGTGCTACTGAGCAAACTTAGGCCGGAGAGGTCTTTTAGAGCTGTTTTAGCCGTTTTACAAAAGCGTGGGCTAATCCGGGCGAACTCGGGGTTCGTTAGGATTAATCCGGCTTATGTAAACTAACATAAACGTCCTTGTGCTTCCAGATCTGGGATCTTAATGATAGATGCTTCGTTTCATATCAGAAAATGAACAAAACACATCAAAGTCCGTATCTTGTGTAGAAATCAATGGTTTCTAAAGGTTTTTCTCAGATCTATCACTTACAAGCCGAGATCTTGCAGATCTCGTGTTTGGGAAGACTCTACTATCGCCAAACGAACTTGTATTGTGTAGATCTAAGCTTAAAATAGAAGTTTTTGAAGAAAAAGATGAAGGTTTTCGTAAAAGAATGAGTTTTAATGAAAACGAAGGCTAGGCCTTGTGCCAAAATCGTTGTAAACCTTTGTAGATCGCTGAATAACGTTGTTGCAGTGAAATCGGGTTGATTCTTACTTAGAACACGAAGGTTTCGGGTTTGGAGAGCGCTGGGCGAACTTGGTCAGCAAGGGGAGCATGATGATGAGCATGGGTATTTATAGGTGAGGCAAGGATCTCAAGAGCCGGCAACAAGTTCGGCCGAACTTGTACAAGATTGTACAAATTCGCGCGAACTTGTAGAGTCCTCAGAGGAGATTGGTTAAGTTCGGCCGAACTTGCATATGTATGTGCAAGTTCACGCGAACTTGATAGAAACAAGGGATTCCTAGTTATCAGGCAAGTTCGGGCGAACTTGTGGTAGGCAAGTTCGGCCGAACTTTGCCTGGTGACCAAGTTTCGTTTGCCGGTTTCGCGTTAAGAGTTCGTTTAGTTATTCGGTTCGCATTAGATAGTTATATTAAGCGTTAAATTAAATCGTTAAGCGTTATAGTTGATATAGCGATTCGAGAGTGCGAGAGCGACGTGATAGCGAGCGTAATCATAACCACAAACACACATAACACATAAGTAACATAAAACCACATAAATAACTGCGATTTGCGATGCGATGAGATTAGCGACGCGATTTAATAAGCGATTAGATGCGACATAACATACAATACCATAATTAATTAACATAAACTTTATTATCAACCGAATCTCGGATTTACAAAGGAAGTACAACGATAAAAACAAGGAAAAAGATAACAACGAATTTCCGAGTTGTTACAACGAAGATTCTGTTGACTGCAGATCAGTTGGCACGACCGTGTGGATGTGGAGAACAGGCACTGCACTGGCAGTGCAACAGCCAGTGCCACAAGATTTCCGGAGATGCACAACCGTGCGAGGCTATTTTCCTCGAGAGCACTGCCAGTGCGACTGGCAATGCAGCCTGAAGACCGGTGCCGCACGACCGTGCCACCCTTGGCACGGCCGTGCCCTTTTTGAATCACTGTTCTGGATAAGATGACGTCACCAGATTGCGGGAATAGTGCATGACCGGGCGGATCGTTGCATGGTTGTGCCAATTGAAAAAGTCTATAAAACAGGACAGAAGCTACTGATCGAAACATTGGGTATTTTTTCAAGCTTCTGGGCAATTTCTGAGGTCCGAGAGCACCCTGCTAGGGACGGTTTGAAGCCTCAAAGTTGCAAGAAGCCTTTCTATCATCCAATCCATCAAATCCTTGCTTGTTTATGGTTTGATTCGTTGTTCTTAACATGTGTTTTGAGCTTAGATTCAAGCATTGAGCTGATGTTATTATGTATTATTGTAGCCTAAGGGCAAAAACATCATATTTACTTGCTTCATGAACAACCATTAGTATGTTAACTATGTTTGTAATGACACTTAGCACTTTTTATGTTAATCCTTGATGATTAGTTTGCAACCATGTTTATTGATATTGGATTCTTGATTATAGTTAATTGTCTTGGAAGATTAATATTTGGTTAGTTGAGATATTTGAAAGAAGAAGCTTAATTAATCACTTATTAGTAAACTTTTAACTAGATTAAAATGTTTACACCATGGAACTAGAAATGCGTATTGGTTTAACAAGGGGTAATTAATATTAAGAGTGTTTTCCCTCACGGAAGGACCATAACGGGTTAGATGGTGTTGTTATAATTCTTAACAAAAGTACAATCTTTGTTAGTAATTTAGGCCAAAATTGCTTCCTTGATTGATTTGTGCCACCCATTAATAGTAATAGAACTCTGCGCAAAGTTTCCTCCCGTGATATGAGTTACGACTCCTTGATCGCTTATACTGCCCCAAACATCTGACTGCATTTTCCAACTGAAATGAAATATGACTACTGAAATTCACCACGAGCATAACAATCTTATTGGAACTTGAAAGAGAAGTGAATTTGTGAATGCCTAACTGAACGTTCAAGATTGGATTCAAAAGCTGAGGGAAACCCCTTCGGAATTCAATTATGCTCTCTGTCCCCTCTTTCACAGATTTCACAGAAAATGGAAAGGCGAATTGATGTACTTATTGGATCCGTCGGGACTGACGGGACTCGAACCCGCAACGTCCGCCTTGACAGGTATAAGAACCCCCAAGTCCTAGCTTTTCAATAAAAAATGAATCCTTTAGAACTCGGATTTCTAGCTCATTCTATTTTGGTAGTTCGATAGTAGCCAGAGGAAAAGAAAGCAAAAGCGATTCCCGTAGTAGCGGCGAGCGAAATGGGAGCAGCCTAAACCGTGAAAACGGGGTTGTGGGAGAGCAATACAAGCGCCGTGCTGCTAGGCGAAGCAGTAGAATGTTGCACCCTAGATGGCGAAAGTCCAGTAGCCGAAAGCATCACTAGCTTACGCTCTGACCCGAGTAGCATGGGGCACGTGGAATCCATGCCAACAAGGCGGATACTTCAGATCCTGCTTGGACAAAACGGAAGATATTGTCAACAAATAAAAGAACGTCTTGTTCATTAACATCTCGGAAATATTCCGCCATAGTTAGGGCAGTCAAACCAACTCTCATACGAGCTCCCGGCGCCAATTCATTTGGGACCCTGCAGATCCACTCTTGTTTAAGATTTATAAGATGAACTCGGTTGTGATTTAATCTAGTTTATGCTTGTCTCGGTGGTTGCATTGTGTTTATCGGTGTCTCTTTCCTTGATTAAGTGAGGTTAGAAAACTCCTAACGGATGACTAACTTATTTTTAAGAGATTTTCATAAACATTTATCAATAAGGGCGTTAATGAACAATTTTAGGTTGTTAAAGTGTGTTTATCGTTTTAACTTTCCAAAGAGTTGTCATGTTAGGATTCCCGAAAGGGATACTAATTGTCTTTTAAAAATAGAAAATTGACCAAGTGTTTTAGTGGCTAAACTGATTTAGTTAACATGTTCCGGTTGTTCGTAAAGCAATGTTATTTTTCTACTTGTCATGTTAATAATTTTTCATGTTTCAAAAATATATTTTTCCAAACAAATTATCCATATATCTTTTTACCGGTAATTTAACGACAAAGGTTTAGTATTTTTGCATCCGCCCGCATCCTTGGATCCATATTTGGTTCTTACCGATATTTTACTACATATATGACGGGGTACATTTGCCCTTTCGTGTGTGTTTTAATGTTGAAGTATAAATCATTTTTATAAATTAAAAACCGAACCGTGTGTAAAATTCATTGTAAAAATTATGTATATACACGCACACATCAACCTAATTTATATAAAATTCGAAAAAGCGATGTTGGATCACCATTTTAAAAGTCCAAACCTAATTGCATATAGATCCCGCGTCCAAGCATGTAGAGTGGCTAACATTGCCTCCCTCCCAAAACACCTTGAGGCTCCATCAGAACATGCTAAGTGTCCCAAATTCATCTCATATATAGATTTATATAGAATATCGATTACATCTGTTTATCTCTCATTTTGATTACCAAGTGAAAAAAGTAGATAGAATCATAGTACATCTCCTGTTGGACCTGTAACTGCTCAAATCATCTACTTCAACCTTTCGTTTTAACCAAGTGGTCCTCATCTTTGATAACGCTCAAATCATCTACTTCAGCACTTTTGCCAAATTTTGGCCTCCAAACTTTTGACCTTCAGGGTGATGAAGAGAAAACGCCGGTAATTGACATAATCTCACGTTTACCATTATTTAAGACGTTATAATTGAATATATAAATCTTACCTGCAATGATAAATAATTCTTCTAATGAATCTGGTAGGAATATGAGCTTACTGTTTCTCTAAAGTGTTCTTCTGGATGTTCACATGAATGATGACCTTTTTCATATGTTTCTTAACTTCATCAGGATGACATATTCGACTACTTGAAGCCGACTTTGTGAATGAAGTAGAACAACAAGGGTCATTGTCCGGTGGTCGGAATATTGCCGAAGAAGACGAGTTTAAGAAAACAAGGTGTAAAACTGAAGCGTGGTCAACCACTGGGTGTAAATATGGAGTTTACTCTAAATCTTTTTATTATCAGGGGTAAAATGACTTTTTACACGCTGAGATGTGAACATCGATGCAATCAGGAAATGTCAGGGTGTAAAACAATAAGATTTTCATTGTAAGAGGTAAAACTAATCTCGTAAATCTGTAAATCTCATGGTCTAAAATTGTATATTACTCTTATAAAAACAAAAAAGGAGTTAACTGTCATTTTCGTCCCTAGCAGTTTGTTCACTTATGTCAGTTCAGACCAAATTTCAAATTTGTACCATTCCTGTCCCTGACATTCTTGAAACATGCCAATTCCTTCCAAAAAAGCATGAGTTAACTGCTATTTTCGTCCCTGTGATTTGTCCTATTATTCGATTCAACCTAAGCTTTTTTGGATGGAACTGACATGTTTCAAGAATATCAGTGATGAAAATGATACAAATTTAAAATTTGGTCTGAACTGATATAATTAGACAAATCACGGCAGGTAACTCAATAAAAAGTTTAATAAAAGACGGAGAGGGTATAATGGTAATAAAGTCCAGGTCTGGTATTTTGGGTTTTAGCCACCACACCGTCTTCTCTTTCACAAACCCAAACACCACGAAGAAGAAGAAGACGAAGAACGAAAATGGTGAGACTTACGGCGGATTTGATATGGAAAAGCCCTCACTTCTTCAACGCTCTTCGCGAACGTGAACTCGATCTTCGAGGTATTCATCCTTTCACTTTTCACTGTAACCTAATAGTTTTATGATTCGCATTCAAATATACATATATTCATGTTCGTATATTTGAATATATTCTTTTAATTTTGCTCAATTTGCAGGCAATAAGATTCCTGAGATAGAGAATTTGGGCGCTACTGAGGTCAGTGTTCCTTTTTATCGAATTTCTAGGTTTTACAAGTGTTAAATTAGGGATGAGATCCGTACCGGTACCGTTCCGAATAATAAGCAGAATAATGATACAGAAATTTAGCTAAATTTAAACCGAATATTGTACAAAAGTAACAAACCACATTATACCGATACCGAAGTTTAGCTAAATTTCAAAACGAATGCGGTACCTATATGTTCGGTCGGTACCGGTGTGGTATGCTATGGTACGGTAATAATAACGAACTGGTACAGTATGGAATAGTACCAATACTGAAATTGAGCTAAATTTAAGTTGTTGTAAAAATCCCGACTAGTCTCGGATTAATCGCCAATTACTCACTAGTCGGAGGTTCACCGATTAATGTCCGATTAACGCTAGGCAGTCAATGGCGGTCCTATTCTGGCCAAATTTTGGCTAGACGTCGGCCGATATTCGACCAAACCATATAAATTCTTCCAATTACTTAAAAAAATGGGTCAATGAGGGGTTAGAATATGTCTACTTTAAAAAACTACATAGAAAAATGTGTCTGTATATATAAAACTAAAAGTTACATATAAAAACCCAATCCAATTAATTCCGATTAATCCCGATTAATCGCTAGTCGGTACTCCACCGCTTGACTGGCACCTAGCGATTCTTACAACATTAATTAAAACCGAATATGTTTGTTCAGTACCGGTATTCGGTCTTAAATTTCTCGTTCTTAGTGTTAATGAGCTAAAGAAAGCAAATAGCTGTGTCATCGGTGTGTAGTTTACGGTTAGTAATTTAGTTTGTTGTTACTGTTTGTTATTTGCTAATGTAGTTGATGATTTGTTTTGTTAACAGGATCAGTTTGACACTATTGATTTGTCTGATAATGAGATTGTGAAACTCGAAAACTTCCCTAACTTGAATAGACTCGGAACGTTGCTGCTTAATAACAACAGAATTACGCGTATTAACCCTAACATTGGAGGTATGATAATGTTTACAGGTTTGTTTTGTTTTTTTTTTGTGAGTTTTATATGACAATTTATGATGTTTGAATTTACAGAGTTCTTGCCGAAACTGCACACTTTGGTTCTTACTAACAATCGGCTTGTTAATTTGGTTGAGATTGACCCACTTGCGTCACTCCCGAAACTACAGTACCTGAGCTTGTTGGACAATAACATTACAAAGAAACCTAATTATCGATTGTATGTCATTCACAAGTTGAAGGCGTTGCGCCTGCTTGATTTCAAGAAAGTGAAACAAAAGGTTAGTTAACCGCTTTCTATATGCTTATCATTGCGGGATTGTTGGATTACTGGGAGTTTAAACAAACTAATTAATCTATTGTTTTGTTATAATTGTATGTCTTCTGCTATTCAGTTCATTTTTTAGAAGGGCTGTTTGTAATATATATGTTGTGATTGATAGGAGAGAATTGAAGCGGCAAAGTTATTTGCATCGAAGGAGGCTGAAGAGGAGGCTAAGAAGGAATCTGTGAAGACGTTTGTACCCGGTGAGGTTCCAACCGATGAGCCTAAGGAACAGGAGCCGGCTAAACCAGTGGGCCCTACACCAGAACAAATCATAGCTATAAAGGTATTATATGCACACATGTACTTTTTTCTAAACCAGTGGGCCCTACACCAGACCAAATCCAATTTAACCATTACAACTTTTGTGCTTTGTTGGTTCGAGCTACGGTTGAACTTATTATCATTAACATCACATGTTATGTGCAGGCTGCCATTGTCAACTCTCAAACTCTCGAAGAGGTAGCAAGACTTGAAAAGGTGATATTTTCTTCTAGTTTTAAATAGATATGATACGGAATTTCAGCTCTATATTTAGGATATTTTCTTAAAATCAGTAACGTAATTGTATTAATAAAAAATGCTAATTTCGACTACTGATTGTTTGATATGATACCATTGATGGTTAAATCAGGCTTTGAAATCTGGTCAAGTTCCAGCAGATCTTAATATTGGAAATACCAATATTTCCAATGCAACAAACAATCAAAGTGCCACAAATCAAGCAACACAGGAAAATGACGGTCCTGCAGACATGGAGCAGGTAATAATTGAGACATATGTTTCGTTTTGATTATGTTTGTAGACCTGTCTTCCCATTTATCAGTGTTGTAAAAATTGCTAGGGGCTAGTCGGGCGGTGGGGTACCGACTCGTGATTAATCTTAATCGGATTGGAATTTATATATGTAATTTTTTAAACTTATACACACACACATACACACATCAAGTACTTAAAAATATCAAACATTAACGTATTAATTCATGGATCCATTGATCGGGTCAAGGTTTCGAGCTAATGGGTTAAAACCAAGGGACCATTAGGACCGATTTGCGCCGATCTGGACCGCCTACCGATATTTGGTCCGATTAGGTGAAATCGAATAGGTAGACTACCGATTATTTGGCGATTAATCCCGATTTTTGCAACACCGCCATTTATTACAAGTCAATGTGAGTCATGTTTTTTTTAATAACGGGTCAAATGATAAAAATGTAGTTTTTTCCTCATAAGGGAAACAGCTCAAACGGTTTTCAAGTCACCTAAAGTACACTAATTTTTTTAATAAAAAATTGATATGACTAATGTCTAATCATAATAAGTGTATTAATTATATTTGTTAAATTCAAAACAAATGAACGAAAAAAAAAGTGTTGAGCATGAACTTATTAACTGACCCGTATGGCTTGCCATTGCTGCCACCCATATGTCTCAAGTGTATGCAACTCTTGTCTATGAAATGCTGCAGGAATGAGCGTATGCTGAGGTGGACGGTCGGGGTTGTATAAGGCACAGGAACTAGAAGTTGGAAAGCATATTTAGATTGTTTGCCAGTTATCA
This sequence comes from Scalesia atractyloides, assembly GCA_947069175.1. NCBI lineage: Eukaryota > Viridiplantae > Streptophyta > Magnoliopsida > Asterales > Asteraceae > Scalesia > Scalesia atractyloides. The sequence continues at coordinate 95,595,138 of CAMTDV010000005.1, read as the reverse complement.
ATGAAGTAAAGACGGTGTTGTAGAATTAATTCGACTGGAAGAGGTCGGTTTACGCTCTACGATACCCCTTCTTTATGGGCTTATTAGTTGAGAACTTGAAATCATTAGTATCTGAGTTGTTATTTTGTAAACCAAGATGGAGAGCTAAGTATTTTGAGGTTAAAAAAGGATCCTGCATGCTGCTTTCTTATTTCATTTTAAAACTAATTTTGAAGTACAAATCTGGTTTTGGGTGGTTCATTTTGTTGTATACCGGTGCCTGTATTGATGCATTGGCACATTAGGCAATCTTGGGGTTAGTAGCAGGATGATATGTATAATAGATGACTAGATGAGATAGATCATGCAACATAGAACCTAATAGTTTGTTTAATCGAGCAATGTCTCGTGAATGTGAAGCTCTAGTCTCGTGCTAAGAGCTCTATTCAAACTAGTAACCCACGGGGAGCGCTAGTTTGTAGTTAACCAGATGTCATTGAAGACGCCGACTGCAATGCTTGCAATGTACCACAGTGGTAATTACTAAAACAAGTATATATAATGATCACTTGTGTTGGGTAATTTTATGTTATTTAAGTGGACAAAAGGTGTAGATTTAAAAGTTGAGTTAGTAGATGTTTGAGTTGCTGAGTTAACCTTCTAAAAAGAATTATTTCTAAAAATTATAGCAGTTCAAGACATTCAAATTTTTAAATTTACCGATTTTATTAAATATATATTGTAAACAAGGAGATGTTTCTTGCACAGGCTCTCGTAAACTAAATCCTAATCATTACATTATGTAAAAAAATGCAAATAATTGAAAGTTAATTGTAATGTAATTGTTATGGACCGAAACCTTTGCAGGTATGGGACCTGTCCTACATCGGTTGTATGGGCAATCAATGTGAGGTTTAAATACCAAATGGGCTCTCTCATCCACCAGGCTAGTCTTTTGGGTACAGTAATGAAAAATGAATACGTAACCTATAAAACAAAGGAGTTTCTATCTGTATCGTCGTCATGGACCCTTGAATTTGTCGTAGCCAGAATCAAAGCTTGTATCTCATCCAAGTTACTGGATTCGTAACCCAAAGAAAAACGGGTTACTGGATTCATAGCCAGGATGATTAAGTGGGTTACTGAATTTATAACCTGAATAGAAACAAAAACAGGTTACTAGATTCATAACCCGAATGATGAAAGTCAAGTACCATGTACTTTCGAGAATTCACAGACTTGGCCCAAGTCTGCACCTTGTTTCATAATCCCAACTATATGGGTCGCTGGATTCATAGCCCAGAATGACGAAAGTTGAGCACTCGAAATTATCTCTTAAACTCAAGCTCAACTTAAACCCCAAAGCTTTTCAGCATAAACCTTGTCATCTTCCTTCTCAATTACAACATCCGGTACTTGTAATATTTCTTCCTCTTCATCGAGCATTTCTTCTTCAACATCTGCCGGTTCTACATATTTCTCTCTTTCTTGCCGTGCAAGATTGCTCATCGCAAACTTCGTTGCAGGTGTGTCCACAGGTCTGTATCTAGGAGCAGGAATGACAAACGGTAAAGTGATGTCATCCAAATTCGAATGACTTTTGTCGGCGTAATGTTTGTATTCTGATGGTGGTACGACGAAAACAATACCAAATTCATAGTTACAGATGTGGAGTCGTGAGCCTAATACTGATTTGGTTCTAGAATCTTCGTTTAAATTCATGCCGGGACTGTGAATTGGACGGCCCCAAGCTGCTGCACTGAAATTGTGTGAACCGCAATAAACCCATCCGAATGATGATGTGTCGGTTCTCGATTGGAACCGTCTTCTTGCTACCTTAACATGCATGGGATAACCGATTCTATCAATAGGATGAGGAACCGCATCGTGAAGTATTCCCAAATGTTTCAGCCTCAGCCAAGTTTTCTGTTGGTAAAAAACAAATATTACTTTGACCAGTCAAAGTTTATAACAAGCAGAACTGAAACTTTAGAAAAAAAAACACAATGCAGTTTTAACATCAAATTCCAAAAGGCTACAATAATATGTTATTAATATCAACAGTTCTTCTTGCCGCATACACTGTTCTAAAATGCGGATTAATCATAAGCAATATGTTCGATGCAGTTAGACTTCAAAAATACTGAATAAAGTGACAAGATTTTTAAATAAGTCGATTTTGGTTGTGTTTTGTCTCAAATAAAAAAAAACATAGAAGCAACGGAATAGAGCGGTTAAGTCTCCCGAAATCTACTTTTAGTGCATACAGCCCCCTAATATGTTTGATTACCATAAGAGTAAATAACATGAATATTCACTGCGGTAAATAAATACATACACCGTCCCTCATCGAAACTATTAATGGGTATGGTCACTGCTTTGCCTGTTTACTTGCATTTTTTATTTTTTTTGTCCCTTGTCCATGTAAAATGACCAACTTGCCCTCATCTTCTTTACCTATGAATTTCCTATGGAATAAGGGGTGTTGTTCAATTTCATGAACTTACTTGCTATTATTTATTTAAAAAAACTGGCAAAAGTCAACCCAAACTATTCATCTTGCTGCATCCAAATATCTAACGTAATTATGATAACACATAGCCCATATTCATCTAAAATATAACTTAGCTAGTGTAAAAGGATGTATACATTACCTGTGAAAAACACAGAATGTATTTTGAAGCCCAGATTCCACAACTTGCAGTTTTTACTCTCTCAATAGTCGGAAAAATGATTCTGATAGACGGATTTCTAAATTCTTGACTAGCACTCCAGCAGCCCCACTATTTAAAAAAAAAAATTTAATAGAAATCTTACATGCGTTCTCAACAGATTAAAGATCATTGATACTTACATCTGGATCAGACTCTTCTGATTCAGAGAACTGCAAAGACCGTTTTCCAGTTGCAGCTGAAAACGCAGCTAAAAAAGGTGCATTCACAGCCCCAACAGAAGAAGAGCCTATAAAGGAGAACACAGTAAACATAAGTCCTTAATAAGATAAAATGCCATTTTCGTCCCTGAGGTTTGGCCAGTGTTGCGATTTTCGTCCAAAGGTTTGTTTTTCCGCATCCGGATCCAAAAGGTTTAAAATCTTGCCATTTCATCCGGCTTGTTAACTCCATCCATTTTTCTCTGGTAAGTCGGGTATTTGCGTTTTTTTTGTTAACTTAAAGGGCAATTCGGTCTTTTTCACCTTATGTACAAGCATTTAGCGTAATATACATAATATTCAAAAGACCAAATTGCCCTTTAAGTTAACAAAAAAAAACAAAAAATACCCCTGCCTTGACAGAGAAAAATGGATGGAGTTAACGAGCTGGATGAAAATGGCAAGATTTCAAACCTTTTGGATTCAGATGCGAAAAAACAAACCTTTGGACGAAAGTCGCAAAACTAGCCAAACTTCAGGGACGAAAATGGCATTTTACTCATTAACAAATATGAAAGTTTAGTCACAAATTATAAATGAAATTCAGGTTTTGTATACTAACCGAAAGTAAAATCAGTTTCCCACTGCTCAGGCCATTTGTAGTGACCCAAAATCTAAAACACAAGAAAATCAAATTAATTTTTGTTGAGGCAATATATACTACTGATGACAATTATTTAAAACTAACGACCATTACCTCATGAAGTCGCCACAAGCCAGAACACCTCTGAACTGATGCAACAAGAGAGCACATTGCAGAAGCAACAGCTGGCGAGACTAGCTTCGATATGTCTACAAAATTAGGGCCCTTCAAAAACCAAGACCGAAATTAGAATGCATAAGAGTTAACATAACAAATGGAAACATAAGATATGTTTGGTTAATAAGTTTAAAACGAACATGCCTCATATACATATAGAATTAGGTGCGCTTTGTTGTTGCTTCCCTCTAAAGCACATGCAAGCACTTCTTTTGGATAAATATGCGCAGAAAAGGCGAACAAACCCGAATCTGATAATGGGGCGACCCATTTTGCAACATCTCTTGGTAGAAACCCGACTTGAATACAACCTAAAGCAATGAGTGAAATAATTTTAATAAAAAACTATAATTTATTTTCGAACTTCGAATGGTACCACTACATTATACAGTTACAGTTTTACGGCCAAAACGGATTTAAATAGGAAGAACAAAGCGTACCTCGATCGGGGAGTTCCTCTGGGTCAGATATAGCAACACTTATAGCATTTGCATCAGCTGCTATACTCAAATTTCTTCTTAAAACGGCCTCCAACAACCCGTATGCGCTGATGTGGCACTTTCCAATAGCACGAGCCAACCTTTTTAGCAATGTTCCATTTGAATCTGCAGAGGTTCGAAAAAGGTGACTGATACCAACAACAGAAGCTTCAACAGAGCCAAGCAACATACGTTTCAGAGGTCGTGATGTACAATGATGACCCTGAAATAAATAAAATTATAAAATTATAAACTCTTAACTAATAAACATAGATGTCAAGTTGCTCAATGATATACAGATAGGTACTTACAGTTAAATAATGATGAGATTCTGATATATATGGATGTTTAGGGGAATAAATTCCGGGTACAGAAGCAACCAGATGTCCAGAAGCATTGCTAAAGTCAAACTTGGTCAGCTCCAGTATCAAATGAGCCTGATCAGGAACACCAACTAATAAAGCTGCCATGAAACCAGCAAGTTGAGCGGCGAAATCTGATTTTGAATCTAGATTCAATTCATCGGTAGATGATTTAGCAAAAAGAGACACATAATCAGGCACATTTGCACGAGGGAAATCTTGCCACCAAACAGTATTTGTCACTCGTAGCCACTGGATTGTTAAAAAAATTGATTGTTAGGTAATACAGATGTCATTAAAGGTAAAGAAACTTGTAACCGTAACTTATAAGCATGTGATTAATATAAAAAGTCACCTGTTTAGACACAAGATTAGCAGAAGTGATAATTACACGAATACTATCATCTCTTTGCAGAAAAAACAATTTTGGATGATGACAAGCAATCCCGAATTTCTTCTTCTCTTTACCGAAGGATATAACCTCCGGAAACTGAGGATATCTGATATCACAAAGAAACTATGTTACAGAACAGTTAGCGAACAATCATGGCCAATAAGTTAACGACATCAACGTCTTCATCCGACTTACATAACAACTAAGTTTGGAAAATCTGCGTAAGGTCTTGAGGTTCTTCTGTCAGGGCTTGAACTCCAACACCTTTCGGAGTTGTGGCAAGCAATGCATATCGGTAAATGGGCAGGAATCTCACAGTAAGATAAAAACCTAAGATAATAGAACCGTTTAAAAAGAGAACAAAACCATTAACCATGATACATTTAATAAGAATCTCAGAAACTTGCAGGACTTACCATGATAAATCACTTGTAAAAGTTGCAATGAAAACCTGTTTGAGGGTTTCAACAGGATAAAGAAGCTCTGGTAATGTGACAGTAACTTCATCCAACTCACCATCACCCATAAAATGAAGACGGTTTAAATAAAACTTATTCCCTGGTAGAGGAACACTAAGACCCCTGTTCTTTGGTTTTAAGCGCTCATCCGATTGAATAACTTTCTCTTCACAGGTATACGTGTCACTACGTTTATCATTAGAAACAAAACTCCCTATACGGACCCCGGCATTTACCGGTTGCTGTAAACGGACATCATTAACACTACAATACAGTACCTCAGCATTCGAATCTAAATCTATACAATTATGTCCATAAGATGTATGTAAAGTATTCATATCATCAATAACGGTTAATCCTTCACAAGAAAGCAACTTAGACGCAGAATGCGAAGAAAATTCACCCGAAGTAAAACAAGAATTACTTTTCAACCTATTTCTACTACTACATTTAGCCCTTAACTCACAGGCATTAGTATCACATTCCCTAAGACACAAAACAGGATCATCACTAGCTAATATCTCTCCACACTTACTCAAAACCAAACCAGCATTAACAACTTTACCACCATCAAATCCACCAACAACATTGCGCGAAAACGAACAAAACTTATCGAATTTATCACCAACTTTACTACCACCTAATTCACCAACAACATTACGCGAAACCGAACAAAACTTATCGAACTTATCAACAACCTCTTCCGTATAAACAATCCTTTCAATAACAAACCCTATCCGCCCCCCACCGCGACAACCACTGTCATTTCCACAAACAACCGAAACCTCACTCCCTGCACTCAACTCCTTAACCTCCCCATTCTCAACCCTAACACCATCAACAAACACACCATTTAATGAAACCCTAGCTAATGAAACCCTAGCACTAGAACTAAAACACATAACTCCATCTGCAACACACACTTTTTTATTAATTGCATCAAAGTAAATCTGACAGTGTTGCTTACTAACTTGCTTATGATCATAAACAAATTCACAGCGGCTACGGTCTCTGCCGATCGTGTACGGTTTGTTCGGCTCCAGACGGATCGAATCGGTCGGTGAACCGGTGGTTTTGGATATTAACGCTGTGCCGAAGGTGTTTATGTGTATAGATGCTGTACAATTGACGGTGAATTTAGGTCTTTTGGTGTTGATTTGAAGAGGATGATCTGAATTTGTCATGCTAGAATGAAAAGTGTAAACCCTAACTTGCAAAATAGAACGATGAGATTATGGGGGAAGATAACTGAATCCAATTGGTATGAAGATTTAACCGCCAATTTTACAACTCTTCGAATGGAGTTTCCCTCCAGTTTCGTGGAAACGATGAAGAGTAAATTGCACAAAACGTCCTTTAAGTTTCACCAATCTTGCTGGTTTCAGCCTTAATCTTTAAAAGTTGCCAAAACCAGCCTTTAAGATTAATTTTGTTGCAGGTTTCATCCTTTATCACTAACCCAGTTACTAATCCATGTTAAATGGCATGTGAGGGTAAAACCGTTTTTCAACAAATAAAACTGATGGGTCATTAAAAATCGTTGAAGTATTTGGATAAGATGGATGTGGATGAGAACGAGCGACCGGAGTCGGAGATTGTGCGAGGGGTGAATGAAAACGGGTCAAATGGTGTCGGTGGTCAGGCAAATGGTTTTCATGGCGAGCCTGCTGATGTGGAGGATGACGATGAGGACGGTGACGGGGATGGTGATGATGATTCGGATGAGATTGATGAGGAGGATGTGATTGAGGTTCATGAGGTCGAGGATAGCGATGATGAAGAAGATGGGGTTGAAGACGAGGAAGAAGAAGACGCTGAGGATGATGATGATGAGGTTGATAACGATGATGGTGACGTAGGTGAGCCTGGGAGTTCTGGTTGGGTAACTAGCACAGAAGGTGAAATCGATGGGCATGAGCAGGGTGAAGATGATGTAGATGAAGATGATGATGGAGAAACTGGAGAAGAGGAGGTTGGTGTTGAAGAAGGAGATTTTGAAGATGACGAAGACGCCGAGGATGAGGTAGTTTCTTTTTTCTTTGATTTATTACATTCTTTTACCAGAAACCTGTTAATTTTCTATGTGCTGTACTTTTGTGTTTGCCCATCATTTTTAATATGCTTTGTTGTTGTCTGCTTGTAATAGATATACTTTTTGATATGTGTAGTGAATAAAATAGGTTGCCTGATTGTCACTCTTTCTTATAAGAGACTCAATTTTTGTGCACAAGATATGGCGTTTTGTTGCTTTTAAGCAATATTTTACTTCAATTAATTGCCTATAATTAAGATTCTGCTTTTACAAAGGTCCCATGATTGAATTATCTTGTTCTTCTAACATGATGTTAGTCTTCAGCTTAGCCAATAATGATTGGAATGTGCTCTAGTTATGCATGTCATGTGATTGCTCTAATAAGTCGTATAGAGGCTTCTATTATTCATGTAACATCTTGTATGTGCTTTTCTGCTTTATCATTTCTGAAACACTTAATTTTCAGCTATTTTCTCTTCTGTTTCTGTATGTCAGTTTGCTTCTTAGTTATGACTTGTACTATGTATGGTTAGTTGTGGTAAAACAGATTGTATGCTCTTTTAATCTTGTACATACGGAAATATCATAGTTTGTATATTCTGTTTTGTTTCTTTATGTCAATTTTCTTCATTGTTTGTCCAGTTTATCCCAAATCATGGCAAAAGTTGTTAAATTGGCTCTGGTTTTTGGAAATTTTCTTTGAATTTAGGAAGTCCCTCTTAAATGAGCTAATTTTTGCTGTAATTTGGAAGCTGTTATGGGAATTTTTTCGTTTTTGTTTTCGTTCTCTGTTTTAAGTTATCTGAGTTTAATTTTTGCTGTAATTTGGAAACTGTTGATATGGGAATTTTCGTTTTTGTTTCGTGCACTGTTTTTAGTTATGTGAGTTTAACCAAGTGTGGTTTAATGGTAGCAGGAAGAAGAGGATGTTGATACAGGGTACCTGGTACAACCAGTTGTGCAAGTTGCAGAAGGTGTTGGGGATGAAGAAGATGATCCTGAAGTGGAGGAGGAAGACGACGATGACAACAATGATGATGAGGTGCATCTTCCCGCTTCTTCAAGTAAGAGAAAGCGAGATAGCGATGATGACGATGACGGTGATGATGAAGATGATCATCATCCCAAATCACCAAAGCACAACTAGCAAGACCTACAAGATATGGTGAAGAAGATTTAATGGTTCATGTGTATGGTTTGGTACTTCTGCTGGTGATGATCAATGGTGGAATTGAGTTTTTGTGTTTTTTAATGGAGAAGATGAGGAAGGGTTGGGGTTGGAGAAAATGTACTGACAGTGAAGAACAATTGTGAGCCCACTTACTTTTTTAATGACCCATCAGTTTTATTTGTGGAAAAGACGGTTTTACCCTCACATGTCACACCCCGACCCGCAGCGGAAAAGGTGATCGGGGCATAATTGGGTTATCATCAAAGCTCATGACATTTATTATATGTTTCATAGTCATTAATACAATTTAATGGAAATAAATGATACAACATATTCTAGCTATCAGTCTAAGCTTCTTGGTTCTCTTCTAAGGCATATCCTATGTTTTCCTTGCTTCAACCTGTTCACCTGTATCATGTGTAAAAGGTTTTTGGATCAACATAATGTTGGCGAGTGAATCCTATGGAAAAACATTTGAACAAGTTTATCCAATTGATTATAAATAATGTGCATACCACATATGAGTAAATGTAGATGTAAATTTATTCACACAACACATAATATTGAATATTGAACATACAAACACCAAATGATTGTTTTGAGGCACGCGTTGTTCGACTCGTCTCCCACGAGGAACTGATGGGCCTAATGAATGAGTTTTGAGGCACGCGTTGTTCTTACGAACTGATGGGCCTAATGTATGAGTTTTGAGGCACGCGTTGTTCTCGTCTCCCACGAGGAACTGATGGGCCTAATAAATGAGTTTTGAGGCACGCGTTGTTCTTACGAACTGATGGGCCTAATGTATGAGTTTTGAGGCACGCGTTGTTCTCGTCTCACACGAGGAACTGATGGGCCTAATAAATGAGTTTTAAGGCACGCGTTGTTCTCGTCTCCCACGAAGAACTGATGGGCCTAATAAATGAGTTTTGAGGCACGCGTTGTTCTCGTCTCACACGAGGAACTGATGGGCCTAATAAATGAGTTTTGAGGCACGCGTTGTTCTCGTCTCACACGAGGAACTGATGGGCCTAATAAATGAGTTTTAAGGCACGCGTTGTTCTCGTCTCCCACGAAGAACTGATGGGCCTGAATAATTTGCATACAACTTTGACAATATGTAATACATCACAACCAAACAATAGTTACATTCTAGTTTAGTTCATATAATGGTATAGCACGAATTTGCACAAGAAAATTAGTTTAAGCGACACATGATACACCCCAAAACATGAATAAAAAGGGGAGTTTGTAAGAATTCACTCACATTGGGTGCGTTCGGTTGATGAGGTTGAATGTACGCGAAATGGTGTTAACCACGAGTGAAATTAACCTAGATAAATCGCATTATGGTTTGGTAAGTAAACGGGTTTTATCAATCTATTTTAGTAGGATTGTTGGGTGTATTTTTGTGAGTTTGAGGCTATTTTCTAACCTTAAAAATGTTATTTTTAAGAATTTATAATTGATTTTTAATTAAAATAATTAAATAAAAATAAATAAAAATTTTTTTTATTTATGCTACAGTTGACTTTTGACCGTTGACTTTGACTAGCGTTGACCGGTTCGAAGGCATATTGTTGTGCGCCGGGTGAGGCTCGAACCCGAGACCTCCTGTACGCGTGCTCGCAGCTCTACCAACTGAGCTACGTGTCTAACCCGTCATATATCCGATTTTAATTACCTATATACATTAATTAGATTTAAACAGAAATTACTTTATTTTAAAAACGGATTAAATCACGAAACCGGTGCGCTCCACAGGTCTCGAACCCGAGACCTGTGGGTTAGCGGACACACACTCCACCGCTGGACTGTGTGTCTAACCCGGTAATTATCTTGATTTTAATTATACTTAACCAATACCGTAACGTCGTCTTCTTCACTGGTTTTCACCGGAAGTGACGACTGACGGATTCGAATGTTGATTCAAGTTTCTTTAGTGCTTTATGATCAATTACAGTCGAGATAGAAGTAAAAAGAAAGGAATTTAGGCGTGAGAAGTACCGGCTGGTTTTACTCTGTTTTCCGGCAGAACTCCGGCGACAACAATCTTTTTCCGGCGACAGTATCTTGCAGCAGAGAGTCCTCCGAAAGCTTACAAAGGGTGTGGGTGACTTCGGTAAAGGTTTAGGGAGTTCAGTAAAGCTCAGAGATTACTGATACGGTTTTCCGGCGAAGTATAAGATATTTCCGGCGAGTGATTTTTCGCCGAGAAAAGGTGCGATTTGAGTGTGAAAGGTTTCTGGTGAGTTGAGGGTGTATTTATAGGGTAGTATTGGGATGAATGGGGTCTGAATTCGGTCTTAATTCGAAGTCAACCGTTCTCCGGCGGTTATGGCTGATGTCGCGGTTCAGACGTCGGTTATAACCGTTGTAGGAGTTAATTTCTACAGTTATCTTGAGCGGAAACTTAATTAAACGGCGAAGTCGTCGGGATTTCCGACGACTGTTATTTTGGGCGCAATTTACTGAAATTGATTTCCAAACTTTAATATTTGAATTAAATGTTTCCTGTATTTATCAGAAAATCAAAGTGGCGGAGCGGTTGTTCGGTTAAGTGATAAGTCATTGGTGAGCCGGCTATTGACCCGAGTTCGAAACCCGGCAAAAGTAAAACATTTTTATTTTGATATTTTTGACAGATTTTCAAAAACTAAATACATATCCCCGCATAATATTTGATTACGGATCGTTTAAAATTGTTTTGGGCATTTAATTCGCAACGAAAAATTTGACTGACTGTTCGGTTGATAAACGGAGCGGGTTTGGTAAATCCGTTTTTTTTACGGATGTTACATCACATGCTATGCATGTGAGGCCATTTAACATGGATTAGTAACTGGGTTAGTGATAAAGGATGAAACCTGCAACAAAATTAATCTTAAAGGCTGGTTTTGGCAACTTTTAAAGATTAAGGCTGAAACCAGCAAGATTGGTGAAACTTAAAGGACGTTTTGTGCAATTTACTCAACGAAGAATGGTTTGGCAAGTTTAAACCAAACCTCGGTTCGGTTCGTTTTAGGACGAGCTTGGGTTCAATTGGGCTTGAGGCAAGTTGAACCCAAGTTTGAGAGTAAAACTTAAATAAAGCTTGAATTATAAGAGTAGAGTATCGATTTGACTCATTTACACCAGAGTAAAATGTACGGATAGTCTATGTAGTTTGGTGAAGTTTCACTTTTAGTCCCTAACTTTTGAAAATTACACTGGTAGTCCCTGTGGTTTGATAATTTGTTACTCAGGTAGTGTAACAACTCGCATCCTCGCAGCTCGCTGCTCTCGTTACGCCTAGCACCAGAGATTCAGATCATAATGTAACCTATATCGTCTATTACGCTACATCGCATATTTTTCACACTATATCACACTACAACGCATTATATCGCATTAACACAACGCTTATCTCGCACAAACTTAATACTATCAACTTTGCGTGAAATTCCCGAGGCTATCTGATGCGCTTAAACTGCAATGCGACTCTCGCGAGACTTGGGAACAAAGACGCACACTTCATCGCGTATTTATCAAACTTCGAATAATTGTGAACTTTAAGTAAATATGACCGTTTAATACGCCTAATACTTTGCTATAACGCTTAAATGTAACTATATAACGTGATTACATCGCCGAAAAATCGATAAGCAATTGAAAAACGAAGAAATCCGGAGTTTTTGGACAAGTTCGCTCGAACTTGGGTGACCCCAAGTTCGGCCGAACTTGACTGGCCACAAAAACCCTCTCTTTCCCCTCAAGTTCGCTCGAACTTGCTTAGATTCTTCACAGAATCAGCAAGTTGCAGAACTTGACATAATCCTCTTGAAAATCTAACAAGTTCGCCCGAACTTGCATGAAATCATGCAAGTTCGACAGAACTTGACTCCCACCAGCTCTCATTTTCACTTCGCCTATAAATACTCAGCCCCATTCTCTCATTTGAGTTTGCTGCAACTTCGCCAAGAGCTCTCCTAACCCGAAACCCTCGAATCCTAAGTAATAACCAACCTGTTTTATGCAATCTCCAAAGGTTTACAACGATTTTACACAAGGTTCTACCTTCGGTTTCATCTGAACATCTTCTTTTACGAAAACCTTCATCTTTTTCTATAAATCTTCTGTTTTTCACCTAGATCTACACTAAACAAGTTCGTTTGGGCATAGCTGTGGCTTCCCGAACACGAAATCTTTATGATTTCGGCTTGTAGGTTATAGATCTAAAGAAAACTTTTATAAATGTCGATTTTTACACAAAATACGGACTTTTGATGTGTGTTTCGTTCATTGTTGATGTGGAACGAAGCATCTGTCATTCACGATCCCAGATCTGGAAGCACAAGAACGTTTGTGTTGTTTTACACAAGCCGGACTAACCCGAACGAACCACGAGTTCGACCAGATTAGCCCACGTTTTTGTAATACGACTAAAACCGCTCTAAAAGACCACTCCGACCTAAGTTTTGCTCAGTAGCACAAGGTTGGAGGGGTGGACATTTGATTTACTCAGCAAACGACGCGAAAACGCAAGATTTTGGACCCGAAAACATCAAGTTCGCTCGAGATTTAACTGATTTTGTGCAGCATTTTAGTCAAGTTCGCTCAACTTGACCTCAAGGGGTCAAGTTCAGCCGAACTTGAGTCCAAACACTCAACTTTTCAAGCATAAAACCACAAGTTCGCTCGAACTTGCAAAGTTTCTCAGGAAACTTCACAAGTTCGGCCGAACTTGTCATTCCACTTTACAAATCATCACAAGTTCGCCCGAACTTGTCAAGTTTCCCTGAGAAACTTACAAGTTCGCCCGAACTTGACTCAACCCCAACAAATCTATACAAGTTCGCTCGAACGTGTATGTTTACATACAGGTTCAGCCGAACTTGCATACTGCCCATTCTAAACTTAACTGTTTCAGCATTTCGGAGACTGATGCACTTCCGTTCGCATATGCAGGCTGATCCGACACTCGTCTTCACCTCTCAACAGTCGTCTACTCTCCTCTAATTGCACCTACAGTGAGTATACTTGACCCATTTTCGCTTTAATGCACTTTTGGGTGTAACATACGTTCTTATTAAAAATACAATGCACGCTAAACTGATTTATCACATGCGAATATCTGTTATACATATTAATACGTGATTGCTAGAACATATAAGCTAGGGCAGTTATCTCCACCTTGGCTAGTACGGTACTGTAGAAGGGCTCTCACCCGACGGGGTTTAGCTAGGAAGTACGCACGAGCTCTCAGCGAGTTAGCATGATAAATTGTCTTGTGAGTTTATGTGTTGTATGAATCATGTTTATGTATGAAGAGATTCGCTACACTTTTAACTATTATGCTATTATACCAAAACCTGTATGCTCGCCAATACATTTTATATTGATAAATTATTTTAACGTATGTTGCAGGTTATTGAGATCTACTTGCTGCAAACCGGATTTAGGAATTATCTCCAGAAACGCATTGTAATAGAAAATCTAGGGAAGATCGAATTATGTTTGTTTGAGAGATGTTTTGATATTTGTAATAATTATTTATGGATTATATGTTTGTTAGTATGGGATAAGAAATGTTTAAATACTGTCGCGTAAATAGTTGTTATGGATTCTCTCGAGCAATCTGATTCGCCTAGTGCCGCGCCCCGATGATTCCGCCATCGGTTGGGGTGTGACAGATTGGTATCAGAGCCATAACTGTAGGGAATTTGGTAGAATTGCCATGTTCGACTTAGTCTACAGTTAAGACACCAAATCAGACCTTTTGGCATCGATTAAACGCCGAAAACAAACACGAACAGCAAGTCCGCCCGAACTTGGGGGACAAGTTCGACCGGACTTGACCAAGTTTGACCGAACTTGTCTGTCCCCTCTCAACATATAACAAGTTCGCCTGAAACAGTCAAGTCCGCTCGAACTTGACATCAGTGTGATGCCAAGTTCGGCGGAACTTGACCAGAAACTTTCGGCACGAACTTCTAAACAATGCTTTTCCTAAAGCTGCCACAATACACGTGAAGAACGCTCGTATCACACAAACGAGTCGATTTGTCAGAATAGGTGTGAAAACCGCGAACTCTCGATGAATCACTCACTCCGCGTAATCTCGTCTACACGAAGTTGTCTGTTAAGTTAGGAGTGATATCCACATCTTAACGGAAATTTCCTATTCTATCCAGTGGAAACCTCCTGATGGGTCCGGAAGTTAAAATCACAATCAGGGATTCGAAGTTATCAAGTCAAGGGTGAAACCCGAACCTTGAAAACTCGTCCCACTCAACGATTTTCAAATCTCACCAAAGTCTCGATTGTTTCCAACGCTTTGGGACGCGTAGTAACAGAAAGGGTGATGTCGTTATCCGCGGGGCGGTTAGAGCATTTACCTATTAGGCCAAAGCGTGTGCCCGAACTCGGCGGAATGATCAAATCACTTTGGGTAGTCGCTGTCTCAAAACCCAGGACGCTCTATTGATTTTAAGCCTATTATCGTCGATTTTACGCATCATCGATTTTCAATGTGCCTCGTGCATATTTAAAACGAATTTTAAACTTTTTGAAAGTTTTCTATTTATCGCTTTTCGCTTACCACTTTTTTGATTTTATCTTTCTATGTTAATGCACAACTCGCACAACCATCGCAATCCAAAACAAAAGCTAATGCTCGCAACATAACTAAATCATAACAACTCCCCTAATCGCGTCCTCGCGTAATACCACCAATTATATATACATATCTGAATATCTATATATATACCTATAGCATATAACGACACGCGCTTATGTGAATACGTGAGAATTTAGTAGATATGTGTTCTTCCTATGTGGCTCCTATGTGAAATACATATTACTATATCAACTAAAACAAGTTTTAACGCGCTAAATCGCATCGCAAAATACAAATCATTATGATCGAATCTCATTCCAAACCTTTTGTAGATGTCTTCGAACGCTTCCAACTCTCGGCGTTAAGCACGAAGAAAGTCCGACAAGAGGATCGCATCACTTGTGGCTAAGGAAATGGCCAAGGTCATTCCTCAAATCGTTACTCAAATTCAAGCCCTTAGTAACTCTCAAACCTCGGAAGACTCTAAGTCCAACACACCAAAGTCTGCGTTCTCTTACAAGCAGTTCAAGGCCTGTGACCCAATGGTCTTCACAGGTGAAGGAAGTATATCCGAAATGCTCCAGTGGTTTGATGCCATCGAGGTTACCCTTCGTCAGAGTGGGTGCCCTGAGCAATTCCAAACCACATGCGCTACCGGAGTATTCCAATCCCGAGCACTCGACTGGTGGACAGTCGAGCGCGTCAAACGTGGAAACGACGCAGCTTACGCGCTATCATGGGAGGAGCTGAAAGAGCTCATGAAGAGAGAGTATTGCCCTCCCCACGAAGTCCAAAAGCTAGAAAACGAGTTCTGGAATATCAAGCAAATCGGAGGTGACAACGCGGGCCTCACAACAAGGTTCAAACAGCTTAGCATCATTTGCCCAACACAAGTCGACACTCCCGAAAAGGCCATCAAGAAGTACATTCGTGCCTTGCCTGGGTGTGTGGGAAATTTTGTCGAAGCTGCAAGACCGGCTATTATAGAAGAAACCTACCAACTGGCCGCAGAAATCAACGACCAGCGAGTCTTGGATGGATATTTCTCCAAGAAACCTGCCAGGAATCTGAATCAAGCTACTGTCGAATTGTCCGACGACTCTGACAATGATTCCGACGACGATTCCGATGACGACAACGACGATACACCACCGCAAGCACCTGTCGAGCCTAGCCGCAAGAGAAAGAGCTCGAGTTTCAAGTACTCCTCGACCGAACCGCTCAACCCTGAACCTCTCTGAGCAGTTCCATTCTACCCGAGACGTAACTACACCGGACCTCATCCCCAGTGTCTGAGGTGTACTTATCACCATCCAGCCGGGACCAGCTGCTGCTACTGCGACAACTGCAACTGCCTTGGTCACTACACCAGCAAATGTCGCACAGGGCCACCACAACAAAATGAATCGACACCCCCGAAGTCACCAACCCAAGCCGCAGCCCCTACAGAGGAAGACGTCGACATCAACCTCGACCAGGAGCAGGAGCAGGAGCAGGACGACGTCAATGAAGGTACGATTTTCGACATTAGTGCTTATGCTTTATAATCATCCTACTACTTGATATCGCTTCAACTCACGAACGATGCCTCTCTATCTCTCTCGAACCTCGCACGTAGTCTAAGCGCACACACTAGTTATTATTACTTAAATTATACGGTTATTCACGATATAATATGTTTCTACCCCCACAATGCGCCTTTAGATTAAGATAGGATAATCATGCAAATACTAATTAATCGCGGGTGCACACGGGATTAACCCGGTGTCTGCATGGGGATCGTAGTGAGTTCTAATGGTGCTCTAACGTTAAAGGCATGGTTAAATGTGGTGGATACGCCGCTGGTACTTCCTATATATAAGCGTCTTAACCATGTTGACAAAGCGTGACACCTATCCACGGCACGGAGGCAGTGTGGTTAAAGCATGGTGGATACGCCGATGATACTTCCTATATATAAGTGCTTTGCCATGCTAACGAACTCCTGTGGAAACGTGCCATGTGTAATTTTATGTTATTAGACCTATAATATTATGATGATTATTTTCACACGCAAACACTTCCGCAAGGCGTAACATCTCATCACCTCTCGAACGCACCACCACTAGACTTTTGGTAAGTCTACATCGACGCGAACTCGCTTTCGATAAAGTCTATATCGCATCGCTATCGCATCGCTTATCGCATTATCATCTCGACGTTGTAGCATTTTCGTTTGCTTATCGCATTCGCTTATCGCTCGTCGCTTTATCGCTTGCCGCTTATCACGAATGGACGCTATCAGTTCGATTATCGTCCTCACCTAATGACGCTTTGACGCTTATCGCACTTCTTATTCTTACCGCTTCGCTATTCCAATCGCCAATCTATCCATGCCATGTCGGCACATATGACATCAATCCACGGGACGGAGGTGGTATGGCTAAAACACGGTGTATACGCCGCTAGTACTTCCTATATATAAGTGTTTTATCCATATTAACAAACTTCCGTGAAATGGATGCCATGTGGGGTTTGACGTTATTCAAGCCTCATAATCTCCTGGTCCAACCCTTCATCATGTGGACCAAGAATATCGAAATCTATCCATATCCTGTCAACACACCTGACTTCGCTCCATGAGATGGAAGTGATATGACTAAAACATGGTAGATACGCCGCTGGTACTTCCTATATATAAGTGTTTTGGTAATATTAACAAACTCTCATGGGATGATGCCATGTGGGGTTCGACATTAGTTAAAATTTTTGATACCGTAAAACATATTTTTACCGACGTGTTTGGAAATAAATGGAAGTTTCTAAAAAAAAGATTTTGAGTGTTTAAAAAGTTGGGGTCATTTACTAAAATTTTTGAATTATCTAAAACCTTTGACCAACAAAGACATTTCTTACAATGTGGGTTAAATCGACTCAACCTAACGCCACCTCGTAAGAAAATTTCCCTAAATCGAGTTTTTATTCAAAAGCCCTTTCATAACAGTTTAACCAAAATTTTTCAAAACCTTAAAACATACTTGACTCACCAACTCATGTGTCGTAATCACGAGTCAACGGAGTCATTTTTACTAATCGATTCTCTTGCACCACCGAGACATTTTTTCGTAATTCCTCGATCGATCAATCGCTCATCCTCATCGCCCTTTCGCCGTTATTGCTACCCACCTGTGTAAATTCTCAAGGTCCCCCCCTTTCGAATAAATTTCGGGACGAAATTTCCTAAAGCAGGGAGACTGTAACAACCCGCATCCTCGCAGCTCGCTGCTCTCGTTACGCCTAGCACCAGAGATTCAGATCATAATGTAACCAATATCGCCTACGCTACATCGCATATTTTTCACACTATATCACACCACAACACATTATATCGCATTAACACAACGCTTATCTCGCACAAACTTAATACTATCAACTTTGCGTGAAATTCCCGAGGATATCTGCTGCGCTTAAACTGCAATGCAACTCTCGCGAGACTTGGGAACAAAGACGCATACTTCATCGCGTATTTATCAAACTTCGAATAATTGTGAACTTTAAGTAAATATGACTGTTTAATAGCCTAATACTTTGCTATAACGCTTAAATGTAACTATATAACGCGATTACATCGCCGAACAATCGATAAGCAATTGAAAAACGAAGAAATCCGGAGTTTTTGGACAAGTTCGCTCGAACTTGGGTGACCCCAAGTTCGGCCGAACTTGACTGGCCACAAAAACCCTCTCTTTCCCTCAAGTTCGCTCGAACTTGCTTAGATTCTTCACATAATCAGCAAGTTGCAGAACTTGACATAATCCTCTTGAAAATCTAACAAGTTCGCCCGAACTTGCATGAAATCATGCAAGTTCGACCGAACTTGACTCCCACCAGCTCTCATTTTCACTTCGCCTATAAATACTCAGCCCCATTCTCTCATTTGAGCTTGCTGCAACTTCACCAAGAGCTCTCCTAACCCGAAACCCTCGAATCCTAAGTAATAACCAACCTGTTTTATGCAATCTCCAAAGGTTTACAACGATTTTACACAAGGTTCTACCTTCGGTTTCATCTGAACATCTTCTTTTACGAAAACCTACATCTTTTTCTATAAATCTTCTGTTTTTCACCTAGATCTACACTAAACAAGTTCGTTTGGGCATAGCTGTGGCTTCCCGAACACGAAATCTTTATGATTTCGGCTTGTAGGTTATAGATCTGAGGAAAACTTTTATAAATATCGATTTTTACACAAAATACGGACTTTTGATGTGTGTTTCGTTCATTGTTGATGTGGAACGAAGCATTTGTCATTCACGATCCCAGATCTGGAAGCACAAGAACGTTTGTGTTGTTTTACACAAGCCGGACTAACCCGAACGAACCACGAGTTCGCCCGGATTATCCCACGCTTTTGTAAAACGACTAAAACCACTCTAAAAGACCACTCCGACCTAAGTTTTGCTCAGTAGCACAAGGTTTGAGGGGTGGACATTTGATTTACTCAGCAAACGACGCAAAAACGCAAGATTTTGGACCCGAAAACATCAAGTTCGCTCGAGATTTAACTGATTTTGTGCAGCATTTTAGTCAAGTTCTCTCGAACTTGACCTCAAGGGGTCAAGTTCGGCCGAACTTGAGTCCAAACACTCAACTTTTCAAGCATAAAACCACAAGTTCGCTCGAACTTGCAAAGTTTCTCAGGAAACTTCACAAGTTCGGCCGAACTTGTCATTCCACTTTACAAATCATCACAAGTTCGCCCGAACTTGTCAAGTTTCCCTGAGAAACTTACAAGTTCGCCCGAACTTGACTCAACCCCAACAAATCTATACAAGTTCGCTCGAACATGTATGTTTACATACAGGTTCGGCCGAACTTGCATACTGCCCATTCCAAACTTAACCGTTTCAGCATTTCGGAGACTGATGCACTTCCGTTCGCGTATGCAGGCTTATCCGACACTCGTCTTCACCTCTCAACAGTCGTCTACTCTCCTCTAAACGCACCTACTGTTAGTATATTTGACCCATTTTCGCTTTAATGCACTTTTGGGTGTAACATACGTTCTTATTAAAAATACAATGCACGCTAAACTGATTTATCACATGCGAATATATGTTATACATATTGATACGTGATTGCTAGAACATATAAGCTAGGGCACTTTTTGTTATCTCCACCTTGGCTAGTACAGTACTGTAGAAGGGCTCTCACCCGACGGGGTTTAGCTAGGAAGTACGCGTGAGCTCTCAGCGAGTTAGCATGATAAATTGTCGTGTGAGTTTATGTGTTGTATGAATCATGTTTATGTATGAAGAGATTCGCTACATTTTTAACTATTATGCTATTATACCAAAACATGTATGCTCGCCAATACATTTTGTATTGATAAATTATTTAACGTATGTTGCAGGTTATTGAGATCTACTTGCTGCAAACCGGATTTAGGAGTTATCTATAGAAACGCATTGTAATAGAAAATCTAGGGAAGATCGAATTATGTTTGTTTGAGAGATGTTTTGATATTTGTAATAATTATTTATGGATTATATGTTTGTTAGTATGGGATAATGAATGTTTAAATACTGTCGCGTAAATAGTTGTTATGGATTCTCTCGAGCAATCTGGTTCGCCTAGTGCCGCGCCCCGATGATTCCGCCATCGGTTGGGGTGTGACAGGTAGTCCCTGGAGTGGATGTTCGTTAGTTTTCTCCGTTAAGTCCATGTGAAATTACAAAACTGTTCCTTGCTTTTATTTAGATATAAGAACATAGTTATTCTTTACACACACAACACACAGTTCTTCACTCTTCTCTCCTTTCTATCTATCTCTAACCCTAATCACCTGCTACCACCACCACTTACCAACTACCTACGGTTGCCACCACCACCGTAACGACCATCACCTCCGGCGAACGACGAGGCTTCGATTCTGATACACTTCATCATTCATGACTTGCTCCGACTACCACCCCACGAATTCTGAAGACAAGATCTGGACCAATCGTAACTCCGTTCATGATTGGATCTTTTTTTTAATAATGGTGGGAGTGATACTAGACTAAATGTAACCACCACGACCTCCGGCGACAAGATTTGAATTAAGGTATAAATTTGGGGGTTCCGATTTAGCCTTTGAATTTGGTCCGATTATGACTAGAGGTACGTTGGTGGTTCAACATGTTGTTGTTGGTGGAAATGAGGTGGTTGGGTGGGAGGCCGTGGTGGGGGTGGCAATGTTGGGTGGTGCGATGGCTGGTTTTGTAGGTGGTGGTCTTCGTCGCCATCACTCGACGGAAATGCACCGCCAATGTCGATTTCATACTTTCATTAATATTATAGATTTAAAATCGGAGGTCAGATATGTCTCAGCTATTTCCGACTCGAAGCTCGATTCAGCGTATACAAAATCTATTAAACATATTCAGCAGATGATAGGGAGTGGAGAAGTTAGCAGGTGGTGGTGGTGGTGGCGGCAGATGGTGGTGGGGGAGAGAGAGAGAGAGAGAGTCAGAGTGTGTATTTTTGTAATTTCATATGGACTTAACGGAGAAAACTAACCCCCATCCACTCCAGGGACTATCCGGGTAACAAATCGTCAAACCACAGGGACTACTAGTGTTATTTTCAAAAGTTGGGGACTAAAGGTGAAATTTCACCAAACCACAGGGACTATTCGTGCATTTTACTCTTTATACCATAATCGACTTGAGTTTAGTTTCTTTGGAACGACGACTTTCGTTAAAACAAGCTAGCAAGAAGCTAGAAAAAACATACTGTTAGAAAGTGCGTTTCTTTGTTTGCGAACAAGTATTGATTACAACAATAATATTCATAAATTGGAAGTCATCATCAACGATTGTTTCTCATTAATCATCATAGATTCAAATGTTTTACACTTAAATTGACTCTACAAACTTCCCCTCAGCTGATCACACAAATAAATATGTTTGTACAAAAGAAAATGTGATGTGTGTGTGATGAATAAATCACTGACATGTGTGATCTATTTATATAAGTACGAAAGCTCTGTTCAGGGATTGGCTGATGTCACCCTAATAGTGACATCTAACATTTCTAATTAGAAAAGATTCTCAAATGTTTGTAAACATCTGAGCAAAAACTATCATCTGTTCTAGGCTATACTAAACACTGATGAAATAAATAATATTACATTAAGAAAACATTGTCTAAGCTATCCTCTGTTGCAGTTGTCCAAAAATCTGTTTAGCCTAACAGAAGTTTGGTCTTCTTTGTCAGACCTTTAGCTTGATCATGGTTTTGGTCTTCAACATATGCTAGCCTTCAATAAATGTTTGTACTCTTGAACAGCGGTTCCAAGTCATCATTAGATGTTAGCCATGCTCTTGAACAAATGTTCTGAATATGTGTTCAAGATTCACTGTCTTTGGGGAGAGGCTGGTTCAATCTTTTGCTTATTTCTTGATCAATGGATCATACTTTGGCTTTTGGATATCATCTGTTCTTTTGTAGGTCCAACAATATCCCCCTAGAACAGATGAGGCCAAAACAGATGA
Organism: Scalesia atractyloides; assembly: GCA_947069175.1. Classification (NCBI taxonomy): domain Eukaryota; kingdom Viridiplantae; phylum Streptophyta; class Magnoliopsida; order Asterales; family Asteraceae; genus Scalesia; species Scalesia atractyloides. The sequence continues at coordinate 95,572,456 of CAMTDV010000005.1, read as the reverse complement.
TTAATGGATCAACTTTTTTTCCTCTTCTTCAACATCAACTTGATTTGAGCCTTGAAATTTTGTTCAAATCTTTCAAATAATGAGTCATCAACATCACTTTCGAGTGGAAGATTCAGTAAATCTTGCAGATCTTCAATTCTTAATCTTATAATATTGTTCATTGAAGTCTTTTGAACTTCCCCATTTGCCCTGACCAGAGTCAATTCGTGGCTGGCTCTGTCTGAGGACCAGTTCCGATTTTTGGAGGCAATGGGGTTTATTAGGAGTGATGTTATTGGAAAAGGTGAATGGATTTACATTCCCATGAGTTGACCTATCGGATCATCTTGATTGCAATCAGGAAGTTCATACATAATCATGTTTTTTATCCCTTCTTTCATGATGTCTTATTCAAAAATCTTTTTACATCTTCTGCAGACATACTGTCTTTTAAGATGGCTTCTCACCAATGAAGAGGCTTGACTTGCATATGGAACTTAATATATGATAGCCTTTGAACTGATAGGCAAGTCTTCATAATTTGGCTTTCTTGGGACTTAATGATCTTTGGCTCTTAAAACTTCAAGCTTCTAGTAAGTTGCCCTGATTGTTGGCTCATCTCATTTTGTCATTGATTTCATAGTGCCATATTTGGCAGTCACCATCTCTTCCTTCATTCTTGTTAGTTCAACGGCTTTCATGCCAACAGGTTTTCTACCTACAACCTAGTTGGGAAAAGTGGACTTGATATCTTGATTGAGTTTTAACAATTTCTTCCAGGAGGGTCTCAACAGACCATCTAGTGAATTGAGCTTTGAAGCTCTGTAGGGCTTATTCTTCATGATAAATCCAGATAGTCTTCCCTTAGTTCCTTTTTGAGACTGGGGTTGATAACTGGTCCATGAGATGCCTTCTGACTGACCTCTTTAGCAAAATCTTAAAGTTTGCTCACTTTAGTGAACTCTGCAGACATGATTTGCCGAGCCTTCTTATCACTTTTACCCTTTCTTTTGAAAGCATATTTCTTCTTAGCTTGCACAAGTTTCACCTCTAAGTATTCTTGTACATTTTTGGGCTTTTGGTATTTTTTAAGATCGAAAAGTAAGTTGGCTAGTGTCAGATGTGGAATAGAAAGATCGCATATCTTTCGATACATTTTCTAATTCCAATGGGTCAAGGATAGTGGGTGTAGAAGTTGCGGTAGTTGCGATTGTGGTGGTATATGGCAATGAAGAAACAATGGTTGTAGTTTTGATAGGAGATGCATCAGAAGTTTCTTCATCATCTTCTTGGACAGTGAACTTAATTCTCCTGGTTTTGGTTTGTGAGTTTTGCATTTTTTATAAAGGTTGTGGAAGTGGTGTGGTTGGTTTTCTATTGAGAAGTCTTTTGGGGGACTTAGTTGGTAATGGCGTGGTTGGTTTTTCGTTGAAAACAGGTCGTGTAGGAATCGGTTTGGGCCGAGGTAGAGAAAAGACTGTGGAACCGGGTAGGACCAATAGGGAATAAAAAGGTTGAAATCGGTTCCTCTTACTACCAGTTCCTCTTACACCAGGTATGAATCGGAACCGGTTCCAGGTCAGGTACGCCGGGTCGGTATGAAACCAGTTTTTTGTGCACCTCTAGCTCTTAATGCTACGTCAGGCCATAAATCGATTGGGTATATCTCAACTTAGAGAAAAAAATTTATATACTAAGTTTTAGAGTAAATTGCCATTTTCGTCCCTCAGGTTTGGGCACATTTGCCATTTTCGTCCAAAATAACACTTTGGTACCATTTTGCCCCCCACGTTTGTAACTTTTTGTCATTTTTGTCCAAGTGCTAACCTAGTTACTTTATACCGTTAGATGGGTTATTTTTGAAAGAGTAAATTGTCATTTTCGTCCCTGAAGCTTGGGCACTTTTGCCATTTCCATCCAAAATGACACTTGTAACTCCGACACCGTCTCCGGCACAACCTGCACTCTGGCACCGTCTCCGGCACAACCTGCAACTCCGGAACTGTCTCCGGCACAACCTGCTACTTCGGAACCACCTACAACTCCGGCACAACCTGCAACTCCGGCACAAACATGCAACTGCCGGAGTTGCAGGTGACGCCAAAGACGGTGCTGGACTTGTAGGTTTGTGCCGGAGTTGCAAGTTGTGCCGGGGTTGTAGGTGGTGCCGGAGTAGCAGGTTGTGCCGGAGACGGTGCCAGACTTGCAGGTTTGTGCCGGAGTAGATGGTTGTGCCGGAGAGGGTGCCGGAGTTGCAGGTTGTGCCAGAGACGGTGCCAGAGTTACAAGTGTCATTTTGGACGAAAATGACAAATGTGCCCAAACCTCAGGGACGAAAATGGCAATTTACTCTTTCAAAAATAACCTATCTAACGTTATAAAGTAACTAGGTTAGACATTTGGACGAAAATGGCAAAAAGTTACAAACGTGGGGGGCAAAATGATACCAAAGTGTATTTTGGACGAAAATGGCAAATGTGCCCAAACCTTAGGGACGAAAATGGCAATTTAAGTTTTATAAAAATAAGATATTTCTGAAAGAAGGTCTTATATTTTAAAAATGGAGTTATCTAAACCAAATATGTTAAAATATATTTAGAACGTTAAATATGTTTATAAAGCTAAAATGTTTAGAAAATGGAAACAAGACTTTAAAAATATTTTTGGAAAACAATTTATAAAAAACCGCTAGTCATGTTAAGTCAAAGTTTGGTGAAAGAAATCTTAAAAAAAAATCAAATCTAAATTGAGTCAAAACATCAAATCTAAACTTAGTCAAGAAGTCATTCAAATTATTTAAATTTAAAAAAAATAAACGGTGATTTTCTTTTTGAGTGACCCAATGTCACATCGCCTAAACGGCAGTCGTAGGCAAGATCTGTCCATTAAGTCAAGATAAGTTAATTTAATAAAATGGGAAGGTAATAAACTTAAGTGGGAAAAAAATAAAGCCATGTCTTTTTTATTAGAGACACAATACATAGCAGAACTAACACTAGTCTCTTTGTCATTGTTTCAAGATCAATCACACTAAACTATAATTGGTATTGTCATTGCTTAAGACATGATAAAATGTTTAAACTCAGTTTTGTACTTGTCATAAAGGATTTGTTCTTGAGAGAAAAAGTGGACTAGGAGATTCGTGATCTGTGTATGATTTGATCGTAGCATCGACTGTCTGGGTACTACTGACCAGTTTTCACTCTATCTCTTGTCACTATTACATAACCTTCCACGGTACTCTTTGACTAACCTTTAAACAACTAGAAGCTTAAATGATATTCTCTTAAGTGTTACTCTAATTATATACTTTATCAACTTTGAGAGATCAAGATTCATAGGTTCCAACAGAGAAATAATGTTGGTGCTACTATTGTTATACTCATTAGTAAATATTCTTGTATGGAAGTGGTGATTACTACCAAAATGAGTGATATGTTTAAAAGATTATTAGTGCTTAGATTAAGTGGTGATCAATACACCTAAACTAGCGAGACGAGTATTGGTGATCCTTTTCAGGTTAAATAAAAATGAGATATATATGTTATCTCCAACTTGAAAGAGAGACGTGAATAGTGGGTGGAGCTTGACCAAAAGTTTCGAGGGGGCGTAAAGTAATGGGACCCAAAAAATTTTTATTCCTGTTGTTATGTTTCGGGTCGGCCCGGGTCGGGTCGGCTATCGATTCGAGTCAGGTCAAATAATAATAGTTCCAAATAAAACTACAAAATTTCATTCATTCAAAGGATCCGTTCTTACACATAAAAACTTGCGATTAAGTTTATTGTGTGGTGGGTAATCTAGGGTTAAACAAATAAGAGTTAAAATATATTTACCAAACTACCCATCACTTATATACAAAGTGATAACAAACTTTACTTTAATTTATATAGTGTATTAATATTTAGGAAAAATAGTTGGTTTGGGGGGGGGGGATCCTATATAAATTTTAAAATTTCGGACGACAAATCGGAACCTATACACTTCTAACCGAAACATTAGGGTGGGCACCCCGGGCACCAACTAACCTTTGCCCCTGGACGTGAAGGATGATCGCTATCTGGCTTGGTGAAACATTGTAACGATGATCTCTACTGGTTTGGGGAAAAGATGATCGAAGAACAGTTCTTGGAGGCCAAATAATGGATGTAAGGTTGGTTTTTGAACACCCATTTGAACCACTATAAATTAATGTGTTTACGGTGATATCTCTTTAACCCTATAATCTTTGTTTGTTAAATTTTTAAGCTCCCATAAAAAATAACATCTAACAAAACAAAGAGCTTATAAAAAGTGGTTAAGAGATGAAAATAACCTACTGCTCGGCTCTTACAAAAAGAATAAAGAAAGAAAGAGATGATACAAATTTGTTTATGATGATATTTGACTACAAGGGATCAAGTTGGATGGTTGATTGACATGAATAAACAATGTATATGTCAATAGAAAATTATGTGTAGTTAACTTATTTCTGCTTTGGATAACAATATGAGATTGTAAAATATGAAAGTAATTAAAGGATATTTCAATGTTAAGAGAACTATAACAAGCCCAGAGAATTTAGCTCAACGAAAATTAATTGGCTTGCCCTCCCTAGCGGAGACGTAAGTTCAAGATGAGGGACAAATCGTGCTTTAATTGCGTGTTCGAACCTGACGAGGGGTGAGGATTTTAAAATTTTCACCCAATTCCTGCACATCAGGGAGAATGGTCTCATAGCGGTCGAGGAGTCGACCTTGGACATAACCCCGACCAGGATGAGTTTACAAATAAGATTCTTTACCGTTAAAAAAAGATTAATAGAACTATAATAAGTTGATAGAATAATAATATGTGTTATGTAAATCTGATAAAGAAAGTAGTGTTGTGGTGGTCATGCAGATGATAATGTAATAGTGACGAGGGGATGATGACAACACATAAGTGGTTGAATTATCATATGTTTAATCACTCGTACTCTCTTTAAATTTCCAAATATAATTTCAATAATTTTACTAACCAATTGCCCTTGTAAAACACATAAATAAATGTCTTATAATAGCTTAAACACATCACAACAAAACTTACCGAGGTGGAAACAACAAGACACATTATTGTTTTCACTAATTCAATAATTAAAATAATAATAATCCTAGATGAGAGAAATAATTAAAAAAAATAACTAAATTTTGTAGTATGCCTACTATAGATTTTACAAACCCTTTTTGGCCAATCATATATAGTGTATGTCATTTATGATAACATGTGTGTGTTATGTTTTCACCAATATATCCAAGAAAATGTCAAATACAATATGATAACATATGTGCGTGTTATGTTTTCACCAATGTCAAATACAATATTTCAAATGGATAACAAACTTAATTAATGTAACTGAATCCTGTATAGTGACTAAAAAGATTAGTCTTACACCTAATAATATTATATATATTTTTTACAGGTTTATAAATATACTTAACCAATTTTGACCGCTCCATTTTAACCCGTAATTTAAGCTTCTTATATTTAATCAGTCACCTTTGTATTTTTTGATAAAAAAAACTTGTCACTGTGAAAAAAAAAACACAGCCTAAAACGAGCGCAAAGTGGATATCAACGTGAATAGGGCTGTAAACGAACCGAACATTCAGCGAATAGTTCTTGAACTGTTTGGTGGGAAGTTCGATTACATTCGTTCGTTTAGTAAACGAACAAACATGAACACAAAATTTCGTTCAATTAGTTAAATGAACGAACACGAATAGAGGTCTCATTCTTTCAATTGTGTTCGTGAACGTGTTCCTAGACATTTGTCCATGTTCGTTTTTTATGTTATTCATTGAAGATTTTGTACATTTATTTATTTTATCTAAACTTTTCATATTCTTTAATTCTTATTTATTTTATTATCCTAACAAATAGAATATAAAACCTCATTTCCACCATTTTTATGCATCAATCCCCTTTTCTTCTCATTATTCAGATCAATGAAGAATACCGCCCTCTATTAAACGATTAGGGCTTTATAAAAATAAGTTCCAGCACTTCTCCCCCCACCATCGACCTCTAGCCTCTGCCAATTTAGTTCGTGTTTGTTTGTGTTTGGGAACACATTCATTTCCTTAATGAACGAACACGAACATGACATCTCGTTCGGTAAGTGTTCATGAACCATACACAAACACATTATTTCCTTAGCGAACAAACACGAACAACGCCTTGTTCGTGTTCGTTCGGGTCATTTACAGCCCTAAACGTTAATTTGTTTTTGACAGAGAATCACTGGATACAATAAGCTTGATAAACGGATTTGCTTATTATCTTTATAGCTATAATTTGTTAAATTATAACTTAGCTTAAATATACATGTTTTTCATTCGATTATATATATATATATAGGGGAATTATAGAATAAAAATCCACTTAAGTTAAAAAAACTCAAGAAAACCTTATATAATAAAAAAATTGTAAAAAAATTAGAGAATATAAGTTACATGTTATTGAACGTTTTGTAAAAAAACAAAAAACAAAAAGCGCCGAAGGGATTTTTTTATAAATTAAAATTCAGTTATATATATATATTATATATATATATATATATATAATATGCTAAAAAACTGAATTTTTATTTTATTTTTATAAAAAAATCAACTCGGCGCTTTTTGTTTTTTTTTTTTTGTTACAAAACGTTCGATAACATGTAATTTACATTTCCAAAATTTGTTTTAAAAAAAGTTGTTACATAAAGTTTTCTATATACGTAGAATCAACATTAAATAATACGAGTAACAAGTTAACAACGTGTATGATTACATGTTTTGTCTTCAGTTAGATTATTATTATTATTATTATAAACTTATAGTATTTTGTTTCGTTTGATTAGTGATGCAACAACTCATGAATGCATGTCGTTTTCTTGTGGCATTGGGTGATGTTATACCAATTTCATTAATACCGAATTGTGGATAAGACATTGTTAGCAAGTCATACTTGTTCTTGTAAACAATGAAAATATAGCTAGCCTTTTGTATTAATTTTTAACAAATTATCGTTTTTTTTTTAATGGAAGTTTTACAACGAGCTAAGATATGTTGCGTGCATGCAAGAATTTGTTTTACAAAGTCTCTCAAACCAAATTTGCACTTTTGACCCACATAGGTGAGGGAATAAAGTAAAATATTAAATATATAATATCAAAAAGGTAATAAGTCAAGTTATAAAAAACCGAATCACAAGTATATTAATGTTTGTTATATCAAGTGCATATCTATTCTCTTCTACTTCTACTTCTACACTTGCAAAGAATATCAAATGTATGCTTAGGATTTCTTCGACTTTCAAATGAACAAAAAGCCATGGTTACTTTCACATCTTTATACCCATTTATATTAAATATGACAACCTTATAACGACATAATTTAAATTAGAATTTGTTTGGGGACAACATGAAGTGTAGCTAAAACTTTGTGTTAGTGACGGATCTAGAAGAAAAACTTATGGGTATCTTAAATTTTTTAACCGTACATTCATAAAACGGACATTTTGTTGCCTAATGGTGGAATCAGAGTCTTTCAGTTGGAAGGTTGTAATACAATTTACCAAATGATCATTGATTCACCAATAATTTATTTTTACGAAACCATTTGTATTTTTCATATATGTATTAATTTCTAACATCCACATGAATAGTGATACTTTCTTTGTCTTTTATTGGTTTTTATTTTTTTTTGTTTCCTTTTTGATATAGCAACTTTATGGTCCTTTTAAATTTGTAATAAAATTATAACTTTTTTAGAATTTTGTCACAAAAGTTAAATGGGTTTATTTTTTATTAGTTTTTATTTTACATTTGTTTTTCTTTTTTTAGGATTTGTTGTCGTTCGGTTGTTATTACTACGGTATTTTGTGGTTACATTTATTCCATCAAGTTTGTATACCCGATAGACTTTCTAATATGTGTCGGTATAAATTTGATTTCGTCTGTTTATTACGTTACGTGAGTCACTTGGTATCATAAATTCGTATTTTTGTTTGCGCTTTTTCCCGGTTTTGGTCGTTGTGCAGTTGCTACTTAGCATGATTTTACACTTCCCAACCCCGCAACGCTGGTTTCACGCTTTTTGAAGCTCCCTGCCCCGCAACGTGGGGGACTTAAGACTAGTTATATTATTATTATTATTATTATTATTATATAGTGAATTTAGTTAATCTTTAATGTTTGGTCAAGATTCTTTTACTGAATTTTATTCTTAAATAAAATGTATTTAGTGTTATATATTCTAAAAAATTAATATAACATATGTGATAAAATATTATGATTTGATTCAAATAAAAAAGACAACTACTTAAAATATCGTACAGTGATATAATTAATAAAAGTAAGATAGCGTTTGGTAAATGGAAGGTGGAATGGAATGGGCTATTCTAATGGAATAAAAAGAAACATGTTTGGTTATCTTGAGGTAATGAAATGGAGCATTCCAAAGGAATGTAACTCCTTCCAAATATAACAATTTTCATTCCTTGGTAAGGGGTGTTTTTTTCGTTCTTTCAAGGAATGGAAAGAAAATATATTGTTATTATCATTATTATTATTATTATTATTATTATTATTATTATTATTATTGTTATTGTTATATTTATATTAATACTAATATTAATATATATATATATAAGGAAGGACTAAGTGGAAAACCTCATCTTTTTTATAAAACCTTGAAAACTCTAGATCCACCCTTGATTTGGTTTCACTTTACTAGATCAACGGCTCTTCTTTTTTGTGTATATATTAGATTTAAATTAATGCATTAAATACATGGTGGTACAAGTCAAAGGACATTTCTGGTAGAAAAAAAACATCTTTTGAGCATTGGAAATAACACCATCTTTCTCTTTCTCTAACACACATCAACTCTATTTCTCTTACACACATATTATCTCTCTCTCCTCTTTCTTCAAGATTAGATCTTCATAGACACCAAACACAAGTTTAGATCTTCATCATGTGAAAGAGAAAATGTTTGAAGATTGTTGTTTTAGAGAGAGAATGATGGCATGATATAGGTTTTTAGAGAGAGCAATATGTTGTTTTAGAGAGAAAAATAACAATCTTCATCATGTTCGTCTATAACACCAAGAACACACATACAAGTGTGTGAGAGAGAAGAAGTTTGAAGTTTGTTGTTTTAGAGAGAGAACGATGGCAGATGAATGTTTTTAGAGAGAGAAAGTTGATGTTTTAGATAGAGAAACAACAATCTTTATCACAAAGACACATGCACAAGTGTGTGTGAGAGAAGAAGGTTTGAAGATCTTCTTCGTGTTCATCGGACGGTTCTAGATCCGGTAAGTGTTCTTGAAATATCATTTCACACTTGATTTTTTATTGAAATGGTTGTTAATATGTTTTTATGAGCTGAAAGTGTTCTAGTAATGGTTAATGTTCATGTATTTTTAATAAATCGAAAACTTTAGGATGAGATTTTGAACGGGTTTTTTTGTTGGTTTGGTTGCTTGTTTGGAGCTTTTGATCTTAACAATAATTGTTTTTTTGTTGGTTTGGTTGCTGGTTTGGGCTTTTTGATCTGAACAGTAAGTGTTTTTTTGTTGGGTTGTTTGATTTACAGATACAGACCCATAAATGTGTTAAGCACCTGCTAGAATGATATATAACGTATGTTGATTTACAGAAACAGATCCATAAAGATATTCAATTGACAAGCTGGACGGATGTAGGCGACGTTAATGCGGGGACCTTGAATAAGTCATATCCTTTGGGAAATAACTCTTCGTTCATTTATAACATGTGTTAGTGGTTCATGCTGTAACAGAACACCATGATGTAACCTGACATGTGTTCATGTATAACATGTGTTAAGCCCCTGTTATAATGATACATAACGTGTGTTAACCTTTTGTTAATTAAAAAAACAAGTAATATCTATTTTATTTTTGTTGATGTTTAAAATATCCGATAATGTGGATACTGAGCGTAAAACTTGTACAAGTAATAATTGTACAAGTTAGTATGTAACGTGTATATGAAACGAGCCATTTATGGTAACACATGTACCGGTAATTTTGGAATATATAATATGAAACGGGTCATTTGTTTTGCGCATTTTGGAGTATATATCATGTGTTAAGCCTCTGTTATAATCTTTTTGTAACCTGACATGTATTCATGTATAAGTAGTGGTTTACAAAACACCATGATGTGTATATACTGATCTAACATGTGTTACAATTTGTCTGTTTGGAACATGTAATTGCTTAACATGTGACAGGGGTGAAAACATTTCGACGGGGGCGATGAGTTTAATGGTGAGCTTAGTTAATATCGTAATCTTGTTTTAACCCCACTTGTATACATATGGTAACATGTGTTAAGCATCCATTATAACCCGACTTGTCTTCATGTATATGAAAGTGGTTTGCAAAACACCAAGATGTGCATATACTGATCGTAACACGTGTACAAGTTAATATGGAACATACAAGTTAATATTGTAACACCGTATACCTGGGATAACATGTGTTAAGCCTCTGTTATAATCTTGGTTTAACCCAACATGGTGTCATGTATAAGCTAGTGGTTTCCAAAACACCATGATTTGTATATACATACTGTAAAATGTGTTACGCGCCTGACATGTATAACGTGTGTTAAGCCTCTATTATAACGTGTGTTAAGACTTCCAGAATGGATGCATAAACTCCAATAGTAACTTAATAACAACATAGTATACCTGATATAACGTGTGTTAAGCCTCTTTTATAACGTGTGTTAAGATTTCCATAATGTGTTAAGTCCATACCGTTTTAACATCATGTACTAGACAAAACAATAAGAGTCTCACATTACATATTACTAGTAAACGAAAATATATAGCACTAAGAAAAATGGTGGGCCGTTTACTATACCCGTAACCGTATACTTGATATAACGTGTGTCAAGCCTCTATTATAACGTGTGTTAAGACTTTCAGAATGGATGCATAAACTCCAATAGTAACTTAATAACAGCAGAGTATACCTGCTATAACGTGTGTTAAGCCTCTATTATAACGTGTGTTAAGACTTCAGAATGGATGCATAAACTCCAATAGTAACTTAGTAACAATAGAAGTACAAACACGGCGACTCCAACACAAAATCGTGTTAAGTCCATACCGTTTTAACACCATGTACTAGACAAAACAATAAGAGTCTCACATTACATATTACTAGTAAACGAAAATACATAGCACTAAGAAAATAGTGGAGCTTCCTTTGACAGTCTGCCTTAGCTTTTCAGCGGCTACCTTTTGCCGCCTTATCTTTTCAGCGGCTACCCTTGCTTTATTGTTTGGGTCGGTCTTGAAACGTTTTGTAAACATGTGGGTGTGGTATGCCAGGGAAGTTATAAAAATGTGTTTTCATGTCACACGTAACACGTGTTACGTTGTACATGGGTTTCATGTCACATGTAACACATGCATGCCCGAGAAGTTCAAACTATAACACGTGTTAGTTGTGTTGTGCTGTAACATAAACATGGTCATGATCCTTGAGCATCTGATCCACGTTTGACGAAACCAACGGTCCCGAGAATTGGATCTTATTTCCCTTGTATCCATCACCATCCTAATAACAAAAAGATAAGATAACCGTTAAGTCGTTAACCAGACATAAATATTAACACATTCATAGCCAGAAAATCTTTTTTCTCTAATAACATCACAAAAACAGTTACTATTCAGATCAAAAGCCCTAAACAAAGCCAACCAACAATATTTCAGATCAAAAGCCCAAACAAGCAACCAAACCAAGCAAACTTTTTAACACAAAAATAAAAACCTGCAAATTACATAAACATTTACCCATTTTAAGAACCATTTTAACAAAAAAAACATTTTTCATCTCTAAAACAGCCATTACACAAAAACCTATTAACAACCATTTTAACAAAAACATCAAGTGTGAAATGATTTTTTTAAAATAAAATACTCAAGAGATTGTTGTTTCTCTCTCTAAAACAACAACTTTCTATCTCCAAAACAACAACTTTCTCTCTCTAAAACACTTACAAGATCTAGAACCATGTGATGAACACGATGAAGATCTTCAAACTTGTTTCTCTCTGTGTGTTATTGGTGTTCTTGATAAACATGATGAAGATTGTTGTTTCTCACTCTAGAAATCAGCTTTCAACAAGCATGAGCACAACCGAGATGAAGATGACGACGTGAGATGAAGCATGAACACACCCGAAAATCAACTTCGAAATAAGCATGAACACACCCGAGATGAACAAGATGAAAATTGTTGTTTCTCTCTCCAAAACATTAGCTTTCTCTCTCTATAACACCAAGAACAAGCTTCATCATGTTTGGGATCAGACGATCCGGTGACACTAACTTATGCGTTGTTGGTGGAGTCTCCATGGACATTAATGGTGGAAATGGTGGATCTTGGGTTTTGAAAGTAGATTTGGATGTGATGGGATAATAAATATTGTCAAATCAAATGGGGGAATATATTTTATTGGATAAAGTAAGATAGAGGTGAAAATACAATTATGTCCTAAAGGACAAAAAGAATATGATATTTACTATGGACACGTGACAAAACCTAGACAATGCATTGGGTTTGCAAGGTTTTCTCAAATTTAAGGGTTTTCTCCTAGCATTATCCTATATATATAATATATACATATATCATTTTACCATTAATATATTATTATTATTATTGAGGCAATTATATTTTTGCGTTTTTTAATAAAATTGTGTTTCGTTACTTCGTCTTTTTTTGTCTATCAAATTGTACAAAAGTTATGATTCATTTATTACATATGGGTAACCAAACATCACAATAGAATGGAATGATCCATTCATTCCGTTGTTTATTTTATTACCCGTCCATTCCATTATCTCTTTCATTTCATTACCCTATACCAAACAGACCCTAACTTTTATTTATATTCCATGTTGTAACTTAACTAAGAATACACGAAGTTCACTTAAGAAACCATAAATAAAAATTATTTTAAGTACATATACATAAATAAAAATTATTTTAAGTACATATAATGAATTACTCATGTGTCTAGTTCATTGTCTAATCACCTTTATTTTTTTTATTTAGAACATTAATTAAAAGAAAATAAGAAACAAAAGTGAAAATAGGTTTTTACTTTATTTATATATATATATGTTACATTCATTGTACTTTCTCCTCCTTTCTTTTACATTAACATTAGAACCACTAAGAACAATGTCAAAGGTGACTGGCGACCGGAAAACAAAAAATTACTTTGATAATATTAATATCTAAGTTCAATCTCTTCTTCTTTCTTCAAGGTACCCTAATACTTGCTAAGAAGTATCTAAACATAATTTGGAGAAAAAATATAAAAAGTTTGCACTTCGCCAAAAAAAAGTTGAGATATCTAATACAACCCCTCATGCCCACATAAATCTGCCCTTGCCTTGTGTATACATATATATATATATATATATATATATATATATGGAGAGGATCATGAGAAAACTAGATATAAATGAGAAAACTAGAAATCTAACTAAAAAAGCAACTAAAAAACATACAATTTTTTTTTACAATTTTTTTATAAAAAATCGCTCATATTATGAAAAACAAGACTTTTTTTTCAAAAAAAAAAAACTTAACTGCACATGTGCACTATATGTGTACTACACATGTGCATTATATGTATATGTTACTAACATGTGCATTATATGCTTTTTATTTTTAATTTTTTTAAAAAGTTTTTTTATAAATATATATAGCGAATTTTTATAAAAAAACCAAAAAAAATTGATATGTTTTTTTTGGCTTTTTTAGTTAGTTTTTTGGTTTTATCATTTAAACTAGTTTTCTCATGATCCATCCCATATTTATATATATTATATATATATATATAATAATATATATATATATATATATATATATGTGCATATAACATATATCTTTTATGATTTTAACTGGGGTATATAATAATTCATATTCATTTTCTTATTATTCTTTTGTTTCACAACTTTAGTATGTTTTCACAATTATATATTTTTTACCAGCTACATCATATCAATCTACATATTTGTTTACTATAAGATTTGAACTCTTAACCTAATAAAGATAACATCTTTTTTCGCTACTGATACCGCTAGGCCACAAACTCTTTAGTGTTTTCCCGATATATAAGTTGTATTATACATACACGTATATGATAGATATGTAGTGCTTAACGAAAATGGTAAGAAAGAGACTTCAATACTTCATCCCCTCAATTCATCATGTCACTCATCTCGAATTGTAGCCTGATAAAATATTATTTTATCTAGTATTTTTTGATTCCAAATATTTATTTTATTAAAACTTTGTTTTACACGTATATGATATAACGTCGTATTTCATTTTCCAATTATTCTTTTATTCTACAACTTTACTATGGTTTCACACGTATATGATATGAAGTCGTATGTGCACGTATGTTGTAGATATCTAGTGCGACACGAAAATGGCAAGGAAAACTCCATTTCATCCCGTCAATTCATCATGTCACCAACTCACCATCTCATTTTGTAGCCTTGTAACATAGTATATCTTGTAAATCTATATTTCATGCATTTGTTTTATTAAAAAAATGCGTTACTTGTATGTGATATAAATACATATTTTGTTTTCTAAATATTCTTTTGTATTACAACTTTAATATGTTCTTCACATATTATATAATTGTATTGTATTATATGAACTAATTAATGTGATAGAAATCAAGCTAGTACGGATGAAAATGGTAAGAAAATGACTCCATCCCTTCCCCTTAATTCAACACGTCTCCATCTCATTTTTGTAGCTTCATAATATATTGCCCATATCTTATATTTTTAGATTTCAATGATCTATTTTATTAGAAAAAAAAATTATATCTTATTAATTTTGTATGTTCGTAAAACCCCATGAATGAATATTTATTATCTTATTGTTTTTGTCTCACAACTTCACTATGTGCATATTACTATATAATATTAGTAATATAATATTACTACATAATATGTTATACATATGATTTCTTATGATGTATCATATATACGAAAAAATGTGAAAAATGATTTGAGTCTTTTTTACACTCTCATGGCCTTTTGGTTGAGTGGCACTGGTTGTATCTACTATCGTGGTGTGAGTTCAAGTCCTATAAAATATACAATTAATATATTTTATAAGTAGATTTTAGAAAGATGTATGCATTCAGTGTTAAAAAAATAGTTTTTGCATAATCAGACACATCAAAAGTCATCTAAAATTGACATAATTACCATTCAATTTGTTTTGTTTCAAATTTCAATCAAACTATTCCATTGACTTGGTCCCTTTTTTTCAGAATTATTTGTTTTGTTTTCAATGAGAGTAAAAACCTTTTCTTATTTTATTTTTTATTTTAGATTAAAAAAACCATAATGCAAACGATTCTTAAAATATTATATTGTTTCAAGTTGGATCACAATATATAAAAAAAGTATTAAAGTTATTGCCAAGCAGTATCATAAGTATAAAATATGATTAAAGATACCATCTGAGTGAGTATTATAAAAAAATTGTAATAGTTTATTTAATCTAATGAATTCAGTCTGGTCCTTAAGTTATTATTTTTCCTTAATTAATAATCATTTTTATTTAAAATTATTTTTTATAATCAGTTAAAAGAGGTTGGTATATTATTTTTTTAGATAAGCTCAAACCAAACAAATGCAAATAATATTCCTATCTTCATTTTCTCATTTTCAAAAATGGTACATACCCACCCTATAGGGATAACCACGATACCCGTTCGGTATCAAATCGATACCGGTACTGAAAAACAAAATGGTACCGGTACCGGTACTTACCAGTGCTTTACCCGTAAATACCGGTACCAAAAAACTGGAAAAATAGGAATCGTTACTGATACAAAATATATCCGGTACGGTTCGGTACCAGTGCCCGGTACCAAATACTCATCTATAACCCACCCAAAAGGCTTCTACATTAGTACATGTTTCACGCTTTCTTTTTTCCTAAGTTTTTTTTTCACCATAAGATATTGCATAATAATCAGCTCATTTAGGCTGAAGGGTATGGAACGCCATTCTCTATGTCACCTTAGCATTTTATAAGCGTGCGCGGGGGGGGGGGGGGGGGGTATTGAATGCCAGCCAAACCAATAGCAAACAATAGCGAGATCTTGTGTGTGTGTGTGTGAAGTTTTAAACATTGGGGGTGCCATTCGAGAGAGTAGGAAATAAGGGGCTCTGACCCATACCATACTAGTTATTGAGAAGAGGCAATAGAGCCCCCTCGTTAACGTGACACATATGTGATACAATAAAGCCCCTACCATTCTTTAAACCATACCCTTCAGCCTTATATACATTATTACATAGGAAATAGATGCAAGAGCTTTATAACAATGGTGCATTAATTCACCATTTAAATCATTGACGCACATCAATTTTGCATCTTTGATAACAAATTGTTTAAAGTGATACAAACATGCGAACAAGTTTTTGAATCATACACGCATTAATTCACCATTATTTCTCCCTCTCCTTTAATCATAACTTTTACCGTCAATGAGGTGGTGGTGGAGTAGTAAGACAAAGACTTGGTGTTCTAAGGGGCCGGGGTTCAATTTCTGCCCTCCCATTAGTTTTTGCAACACCTGATGATGATGGGAGACTAGGCAAATAGGTAGAGATCACTAGTTCGATCCTTGAGCTAAGCGAGTTTTATCTCACCGCATTGTCGTGTCTTCGGACGAGTGTTCAGCGGCTTCAACCCTAGGTGAGGGTTTTTTCTGATTCAGTGGCGAATGTATCCCGATATGGTGAATTTCGTTAGTAGCCCATGTAGTTTTTTTATGCGTGTATGCATATATGTGTACATGCAAGCATATAAATGTAAAGAATCATTAATACATTTTTCAAAAGTAGTTGCAACGACATTCCAAGCTGTATGACATATTTTCAGTGTAAAGATCTCAAAAGTCATGTCTTAACTTTTAATCACTTTTATATTTATATTTAGTTATCGTTGCATGTTTTAATTATTTTTTTTTATTTTGTAATTACTACCCAAGTTCTTTCTAACGAAATTTGTGGATAGTGGATCGGTCAAGATTGCAGTACGGGTCCTAAGCCGGGCATCAGTTTGAAAGTAAAAATGTCAACGGTTCGAATTTAAGGAAGATCACTAGCTTATAACTTTGGATCTGATTTTCAAAAACATGGAAAGTTTTAGGTTGACTTTTTCCTTAGGGGTAAGGAGTGCAACGGGAGAGGTTTCGGCTGAGGTGGCAAGACGGTATCGCGTGGGAACACCCCCTCACCCTCTAAGTATCGCAAGATCAACACCAAAGCGGGGTGGCCATCATCCTGATTTGAATGTACGACAAAGAAGGAAATGAGCAACGAAGGAAGATGCAACCAAGAGGGATTCACGGGAGGGGCGAGAACATTGAACACCACCTCTCCCTTGATACATATGAATTACACGAGAGGAGCGGAACAATGCTATAAACCGATAGAATACTACTAAATTTATGTTTGGTTTAATAAAAAAATATATATAATATTTATGATATTCGAGTAAATTTATAATAGAATTCTCATATCATAATTACTCATTTGAAAATTCCACATAATATACAGTTGAGTTCACAAATCCATTTTAATTCACAAAATAATGCATAATATTTAATATATTCAATAACAATTTTCACAGTTTATAAATCGAAAACAATTTGGTGAATTATTCTACTTAATTTATATAACTATAAGGGTATTAATGATCCAACATTAACGTATAATTAACGTATAAATATTTATAAAATTAGATTTTCTTTTATTATATCCAAGTGGCTGTTTAATAAATTTTGAATGGGTAAGTGCTGAACTATTAAGTGTTGAACCAATAAGAGATCTAAACTATTAAAAATCAGTATAATACTTAACCATACTTCAGAGGGCAAATGTCTGAACCATTCGGACATTTTCTCGTGAAACAAACAGTCTGAACTTTTAGGTACCGAACCAGTAAAATATCTAAACCATTAAGAACTGAAATAAATATCATAAGTTATAGATGAAAAAAGAGAACCACCAAGATGTTGTTCGACCACTTATCATTCTATACATGGTATGCTCTTCTACTGTTTTCATAAAACATATGTAAACAAATTATAAATTAAGGAACATTACCATATAAAAACGCGTGATTTGACCCTCCGTGGGTTTATCCGCGAAAACGGCGGCGTTTCAACGGCGCCTAAGGGGCTAAGAATCAAGCAATCTTGTTTCACATTGAAAAACTGGTTAATTTAACAAGACTTTCCAGGAAATGAAGAGAAAATGCAAAATATTGAATTGACTTTAGATGATTGTACAATGTGCTTGGATACTGTACATACAGAAGCTACAAGTAAGAGAAACACATGGATTTGGCAAAGTTGACTACACATAGTCTGAAAATTGCAATAGATTTGTTGAAAATAATGGCAAAAATTCAAGTCATGATGCAAAATCAAAATAATATTTTTCAATTTCAATTTAATTTAATATTTAATATTCATTTAGGTTCTCAGCTGTTTTATAATAAATATTAATTAAGAATTGATATTTGGTATAATTATATAATAAAAAAGTTACACCCTCATAATTTATCAAATTTGTGAATAAATTTTGTGTATCTATTTTGTATGTATATAAAGTATAAAACCTTTATCAACATAAAAAAAAAGAAAGTTGACATATACGGAAAAGGGTTTGCACGTGGAAATAAGGTAAAATATGTAAAGAAAATCAGTTAAGAGACTTGATAAATATCAAGAGTAAATAAAGATCCCGTACAAATAAAATTATCGTATAAAACATATTAATGACGTAGAACAGTAAAAAAAGGATGGTGATATTTCGTAATTATTCTATTACAAAACGTACAAATGACGTATAAAGTAAAAAAAGGACGATGATATTTCGTAATTATTGTATTACAAAACGTATGAGTGACGTAGAAAAGTAAAAAAGGACGGTGATATTTCGTAATATTCTATTACAAAACGTACGAATGACGTAGAAAAGTAAAAAAAGACGGTGATATTTCGTATTCATTCTATTAATAGAGTAATTATCAAAATTACTCTACAAGTGCATCAAACAACATAAATTTCAAAATTACTCTATAAGTGTATCATAATTACTCTACTAGTTCATCAAAATATCATAACAGACACAATTATTCCACAAGTTCATCAAACAACATGCAATTCAAAATTACTCTACAAGCGCATCATAATTACTTTATAGTTCATCATTAATACACTACTACAAGATACCATTCCAAATTACTTTGCAAGTGCATTAAACAATGTAAATTTTAAAATTACTCTACAAGTGCATCAAATAACTAGTCATTCAAAATTACTTTACAAGTGCATTCTAATTACTATAGTTTTGATAATTACTCTGCTAATAGAATAATACGAAAATGTCACCGTCCTTTTTTACTTTTCCACGCAATTCGTACGTTTTGTATGATATAAATAAAAATAAAAACAAAACAAATTTTACATTAAACGGCATACTCAATGAAACACAAATACAAGATAACATTTTATAGTTATACAGATCAAACTACAACATTACATTTACATTTACATTAACTTATAAATACAACAAATAATTTTATATTATTTATTTTATTAAAACTAGGATTAAGACCCGCCCGCGTTGCAGCGCGGGTACATCGTAAACATTGAATGGATTAGTCCAAACATTATATGATGCATTAACCATATGAAAACACGCATTTCGACGTATCCAGTTGAACTCAATATAATCTGTATAAGCATTGGGATTGAATCACACGTAAAGTAAAACAAATTTATATTGAACAATCATAACGTATTATATGTTATCCAACTCATACATAGAAAACGTAACGGGTAGAAGGCAAATCTGACACATGTAATCGAAAGGAATTAATTAGAGCTTTCAAAAAACGGGGAAAAAAGAAACCATAATTTGACTCCACTCGGTTCGAAACAAACTTTACGAAACATACATAAAATAAACACGAAAACACATTATATTTGACCTGAATCATTTCCCAGAAAAGTTTAGGTCGAAACGTAGAACAACTTGAATTTATACCGAAACGTACATAAAAACATGCACGTAAAAATGGTTTCTTTAAACGAAAACATGTTATATTTGACATGAGTCGTTTACGTCGAAATGTAGAACAAATCATATTTATATCTACCCGTACATAAAATATGCATGTAAAAAATAGTCTTTAAGTAAAGGAAGTATATGGGTAAACCGAAACAAAATATTAGTAAAAATTTAATAAGTTAAAAACGTTCGTAAAACTGTACCAAGTAGCACCAATGCCACACCGGAATCGACTCTCAACATCAGAAAGCTCGTAAAAATAAAATAGATAAAATGGAAAAAAATACACCGAACGTAAAGCAGACTTAAAATCGTTAAACCACGCACACCTGTTACAGTATGTTAATGCGAAGAAATTAAACAGAAACGTAAAACGTAGAAAACAATAACTTAGTCCATCTAGGACCCGCCCGTTGCAACGAACTTGTCAAAAGGGGAAAAATGGACACCTTGCGACGGGCCTATTCAATGTGAAAAAATAGAGCAAAAAACGTTGAACCTCACATGCACGCTACGACGTGTTAACTCGCAAAATTTAGAACGAAACGTAAAACGAAAAAAATTGAAAGAAAAAAAGTATGGGGGACCAAAGTTGTAAATAATAAAGTGTTGGGTTAAATTATAAAAGACGAAAAACTTTAGGTTAAAAGTAAAAAAGTTAAAAAGAGTTAAAATACAAATTATGAAAATATTTAGGTTAAAAGTGAAAAAACAAAGTTTTTTTTTTTAAACTCCCCAAGCTTGGGGGTACAACACACAAGGTTAAAAGTGAAAAATCCAAGTTTTCTTTTTGGAAAACTCCTCAAACTTGGGGTACAACACACAATGCATCAAAAACTTACAAAATTATAATATGGGAAATATCCATACTCTATTTATTTATTAAATTTCATTAGGTACACAATTTTTATGTTAGTAAAGAAATTTATAGTGCAAGAATTATTGTCGACCAAAAGTTGAGAGTGACGGGTTGAATGGGGTGATTAGATACGTCTTTTAATAACTAAATATATAACGGAGCTTTATTTGACCACAATAATGATCAAATAATAATTTAGAGAGATGCTTAGATTCTTATAATTAATAATAACGAGTTGACGTTAACCCACGCGTTGCAGCGGAACGTTGATTATACACCATCAAATGCCATTTGGTTGTTAATTTGAGCATGATCACTATAGGACAAATTGGTAATTGATTTGGCTATGAAACAAATTACAAACAACTTTATATTTCTTGATGGACCAAAACTGTTTTGTACAAAATCTAATATATTATTAGCGTTAATCAAAAACACCACTTGTTTTAATTTTTCATTACATGAACAAAAGAAAACGCATCCACATATATGGATCTACAATGATTAGTTAAAAAAATGGAGATTAACATGGGCATGAAGTAAAGGTGTTTATAATACTTGGTGCTTGAATTAATAACCATAAACTGTTTGTAGAGAATGTAAAAATACAAATATAAATGAAAACTACCACATAAGTTGCATGCCCAGAACAATTAGACCAGAAATTTAAAATGCTTGAACAGATTGTTCATAAAACCCTTAGTAAGAAAACTTTATTTTGTTTAAATTTTTTGTTTGCTTACTAAATCAGAATTTGAATCAACAAAAAAAAAAGAAGAAATAATCCAAATATAATTCAATATATATAAAATTAGTACTAACATACCGTTTAACGATACTCATATCATATATATCCGAGATACATTCGAGATAATCAATGATTTGGGTTGGATGCAATGGGGAGAAAGATAAAAACGACCATCAAGAACACCGGAACCAAAACAATAATCGGTATCAATGGCGCCTGTGCCATCCCCAGCAACAACAGAAACAACAATCATCCCACAACCAAAAAGCATAGCGACCATTGATCCAACGCCACAACCGTATCCGATGTTTTCCGTATCTTCTTCTCGAATTTGTTTAGAGTACAGTTTGGTTTAACATGGTAATTCTTTTTGAAGGGTCTCTTAACTCTTTCTCATGGTGGTCAAACCATTGCGACAGTTGACGGAGGAGAGGACAGAGAACAGAGGAGGATCCGAGTGACATATTTTGAACGGCGGTAAAACTTGATCGTAAAGGCACCGACTAAAACATTCAAAGACCCTTTACAGTTAATAAACAGACCCACGCGTCTCCTCGAACCACCGTTCCCGTCATTCACCACTGTTTCATACCCTATTTAGCCCTACCGTGACTAAAACTCTCCGATCATCTTATCACTTGTCTGCACAAAAACAAATATAGAACGCTTTATCCTATACTATAGATTGCTTTCTTAATAAAAAGTGGCATGGTTAGGATACAAATCAAGTAGGCGTTGTAAAATCTACATGGGAATTAGTATATACATGTTGGGTATGTGCCTATTCGGAGGGTTACTACAGTTGCATGACGGTTTTTTGTGACGATTCATGGCTAATGACGGTTATCCGGTGAAGGTGATGCGTGAATTTAAAGAATCAAGAGCAACATATCCGAATTTCTAAATTAAAATAAAACCTTTTTTTTACACTCACGTATTCGATTCCTTTTTAGAAATAGAATTCAATTTGTTTGTAACGCTTCGAGTTTCTTGCTTATAGTTGTCTCGAACAGGATTTTATCAAATTGCAATGTTAAATAGAATTTGAAATATGGAAGAATAATATGTCTGAATCTATTATTAATGGAAAATAGAATTTGAAATTTGCAAGAATCATATGACTGAAGCAACTGAATGGAATTTGAAAGTTTACCATTGTCGTTGGTGGGTTGGTGGGTTGTTGTGTATTAATGAATGGAAATTGAGGGGATTAAGAAAGGGCTTTGGTGAGATTAAATCGTTGCATAAGATTTATTTGATGCCGTAGTTACTACGTAAAAGAAGAGGAATGGAAAAAAGTCGAGATCTGAGAAAGGAAACTGCATATAATGTGTGAAGGAATGATAAAAGGGGAAGAATTGAAAAAGATATAGTGTGACTTTTACTCGAACCGGCGCCGCTTTTAACAAATTAATGCTTTGCTACCACCGCGACACTTTGTATTGTATGTTCTCATTTATATAAATATAATTAAATATTTCAACAGGCGCGACTTTAGATCTAAGGGTACAAAACTACAAATCTCAAGTTGGTAATCGTATTAGAGTATAATTACAAGTAAACGATTTAAATAAGCTGGAATTAAAATAATGAATAATACAACATATCATTCTTTACGTATGATCTCCAAAACGTAAGAAAATTCTAACCTAAAGTTAATAAATAAATTCAACATGCAATTTAATATGATACAGACGACCTTCAATTGCTAGTATTTATTGTTGTAATACTAAGACAACGATGATCGTTTTAATGACTTTTGATTAATATACAACAAAACAACAAAAGATGTTTTTCTTTTGACATTAATACAACATATTTGTTGTGAGAGTGAAGTTTTTGTTATGTAAGTTGTCACTCGTGTGGTCGAGCATATAACAGGATAAGAGAAAAAATAAATATAAATATCATGTTATAAACTTTCCTTACTAAATAAACGGATTTGGTTGTCGTTTGGCCGCTGCTTAACATGGTTTTTGATGGTCACATTTGGTCCCTAGGGTATTTTTGCCCTCTCGAATTTTTAAGATGTGTCGGTATTTTCGTTTACGTCTTACGTCGTGTGAGTCATTTATGTTAGAAATTCATGGTTTTTATGTTTTTTTTTCTCAATTTTAGTGAACGTTTGGTTGCTAATTAGCATGATTTTACGTCGTATGCCCTGCAAAACAGGGGTTTAAGACTAGTTCTAATTAAAAGTTACTTATATGTTAACGAAAAACTAACATACTCTTAGAATACTTTTATACATGTATCTTACAACCTCACCATATGTATGAGTAAAATGCCAAATTGGTCCATAAGTTTAGGTCACTTTTGCTACTACAATCCAAAAATGAAATCCTTTGTATCTGGGTCACGCATGTTTCATTTTTGTTGCCATTTTCATCCAATTGAAAACCTGAGTTAGAATTTTATATTAATTTCTTTCTTTTCTTGTCGTTTTCCTCATTTTAATTAAAATATATTATGACATAAAATGACGATATACCCTTAATTTAAATGAGGAAAACGACAAAAAGAGAAGAAGTTAACAGAAAATTCTAATCCAGTTTGCCAATTTGATAAAAATGACAATAAAATTGAAACTTTAAGGACCCAGATAAAAAAAAGACAATTATTTTAAGACAAAACTGACAAAATAATCTAAATTCAAGGACATTTTCACATTTTACTCTTGTTTATATATTATGTAAAAGAAATCTCAAATAATTATCACAAAATAAAACACCTAACATTTTGAAAAACCGTTAAGCATGATAAATAAATACGTGTTTGACATATTCAAAAACAGAGTTGACTTAGTTTTTCAATCTCACACAGAACCGGCAACTCGGAACCTTCTTCTGGAACATGAGGATACATACATACAACATGCAAAGCTGTCTTATGCAGACAAATTTCACCAACCCTTGACCCCTATTTATACCTTCTAAATATCCCAAAATTCCACACACCAACTTCATCTCATATTTTCAATCTTCAAAAAAAAGTTTTGGATTTCGAATCGAATACAAAAAATGGGTATGCCCGATGACGTCAGCGACGGGTTACCGGAGAGTACAAGCCGTCGTTCCGACTCCGAGGTTTTTGGAACCGACAGAAAGGCGTTCAGCGGGCCGTTAAACAAGCGCGGAACACGCAAAAGCCCACGTTTTAACGTTCCCGATGATGCCGGTAGCAGCATCGCGAGTGGAAGTTTGCCGTCAAAAAAGGAGGATGATGAGTACGTGGAAGTTACGTTAGATGTCGGCGACAGTTCGGTTGCAGTCCACAGTGTGAAGACTGCGGGTGGCGCTGACGTGGAGGACCCTGAGTTGGCTTTGTTGGCTAAAGGGTTTGGAAAGAGGAGTTCTTTGGGCGCGTCCGTGGTGAGGAACGCGTCCTCCAAAATCCGCCAGGTGTCCGAAGAGCTTAGAAAATTGACTACGTCGTTTTCTAGACGGACACCTGTTGGACGGTATGACAGGAGTAAGTCCGCGGCAACTCATGCTCTTATAGGGCTGAAGTTCATCAGTAAAACTGATGGTAAAACTGATGAGGCGGCCGTTTGGGCCGCCCTTGAGAAGCGGTTTGATGATCTCACCGCAGGTACCAACGGTTTACTTCCCCGGGCTCTTTTTGGAGAATGCATTGGTAAACAAATATTTCAAACTTTTTTTTGCTTTATTTGATTTTGTTGTGTAATTTTATATTTTTTATATTTCAAATATAATTTGTTATAAATTTACATCGAGATAGATGGAAAACGGGTAACAAGCGGCGCCGCTACCCCTTTTTGAATAGCAAAACTAAGTCTTTTAAAAACTATAGGGATGAACAAGGATTCGAAAGATTTTGCGGTAGAGCTCTTCGATGCACTTAGTCGGAGACGGAATATTACCGGGGAGGCGATTAACAAAGCTCAGTTGAAGGAGTTTTGGGACCAAATTGCTGATCAAAGTTTTGATTCAAGGCTTCAAACTTTCTTTGACATGTAAGAATTTATAACATATTTTTTTTATAAATTAAGTAAAATTATTTTTGGTTTTAATTATTGATGTGAGAATGGTTATACTAATTCAAGAACATAAATATAGGGTTGATAAAGATGCGGATGGCCGGATCAGCGAAGAAGAAGTTCGCGAGGTATGATCTATGATTCACTCTTTGAGTCGTGTTAGGTTGACATGGTCAACTGAACACGACTCAAATAGTTATTCACTGGGGCGGACCTAAGCGTCTGCCTGGATGGGCGGGCGTACCCCTTGAAAAAAAAGTAGTGTATTTTTTAGGCAAAAAACCCAACCACATTGTCCACACCCTTGAAAATATACTTGAACCACTCATCTGCACCCCTAGCAAATAATTTCTGAGTCCGCCACTGGTTATTCATGTTAACTTACCGACCACAACCGAGACACACTTTAGTCGTATCTTATTCTTTAATAATTACTTGTATAATACAGATTATAAGCTTGAGTGCTTCAGCAAACAAGTTATCAAACATACAAACACAAGCAGATGAATATGCAGCATTGATCATGGAAGAATTGGACCCGGACAACCTCGGTTACATCATGGTATACATTCTTAATCATTCTACTTCAACAACATTTGATATAACTCCTTAAAAACATTAAAAATCCGATTAACGATACATTTTTTCGTTCGAAAAAACAGATTGAGAGCTTGGAGACCCTTTTGCTACAATCCCCGACACAAACAGTGAGAGGCGAAAGCAAAAATTTGAGCGTGATGTTGAGCCAAAAGCTAAGAAATGTGACCGATAGGAACATTATACAACGCGGGTATGATGGGATTAAGTACTTTTTACAAGACAATTGGCAAAGAGTTTGGGTGATTGCACTTTGGATTGGGGCGATGGCGGGTTTGTTTACATGGAAATATATTCAGTACAAAAATCGTGCTGCGTTTGATGTAATGGGGCATTGTGTTTGTGTCGCTAAGGGGGCGGCTGAGACGCTTAAGTTAAACATGGCTTTGATTTTGTTACCCGTGTGTCGAAACACCATCACTTGGCTTAGGAACAAGACTAAACTTGGCGTTGTGGTTCCGTTTGATGATAATCTCAATTTCCACAAAGTGAGTATCTCGTTAATGTTTTGCGTATCACAACAAAACAGAGGGCTTTCAGTGACAGACATACCTGTTAATGACCCCCCAGTGAAGGGGGAGGCCGTCAGTAATCACCAAGAGAATAATGACAGATATTATAAAAATATATATGTGTGTGTGTATAATTTGTGGTTTTGACTATCTGTCGATTTTATCTCGGTGATCACTAACGGATACATCACTCGATGATGTTTTCATCGTTGAAAGTTAATTGTCTAGTAGTATTAGATTTAATTTTCTTTGTAATTCATCAACTTCCATATCATCTCATACTTGACTTTAATTGGTATACTAGGTGATTGCTTTCGGGATCACGATTGGAGTCGGGCTCCATGCGATTTCACATTTAGCGTGTGATTTCCCTCGACTTCTTAGTGCAACCGAAGAGGAGTACGAACCAATGGTTCAATATTTCGGGGAACAACCCGATAGCTATTGGCATTTTGTGAAGGAAGCCGAAGGGTATACCGGGATCATGATGGTGGTTTTAATGGCAATAGCCTTTACTTTAGCAACCCCGTGGCTAAGGCGTGGTAGACTCAACCTACCGAAACCCCTAAAGAAACTCACGGGTTTTAACGCCTTTTGGTACTCGCATCACCTATTCATTATTGTTTATACTTTGCTCATAGTTCACGGGATCAAACTTTACCTCACGAAAGAATGGTACAAGAAGACGGTGAGTACAAACAAACATTATAAGATTCGGTTGTATGTACGTTTTCGCGATTTTTGAACTAAATGTTTTGTTCTTTAATGATAGACTTGGATGTACTTGGCGGTTCCGATTTTGCTTTATATGAGTGAGAGGTTAATCCGGGCATTAAGATCTAGTGTCAAGCCTGTCCAGATATTAAAGGTAACGATCACAAAGTGGTCATGTCACATGTCATAGGGTCAAGTTGGGTTGGGTTGACCTGAAACACTTTACTGACATATTTTTTGGTTTTGAAGGTGGCTGTTTACCCCGGAAACGTGTTGGCACTTCACATGTCGAAGCCTCATGGCTTTAAATACAAAAGTGGGCAGTACATGTTTGTGAACTGCAAGGCGGTTTCTCCATTTGAATGGTGAGTCTTGTGCATAAAAAGGGTTTAAAATGCTCGTTTTTTCAAATAAATATGTCTTGTAAGTTGTAAACTGACTTAATCATGGCTCAGGCACCCGTTCTCGATAACTTCTGCACCAGGAGATGACTCTTAAGTGTGCATATCCGAACCCTCGGTGACTGGACCCGACAACTAAGAGACATATTCTCTAAGGTACGTGTTTGAGCGAGAAATAGCGTAGGACCTTGCTTATAAAACGATCAAGACGGATACACTTAGTAATAGAAGTAATCACGGTGCAGCTTAAGGTGATTACAAAGTGACAAGATGGACGGGTATAAGGCTTAGGTACGTTAGGTTCTGGGTTCGATTTTCACTGGTTGGTCCAAAACGACCTTTTCTAAGAAAATTCATAACTTGTTTAAGAATAAATTAGCTTGTCATATACTATATTAAGGTTATATACTTATAATAATAACTAAAATTTATGACCAAAGTTATATAAGTTTTTTGCATACAAATGTATCTTGGCTAACCGTTACAAACGTTTTTGAGCCAAAACAGCATAACTTGTCACAAAAGCGTAGAAATTGTCGCGATAGTTTTGTTGTCGTGATATACATGTTTGGCCCGTTAGTCATAAAACATAACTCATTTCCTTTTTAAATTACTCGATTTTGGTCGTGTGTAGGTATGCCAAGAACCAGCTAACGGTAAAAGTGGACTCCTAAGAGCCGATAACCAAGGAGACAACCCGAAGTAAGTTCTCATTGTTTGAATTATATCGCATCATTAAAGCATCAACAACAACAACCGTTAATGAAAAAAATAACCGACACGATTCCTAACTCGTTAGATCAAATTACAGTTTGCCAAAGGTTCTAATCGACGGGCCATATGGTGCACCAGCACAAGACTACAAGAAATACGACGTAGTGTTGCTAGTCGGGTTAGGCATTGGTGCAACCCCTATGATCAGTATCGTTAAAGACATCGTGGACAACATGAAAGCGAAACAAGAGGAAGACGAGGCTTTGGAGAGCGGCAACAACCACGCATTGCCGCCAGCGTCACCGCAGTCGAAAAAGAACTCCGCGAGCAACTTTAAGACAACACGCGCTTACTTCTATTGGGTCACAAGGGAACAAGGGTCGTTTGATTGGTTTAAAGGGGTGATGAACGAGGTTGCGGAAATTGATCACGATGGCGTGATCGAGATGCATAATTATTGCACAAGTGTTTATGAAGAAGGTGATGCTAGATCCGCTTTGATCACGATGCTTCAGTCGCTAAATCATGCCAAAAATGGCGTTGATGTGATTTCGGGTACTCGGGTCAAGTCTCACTTTGCAAAGCCCAATTGGAGAAGCGTTTATAAGCGTATTGCTCTTAATCACAACGGTCAACGTATAGGTGAGTTTTTTTCCTCTATTATTCGAGTTTTATGAAAATTACACAATTGTCAAATTAAATACGGGCTGGTTCAACCAATTTTGACAAAATTTATGGATCGAGCCTTTAGCTACTGTATTGAAAAACGACAAACCAAATCGCCTGTTGAGTGGGTCGGCTATTAACCCATTTTGACCCATTACCGAATGTGTGTTGCGCCATAAAATCTTATCTAACATTAAACTTTATTATTGTTTTTTTTTTAATTACAGGGGTATTTTATTGTGGAGCACCAGCGCCAGTCAAAGAGTTGAAACAACTTGCTGCTGACTTTTCTCACAAGACTAGCACCAGATTTGACTTTCACAAGGAGAATTTTTAACTTTAGAGATAATTTAATCATTTATTAAATAAAATTATTTTAATTGTTGAAATTTGTATGTATGATCCAGTTTGGACCCAATATCTCGTGACCTTTATGGTGTAACAGCATATACAAACCAATAAGAGTTACGTTGATTCTTTGTATTTTTCTCTAGAGAATAGATTCTTTGTACACTCATAAATTAAACGATATCAAATATAGAATTGAAATATTATTTTGTTTACCTGTCTATAAAATGATATCAAAAACAAAATTGAAATATTATTGAACAAGAAAACTAACCATCAAGTTTCCTTATTCTCATCATAATTGTAAAATCTACAAAACTAAGATCCCCATGTGTGGTGACGTGCAAAAGGGAGGGGTGAAGCCCCATGCTGCCAACACCACCACGTTGTAATCGTGGAATGGGCATGGGGGCTTGAAGGATTCGATCGGTGTGAGGCACAAGTTTGGTGGTTGATTTTGACTAGTGAGTTATCTAATTGTTTAGTTTATTAAAAAAACAATGAGGGGGGGGGGGGGGGGCCACAACCACCCTATGCTTTTTGGGTTTGGAGAGTAAAGCCCCATCAGCTGATGCAACGACACGTTACGTTTCATGCCCTTTTTACTTTCACAATCACCCCATATAGTCTAAAATTGATAGTCTAAAAATGAAAACTAAAGCCAAAATAGACGTGTAAATCCAAGGGAAAACAAGATTTATGCATTTATACAATGCAAAAAAAAAACCAATAAATAGTCACGTATTGAAGGAAATAGTCAAAGTCAAATGTGGGCTTTAGGTAAAGAAATTATGGTCGGAAAGTTGAAGTAAACCATCAATACCATTTGTCATAACGTTTGTTAAGACTGTTTCTGTTCATATCATGTCAACCCATAGCTTCAAACTAATCAAAGTTCCACATGTAAGTTAGCCCATTTTTTAGCTCACTTTACTTTTTCTAACTGCGTCAAATATATATTTGTCGAACTTTTAAATCGGCTTTTTATCATTATGTCTCGGTTAATATATACGTTTTGGTAAAAGATCATTTTTAGGTTGGAAATAATCATGTTTTTTTTTAATTGCATGTAAATAACTTCTTATAATGTTTTTACTGAAAATTGTAGTATTTAAATTCAAAAGGTTTTTTTATTCATAACATTAGTTAAATTCATAAGGTTTTTGATTTATGTCTGAGCTTCATCTAAAACTGTAAATATAGGATTATCTAATGTTTAGTCTCATTAAGGTGCAGTTTGTTTTTTAAGAGGTAAAATGTTACGGTCTACGGACCACATCTACAGACATGTGTAGAAGAAGAGGTGAACCAAACCTCTGCAGTCTACAAGAAAAAGACTGATTGTTTTTTAATGTATGTAAACTTCTAAAATAAACGGGTGGTGGTGATGGACGGTGGCGGTGCCCGTGGTGGTAGACGGTGGAGGTGGTGGACGGTGGTGGTGGGTTGTGGTATTTAACCCTCTACAGACCTTAGAAGATCTTAAAAGTGGCCAGGCCAAGTCTGCACCAGGAAGAGCTCGCTCAGACATTTTTTAATGAAACGTCTTAAAAAAACAAAAGTCTGCAGATGACAATGTTTGCGCGTGGTCTGTGCGACGCAGACAGAAGAGCCTGCACATATATTTTTTTAGAAAAACAAACAGTCTGCAGATGACAATGTCTGAGTTCAGTGTCATTTACGTTCCAGTGGTTTGTCTATTTTTGCCATTTCAGACTAGATTTTAAAATTGTACCATTTTCCTCCCTAACATTCTTGAAACGTGTCATTTCAGTTCAAAAAACTAACCCGGCTAAAAACGCAGTTAACTTGGGGACGAAAATGACATTTTTCTCAAGATTTTTTTAACTTTTTAATTTTTAAACTTATTATTATTATTATTATTATTATTATACACACGCAATCTTTTTCACTCCTCTCTCTCTACATAACCACCACAGCCATCGTCGCCACTACCCACCACTTGCCATCACCGCCACCTCAATCTTCTCCTCCCCTTCTCTATCCTGTTTTCTTCGTCTCTTCCCCCCCCCTCCCCCTCTCTCTCTCACGCGCACACACACACACACACAGATCATCACTGTAATACATACTGTCGCTCCCACCATCATAGTAGCCACCATCAAAACCTACACAACCACAAAACCCTTCCATCGTCACCCCCTCCGCTCACCACTCGAATCCCTGCCTCGTCGTCCTCTTCTTGGTCTAACACCAACACCACACACCGCAACCCCCACCTAAAAACCATTTATCAGATCTTTTGCAGCCTCGAAGGGTGTTGGAAAAACATAAATCTCTACAATCTATTGGGATTTGAGCATTGATTCATCTGTTTCTATGGTGGTGGTGGTGATGGTTGTTGTTTAGACGACTGTTACATTGTGAATACACATGGTCGCCCCTAATGTTATGATGTTTTAAAACATATTTAATAGATGGTGGGTGTTGGTTGTTATAAGTGGTGGGTGGTGGGTGTTGGTTGTTATAGGTGGTGGGTGATGGTAGTGGTAGCTGTTGTGATGGTGATGTAGAGAAGGGGGATGGGGAAGTGAAAGAGACTGTGTGTAACAACAATACCATAACAATAAATAAGAAAAATAATAATTATAATTATAAGAAGAAGTTAAAAAAAATCTAGAGTAAAATGCCATATTCGTCCCTGGTCCCTGAGTTAGTTGATTTTTTTAATTGAGTTTAGTTTTTAGACTAAAATGACACGTTTCAAGAATATCAAAAAGAAAAATGATACATTTCTTAAATTTGGTCGAAAATGACAAAAGTGAAGACACGTAGAGGTAATAACACTTTATTTTGTGTGGCCACAACTAATTTTACCAAGCTTTCAACAAAATACAGTTTCATAGTCTAAATCTGTATACCCTACATAATTTAAAATGTATATTCATTCATGTAGTTTAGTTTTATAGTTTATAATAATTACAAGAATACAATTTTCTAAGTTTTTGAATACCTACCACCTTAATATTATGTAATTAGTTTATGTTTATCGATATATGCTAAAATATAAAGTAAACCAAGTTGATGGAGTCAAAAGTTAAAGTCGCAGATTCGATTGACAAAACCAAACCATCGCTGCAAGCAAAAAACTAAATGCTTTATTCCGACCGACTGACTGACTCGTGTATGATCCATCGGCAGCCATGTGGCCTGAAAATATGATCGTCAGGTGTCCTTCCGGTCGGACACGTGTCCTCTTTCTCATCATCACTCTCCTTCTCTCCACCATGTTATTTTGCATCCCTTCTTCAATCACACAACACCAACCGCAAATATGGTAATCTCTCTCTCTCCTCGTTCTCTCTCTCTCTATATGTATATATGTATATGTGTATGTGTGTATGCATGTATAGCTCTTCTTGATTTATGATGAAGTTGTATAAATTTGTGTTTAGGTTTAAATTATTAGTTAATTAAATTAAACTGAACTGGATTAGTGGATTGATTAATTGATTACAGTTTGTTTTTAGTCTGAACGGATTCGGGTCTAACCCGTAAAACGCCAAAATACCCATTTAGTTGGTCATATTCGGTTGACTTGACGGCCTCTACCTTTGTATTTTTTATTGTTTTTTTAAATGTAAGGTATTTAATAACTTAAACCAGGTATTTTATCTTAAAAAATAATTATAATTGTGCATCATGTATTTTTTTTTAAATTTGGTAAAAGAAAATTTTTGGGTTAAATGGACGGTGTTAGCACAGTAATACTCATGTTGTGTTTAGGTTCGCATTCCGAAATCACCTTATTAGAGCATTCACATCCCTTCCGTGTATTATGTGAGACATGTGTAGTGGGAGGGTAAATAATGGCGGTCCAGTCTGTGAGCATTGTGGGGCATTTTGTTAAAAGAAGTGTAGTAGAGATGTGGGTATTGTAAAACATTATATTAAAAAGTGTTTAAATAGAATTAAATAAAAAAACCATCAAAAAATGTTATTGGCCAAACAATAAGATCGAAAGACATTTTTAAAAACACGCCACTCCATGTTCTTTCAAAAAAAAAAAATGAAAGAAACGCCCCCGGGGCGGTCCTTGGGCTTTTTTTTTTTTGGGGGGAAAACCCCATTATGGGTGGTCTGAGAATGATCTTTATATTATAAAAAAACGGTTATAAGTGGTTGTAAGTGTAGGAGAGAAAATTTGTTACTGTTCATAGCCGTCCTTCGCATTGGCGACCTCTAGGTTTTTTCATGTACTTGTGTAAAAGAGAAGGGTCGCTATTCCCATCGGCGACCTCGCTTTTCGACGCAAGTTTCTGAAAAGCAAAGAGAAGAGTCCCGAGTCCATTGGTAATCTCTCGCTTTTCTGTGCAACTTGTTTTTCTACTGCAACTTTCTGACAATAGGTTCCTTTTCCTTATATGTATAATTTAACTAAAATGATCATTTGATTTAAAAAATATTCATTTTCTAAAAGCGTATCATATCTCATTCCTAAACCTTATAATTATGGGAAATGGTTAAGGAATTGGTATATTTAAGGTTCTACTTTTCATTTCCATGTAATTTTACGGATAACAATAAGGTTTAAGGAATCTGATGTTGCACTCTTTTAACTCGAACCTTATTTTTTTCCCTCGTGATGCATGGGACGAGGGTACACCAAATAAATACAAATTCCGAATTGGAATCGACCAGTTTCCAGTTGATAGCTTATGGAACATATAATAAGATGCATATTTCTACTTTTAACATTCGCAAAGCAGGTGAGGCCATATAATAAAATCGGAAAAATGTTGTTCCGGAATGTCCCAAGTCTTTCTAGGATCATTTTCTCCAGGTAATAAACGCATCCGATAGGCTGCACATATGTTGATCGCGGCCCCTTGCTGTTGCATTAATTTTTTTTTTGTTTTTCCACTAAAAGTGCTCATTTTCGATCAGGACAGTACGAGGCCCGAGCCTTTTAGGCAGGAAAAACGCTCGAAAAAGGTAGATGATGCTTCGGGACTTGAACGTGGTTTTAGTATGTTGGATGCGGAGTTCTTCAATGAGAGTAAGGTACATTGTAATCTGATAAGCTAAATTACATACACAATGTTATTACTATTAACCGTATATTATAATATATGGATATGTATATTATAATATATACGGTTAATAACTACAAAAAAAAAAAAAAGTTTACACCTAGATTTAAACACATTTACTATTTTTTTTTTCAAATTCAGAGGCTCGAGATCGAGAAGGGTGCGAAAGAGCTCACTATTCCTATTATTAGAGACAACAGGAAAATAGTGGCGACTACAAATGGTGGATTAAAGTACCCGTCTCCATTAGTTTTCAATTCCGAATGGAAACACGAAGAAATAAATGATGACGTCAAAAGATTTAATTACCCCTCGGTTTCCGGTGTTACAAGGCCTGAAAATGAAGAAGATATTGCCTTCATGACTGTAAGTTAGCCGTCACGAAAACAAATCCCGACCGTTGCTAAATATCGCACTAAGCTTGATTCTCAAATCTCATTATTGGTTTTTTTGAAAATTTGTGATGATAGATTCTTGAACTCGGACATCTTATAAGAACGAAACAAATTTCCTCTGAGGAGCTTGTTGGGATCTTTCTAAAGAGGATAAAAAGGTAATTTTGCTAGTTTAGGATTTCCATTTTTTTTTGTTTTATTATTATTTTTTTTCATTATAATTTAATGGTGTGCATTGATGATCCTATAGATTCAATCCAGTATTGGAAGCGGTGATCACCATTACTGAGGATCTTGCCTACAAGCAGGCGAAACAAGCTGATCAACTACTCGCACAAGGAGTCGACTTAGGTAGTATAAACATAGAGGTGGCGGGTTTAAACGGGTCCTCAGGCAAACGGGCAATACTTGTATGGGTTAAAATGGGACGGTTGACTCGAAACACTTTTTGTGCCATCCTTTTCAAACTTTTTTATTAATATTATTTTTGCATTTAATATGATCATGAAAACCAAATAATTTCCATATAAATGTTATTTTTATATCAAACAATTTAAACGATTATATACACTTGAGTCGATAAAACCATTATTTTGGTTGTGTCCTGTGCGACTCGTTTGGGGTAAAACATAATTATCAAATAATTCATAAGAACGGGTCTAACTCGCTTTCTCCAAGATAAACGGAGAAGAGTATATGCTTATGTACACTACATAAACCACTTGATGTCATTTACGAGAATTTGGTTCTTAACAAGATTTTATTGAAACGTTAGGCCCGCTTCATGGGATACCGTATGGGCTAAAGGACATAATTGCGGTTCCTGAATATAAAACTACTTGGGGTTCAACTACATTCAAAGATCAAGTTCTTGACATTGAGGCTTGGGTTTACAAGAGGTACGAAAGCATTTCCTCAACCCTTTGGCCCGTTTCCTTTTAAAGTTTTCTCATTCGACCCATTAAGAAATAGACATGATCCAGATCGATCCGTTCAAAGTAAATGGGTTGACTTGTTGATATTTCCTCCTAAACTTTATGCTTTATGAATGAATGCAGGTTGAAGTCTGCAGGGGCGGTTCTTGTCGGGAAGCTGGTTACAGGGTCTCTGGCATACGACGATATTTGGTTCGCTGGTCGAACCAGAAACCCATGGAACATTGAGGAGTTCACCACCGGTTCATCAGCAGGGCCAGCTGCCTGCACCTCAGCTGGTATGGTTCCTTTTGCAATTGGGTCCGAGACGGCTGGTTCAATAACTTACCCTTCTGCTCGGTGCGGCGTGACTGCATTGCGGCCAACTTTCGGTGCTGTTGGTCGAACCGGTGTGCTGAGCTTGTCCGAGAGCCTGGTAACGATAATATCCAATTTTAAACTCGGGTTCTGTTGCATTTATTGCCGTTATGTATCTATCTATGTTCATTTGTTAATATATATATTTTTTTTCTTTACAAGGACAAACTCGGTCCTTTATGTAGAAGTGGTGTTGATTGCGCAATTGTTCTAGACGTTATCCGGGGTAAAGATCCCGACGATCTTTCTTCAAGAAAAATCTTTCTCGACGATCCGTTTTCTGTAGACATTACAAAGCTTACGGTTGGCTATATCGAGGATGCCGAGATGGAGGTCAGTGTTTTGAATTATGAATTATCTTATAATTTTTGTATTGCACAATACTTTTTGTATTGATACTTAACGAATGATGAATTCACCGGTTATGTCAAATTGGTAGGTTGTTGATGTGCTTAGATCAAAGGGTGTAAAAATGGTACCGTTTAAGCTTAATTACACCGTCGAGTCGGTTCAAGGGATCTTAAATTTCACTATGGATGTTGATATGCTAGCTCATTTCGACACTTGGCAACGATCTGGACAAGATGATGAGTTCGAGGCCCAAGATCAATGGCCCACAGAGCTTCGTCGGGCCCGCGTTATACCGGCTGTAGATTATATACAGGTACATCAATCACCTTCTATTCATCCACTTAACAAATATATGTACAAATGGTTGATTTGTTGCAGTAATCGTTTATAACGCTATATTAATCATGTTGCGTATTTCATTTCCAAACAGATGCAAAGAGCACGGGGAAAGCTAATACAAGAAGTAAAGGAGAGTTTTACGGTCGATGCGTTTGTGGGGAATGTTACTGATTGGGAAAAGGTATGTGTCGGTAATCTAGTTGGGATGCCGGTAATGGTTGTTCCTGTTAGTTTTGAGAAAATTAAGGATCCACCCACCAATGCAACTCGAAGAAGAAGTACGGTGACGACTGGCATTTACGCTCCTCCCGATCATGATCACATTGTAAGTTGTATTGGACCGTCTTTCATATAGTTTTTGAATTGTTGACTTTTCAAACCATGGAACCGGCCCGTGTTTTCGCTATGAGTTCTTGATGACCACTTTTAGTTAAATTATATATCTTAACGGACGTAATCCAAATCGACCTGTTTGTAAGAATTAGTGGGTCGAAATTGCGACAAAAATGATGGTTCAGCGGTTCAGTGGGCTTAATGTTTTCTCTTGGTTTTGGTGGTTAACAGGCACTGGCATTGATGATGGCGTACCAAAGTGTCACCGATCATCATAAACAACGACCACCTATCGACAATCTTGGCCCGGATGATGCAATCCCAAATCCACCTAAGGCGTTGATTCCTCCGAGGATTCTTAAAGGTTAAACCATCATGGTTTACATACATGCATTGCGGGGAAAAGCAACAGTCGTTGAATTGATTCATTTTGTGCTTGTGGCGGAAGGTGGTCGAGTTTTGTTGCTACATTTCCTTTTCGCAGTTGGTTCCTGGTTTGTGTAAATGCAATCTTATTGTTGTACTGCAAACTTACTGCTAGATGTTTCCCCTTTCCTATAAAAATTATATACCATGAGCAACTTACACGTTTCTGGGGCTTAGCAAGGACTTAAATTCGGTCACATAGCCGAATTCATCATATCATATCACTGGACCACTACTATACTTGGTGTTGGAAAAATCAGGATTAATCACTAGTTTGCCGGCTACTAATTAAATTCCTGGTTTGATTAAATTACTGGCGGAAGTTCCGGCCAAAACTCAGCGTATAATCTTGTACACTTAAAAAAAATTACATATAAAAATGTGTATATATATATAGGGTAGGGATTCTAAGAGAAGTCCAGTCTATTTGAAAAACTTGAGAAGCATTTTGGATCACATATTTTTCTAAGCTTTTCGTAATATACACATACGTATAGTTTAAAATTCACAATATACATATATGTTTATTGGATTATACACATATGTATATAGTCAATTTTAACTATACGTATGTGTATATTACGAAAAGCTTAGAAAAAATGTGTGGTCCAGAATGCTTCTCAAGTTTTTCAATTAGCATAGTATTTCTCACATGATCCCAACCATATATATATATATATACATATATATATATATACATATATATATATATACATATATTATATATATATACATATATATATGCATAAAAATAAAAATCATATACAAAATTCCCAATCCGGTTAATCATGATTAATGATTGGTCGGTACCCAACGTTCGTCTAACGATTCTTACAATCATGACTATAGTCTGGTTAATTCAGTTATATCTTAGTTGTTGCTGAAGTTCATTTCAATTAATAAATTCATTGCATTTAAGTAATTGGGTTTCCACTTAATTACTTTAGTTCCTTCACATATATAGGAAGAGAATTTGAATTTAAAGGAATTAACGTCAAATTCTAACTTCAATTCCATTGTCAACAAAACACATAAAGATTGGATTTAAGATTCTAATTCCATCAAACTCTATGAACCAAACATCTTAAGAAATGGAATTCAGATTTCAATTCTTTTAAATTCCATTGAATTCCTGCAAACCAAACGTATAGTGTTCGTTTCACATAATGGAATGGAATCTTGATAGAATTGGATTTGAACAACATAAGGAAGATAATTTATATTCCAATTACATCAAAATTCATTCCATTTTTCAAAACAAACACACCTAAATTACAAATCATTATTTAATTTCTACGCGAATCCTCATTCTAATTCTATTACGATCCATGACACAAACACTAAGATTCTATTTTTCATTTCCATATAATTTTATGGATAACGATATGTAGCACTCAAACCTTATTTCCCCCTGATAATGCATGGGAAGAGGGTACCACAAATAAATATAAATCCTGAATTGTAATCGACCAGTTTCCAGCTTATTGTCACAAGGTTAGTTTTCGACCCCGTGTGGTGTCCCCAAGTCTCCGGGGACAAGCCAATCAGGAGAGCGGTGCCAGCTCTCGACCAGTGGTGCGTTCGTCGTTTGCACTACTAGTCACGTACACCTCTTCATTGACACTGACTCAGTCCCCCGATAAAGTCCAGGACTAGCCAGCAACCCAAGCGTTCAAGTACAGCCCCGTTGGTAATTTTAGTGTTATCAATGGATTTTGGTGGTATTGGATTAGCTTGTCGACCAAGTAAATCTTATTGAATATTAAACGAGTTAGGAGATGCGGGGGTGCATGTTCGCTTTAATGTTAATAGGATTTGGCGTATGCGTATTTATCGGTTTTGATTTTATAATTTATTTATGAATTACATGCTATAAATATATACATTAGTAATATATATTTATAATTTATAATTGGGCCTGGTATTTTGAATTTGATTAATGAGGCTTGTTAAATAAAATGATGTCACCATTTGAGCCTAACATTATGGCTTGGTCATATGTGATTATTTATTATTTTGGGCCTTTATTTGTAATATGGATCTATTTTATTAAAATTATAGAAACCGATGGATGAATAAGAATATAAACAGTTTTCATACAAAAGACATTGAGAGATTTTTTTTCATTTTTTTTGGGCGATGCATGTGTAAGGAACGGTTTTTGTTCTTAACATTCAACAAATTCGTTCTTATGTGTTGTACACATCTTATCCGATTAATCATTGGTAGTACCACCAAATAGGTTAATCTGAAAGTAAACACACGATTTGTGTAGAAATCCAGGTTTTTCTTCATCTCAGTTTTCTTGCAATTGATTAGAAATTGGTTGGTTATCGCTCCCATATACAACACCCGTGACGTTATGGAGCATACAATAAAATGCATATTTCTACTTTTAACATTTGTAACCGGGATTTTCAATTGGTTAGGTTACTTTTGGTTCCGTTTTTTCTTGTTATTTTGGTCATTTAGTTGACTGCATTTATTTAATTAATTATCAAGAATTTGATTCATCCTGAGTTATGTCACTATGTAATTTGAATGCCAGTAATTTATCTCTTGACTTAAACAATAAAAAAGTATATAAAGGTCGTTAGCTTGAAAATAACTACTTTCATGACTCTTAAAAGAGTGATAAGCAGTAAGAAAATAAAATCAAAGCTCTTAAGTGTTGCAATTTAATGTCAATAAATGAAATTACTTACTAGTACTACAAGACTTGATTCTAGATATTATAATAAATCCTCATTTACAACGTCTTCATACAAACTTTTCTTTCCTTCCCTTCTAAACCACAAA
This sequence comes from Scalesia atractyloides, assembly GCA_947069175.1. Classification (NCBI taxonomy): domain Eukaryota; kingdom Viridiplantae; phylum Streptophyta; class Magnoliopsida; order Asterales; family Asteraceae; genus Scalesia; species Scalesia atractyloides. Next base: position 95,531,743 of record CAMTDV010000005.1, on the reverse strand, counting down.
AAACACAAGTTCAAATGTCAAAAACAAAAATAAAACACCAAAATGAATATTGATGTATCTAACTCCTCATCAACTTCTCAACACTCAGTTGTCACGTCTTGTCTTTCTACGCGGGACCGCTCCTCCTGCTGCGCTCTTCTTCTTCTCCTCCTGCTGCGCTCTTCTCTTCCTCTTCTTCTTCGCCTTCTGCTGCCTTTGAATCTTCTTCTTCCTTCTTTGCCGGTGCCACATTCACCTTCTTTGTCTGCAAAATCAGTCATACAATTAAGTAAAAAATGATTGACAAGATAATCGACCAGTGAAAAGAAAGGACAAAAGGCGTACCGCTTTCTTTCCACCAAACAGCAGCCTCAACAACACGCTAAAGATCACCACCACAATCGAAACTATCACACCGATTGTAATGTTTGGTTGTTTCTCAGCCTTCTCAATAACTTCCTGCAATAACACAACAAACAACTTTCACTTTCGTTTAGAAAAGCAAACACATTCTTCTCTAGAGAGTGTTATAGGAGTCTCAGCTAAGAACTCAAATCGAGCCAAGCTACAAGATGAGTTAGGGCTAGGGGTGCAAACGAGCCGAGCGGCTCAAGAATAAGCTTGAAACGAGCCGAGCTTGCGCCTAAAATAAAGCTCGTTTACTTATCGAGCCTGAGCTGGAGCCTTGCATGTGAAGCTCGTCGAGCCTTAGTGTAATAGTAGTTTTTATTAATATTAAACAACATTTAACCCTTATTTTAAGTTGTTTAGTAAACAAACCAAGCTAAGCTTATTTAAACTTGTTTATGAACCAAGCCCGAACCTAAATTCAGCTTGTTTAGTAAACGAGCCCGAGCTTCACTTATCGAGCTCGCGAGCCTAGATGAACCGAGTCTAATATTTATGGTATTTTTATCTAATAAATTAATTAATAGATAGTAGACGAGCCGAACTTGAGCTTTGAAAACAAAGCTCAATCCGAGCCAAGCTTGGGCTCGGCTCATTTGCCCCTTAGCTAGGGCTCGGCTCGGCTTATTTACATAGACCCCTACTGAAGAATGGTATTAACAACTTACCAAAACCTTGTCCTTGTGGTCACCCAAGAAAGGCAAATCAGCGATCTTGTAGAGAACATCAAACACAGTTTTCTGAAAGAAAAAAAAATCAAATTAAATAATTGAAAAAAAAAAACTACAAATAAAGGGAAAACAAGATTTTTAGTAATTTTTTTAATAGTGAGTAGATTGATTACCTGGATTCCACTGAGACCATCAGACCCAGCTGCTTGTTCTTCTGCCTTCTGTTTCTCTTCTTCCACCTTAAACTTTGGCTTCCATGTGGTATCCCTAATTTCAGTTGCAGTCTTTTCATCACCGGCTATCAAAATGTTGTCAAACAAGATTCCATCTTGCATTGTCCAGATCTCGATACCGATGGCAGCGATTGGTTCAAAGTTGGGCTTTTCAAGTTCAAAGTAATCAGGGTTTGGAATCTCTTGAGGCTTCCAGATACCCTTGTAAGCAGGGTTATCTATAAGTGGTGCATGCCATTTACCCTTGTAAGCCGGGTTTCTCTTTAATGGTCTTCTCCATTCTCCACACCCCGGTGCATCTTCACATTTCGGGTTGTCGATTTTGGGTGCTTCCCATTCACCATCCTCTTCGTCGTCCCAATCCTCTGGCTTAACCGCTTCCGGGTCATCGATTTCTTCCGGCTCGTCTTCTAGCCATCCTTCGGGCTTCTTGGCTTCTTCGTCTAGTATCTCCATAGGAGCATCCTCATCCCAGTCCTCGGGTTTTGTGGCTTCCGGGTCGGGGATTTGGGCTCGCTCGTCCCAATCTTCGGGTTTTTTATCATCTGGGTCGGGAATGGTTTTTGCAGGGATAAGTGCGGGTTCGAAGTCCTCGGACGAGAGGAAATTTGCCTTCTTTTTCTCTTCTCCATCAACCAAGATTACGAGCTCGTTGTCGGGTTTAATAACGGCTGTGTATACGTGGGTCAATTTGTCTGAAGGAACAATAGGGGGGAACTTGAGATGGTGTTCGACGTACTCTCCGCTTTTGGGGTTTTTGTGTTTTAAGATGAAATGGACCTTGTTTGTGGCCCCACATTTGTCCGGGCCAAACATGATTGAATAAGGAGACTCGTTGTCAAACCTCTTGGCGGTCCAGCCAGCTTGTGGTCGAAGATACTTCAAATATGCACCACCACACTCGAGACCATTTTGAAGACGGACTTCGAATTGGAGAACAACTGTACCGTCCTTGAGCTCAACAGGTTTTTCTAGCTCCTTGACGATTGCATACTTTCTAGCTTGCTGGCTCACGAGAAGCCCATAGTCATCATGTCCCTCACTCTTCGAGTGTTTCCATTCACCTAAGGACCAAATACAGTATGATAACAGTAGTCAGAAACTAGAAACTGAAAAACAAAATCATAAAACAGAAATGTTGCAACATGATCATCTCGTAACATCCACATGAATACATGGTGATTGTGAGTGGTGAATAAAATAGTTGTTTGCAATACACAAAAATTATCCATCTTGCAGAACAACAGCAAACAAGAAAGTCAACACTAAACAAGAAATCAGGGGAAATTTGTAAATACTTTATAAAATGAGACAGCTTTGTAGGTTTGTATTTCTTATTTTACCATAAATCAAAACGTTAACCAATGCCACAAGTTAATGATTATATAAGATGTTGTCTAGGGTCATTAAGTTGGTGGCCTGAGGATAGAATAAATAAACTGGAATTTTCACGGATTAGGAATGCCATCAGGCACCCTAAACCGATCTTAAACTCACCTCAAAAAATAACTAGAAATACCACTCAACTACCCTTCTAACAGCTTCAAAATACTATTTATTGAAAAGTATCACCTAATACTATACCTGTCCCAACAAGGCAAAATCATCTATAACTAATCTCATACTGCAATGCATGTTTAAGAGAAGCTTCAAGCATTTTGAAAATAAGAAGGCCATTTATACATGCCCATAGAGTTCTGCTCTATCCTGAGCCCACCCGGGTTTTCGCCCACCTACGCCATAGAGTTCTGCTCTTGTGGCGGCACAACGACTGTCAAGTGGCAGCCCAATGACCTGACGGTATGGTTTCCCGGGGGAACGCCCAAGCCAAACTCTGAAGCCAGTGTGGGCCCGGTTAAGACAACATAGTCTGGCCGGAGTGGGGCAACGGCACTCTCCAATCAATTTGGAGAGTGCGGTAGCCTAATACAAGAAAGTCGTCGTTACAAAAAAATTACATGCCCATAGAGAAAGTACAATCAGAAAAGATGAAGAATCTTTTGTCTGCATACATGAAAAGAGGGTTTTAACTCCATAGACTTCTATTCTACAAACGTAACCTGGAAGTTAATTCTAGGCTTTTCACTTTTGTGATATTTACATTATTTTCTCTTTTTAGAACAACATCTGTACATTTCTGTAAACAGAATCTAACATTACCAGCAAGTCATTTTAACTTCTTAAACAAGCAATGCAATATCACCTACCAACAGTACACTAAACAGATTGCAAGCAGAAACCTAAAAAGTTCTTAAGATCTATTTTCCTGATCTAACCATTAACGAAACCCTAAATCCCTAGCTAAATCATTCACATGCACATTCAGCTTCAAAATTCCATCAATTGACCAAATTACCATCACTGACAGTTCAAACAATTATCAAAACCACTTAAAATCCTAATAATAACAATCTGACCATCAATTCAAACAGATCTTACCAGAATATTCTTCCTTCTCAGACACGATCCAACTCCCCTCAAATGACTCATCGAACGACTCGTAAAATATCTACAAAAATCAAACAAATCAGTTACAATTGGTCAAATTCATCCATTTCCGATCCATAACACTTCACACACACACACACAAGCATCAAATTAGTTCACTTACAGCGTCAGCAGAAGCGTGAATCTGTGAAAACAAGCAACCGATCAAAAAAAACAAACACAAATTCAACGAACGCATCTTCGATTTGTTGAAATGTTGGTTGATTTAGAGAAGAAGATTCTGAGAGAGAGAGAGAGAGAGAGAGAGACTGCGGTCTTCAATTGTTGAAGTTTATTGAGTGTGTATATATATAGATCTGGAGGAGTTGTGTCGAGTAGATCCGGCAATGATAACTCATTCCACGTCGAACGGGCCAATGACAGTTTGACACCGTGTGATGTTCACGTATGGGTTTGTTTGCCTTTGTGGAAGGTTTAGATGAACGGCCACGATTCGTGGATTGTGCTTTGGGTTGAACTACTTAAATAGTCACGAAAATTACAATTTTCATGGTATAGTTTAGGGTTTGAAAAATTTCTGACGGAATATGTTAGTGGTATCGATATCGTACCGATATCATATCATATTGATATTGATCAAACATATTTGATCCAGTATTCGATTTTGAATTTAGCTCAATTTTGATACTAGAATTATTTGATACGGTATCTGTTTGTGACTTTTAACGGTACCGTACCGCATGGCCACCTCTGAAGGTGGGTGGGGAAGACCACTGGCCAGGACACGATGTTTCGAAGGGCACGTTATTTTTTAAAAAAACTCCAATATGTATATGTAAAATAAATAAATTAATAGGGTATACCCATACAAACACCAACATAGACCCACTTACAAAACTATTTTTATGGTTTAGATTAGTCATTAGCGCATTGACATTAGGTTTAGACCTTTAGTGAGCCAAATACCCAATTTCGTTAAGGCCTAAAGACACTTTTTTTCGAGCTCGAACAGGGTAAATGAATTTTGAGGGTCGGCCCTGCCTTACCGTATCAGTACCGATCAAACATATGCAGTAAGGTATTTGTATTTGATTTTAAATTTAATTAAATTTTGGTATCAGAATTAAGCGGTAGTGCAGTACACTACCAATTTGATTGAAGTACCAATACCAATTTCATCCATATTATAGTTATGTTAATAAAGTGTATCGTAACAAGCTATACATCTATATGTTTTTTTAATCACTAAAAACAAAGTATACATCTAGTTTTAATTTATATTTTCGTATTAAGGTATTGGTTTTATCAATGTGTGTCATCATCAAAAGTCTATTCGTTGTATGATAGTTTGACAAAAGTTTAAGCAATATACTAACTTACTGATATGGTAATATAACTTTTTTGAGCATAACTCATGTTTGTTTTCCTATTTAAGAACAAATACACGAAATATGTTAACTTATTTCCCGTATGAGACAGACATGAAAGAATATCTTTTATGGTATTATATATTTATTTACTACATTAATGATATGAATTTTCTCTTATGGGTATAAGCAAAAGAATCCCGTTTAAAGGCATATAGAAAGATAAAGATTGGTTATTGATGGTGATATAGACATAGAAGTCGCTAAAACAATAAGTTCTTCTTAATCACAAAATAAATTATTGATTGTTACTCTTTAAATTTAAATAAGTTACTCATACGAGGAGTGTGAGTAGTGATTTATAAGACCAGAGGGTATGGGGGTCGACATAGGGCCGGCCAGGAGCGGCGCCGCACCCCCACCCGCCCCTTAACCCCGGCACGGTCACACCGGCGCCCAAATGCCGCCCTTGCCGCTCCACTTTGCACACTTTTCCACAAGTTACCGTTGGGTAACGTTCAAATTTAAAAAAAAAATTGTTTTTTTCAAATTTAAATACACACTCTCTCCCCTATTTTATACCACTTTTCACCATTTTATCCTCACTTTCAACCCAAAACACTCTCTTTTTATATCCAACTTAAAAAAATATATTTTTTTCCCTCACAATGAACTCTTGGTGGTCCTCGTCTTCGGGGGAAGGAGAGATGTTTTTCGCAAACTGTGTGATGCTGGCGGCTCAGATTATTGCTGAAAAACAGGAGGAAGAGGATGAGGTCTCGTCTAAAGACGAACTAGGCAACAACAAATTAACAGAGACCGTAAATGTATATTTTTTTTATAACGAGTAGTATTTATATTTTTTTTTATAAATTTTATGTAATGTAATTTTTTTTTCTAGGTTATGTAATTTTTTTTATCAGTGTAATGCTTTTTATTTTTTTAATTTAATAAAATATTTTATTTAAAAATCTTTTTATAAATTAGATAACAAAAAACATAAAATAAATAAAATATGTTATTTAAGGTGGGGTAGGTCCATTCCTCCAGCCCCTCATTTTGTTAGAAGGGCCATCCTCCAAAAGATGGGGATGTGACATCCTTCGTGGCGCCCCATCCCTTTGGGAATGACCTCCCCATACCCTCTAGTCTAAGACACTACCCGTAGCAACCTATTAATTATAGCTTGTCTAGCACTTAATAAGCAAGTATTCACATACGCCACAAGCTATTTCAGTTGCCCCATAAATTTATTAAGGTATTTACATATACAAATGGGTAAGGTGTGTAGTCGCCTATATGATAAAATGATAAGAGAAAATTATTAAAATGGATAAGTTGATCAAGCAAATTATCAAAAAAGACATTGACTATTGACTACAACTTAACGACATTTTTGTCGGCTTAACCCAAAATTTTTGCGCGTTTAATGTCTATTTTGTTGAAAAATAAGTCAATTTGTAGAATTTTCCCCAAACGATCTATAAGTGCCTTTCCCAACTTTTTTTAGGTGTGATATTAATTTAGTGATTATCTCAAAGACATAATAGAATGTCTTGCTTTTCCATAGTCCATGGTTGTTAAGATAACTTTTTTTCTCGAGTTATTCGTCCTTGTGGTTTCGGTCATTTTGTTTAGTCCAAATGTTTTATTTTTCGTCTGTAGGCTAAAAAGGTTTCACATGGTTTAATTTGATGGGTCATTCTTGTTCCAGTTATTTTTTGGTGTCATTGATTCCATTGAATTGAGAAACAACTTACTAGAGAATTTGAAGCTCATTTATTTATGTGTCTATGGTGGGTTATTGAGCTTTGGTGATTATTGTTTTTTAGGGTGAATGGTAAGGAGGAGCGGTGGTGGTGAGGAGGAGGAGGAGGAGTGGGGAAGATGAAGTGGACGGGGTGGGTCTCACATAAATTCTAAAATAATTATATTTCTTTTAACTTTTTAGTTATTAATTTGAAGGAATGGTATTTAGGTCATTTTACATCAACTTAACACGAAAAACTAATTCCCACCCACGCCAAGGGACTATCTGAGAACGAATTTGCCAAAGTTGGGGACTATAACTGTAATTTGAAAATTAGGGACTAAAGGTGAAATCATAGTAAACCATAGGGACTATTCGGGCACTTTTCTCTTTACTGAAAACTAAAGTCGATAAGGAATTCTCTTACCCGCTTTGGCCCTCAACTTTAAATAATGACACTTACACTTCTCAATTTTCTAATCGTAAAATGTCATTTTTACCTCCTTAAGTTTCTAAAATTTCAACTTTACCACCCACACTTTAATTCTTTAACTAAAAAACATTATAATCTTAATGCTTACTTTTACGTACTTACATGGTGTTAGAATATATTAAAGACATAAATTATTTTTGAAAATGAATAAGGTCAAATAAATACGTTTTCATATTTATTTTTATTACATTTTCAGTTATTCCTAATAAAACCACTATTTTCTTACATGTTTATTTTTATGTACGTATCGATTTTATTAAAGTTAGTTTACCTCTCAACATAAATTTCTTTTCAGAAACTAGTCGATCAAATATAACACGTTTCCATATTTATTTTTAAATACGTTTTCAGTTGTTCTACGTTTTGACGTAAGTTTTGTTCGAAAACAAGCACAGTCAAATGTAACACATTTAGACCCAGAGGGCAAGTTATTTTACGTTTAGACGTTTCGCATTATGCAGCGGGTAAAATTAGTACTTTGTTTCTATTTTCCATGACACACATACATCAACAAGCTCACATATGCGAATACAAACATACACACACGTTCTCGGCAGCTGTTTTCTACGGCTCTGAGAAATCTAAGCGATTATGTTCATATAATCAATCTCCCCTAAATTCACACACACATATATTATTATGCATGTAATAATGTATATCTATAGGTTTTGCCGCCATGATCTCCACAAAAATTTTCCCCAATTTCAGTCTCCTCTGTTCAAACATGTCTTCTTCTTCTTTTCTTCTTCTTTTCTGTACACTCACTTGATCAATTTCTTCTCTCTCACACACATTTACAGTGTTAAATTATGGTTCATACACAGTTTCTTTGGTCTCATGGCGGCAATCAGGTCTTCCTGTGTGGTGATTTCACCGGGTATGTTGTTGATTTGAGGTTTTTTTGTTCGATTTTGATGAATTTGTAATGCGATTGGTTGTGTTGTGTGTGCAGGTGGATTAAGTATCAACAGATGGTTCCTGTTGAAGGATCGATATGACTTTTACCACGATTTGTGATCTTCCGATTGGTTTGCATAAGGTATAATTCGGTTCGGTTTTATTGGTTTTGCCCTAGTTTGTTAAGGTTTTTAGTATAATTTGGGGGCGCGTTTATTTCAGAACCAATAATATGTTTGCAAAAACCAGATAGTAGGCGCATAGTACACTTGTACTTGGTGCATAAAGAAGTATGGTGGTTACATAACAGTCTTATTTATCACATTTAAAACACTATGTACAACTGGATCATATGGTTCGGTTCGGTTTTAGTTGGTTTTGTTTGGATTTATTGGTTTCGAACGGGATAATGAACAACCCTAGTTTGTTCATTTGTGTTTTTTTAGTCTAATTTTGATGAATTAGTTATGCATGACATGTATATTTGGGGTATTAGAGTAATAAAGAGGTCGTGGCGCCGTCATTTCAGAACTAATAATATGTTGAGAACTGCAAGACAGATACCAGATAGTCACTTGTACATAGTGCTAATAAGTTGGGTACATAACATCTTATGTATACTTAAAACTTGTAACTGTCATGTGGTATCCGGTTTGATTCGGTTTTGTTTAGTTTTACCGTTTTCGAACGGATTATGAACAAACCTAGTTTGTTAAGATTTGTGTTAGTTGATCGTGTTTTTTTAGTCTAATTTTGATGAATTAGTTATGGATGACATGTATATGTGGGGCAATTAGAGTAATAATGAGGTCGGGGGCGCGTTTATTTCCGAACCGGTAATATGTTAAGAACTGCAAGAACTGGATAGTACACTTGTACATAGTGCATAAAAGAAGTATGACGGTTACGTATTATGTATCACATTTAAAACACTACTTACAAGTGGATAATATCACGGTTCTTGTAGTTCTTGACATATTACTGGTTTTGAAATGAACGTCTCTCTAATGAGCTTTGTGACTTGATTGGACTAAAAAGATTTTTCTTTTTGCGGACAAATGTCGAATGAAGTTTAAATTTCTGGTTGATGGAGTGTGGAGAATCGATCAGCAACAGCTATGTAAAGAAGATGAACATGGAGTTAACAATGTTATTCTGGTCAAACAACCTGAGGGTATGCCTCATACGTTGATAGTTGATGATGGTCTACCGGTCATGGATATGATACTTTGGATGATCATAACCATGCTGATAATGTAAGTTGTTGTGAATTCTTAGATCGGTTTCTTTTACATGTTTCATGTTTTGATTTACTTCATTCAAAGCCATGTAAAACCTAACAGTTTTATTTAACTGAAGAGTGGTGAAAATCATAACAACATTATTTTGATACATATTCTTGATGTTTAGCAAAAAGTTTGAATTTTTCCCCGGATGAACAGAGTAAGAAAATAAATGACATTTTTTTTCTGTTTGTTATTTTTTAGGCTCCAACATCAAGTAGTGTTCGTTATGAATCTCTGCTTCCATTAAGGGCTGAAGACATGGAAACAATGAGTAATCGGTTATCTCAGCATCTGTCATCTTGCACAGTATATGACTTGATTCCTGATTCAGGCAAGGTTCGGATGATCGAATATCGGATCCCTTCTCTTCTGTTTCCTATCTGTTTTGTGCTATAAATTACTTTTTTACCATTTGACATTTTGACTATTTTAACTGTGATGCCTTTTTTGAATTTCAGGTATTCGCATTGGATGCTAATGTGAGCGTAGAAGAGGCCTTTCTAGTTATGCATGAAGAGGTGCTATAACTTAAATTGTCATAACAGTAGATTTTGTTCACAAATCACAGAATTTTAATAACAAAAAAAAAAAAAAAAACACTGAAGAAGAGACATGTCAAACAAGTTGAAAGTCATATTTAATGCATAAAACTTCCTATTCTTTTTATTTAGTAAGTTATATTATTATTGGAACACGATATTTTTTTGTAACCATATTTGACACAATAATTTTTTTTAAGAATAATTGTAGTTATGATTTCAATAAAACAGAGACGATTACAGACGAATGGCAGGTAGACGGGCAACAAGTTGCGCCGCAACCCCCTTTTGAATAGCAAACCCTACCCTGCTAAACACAAAATTCTGCCCCTTAACATGTAATCTTTTTCAACAATTAGTGATTTGGGTCAATCCAACAGTCCCAACCCGGCCCGTTTCAGCCTGAACAAAAAAAATTACTTATTTGGACAAAAAGTAATTCGTTATGAATGATCTAAACCTCCATTAGCATATTTAATAATCTTATTATAAATGTATAAACTTTGGATTTTATTAAATCCATACATATAATTTTCATTGTTTCCTTTGATCAGGGCCTTGCCGTTGCTCCTCTTTGGGATGAAGCAAGTCACCAGATTTCCGGGATGCTAACCGCATCAGACTTCATTTTGATTTTGATGGAGGTATGATACATTCTCTTGTTTGGTAGATACGAACTCAATTTGCTTGTTATAGGAAAATATATATCTATATTCTCGGTTTTATCAAATGTTAATAATTTTTTATACTGATAATATATACTTCAATCTTGTTGCAGTTACAAAGAAACCATGCGATGGTTGCAAATAACGCGCTTGAATTATCTTCGGTATCTGCTTGGAAGGAAGGCAAACTTCAACTTCAAAAAAGACCTTTAATCAATGTAACATTTTTTTACATTACTAAACACTACAAGTATCTTTTTCAAGTGTTCAGTTTATGCTTTGTAGAATATCAAATGTTTCTGTTGATGTAAATATTTAATAAAAAGAGTAAAATGTCATTTCCGTCCCCGAGGTTTGACCAGTTTTGCGACTCTTGTCCAAAGGTTTGTTTTTCCGCATCTGGATCCAAAAGGTTTGAAAATTTGCCATTTTCATCCGGCTCGTTAACTCCATCCATTTTTCTTCGTTGAGTCAGGGATATTTCCGTCTTTTTCGCCAACTTAATGGGCAATTCGGTCTTTTTCGCTTTATGTAAAAAGATCGAATACCCCTGAAAAAGACCGAATCGTCCTTTAAGTCAACAAAAAGACGGAAATACCCCTGACTTAACGGAGAAAAATGGATGGAGTTAAGAAGCCGGATGAAAATGGCAAGACTTCAAACCTTTTGGATCCAGATGTGGAAAAACAAACCTTTGGACGAAATTCGCAAAACTGACCAAACCCAGGGACGAAAATGGCCTTTTACTCTGTAAAAAATTTATATACGCGTTGATTTTTACACAGTTCCCAACTTTTTTTTATAAACACAGGTTGATCCAGATGAGACTCTCAATGCAGTTGTAATAAGCATCTTGAACAATCACATATCAACCGTTCCTGTGCTATATGTGGCAAAAGATACAACGTGTCCACAATTGCTTCATGTTGCGTGCCTAGGTGGACTCTTAAAACGTAGGGTTTTGAACTTTGAATTACTCGATCGTTTTTTTTTTGTGTGTAACTTTTTGTGTTCAGATGTTCTAATTTATACAATTGTGAAAATATAGATATTCACAGGCATTTTGAACACCGTATCGGTTATTTGCCACTTTTTCAACAACCAATCGGTTCTCTACCGGTTGGTAGTTGGATCAGAGGTATAGGTGGCGCACGGGATTTACTAACTCTACCCACACATGAACTTTTAAGTGATGCTTTCAAATTGTTACTAGACGGTAAGTACACTTGTTGATTGAAATTTGCGATTCTCTGTGTGTGTTGGATATCTCATTGTTTCTTTTTTAATCTTCTGCAGAACATATAAGCTCGGTGCCTATTGTTGATAGTAAAGGAGGACTTGTTAACATTTTCTCTAGAAGGTGATTTGTCACGGTCTTTGACTATTCAACTGAATTTCCAAAAGCTTAATGATCCACTAGATTATATATTGATTAAAATTTAAAACCTCTGTTTATTCAGTGACATCACATCTTAGCAAAAGGCAATGTATATGCTCGTATCCAGCTTGATCATGCAACCATAGCTCAAGTAAGCATTGCTCACACATCTCTTGTAGACTATTAATAATAATATTACATGTGGCAAATGGGCCGGGTGGGTGAGTCGGGTAACGAATAATCCAGGTGGTATTGGGCTGCCTACATACACTTTCGTTTGTTCATCTTTTATGACCTTTATAAATAGTTTGGGTGCCAAACATGATTCAAAAAACTATATTATAAGTATTTATAACCACAATAATCTTTCTTTTATTTGGCCCATTTCCTTCTAATTAGATCTTTTAGCCTAAACCATTTTGACCCGTTTGACACCTCTAATGTCCATAGTTGTCAATAGCGGTCGCTATAGCGAATAGCGTAGCGTATAGGTCGAAGGTTGCTACAAGGTATTTAGCCATAAATAGCAGGATTTCACTTTTTTTATAAATATAAATAGTGATTAAATATAACTAAAATACTGGATTTTGGTTTTTGTTAAATATACATTAAAATAGTGTATATACGAGGGTATTCATAAAATAGCGCCCACTATTTTTCGCTATTCGCTATGTAGCATATAGGTACCTTATTGCTATTTGTTGCTATTCGCCATTAACAACTATGCCTCTTAACTGATATCAAGTTTATTTTCCTTTTATTTTTAAATTTTCTTCATTATTAATAAATATTTATTTTATTCCGTGATCCAGGCATTGCAACTGGTAGACAACAAAGCTCATTCTAGATTCGGGATATGTACAAGATCTGATAGTTTATATCAAGTCATAACTCTTCTTTCTGACCCAGGTATGAATTTCCATCTAAGCATATAGTTCCAGTAGTGAAGTTTAAGTGTTCATCCATGATAACCAGAATTGACCCGAATCCATAAACGGGTCTAACCCATATTTTCTCTAAATGTTGTTGAATGTTTCCAATTTTGCGACAGGGGTGCGGCGTGTAGTGGTAGTTGAAGCTGGCTCCCAATGCGTGTTAGGATTAATTACATTGAGGGATGTATTTTCGCTCATTTTTAGAGATTTATGTTAAATTTGCTTTTGTGTTAAAGTTTTTTTTAGCAAAGGTATTATATGTTAAGTTTGTATTTCGAGAACAATAGATGTAATTACATTTAGTTATGTTAAAGGTTATTGTCACTTTGGAACAATTGAATCTTGGCCGTTCATTTGTACAAGTTACAAATTTACTAGACCATGCCAAGACTGAAGCTTTTTTTTAAACGTAACTGCGATAACCATCTAATCCACTCTTAATTCTACACCATAGTCAAACCATTTATTATTATTATTATTGTTGTTGTTGTTTGTTGTGTTTGTTGTTGTTGTTGTTGTGTTAATTCAGAGGATAAGCAATAGGCCAATATAAATATGTTCACATCTTTTACTTCTAAGGTTTCTTTTTTTTTTAAGACAGAAGAAATAAATCATTCATTTTGTTTTGCGTGTTTCTACATTACATTGCATGGATCAAAGTAGGGACGAGACCTGTACTGCCGTCAAAAACATCGACACTGAATTTCTGAAAAAGTAGGTACCAAATCACCAGTACTCTCTACAAATGCTCATCTCTATATCGAATTACTGTATTGATACCGAATTTATGAAAAAGTGAGAACCAAATGCAAATCCCTAGATGAAATATATCAATGTGTCCTCTAATTTTTCGATGCTTAACTAGTGGGATAAAGTTTTACTTTTCTAACTATTAGACCTATCATATACAATTTATATGCATTTAGGGCTATAAAAGGAGCTACCCACCAATTTACTTGGCCTTCTAGCTAATAGACACATCATGTGATTCTCCTATTTATTCACAAAAGAAATTTGCATGTCCTTATTATACGTATTCTCTTTATTGGATTTATATTCTATCAACTGATAAATTTGATAAAGCCGGGGTGGTGAAGCTTGAGATTTTCGACTGGGGATAGAAAATGTATATACCAAAAATTTCTATACAATCGGGGGGTCAAAACGTATATACTCAAAAATTTCTATAAGAAAACTACATACTCTCTACTATTGAGCGAAAAGTTCGTGAGAGCGGCCGTCCCACAAAGCTACGCCCTCTACCGGGCTATATCACACTTTATTGTACTAATAACGGGTTAATATAACAAAGTATGTATTCTTTCTTTGTTAAATATGACCCGACCAAATGGTTAAAGCATTTTTGTTATGTCCAAAGTCAAATAAAATGTATTTAAAAGGTAACAGAAGTGGATAAGGTTTAAAGACTATTAAGGTCCTGAGTTTGATTCTCATAAATGAGGGTTTTTCTATATTTATTGAGTTTCCTTCTGAATTGATGTATAAACATTATTGCCTAGTAGATATGGATATGATCGGATAATTTCGTTGGTGCCACGATATACTCCAGCAGTCCGTCAGTGATTCAAAATTTGCCGTTAAAAAAAGGTAAGAGAACATTTTATTGTCTTTAATAATACATTAGCTTTGATAAAAGGTCAATCCCACTTTTTTGATACGTGTTTAAAAACAAAGTTTATGACAAGAACTCACTAACTTATTTATTCGCTTTTTTATATCTTTTTATTTACATTTTAAATTAACAAAAATATATATATATCTTAATACTACTATGTGTGTAAACCAACTAAAGTTAAATTACATGTAACACTAAATCACTAATATAACCTTCTTGGATTATAGTTAATGTCATATTTGGCATTTATGAAAAGATAAAATTACTGGAGAAAAATATAAATATTGAATAAATGAGATAAAATGTTGTATGTTGGTATTTTACGATATTTTGATGTTGAAAAACTTGACTAAAATTTCTTTTATGTCTTTGTTTAACTAATTTTATAAAGAAAAAGTCTTCTATTAAAAATATTTACTTATAAAAGGTGTGTGAGCTTTTTATAAATTAATTTGAAAGACTATTATTTCTTTTTTATTTTTAGTTTTCTTGAATTTTACCAAGACTAGCTTGTGTATATATATATATATATATCCACATCGTTGTTGAAATTAACTTGAATTTTTCATCCTCTTTCGTTCTGTAAACCTTATTCAGTGACTAGGCGGCCCATTCGTGAAAACAAATATATTTATTTTGTTCGATAAAACTTTCAATTCTTTTGCATCACAAATTTGGCGCCTGATACATGATACGACTGTAGTATCGGTCATGATTCTTGTTTCGCATAATACTAAGAGATTTGCTTAGCTTTCTTGGCACGCAATCTAATTGTGGCTTCGGCCGTAACCTGTCTATGGAATTTTTCTATCTTTTTATGAACTATTTGGTTGATTTTATCATTAGTGGGGTTGAATTGTAAGAATCATCAAATAAATTATAGTTGAGCATGCATGGACAATAAAAATCTTCATCTCTCTCTTTTCAATCCTTGCTAATTTGTTGACGAATTTATTGCTTTTCTTCTTGCAGCTTCAATAATGCTTATTGTTTAATGAATATAAGGAGAAATAAACTTCTATTTTTCTGTTTTCAACCACAAATGCTAACAAGTTATGTCCAATGAATCAATGATTGAGGCATGATGGTGCCTTTTGTCTATGTAATTATATAGAGAAGATTATCAATACCGATTGTAATACTCTAGGCAAATCACACATGTTGTTGGATATTTTAGTGTAATTTGAGATTGCGTGTGCCGTTCAAATAAGAGGCACGCTTATTTGAAAGGGAAAGGGGGCAGCGCCCCTGGGAGCAGGGTCCAAGGGGCGGCAATTTTGAAACTTGAGGGACTAAAGGTATTTTTGTTCAAAATTGAAACTGCAAGCAGTTGTGAAAAACTGAAAATACGCTCCCAAATTTTTAGAGAAAACCCTTGGACGAATTTTTTTATTCGTAACTAATCCCCAAAATCTCACAATCAAAATCCCATACAGAAATCTAGAATCAAATCTGATTTTATCCGATCAAAGATTGGTAGTCACTCTAATTGTTTGATCTGAAAGTGATTACACGACTTCAGATTTATCCAAGCAAATTTCGATTTCCCAACAGAGATCAAACAATTCCAGTGAAGATGACAAGCGGTGGTGAATCTTCGAAGGCTATGACGAACAAATTTGCGAAATTGGACAAGTTTGAAGGGCAAGACTTTCGTCGCTGGCAAAGAAGATGCATTTTATGTTGACGACTTTGAAAGTGGTGTACGTTCTGAGTACCCCGATGCCCGAGGAAGTGGTGGATGAACCGCTGGAACAAACTAGGAAGCGTGGAAAGTGCTTGAATGCTGATTACATCTATCGTGGGCATATTCTGAATGGTATGTGTGACTCTCTTTTCGATATTTATCAAAATGTTGAAACTGCAAAAGAACTGTGGGAATTACTAGAGGCAAAATACATGGCTGAAGACACATCTAGTAAGAAATTCTTAGTTAGTGATTTTATGAATTATAAAATGGTTGATGGTAGACCCATCATGGAACAATACAATGAATGTCTAAGAATTCTGGGTCAATTTGAACAACATGGTTTGAAGATGGATGAAGCAATTTCTGTTCCATCTATCATTGATAAACTTCCTCCTTCATGGA
Source organism: Scalesia atractyloides (assembly GCA_947069175.1). NCBI lineage: Eukaryota > Viridiplantae > Streptophyta > Magnoliopsida > Asterales > Asteraceae > Scalesia > Scalesia atractyloides. The sequence goes on along the minus strand of CAMTDV010000005.1, from coordinate 95,514,966 downwards.
AAGATTTTAAACATACTTTAAAACATAAGAAGGAGGAAATGAATCTGGTTGAACTTGGAAGTTGTTTTCCAATTGAGGAGTCTTGTCGGGCCATGGAAAATGTTAACAAAGATAAACACGTTGGTGGGTCTTCGTTAACATGGTTGAAGAAAGTGGTCCTAGTTTTAAAAGTTCTAACAAGGGAAACAACAAAAGGAAGTTTCAAAGTGGGCCTAACAAGAATTGGATCTGTTTTAAAGATGGGAAATGGTGCAACCGAGCCAATCCACGGAATTGGAAGTGTAGTACTAGTATTTACTTCTGGAAAAATTATAAGTTTAAGTAATGTAGTGTATGTACCCGGCATTCGGAAAAACTTGTTATCCGGTATCGTATTAAATAATTGCGGGTACAAACAAGTGTTAGAATGTGACAAGTATATCTTGTCAAGACATGGTTCTTTTATCGGATTTGGTTATCTATGTAATGGTATGATTATGTTAAATCTATAAGTGCCGTTTAGTGATAATTCTGTTTGTATGATTGATTCGTCATCTAGTGTAAATTCGTCTAAATCTGAATTATGGCATGCCAGATAGGACATGTACATTATAAATGACTTATGGAAATGTCTAAAATGAGCTTAATTCTGGCAATTAATTTAACAAATGAAAAATGTCATATCTGCAAGTTGAATAAAATAACTAGAAAACCATTCATGCAACATATTACTAGAGAAAGTAAACTATTAGATTTGATACATAGTGATCTATGTGATTTTCATGGTACACCATCATTAGGTAACAAGAAGTATGTTGTAACCTTTATAGATGATGCTACTAGATTCTGTTACGTTTACTTATTACATGCAAAAGATGAAGCTCTGGAAAAGTTTAAAATCTATAAACAAGAAGTGGAGCTTTATCGAAGTGAATTGATCAAAACCCTACATACGGATAGAGGAGGTGAGTATTTTGATCTGGAATATTTCCAATCAACTGGAATAATACACCTAACCACAGCTCCTTACACACCAGAAAAAATGGTGTGGCGGAAAGGAAGAATAGGACGCTAAAAGAGATGGTTAATACCATGTTGTCCCATTCGGGTTTAAATAACATCCGTCAAAAACGGATTTACCAAACCCGCTCCGTTTATCAACCGAACAGTCAGTCAAATTTTTCGTTGCGCATTAAATGCCCAAAATAATTTTAAACGATCCGTAATCAATTATTATGCGGGGATATATATTTAGTTTTTGAAAAACTGAGAAAAATAACAAAATAAAAATGTTTTGATCATGCCGGGTTTCGAACTCGGGTCTGTACCGGTTCAAACCAAACACTTATCACTTAACCGAACAACCGCTCCGCCACTTTGATTTTCTGGTGAATAAAAGAAACATTTAATTCATATATTAAAGTTCGGTAATCAAATTCAGTAAATTGCGCCCAAAATAGCAGTCGTCGGAAATCCCGACGACTTCGCCGTTTAATTACGATTTCGCTCAAAATAACCGTAGAATTAACTCTCACAACGGTTATAACCGACGTCTGAACCCGCGACATCAGCTGTAACCGCCGGAGAACGGCTGACTTCGAATTGAGACCGAATTCAGACCCCATTCATCTCAATACTACCCTATAAATACACCCACAACTCGCCAGAAACCTTTCACACTCAAATCGCACCTTTTCTCGGCGAAAACTCACTCGCCGGAAATATCTTATACTTCGCCGGAAAACCGTATCAGTAATCTCTGAGCTTTACTGAACCCCCTAAACCTTTACCGAAGTCACCCACACCCTTTGTAAGCTTTCGGAGGACTCTCTGCTGCAAGATACTGTCGCCGGAAAAAGATTGCTGTCGCCGGAGTTCTGCCGGAAAACAGAGTAAAACCAGCCGGTACTTCTCACGCCTAAATTCCTTTCTTTTTACTTTTATCTCGACTGTAATTGATCATAAAACGCTAAAGGAACTTGAATCAACATTTTGAACCAGTCAGTCGCCACTTCCGGTTAAACCAGTGAAGAAGACGACGTTTCAGTAATGGTTATGTATAATTAAAATCAAGATAACTACCGGGTTAGACACACAGTCCAGCGGTGGACTGTGTGCACTTTTAACGCTATGGTCACGAGTTCGAGTATTGTCCCTCACACGCCGCCTTGATAAAAATCCCTTTTTTCGCAAAACTGAACCGGAGTGTTTTGGGTATATGTTAAGTATATTGATAATCGAGTTTATAACCAAGTGCGACACACAGTCCAGCGGTGGAGTGTGTGTCCGCTAACCCACAGGTCCCGGGTTCGAGACCTGTGGAGCGCACCGGTTTTGTGATTTAATTCATTTTTAAAATAAAGTAATTTCTGTTTAAATCTAATTAATGTATATAGGTAATTAAAATCGGATATATGACGGGTTAGACACGTAGCTCAGTTGGTAGAGCTGCGTGCACGCGTACGGGAGGTCTCGGGTTCGAGCCTCACCCGGCGCACAACAATATGCCTTCGAACCGGTCAACGCTAGTCAAAGTCAACGGTCAAAAGTCAACTGTAGCATAAATAAAATATTTTTTTTATTTATTTTTATTTAATTATTTTAATTAAAAATCAATTAAAAATACTTAAAAATAACATTTTTAAGGTTAGAAAATAGCCACAAACTCACAAAAATACACCCAACAATCCTACTAAAATAGATTAATAAAACCCGTTTACTTACCAAACCATATTGCGATTTATCTAGGTTAATTTCACTCGTGGTTAACACCATTTCGCGTACATTCAACCTCATCAACCGAACGCACCCAATGTGAGTGAATTCTTACAAACTCCCCTTTTTATTCATGTTTTGGGGTGTATCATGTGTCGTTTAAACTAATTCTCTTACGCAAATTTGTGCTATACCATTATATGAACTAAACTAGAATGTAACTATTATTGGTTGTGATGTATTCATATTGTCAAAGTTGTATACAAATTATTTAGGCCCATCAGTTCCTCGTGGGAGACGAGAACAACGCGTGCCTTAAAACTCATACATTAGGCCCATCAGTTCGTAAGAACAACGCGTGCCTCAAAACTCATTCATTAGGCCCATCAGTTCCTCGTGGGAGACGAGAACAACGCGTGCCTCAAAACTCATACATTAGGCCCATCAGTTCGTAAGGACAACGCGTGCCTCAAAACTCATTCATTAGGCCCATCAGTTCCTCGTGGGAGACGAGTCGAACAACGCGTGCCTCAAAACAATTATTTGGTGTTTGTGTGTTCAATATTCGATATTATGTGTTGTGTGAATAAATTTACATCTACATTTACTCATATGTGGTATGCACCTTATTTATAATCAATTGGATAAACTTGTTCAAATGTTTTCCATAGGATTCACTCGCCAACATTATGTTGATCCAAAAACCTTTTTACACATGATACAGGTGAACAGGTTGAAGCAAGGAAAACATAGGATATGCCTTAGAAGAGAACCAAGAAGCTTAGATTGATAGTTAGAACATGTTGTATCATTTATTGTAAATTTCCATTAAATTGTATTAATGAATATGAAACATATAATAAATGTCATGAGCTTTGATGATAACCCAATTATGCCCCGATCACCTTTTCCGCTGCAGGTCGGGGTGTAACAGATTGGTATCAGAGCCATGACTATAGGGATATAGGATAGGTTATTAGACCCTTAGAGCCTATACTATAGTTTGCCTAAATTTAAATTGATTAGGTGGTTACATACAAACTTGTGATATTTATTTGTTTCATATTACAGTCAAACATACATGCTTATATACATATTCGTTATACATATATCAATGTTCATATATTCAATTCATTTTTCATACTCTCATTATTCAAGGATTTAGTTGCAATTTTCAAATCCCATCAAAGTAAGTTCTGCGACGGGCATGTAGTAACCGGAAGGGTACAAGTACCGGTAGTCGGGACGTCCTGTCTAGGTTGGCATTCGTATAAATCCAAAATAACGGACCAGTTTGCCTACCTGGGGACTAATGATGAGAGTACGACGGACCTATTAGGCCAAAGCATGCCACACCAAACGTCGTTCGAACTAACCTCACTTTGAGATGTCACCGTGTCCATGCCTGGGCACATTCTGAATATCATACGTTACATATTTCTCGATTTTCTCCGGGTTTTTGTGTACGCAACCAGGCAGAAACCGTGCGAACCATATGAAAAACCGGTATTCATGGGGGCCCACATGATTACACAGGTAAAGTATGGCGGCATGAAGGGCCTAACAGTGAGCAAAGCCCAAGACATCCTATGGATGTAGTAGATTTATTTTTCTATATTTATTTTATGAACGTTCATTCCCCAAACACGACACACGATCCCAAAGGCATCCAACTCATACTCTTGACATGTATTCCTTGTAGATGTCTTCTAGCCTCGCTCGTAGGAAAATGAGAGCAGGAAAAGCCCATGAACGCATGGCTACCCAAATCGCTCAGCAAATGGCGACCGTAATACCAAACATCGTAGTTCAAGTTCAACAAGCCCTTACCGCAAATTCCGTTAGCCCAACCCAACAAGAAGATCAAAACACTATCAATCCTTCAGTCACTAAATGCACCTACAAACATTTCAAATCCTGCGATCCTCCAAAATACGAAGGTACTGAAGGTGTCACCGCTCTCCTCCATTGGTTTGAAGAAATGGAGAACACTTTTCTAAATTGCGATTGCCCCGATGATCGCAAGGTGCGTTATGCTACCAGTCGTTTACTTGGAACAGCACTCACATGGTGGAATACAGAGAAGACCAAACGAGGTGTTGAAGAAACTATGACCTTGACTTGGGAAGAATTGAAGGGAATCATGACAAGACGGTTTTGCCCAAGAAGTGAAATCAAGAAATTGGAGGATGAGTTTCATGCTTTAAAACAAAAGGAAGGCGACCACACCACATACAATAAGAGATTCCTTGAGTTAAATCAAATGGTTCCCAATTTGTTTACTCCCCTCTACCGTTTGATCGAGCACTACATTCGTGGTCTTCCATCAAAGATTCAAGACTCTGTAATAAGTACCTCGCCTGCAACTTTGGAAGCAGCAATGGAGCTAGCAACCGCGTTCACTGAGAACCGAATCCGAAACAAAGATTTCAAAGAGGAGAAGAAAAAGGATAAAGCATCAACCGAAACCTCAAACTCCACCCGAACCGAATCCTCCACACCACCTACTTCTAAGAGAAAACGTGATGGGCAAATCTTCGCCGTCACCCAACGCAACCAACCAGCTTCACAAGTTGTACCTCCTCAAACTATCCCAATCACTCAAGTAGCACCCAACTCAACTTACCCAAACAAGAAACCTTACATTGGACCTCACCCTCAATGCAACACCTGTTTCTATCACCATCCATCTACCTTACCCTGTCGACTATGTGCGAATTGTGGACGCTACGGTCATTTGAGCAACGTTTGCCGCACCGCTCAAAACCAAACCTCAACCCCTACTCAACCCATGATCCAAACATATCAACAACCTCAATACCCCATGTACCCATATGTTCGAGCTTGTTTCAATTGTGGCGACCCTACCCATTTTAGAAACACATGCCCTCGTTTGGTTAACATCATAAACGCCCAAGCTCAAGCAAACCCAGTTAACCAAGCAAACCAAGCAAACCCAGCTCCACCGCCAGCAAGAGGAAGAGTTTATAACATCAACGCCAATCCTGTTGAAGATATTAACGGTCCAAACCAACCACTTAACTAGCCTTCTCTCATCAAGAATCCAGATTCAACTCCAATCACTTGGTTTTTATGTTTTTCTTTATGTTATCTCAATTTTCACGTATCTCAATTGGAATTTTATCCAAGAATTTTAATGCAAATTACTAGTTCAGTTTGTTTTATACTCATTGATTTAATATTCATATTATCATACTTCACGACATATCTCAGTTTCATCATTTAAAGAAGTTGAGTTGTGCCTCACTTCTACATAGACTAACCTCTCCACCATATTAAACGAGAGAGGTTTTGTCAAACACGGATACTATCAGAATTAAGACTCAAGCGCTGGTTGTTGTGTTTGTTTATGTTGTAGAGTCGCATAGAACTAATCATAACTTGCGGATAAAGTCAATGAGAATTTGACAAGAATATGGTGGATACGCCGCTGGTACTTCCTATATATAAGTATTCTTGTCAAATGATCGGAGGCATTATCAGGCGGTTATGAGAGGTTCCATGCATAGGTTGTTTGTGTGATTAAGTTATTCATTTTCAATACATGCAATAAGCTCGGCTCCGTTTGATTGAGCCTTGAGCACACAGACAATTTCATTTTCAATACATACAATACGATCGGCTCCGTTTGATTGAGCCTTGATCGCACAGATATATTTCATTTCAGTATTTTTATGTTTGATGTTTTGGTTGTAGAGTTATAGACTAATCATAATTCACTGATAAAACCAATGAAAATTTGACAAGAATATGGTGGATACGCCGCTGGTACTTCCTATATATAAGTATTCTTGCCAAAGGATCAGAGGCGTTATCAGGCGGTTATGAGAAGTTCCATGTAGGATTTAGTATTGCTTTGGTTGAAATTTGTGTTACATTTATATCATCTCACTATTTAAAGAAATTGGATTGTGATCCATTTTAGACTAACCTCTCCATCATAACAAACGAGAGAGGAACTGTTACCATTCAAACATATATACTATCAGAATGTGGATTCAATTATTAGTTGTTGTGGTTATTTGTGTAGATTGTAGTATTGGAAGTTTTGCTTTAGGATATAACCATACTTTTCCAAACATATCTAAACTCTTATGCATGATATCATTTTAGCAAATCATTCCTGCTTAACAATACTTATACAGTAGGCAACAAAAAGCGATTCCTGTATTAGGATACTTAACCTTTACAAGGAACGTTACCGCCTCAAACAAAAACTTAAACCCTTATTTCTTCTAGGTATGTAACTGTCAAAACTCAACACCATCATTCTTTTAGTCAATTATATCCCTATATATATTAATTATATCCCTATTTAAATTTCGGGACGAAATTTCTAAAAAGCAGGGGATACTGTAACATCCGTCAAAAACGGATTTACCAAACCCGCTCCGTTTATCAACCGAACAGTCAGTCAAATTTTTCGTTGCGAATTAAATGCCCAAAATAATTTTAAACGATCCGTAATCAATTATTATGCGGGGATATATATTTAGTTTTTGAAAAACTGAGAAAAATAACAAAATAAAAATGTTTTGATCATGCCGGGTTTCGAACTCGGGTCTGTACCGGTTCAAACCAAACACTTATCACTTAACCGAACAACCGCTCCGCCACTTTGATTTTCTGGTGAATAAAAGAAACATTTAATTCATATATTAAAGTTCGGTAATCAAATTCAGTAAATTGCGCCCAAAATAGCAGTCGTCGGAAATCCCGACGACTTCGCCGTTTAATTACGATTTCGCTCAAAATAACCGTAGAATTAACTCTCACAACGGTTATAACCGACGTCTGAACCCGCGACATCAGCTGTAACCGCCGGAGAACGGCTGACTTCGAATTGAGACCGAATTCAGACCCCATTCATCTCAATACTACCCTATAAATACACCCACAACTCGCCAGAAACCTTTCACACTCAAATCGCACCTTTTCTCGGCGAAAACTCACTCGCCGGAAATATCTTATACTTCGCCGGAAAACCGTATCAGTAATCTCTGAGCTTTACTGAACCCCCTAAACCTTTACCGAAGTCACCCACACCCTTTGTAAGCTTTCGGAGGACTCTCTGCTGCAAGATACTGTCGCCGGAAAAAGATTGCTGTCGCCGGAGTTCTGCCGGAAAACAGAGTAAAACCAGCCGGTACTTCTCACGCCTAAATTCCTTTCTTTTTACTTTTATCTCGACTGTAATTGATCATAAAACGCTAAAGGAACTTGAATCAACATTTTGAACCAGTCAGTCGCCACTTCCGGTTAAACCAGTGAAGAAGACGACGTTTCAGTAATGGTTATGTATAATTAAAATCAAGATAACTACCGGGTTAGACACACAGTCCAGCGGTGGACTGTGTGCACTTTTAACGCTATGGTCACGAGTTCGAGTATTGTCCCTCACACGCCGCCTTGATAAAAATCCCTTTTTTCGCAAAACTGAACCGGAGTGTTTTGGGTATATGTTAAGTATATTGATAATCGAGTTTATAACCAAGTGCGACACACAGTCCAGCGGTGGAGTGTGTGTCCGCTAACCCACAGGTCCCGGGTTCGAGACCTGTGGAGCGCACCGGTTTTGTGATTTAATTCATTTTTAAAATAAAGTAATTTCTGTTTAAATCTAATTAATGTATATAGGTAATTAAAATCGGATATATGACGGGTTAGACACGTAGCTCAGTTGGTAGAGCTGCGTGCACGCGTACGGGAGGTCTCGGGTTCGAGCCTCACCCGGCGCACAACAATATGCCTTCGAACCGGTCAACGCTAGTCAAAGTCAACGGTCAAAAGTCAACTGTAGCATAAATAAAATATTTTTTTTATTTATTTTTATTTAATTATTTTAATTAAAAATCAATTAAAAATACTTAAAAATAACATTTTTAAGGTTAGAAAATAGCCACAAACTCACAAAAATACACCCAACAATCCTACTAAAATAGATTAATAAAACCCGTTTACTTACCAAACCATATTGCGATTTATCTAGGTTAATTTCACTCGTGGTTAACACCATTTCGCGTACATTCAACCTCATCAACCGAACGCACCCAATGTGAGTGAATTCTTACAAACTCCCCTTTTTATTCATGTTTTGGGGTGTATCATGTGTCGTTTAAACTAATTCTCTTACGCAAATTTGTGCTATACCATTATATGAACTAAACTAGAATGTAACTATTATTGGTTGTGATGTATTCATATTGTCAAAGTTGTATACAAATTATTTAGGCCCATCAGTTCCTCGTGGGAGACGAGAACAACGCGTGCCTTAAAACTCATACATTAGGCCCATCAGTTCGTAAGAACAACGCGTGCCTCAAAACTCATTCATTAGGCCCATCAGTTCCTCGTGGGAGACGAGAACAACGCGTGCCTCAAAACTCATACATTAGGCCCATCAGTTCGTAAGGACAACGCGTGCCTCAAAACTCATTCATTAGGCCCATCAGTTCCTCGTGGGAGACGAGTCGAACAACGCGTGCCTCAAAACAATTATTTGGTGTTTGTGTGTTCAATATTCGATATTATGTGTTGTGTGAATAAATTTACATCTACATTTACTCATATGTGGTATGCACCTTATTTATAATCAATTGGATAAACTTGTTCAAATGTTTTCCATAGGATTCACTCGCCAACATTATGTTGATCCAAAAACCTTTTTACACATGATACAGGTGAACAGGTTGAAGCAAGGAAAACATAGGATATGCCTTAGAAGAGAACCAAGAAGCTTAGATTGATAGTTAGAACATGTTGTATCATTTATTGTAAATTTCCATTAAATTGTATTAATGAATATGAAACATATAATAAATGTCATGAGCTTTGATGATAACCCAATTATGCCCCGATCACCTTTTCCGCTGCAGGTCGGGGTGTAACAGATTGGTATCAGAGCCATGACTATAGGGATATAGGATAGGTTATTAGACCCTTAGAGCCTATACTATAGTTTGCCTAAATTTAAATTGATTAGGTGGTTACATACAAACTTGTGATATTTATTTGTTTCATATTACAGTCAAACATACATGCTTATATACATATTCGTTATACATATATCAATGTTCATATATTCAATTCATTTTTCATACTCTCATTATTCAAGGATTTAGTTGCAATTTTCAAATCCCATCAAAGTAAGTTCTGCGACGGGCATGTAGTAACCGGAAGGGTACAAGTACCGGTAGTCGGGACGTCCTGTCTAGGTTGGCATTCGTATAAATCCAAAATAACGGACCAGTTTGCCTACCTGGGGACTAATGATGAGAGTACGACGGACCTATTAGGCCAAAGCATGCCACACCAAACGTCGTTCGAACTAACCTCACTTTGAGATGTCACCGTGTCCATGCCTGGGCACATTCTGAATATCATACGTTACATATTTCTCGATTTTCTCCGGGTTTTTGTGTACGCAACCAGGCAGAAACCGTGCGAACCATATGAAAAAACCGGTATTCATGGGGGCCCACATGATTACACAGGTAAAGTATGGCGGCATGAAGGGCCTAACAGTGAGCAAAGCCCAAGACATCCTATGGATGTAGTAGATTTATTTTTCTATATTTATTTTATGAACGTTCATTCCCCAAACACGACACACGATCCCAAAGGCATCCAACTCATACTCTTGACATGTATTCCTTGTAGATGTCTTCTAGCCTCGCTCGTAGGAAAATGAGAGCAGGAAAAGCCCATGAACGCATGGCTACCCAAATCGCTCAGCAAATGGCGACCGTAATACCAAACATCGTAGTTCAAGTTCAACAAGCCCTTACCGCAAATTCCGTTAGCCCAACCCAACAAGAAGATCAAAACACTATCAATCCTTCAGTCACTAAATGCACCTACAAACATTTCAAATCCTGCGATCCTCCAAAATACGAAGGTACTGAAGGTGTCACCGCTCTCCTCCATTGGTTTGAAGAAATGGAGAACACTTTTCTAAATTGCGATTGCCCCGATGATCGCAAGGTGCGTTATGCTACCAGTCGTTTACTTGGAACAGCACTCACATGGTGGAATACAGAGAAGACCAAACGAGGTGTTGAAGAAACTATGACCTTGACTTGGGAAGAATTGAAGGGAATCATGACAAGACGGTTTTGCCCAAGAAGTGAAATCAAGAAATTGGAGGATGAGTTTCATGCTTTAAAACAAAAGGAAGGCGACCACACCACATACAATAAGAGATTCCTTGAGTTAAATCAAATGGTTCCCAATTTGTTTACTCCCCTCTACCGTTTGATCGAGCACTACATTCGTGGTCTTCCATCAAAGATTCAAGACTCTGTAATAAGTACCTCGCCTGCAACTTTGGAAGCAGCAATGGAGCTAGCAACCGCGTTCACTGAGAACCGAATCCGAAACAAAGATTTCAAAGAGGAGAAGAAAAAGGATAAAGCATCAACCGAAACCTCAAACTCCACCCGAACCGAATCCTCCACACCACCTACTTCTAAGAGAAAACGTGATGGGCAAATCTTCGCCGTCACCCAACGCAACCAACCAGCTTCACAAGTTGTACCTCCTCAAACTATCCCAATCACTCAAGTAGCACCCAACTCAACTTACCCAAACAAGAAACCTTACATTGGACCTCACCCTCAATGCAACACCTGTTTCTATCACCATCCATCTACCTTACCCTGTCGACTATGTGCGAATTGTGGACGCTACGGTCATTTGAGCAACGTTTGCCGCACCGCTCAAAACCAAACCTCAACCCCTACTCAACCCATGATCCAAACATATCAACAACCTCAATACCCCATGTACCCATATGTTCGAGCTTGTTTCAATTGTGGCGACCCTACCCATTTTAGAAACACATGCCCTCGTTTGGTTAACATCATAAACGCCCAAGCTCAAGCAAACCCAGTTAACCAAGCAAACCAAGCAAACCCAGCTCCACCGCCAGCAAGAGGAAGAGTTTATAACATCAACGCCAATCCTGTTGAAGATATTAACGGTCCAAACCAACCACTTAACTAGCCTTCTCTCATCAAGAATCCAGATTCAACTCCAATCACTTGGTTTTTATGTTTTTCTTTATGTTATCTCAATTTTCACGTATCTCAATTGGAATTTTATCCAAGAATTTTAATGCAAATTACTAGTTCAGTTTGTTTTATACTCATTGATTTAATATTCATATTATCATACTTCACGACATATCTCAGTTTCATCATTTAAAGAAGTTGAGTTGTGCCTCACTTCTACATAGACTAACCTCTCCACCATATTAAACGAGAGAGGTTTTGTCAAACACGGATACTATCAGAATTAAGACTCAAGCGCTGGTTGTTGTGTTTGTTTATGTTGTAGAGTCGCATAGAACTAATCATAACTTGCGGATAAAGTCAATGAGAATTTGACAAGAATATGGTGGATACGCCGCTGGTACTTCCTATATATAAGTATTCTTGTCAAATGATCGGAGGCATTATCAGGCGGTTATGAGAGGTTCCATGCATAGGTTGTTTGTGTGATTAAGTTATTCATTTTCAATACATGCAATAAGCTCGGCTCCGTTTGATTGAGCCTTGAGCACACAGACAATTTCATTTTCAATACATACAATACGATCGGCTCCGTTTGATTGAGCCTTGATCGCACAGATATATTTCATTTCAGTATTTTTATGTTTGATGTTTTGGTTGTAGAGTTATAGACTAATCATAATTCACTGATAAAACCAATGAAAATTTGACAAGAATATGGTGGATACGCCGCTGGTACTTCCTATATATAAGTATTCTTGCCAAAGGATCAGAGGCGTTATCAGGCGGTTATGAGAAGTTCCATGTAGGATTTAGTATTGCTTTGGTTGAAATTTGTGTTACATTTATATCATCTCACTATTTAAAGAAATTGGATTGTGATCCATTTTAGACTAACCTCTCCATCATAACAAACGAGAGAGGAACTGTTACCATTCAAACATATATACTATCAGAATGTGGATTCAATTATTAGTTGTTGTGGTTATTTGTGTAGATTGTAGTATTGGAAGTTTTGCTTTAGGATATAACCATACTTTTCCAAACATATCTAAACTCTTATGCATGATATCATTTTAGCAAATCATTCCTGCTTAACAATACTTATACAGTAGGCAACAAAAAGCGATTCCTGTATTAGGATACTTAACCTTTACAAGGAACGTTACCGCCTCAAACAAAAACTTAAACCCTTATTTCTTCTAGGTATGTAACTGTCAAAACTCAACACCATCATTCTTTTAGTCAATTATATCCCTATATATATTAATTATATCCCTATTTAAATTTCGGGACGAAATTTCTAAAAAGCAGGGGATACTGTAACATCCGTCAAAAACGGATTTACCAAACCCGCTCCGTTTATCAACCGAACAGTCAGTCAAATTTTTCGTTGCGAATTAAATGCCCAAAATAATTTTAAACGATCCGTAATCAATTATTATGCGGGGATATATATTTAGTTTTTGAAAAACTGAGAAAAATAACAAAATAAAAATGTTTTGATCATGCCGGGTTTCGAACTCGGGTCTGTACCGGTTCAAACCAAACACTTATCACTTAACCGAACAACCGCTCCGCCACTTTGATTTTCTGGTGAATAAAAGAAACATTTAATTCATATATTAAGTTCGGTAATCAAATTCAGTAAATTGCGCCCAAAATAGCAGTCGTCGGAAATCCCGACGACTTCGCCGTTTAATTACGATTTCGCTCAAAATAACCGTAGAATTAACTCTCACAACGGTTATAACCGACGTCTGAACCCGCGACATCAGCTGTAACCGCCGGAGAACGGCTGACTTCGAATTGAGACCGAATTCAGACCCCATTCATCTCAATACTACCCTATAAATACACCCACAACTCGCCAGAAACCTTTCACACTCAAATCGCACCTTTTCTCGGCGAAAACTCACTCGCCGGAAATATCTTATACTTCGCCGGAAAACCGTATCAGTAATCTCTGAGCTTTACTGAACCCCCTAAACCTTTACCGAAGTCACCCACACCCTTTGTAAGCTTTCGGAGGACTCTCTGCTGCAAGATACTGTCGCCGGAAAAAGATTGCTGTCGCCGGAGTTCTGCCGGAAAACAGAGTAAAACCAGCCGGTACTTCTCACGCCTAAATTCCTTTCTTTTTACTTTTATCTCGACTGTAATTGATCATAAAACGCTAAAGGAACTTGAATCAACATTTTGAACCAGTCAGTCGCCACTTCCGGTTAAACCAGTGAAGAAGACGACGTTTCAGTAATGGTTATGTATAATTAAAATCAAGATAACTACCGGGTTAGACACACAGTCCAGCGGTGGACTGTGTGCACTTTTAACGCTATGGTCACGAGTTCGAGTATTGTCCCTCACACGCCGCCTTGATAAAAATCCCTTTTTTCGCAAAACTGAACCGGAGTGTTTTGGGTATATGTTAAGTATATTGATAATCGAGTTTATAACCAAGTGCGACACACAGTCCAGCGGTGGAGTGTGTGTCCGCTAACCCACAGGTCCCGGGTTCGAGACCTGTGGAGCGCACCGGTTTTGTGATTTAATTCATTTTTAAAATAAAGTAATTTCTGTTTAAATCTAATTAATGTATATAGGTAATTAAAATCGGATATATGACGGGTTAGACACGTAGCTCAGTTGGTAGAGCTGCGTGCACGCGTACGGGAGGTCTCGGGTTCGAGCCTCACCCGGCGCACAACAATATGCCTTCGAACCGGTCAACGCTAGTCAAAGTCAACGGTCAAAAGTCAACTGTAGCATAAATAAAATATTTTTTTTATTTATTTTTATTTAATTATTTTAATTAAAAATCAATTAAAAATACTTAAAAATAACATTTTTAAGGTTAGAAAATAGCCACAAACTCACAAAAATACACCCAACAATCCTACTAAAATAGATTAATAAAACCCGTTTACTTACCAAACCATATTGCGATTTATCTAGGTTAATTTCACTCGTGGTTAACACCATTTCGCGTACATTCAACCTCATCAACCGAACGCACCCAATGTGAGTGAATTCTTACAAACTCCCCTTTTTATTCATGTTTTGGGGTGTATCATGTGTCGTTTAAACTAATTCTCTTATGCAAATTTGTGCTATACCATTATATGAACTAAACTAGAATGTAACTATTATTGGTTGTGATGTATTCATATTGTCAAAGTTGTATACAAATTATTTAGGCCCATCAGTTCCTCGTGGGAGACGAGAACAACGCGTGCCTTAAAACTCATACATTAGGCCCATCAGTTCGTAAGAACAACGCGTGCCTCAAAACTCATTCATTAGGCCCATCAGTTCCTCGTGGGAGACGAGAACAACGCGTGCCTCAAAACTCATACATTAGGCCCATCAGTTCGTAAGGACAACGCGTGCCTCAAAACTCATTCATTAGGCCCATCAGTTCCTCGTGGGAGACGAGTCGAACAACGCGTGCCTCAAAACAATTATTTGGTGTTTGTGTGTTCAATATTCGATATTATGTGTTGTGTGAATAAATTTACATCTACATTTACTCATATGTGGTATGCACCTTATTTATAATCAATTGGATAAACTTGTTCAAATGTTTTCCATAGGATTCACTCGCCAACATTATGTTGATCCAAAAACCTTTTTACACATGATACAGGTGAACAGGTTGAAGCAAGGAAAACATAGGATATGCCTTAGAAGAGAACCAAGAAGCTTAGATTGATAGTTAGAACATGTTGTATCATTTATTGTAAATTTCCATTAAATTGTATTAATGAATATGAAACATATAATAAATGTCATGAGCTTTGATGATAACCCAATTATGCCCCGATCACCTTTTCCGCTGCGGGTCGGGGTGTGACAGGTTTGGGGAGAGGCTATGTTGACAGCCTGTTATTTGTTAAACCGGGTTCCTAATAAAAGGAACAAAACAACCCCTTTTGAGCTTTGGTATAAAAGGCCACCCGAGTTGCAAAAACTAAGAGTTTGGGGTTGTAGAGCCGTGGTTAGGCTCAATGATCCTAAGATAAGAAACTTAGAGGAAAGAGGTATAGAATGCATTTTCATTGGATATGCTGAGCACTTATTTGCACACAGGTTCTATGTAATAGAACCAAATGACCACGTTTCAGTACATACGGTTATTGAGGCAAGAAGTGGAAATGTAGAATATGATGAAGAAAGATTCACATCTGTACCTAGGCCAAAGGATATGAATTATTCTCTTAAGATTTCTAGTGGAAAAGAAATCATGCCTTCAACTAGCACTGAACCAAGAAGGAGTTCAAGAGAAAGAAAGGCCAAGTCTTATGGTGACGATTTTCAACTCTACTTAGTAAAGGGATCTAGGATTGATATTGATTTTCAATATCAATATTGCTTCCATGTTGATGAGGATCCAAAGACATATAATGAAGCAATGGCTTCACGGGATGTTCCATTTTGGAAAGAAGCCATCCAAGATGAAATGGATTCTATTTTGCAAAATAATACTTGGAAATTGGTGGATTTACCTCCTGGTTGTAAACCATTGGGAAGTAAATGGATCTTCAAGAGGAAGATGAAGGTGGATGGCACTATTGATAAGTTCAAAGCCAGATTAGTAATCCAAGGGTTTAGACAAAAGGAGAGTATTGACTTCTTTGACACATATGCTCCTGTAGCAAGGATATCCACCATTAGATTATTATTAGCACTTGTTGCTATACATAATCTTGTAATTCACCAAATGGATGTGAAAACTGCATTTCTAAATGGTGAATTAGATGAGGAGATTTACATGAAATAGCCAGAAGGGTTTGTCATACCTGGAAGTGAAAACATGGTGTGTAAACTAATTAAATATCTTTATGGTTTGAAGCAAGCACCCAAACAGTGGCATCAAAAGTTTGATGAGATTGTATTGTCTAATGGTTTTGCTTTAAACCAAGCAGATAAATGTGTTTATAGCAAGTTTGATGCTTCTGGAAACGGAGTCTTGATCTGTTTGTATGTAGATGATATGTTGATTTTTGGCACTAACCAAGATCAAGTTAATAGAACAAAGGAATTTTTATCATCTATGTTTGCTATGAAAGATATGGGGGAGGCTGAGGTGATTTTAGGTATTAAAATCAAACGTGAGAACATGGGCATTTCAATCTCTCAATCACACTATATTGAGAAGATCTTGAACAAGTTCAATTTCAAGGATTGTTCTCCCGCAAGTACTCCTGTTGATCCTAGTCTGAAGCTATTACCTAATAAAGGCATTGCAGTATCTCCACTTGAGTACTCAAGAGCGATTGGATCACTTATGTACGCTATGATCAGCACCAGACCAGATATAGCGTATGCTGTTGGAAAACTTAGTAGGTTTAGTAGCAATCCTAGTACTCATCACTGGCAAGCACTAGGTCGAGTATTCAAATACTTGAAAGGAACCATGGATTATGGTCTAACTTACATTGGATTTCCTTCAGTGATTGAAGGATATTCAGATGCAAGTTGGATAAACAATAAGGAAGATCATTCTTCCACAAGTGGTTGGGTATTCCTACTTGGGGGAGGTGCCATTTCTTGGGCTTCAAAGAAACAGACTTGCATAACTGATTCAACAATGGAGTCTGAGTTTGTAGCATTAGCCGCAGCTGGCAAAGAAGCTGAGTGGCTAAGAAACTTGATTTATGATATTCCATTGTGGCCAAAACCAATGGCTCCCATTTCTATAAGGTATGATAGTGAAGCTATACTGGCTAAGGCGTATAGTCAAGTGTATAATGGCAAGTCAAGACACTTAGGTGTGAGACATAGCATGGTTCGTGAGCTCCTCATGCATGGTGCGATTTCGGTTGAGTATGTGAGAACTCAACATAACTTAGCTGATCACTTAACCAAAGGGTTAACTAGAGATCTCGTGAAAGGATCAACTGTGGGATTAGGGTTAAAGTCCATCTGAAAACTCTCATGTTAAGATACCCAATTCCCACCTAATATGACGTTAGGTGCAAAATTCAATGTGGAAAGCTTAACATCTAGAGTTTGGAACACAACATTAAAATTATCCCAGAGGTATGTGTTTAGATCTGCAAGTTAAGTAAGGTTGAGGTATATCTTCTTAATAGGTCTTTTGAAAAATTGTATTTGCAGGTGCAAGAGTAAAAGAGCTACCTATATGACCATGAAGTTTAGCTGCTTCAAGAAGCTTGGACTTGGCTTTAATATGCTTATGAAGGATAGGGACATAGGCTAGTAAAAGATAGTGTCAAGTTAGATCTATGTATGTAAACTAATGTGTATATTATCTTCATGTATTCAGTATGGATATTAAGGGTTCAATCCTTAAAGACACCCTTAAATTCGAATATTTGGAAAGTGTAATATACTAATATGAAATTCAATCGTCACGACATTTCATTTATGCATTAGTTTGTTTGATTGCTGTGAACAAGTTCGGTAATCCTTGATTACACTAAAATGGGGGAGGTCTTGTTGGATATTTTAGTGTAATTTGAGATTGCGTGTGACGTTCAAATAAGAGTGCACGCTTATTTGAATGTCATAGGGACTAACGGGGGATCCAATGTCACACCCCGACCCGCAGCGGAAAAGGTGATCGGGGCATAATTGGGTTATCATCAAAGCTCATGACATTTATTATATGTTTCATATTCATTAATACAATTTAATGGAAATTTACAATAAATGATACAACATGTTCTAACTATCAATCTAAGCTTCTTGGTTCTCTTCTAAGGCATATCCTATGTTTTCCTTGCTTCAACCTGTTTACCTGTATCATGTGTAAAAAGGTTTTTGGATCAACATAATGTTGGCGAGTGAATCCTATGGAAAACATTTGAACAAGTTTATCCAATTGATTATAAATAAGGTGCATACCACATATGAGTAAATGTAGATGTAAATTTATTCACACAACACATAATATTGAATATTGAACGCACAAACACCAAATAATTGTTTTGAGGCACGCGTTGTTCGACTCGTTTCCCACGAGGAACTGATGGGCCTAATGAATGAGTTTTGAGGCACGCGTTGTTCTTACGAACTGATGGGCCTAATGTATGAGTTTTGAGGCACGCGTTGTTCTCGTCTCCCACGAGGAACTGATGGGCCTAAATAATTTGCATACATCTTTGACAATATGTAATACATCACAACCAATAATAGTTACATTCTAATTTAGTTCATAAAATGGTATAGCACGAATTTTGCATACGAGAATTAGTTTAAGCGACACATGATACACCCCAAAACATGAATAAAAAGGGGAGTTTGTAAGAATTCACTCACCTTGGGTGCGTTCGGTTGATGAGGTTGAATGCACGCGAAATGGTGTTAACCACGAGTGAAATTAACCTAGATAAATCGCATTATGGTTTGGTAAGTAAACGGGTTTTATTAATCTATTTTAGTAGGATTGTTGGGTGTATTTTTGTGAGTTTGAGGCTATTTTCTAACCTTAAAAATGTTATTTTTAAGTATTTTTAATTGATTTTTAAATAAAAAAAATAAAAAAAATATTTTATTTTTGCTACAGTAGACTTTTGACCGTTGACTTTGACTAACGTTGACCGGTTCGAAGGCATATTATTGTGCGCTGGGTGAGGCTCGAACCCGAGACCTCCCGTACGCGTGCACGCAGCTCTACCAACTGAGCTACGTGTCTAACCCGTTATATCTCCGATTTTAATTATATATATATATTAATTAGATTTTAAACAGAATTCCTTTATTTAAAAACGAATTAATCTAGCGAACCGGTGCGCTCCACAGGTCTCGAACCCGGGACCTGTGGGTTAGCGTACACACAGTCCACCGCTGGACTGTGTGTCTCACTTGGTTATAAACTCGGTTATCATTATACTTAACATATACCCAAAACACTCCGGTTCAGTTTTGCGAAAAAAGGGATTTTTATCAAGGTAGCGTGTGAGGAACAATACTCGAACTCGTGACCTTAGCGTTAAAAGTGCACACAGTCCACCGCTGGACTGTGTGTCTAACCCGGTAATTATCTTGATTTTAATTATACTTAACCATTACCGTAACGTCGTCTTCTTCACTGGTTTTCACCGGAAGTGACGACTGACGGATTCGAATGTTGATTCAAGTTTCTTTAGTGTTTTATGATCAAATACAGTCGAGATAAAAGTAAAAAAAGGAAGGAATTAGGCGTGAGATGTACCGGCTGTTTCTCCTCTGTTTTCCGGCAGAACTCCGGTGGCAGCAAGTTCTTCCGGCGACGAGTCTCTTGCAGCAGAGAGTCTTCCGAAAGGTTACAAAGGTTGTGGGTGACTTCGGTGAAAGTTTAGGGGGTTCAGTAAGCTCAGAGATTACTGATACGGTTTTCCGGCGAAGTAATAAAAATTTCCGGCGAGTGAGTTTTCGCCGAGAAAAGGTGCGATTTGAGTGTGAAAGGTTTCTGGCGAGTTGAGGGTGTATTTATAGGGTAGTATTGAGATGAATGGGGTCTGAATTCGGTCTCAATTCGAAGTCAACCGTTCTCCGGCGGTTACAGCTGATGTCGCGGGTTCAGACGTCGGTTATAACCGTTGTGAGAGTTAATTCTACGGTTATATTGAGCGAAATCGTAATTAAACGGCGAAGTCGTCGGGATTTCCGACGACTGCTAATTTGGGCGCAAATTACTGAATTTGATTACCGAACTTTAATATATGAATTAAATGTTTCTTGTTATCAACATAAAATCAAAGCGGCGGAGTGGTTGGTCGGCTGAGTGATAAATCTTTGTTTGAACCGGTATGGACCCGAGTTCGAAACCCGGCATGATTAAAACATTTTTATTTTGTTATTTTTATCAGTTTTTCAAAAACTAAATATATATCCCCGCATAATAATTGATTACGGATCGTTTAAAATTATTTTGAGCATTTAATTTGCAACGAAAAAATTTGACTGACTGTTCGGTTGATAAACGGAGCGGGTTTGGTAAATCCGTTTTTGACGGATGTTACATCCAAGGGGGCAGCGCCCCTGGGAGCAGGGTCCAAGGGGCGGCAGCCCCTGGCTAGGGTCGAGCTAAATGTGCAATTTTGAAACTTGAGGGACTAAAGGTGTTTTTGTTCAAAATTGAAACTGCAAGCAGTTGTGAAAAACTGAAAATACGCTCCCAAATTTTTAGAGAAAACCCTTGGACGAATTTTTTATTCGTAACTAATCCCCAAAATCTCACAATCAACATCCCATACAGAAATCTAGAATCAAATCTGATTTTATCCGATCAAAGATTGGTAGCCACTTACAATTGTTTGATCTGAAAGTGATTACACGACTTCAGATTTATCCAAGCAAATTTCGATTTCCCAACACATGTTACAACTCCCGACCCCACCCTGGGAGTGGGAGCCGTGAACCAGTCAAGTGGTATCGGTGTTTATTAAATACGCAGCGGAAAAATTTTCATCAGAATCGTAGTTAGGAAATAATTTCAGAGTTTATAAAAACACCAACTTTTAATATTAAATAAATGGGCTAAAACCCATATTCTCAAAATCACGTAGGACACGTGGCGGACAAAGCCAGGGCAACCATCCCCGCGCTACGCGCCAGGGACAGTTGCATCCGGCGCGCCACGGGAGGGAACACCAAAATCAGGTATAAAGGGGCAGGCTTAGGACTAAGAACTTTGCATAAAATCAATCGAGAAACTCGTTCGTATACTCCCTCTAGCCCTGTTCTCTTGCAAACACCCCCCCCCCCCCTTTAAACCCCTAAACCTGCGAAGCTCTGCCCCGTTTTAAGTGTTTTAACCCCTGATCACTAATTTGTTACCCTGCCCAATTGATTTAGGACCCACAAACGCATATCAAGGCTCTGTCCGACTCAGGACGTTGGGGTTCTGTCTCGGGTTGTATGTGACATGGTTATTTTACTTAACACAAGTGCATTATATATTATATAATAGCTCAGGAGTTATACCCAAGATTATACCAGAAGACCTTTAGCAGAACCCTAAAGTTACAAAGTGAGTCATTCTTTTTTCTATCACCTTTTTGTGATACAGTTATATTTAAAAATGCTTTACAAAACCCTAAATGTTTATCAGTTCTACTTACGGTAATTAAGTTTTTATATTATGCAATAGCTGACAGTATATGGGGTTTTGTATACCTTACTTATACTCGTTACTATTGGCCAAAAAGTTAGCCACTAATAGCATGATCACAAGCACGGGGAATTGTGCCCAGTAGCCATAGTCTATAACTGATATTATTTTTACATTACTAAATTATTAATAAATTTAATGTATGATTGAAATAAATCTCAATGGTGTATATATAAGATTATGTTAAGATAAATGATATGTGTTAAAACATTATAAGATATTATATGTAATTAAATATATATTGCAATATTAAATATTATAATGTTACGATAATATTTTAATAGACAAATGAAATATGTATTTATATATAATACATTATATTCTGTTTATTATATAGTAATTTATTACTATACATGTATAGTTGGGTTATGTATTCAACATTTACTACCGATATGGGAAATTTGGTATACATCATTTGATAAGCGTTACTAGTTGAAAGAATGATCAACTGTGATATGACCAAAGTCACTAGTTGAGAGAATGATCAACAGTGATAGGACCAGAGTCACTAATTAACAAGTGCTATGACCAAAGTCACTAGTTGAGAGAATGATTAACAGTGATATGGCTAGAGTCACTAGTTGAGAGAATAATCAACAGTGATATGACCAAAGTCACTAGTTGAGAGAATGATCAACAATGATATAACTCGAGTCACTAGTTGAAAGAATGATCAACAATGATATGACCACCGTCACGGGAATCGCCTAGTGACAGACACCTTAGACTAATAGTAAGATATAATAAATATATTATTTGATAATCTTCACTATTGGACGAAAGAAAGCCAATGAGTGATATGACCACCGCCACATCGGAACTGCTACCATGTGACAAATACTGATTGGGTTTTGGGTAAATATAAACAAATATAAAAACCCTTAATACTGTAAAGTATAACAATATATATTTTTATAAAAATGGAATGAACTCGCCAGTATTTATTACTGATAAAATGTTTTCAAAATGCGTTTCTGGTAATTTGCTGTAAAGATAATAGAAGCCAGCTATGGAACACTGAAGGCTTAAATAAAGTGGCTCTAAATACCTGAATAAAAGAAGAAATTATGTTTTATTTATTTGGGGTTCATCCCTATAAAAACAATCGAATTGTGTCGCAGTGTTATGACGCGTGTCCATGGCCGCTCTTCTCAACTGGTTTGGTTTTTAATTGTGAATCTAATATGGGTTCTTTTGTGCGGGTAGGTGCATTAACCGTCGAGTTTTCTTAACCGCTAAGTTTTCTGATTGAGTATACAAGTTTTGTCGCGCGCACTTCGGAGTTTTGATTACGGGTTGTCGTTGGGAATATTTTTGAGGGTTGTTACAACACATCAGTCATGACAGATTATTGGTTCATAAAGAATGTCATACCTCTAAAATCACCAACGCATTTTGGACGCATTAACACATGAAAACTCCACAGATAAGCGTGCTTAGGTGGAATAGTACCAGGATGGGAAACCTCCTTGGAAGTCTCCACTAAGGCAACCAAAAACAAATCCACTGACTTTTTGGATGTGCAACCCATCCTATATTTAGGTGTTGTTTATTCAGAAAAGCTCTGCGCATGCTCTTATGTCTGTGCGGCGCAGACATTGCCATGCGCAGACTATTTGTTTTCTGAATATGTTTCATTAAAAAACGTCTACGCGAGCTCTTCTTAGTGCAGACTTGGTCCAACCACTTCTAAGATCTTCTAAAGTCTGTAGAGAGTTAAACACCACAACCCACCACCACTGTCCATCACCACCACCACCACCACTACCACCCACCACCGCCCATCACCACCACCACCACCGTCTACCACCATCACCGTCCACCACCACCGTCCAGCAACACCACCACCGTCCGTACACCACAATCATATTATTTTAGAAGTCTACGTACGTTAAGAAACAAACAGTCTTCTTCTTACAGACTGCAAATGTTTGGTCCACCTCTTCTTCTACAGATGTCTGCAGATGTGGCCTGCAGACTGCAGATATTTTACCTCTTAGAAAACAAACAACACCTTAGTGACTACTGATTGGTAATCCAATCATAATCATCTTCTTGTTGTTGATTGAAAGTGTTTGGAAATCAGTGAAGTATAACTCTTGTTGTTGATTGAAAGTGTTTAGAAATCAGTGAAGTATAACAAAAATCTTAAAAACCTCTCAAATAGAGTTTATAAAAATATAATTCCACAAGACATTGCATTAAAATGAAAATAATAATAATAATAAATAATAATATATAATTAAAATGCTAAACACTAATTATTGAATGGACGGTTGTTTACTTGTTTAACCCTGTCATAAAAAATATTGTTATAGACATGTTGAAATTCGAGATATGAATTGAAGAGTTTTTATGTCTAGATTTACACACGATGGTAAGTAGTTTTAGATATTTGATCAAATGAATCCAACACTCATGAATCCTGTTCAACTCCACAAGTCGCAATTGGCGATCAAGACCACGCGAAATGTTTTGCTTGCGTTCCACATACATGTTTTCTTTAACTCTTGCAGTCTTGAACTTTGATTGTGTTACAAGTATAAGCAGGGGCGGACC
The DNA here is from genome assembly GCA_947069175.1 of Scalesia atractyloides. NCBI lineage: Eukaryota > Viridiplantae > Streptophyta > Magnoliopsida > Asterales > Asteraceae > Scalesia > Scalesia atractyloides. The sequence continues at coordinate 95,490,561 of CAMTDV010000005.1, read as the reverse complement.
CAAGTGTCTTGTTGGGTGGGCAGGCGCACCCCTTGAAAAAAAAATTAGTTTTTTTGGCAAAAAAACCCGACCCCACTCCTTGAAAATATGGTTGAACCCTCATCCGCACCCCTAAACAAATAATTCCTGAGTCACTGAGTATAAGGGTTGAAGCTCCAATGACCACGATTAATGATGTGTAGCCCTCGTTTTAACTGTAAGCCCAAGTCCTAAATTTATAGACCCTAATCTAAGTTTGGTTGTAATTAACCCACGAAAACATGAGCTTAGGAAGAGTGATAAACTTGAACTAAGTTTAAAAGATTTATGTATTCGTTTGTTATATTTAAGAAAATTAATCAAGACATTTATTTGAACCATTTTGTCTCGACCATTAATAATCTAACTCGTTTATGCTACTACAGTTGTTTTTGACCCCCTTGTCAAAATCTCTAAATCAATCATTATATAAATACATGTGTATGATACAATAGAGATAATGAGTGAAAGATTATATATGGAACATGACATGGGCCAAAGATAACGCATGGGCCTCACCCGTCTAAGGCTCTAAGCACAGTTTAATATGACATGGGCTAAAGACAAATATGCTTTCCAAATTTTGATTAGAGATGGGCATAATAACCGGTTCCAAACTCGAATTGGTAGAACCTATCTGGGACCGGTGTTCCTACCCGACATACAGTGAAACCGGTTCCGGGTTCAAAATACCCGATGGTTCCTACCCGGTTCCACATTTTTGAAAAAAATAAGTTCCGGAACCGGTTCCAACCCGTACCCGGGTTGTACCCGTAACGGGTTCTTATCATACCTGATTCCTACGGTAACCTTCCAGACCCGACGCCAATATATTTTTAATGTGAGTTTTTTTATAAGTCTTTGCTAGAACAAGGTATAATACATAAACATAAAACTATTTATTACGAGAAACAAGTACCCGGTTACACAAACAAAACATGAAACGTTAAACAAAACACATAAAACACTAAACATACTAATCATAAAACACAAACGGGTTTGCAATACATAAAACAAATTAAACTTTCGATGGATGCTTCACCGTTTTCATTGTTTTTCGCCTTTGTCACCGGACAATGGCGGTTAGTGTGTTTCTTGAGCGTCGAGTTGGCCGACGCCTTCATGAACTTCCCACACCCCTTGCACCTAGCCATTTCATGGCTATCCGACATCAAGCACAAGTCAAAGTGCTTCCAAATAGCGGGGTTTCTTTTGGTTTCCAAAACATCCACAACCTCATCGTTGCAAGCCATCGGTATCTCTTTGATAGTATTGATTTGAAGTGGTTAAAGTGTTGATTTTTTTTTGTAAGTAAATGAAATTAGAAGTGGTGTAGAGAATGCGGTTTAAATACAAGAAAAAACCGATTTTAAAATTAATATTTGGTTTCAAATTCCGGAACCGATTCCTAATAGTAAATGCAGCTTTTATTGACTTGACAAGACCCGACAGAACCGGTTCCACACAGAAGCTTGCAGCCTTTTCTTCACATATACGACAGAACCGGTTCCTACCCGTACCCGGTTCCTACCACACTCGGTTCCAAACTACCCGGAACCGGTTACAACAGGTTCCACATTTTAAAACTTATACCCGGGTACGAACTGGAACCGGTTCCACAGAGGAACCATGTCCACTGACTAGAATGAGGAATCGGGTCGGGTTGGAACCGGGCCCGGGTATTCAAAAGACCCGATTTTGCCCATCTCTAATTTTGATCATGAAACATTTAATTTAAACAAAATTTATACATAATAGACGCATTTTATTAACAAATAAAATAAAGTGTTATTCTTATTGTTTTAAATAACAACTAGGATCGTAGTTACCCGTACATTGCGCAAGAACGCAGTTGGAATTCAGAACGTATAGCACACCATGACAATCGATTAATAAATTTGTAAAATTAATTAAAATGATATATGATGGGTTATGTTATTTGCATCGTAACTCGCCTTTGAACATCAAAATAATAATAAAAGATAAACAATATAGTAAATAACAAAGGTAAAAATAAGCTAAAATAAAAAGAAAACGATAGAAACTCGGTCGGTTTTGGCGCTTGTTATAGCAAAGAAAAAAAAGTTAAAAAATATGTTTAAAAGAGTATCGCCGTGTTCGTTAAAAAATGTTAAACTAAAAAAACCCTTTATCACACTCGTTATAACAAAGAAAAAGAAAAATTAGAAAATATGTCTAAAATGATATTAACGTGTTCGTTAAAAAAACTATTTATGGGTAGAAAAGTAAATTTGGTTAAAGTAAAAGAAAAAAATACGATAGTTAAACTACCTCGATTGTAAATGAAAAGGTTTACACTAAATGACGAAATAGAATAAATGATAAATTTTTTGATGAACTTGTAAAATATGCATTAAATGTAGTACAACACTATTCATTTGCTTTTATATTATATATAATGATTCATGTTAGGGGAAATCTCAGAAATAGCCTTGACCCGGTCAAAAAATCCAAATTAGCCACTGCTAGCGTCTTGTTGAGACGCCACCTTTTTTCCATAGCGTCTCAAGATTTAACCAATGGCATGGTGCCACGTGTCCGACCAACCTGTGGCGTCTCAGAAACATTCAAGAGTCTCAGCTGAGACGCTTCCACTCAGCTTGAGACGCTTCCGACGGCTTCCCCCATCCTAGCCGGCTAGCCTGGCTATTTTGAGTGCACCTTATTTGGAGGGTGAAAGTGTTGTAGATGGGCAGATTGAAGAGACCCAGATCCAGACGAGAGTTTATTCCGCCAGCGGCTAGCGAAGGTCGCCGGAGGAACCACGGTGGAATGTGCAGCGGTGGTCTGCGGAGCAAAAACGTTCACACGCTGGTCCGAAACGGTTCCGCCACCGTAACTTCGCCGGCTGGAAACGTTAAAAAGTCGTTGAGATCGGCGGTTACTCGCTGAGATCGTCGGTCCAACCTTTAAGTACCATCGGATGAGTTTGATTTGGATCGGAGAGCTGTGAAGATTTGGCGATTTGAGGGGTTTGAATAATTGGGGATTTGAAGGGGTGAGAGTGGTTACGGAAGATAGAGAGAGAGAGAGAGTTGGGTCTTGAACATGGTTAGTAAAAAGCAAGTAATTTGGATGGTCCCCAACTTTTTCCAAATAATGAAAACTGAAAAGACAACAGTAAAAAGCAAGTGCAGAAAGACCCCCACGTGGCAAAAGGTGGTTAGTTATCAAGGAAAGGTCTTAGAGCCGTGTCGAAATTCGTGAAAGCTCATTTTATGACGTTTCCAATGGCTGTTTTCGAAACTTTGACCAGTCTATGGCTATTTTGGTTATTTCCCCTTCATGTTAAGCTTGCTTTACAAGTAGCACGCATTATAAACTTTTTTCCACCTTTAGAATGTAATAGTTTTACAATATTTTTGTATCAATCATTTATTAAAATAATATTTGAATCTAATAAATTAAAAAAAAAGAAAATTTTGATTGGTTGAAAAGAGAGGACCCATATCCTTTTCTTCTTTTCATACCGTTACCCTAACAAAGCACACTAACCCCATTGAATGGTGTTACACGTCCCTTAACGCCGAAAAGTTGTGAGTTGCCACCTCACTGGTGCGTGAGGTGGTAACATATAGCATCATAGGTGTGAGCCATCAGGGCTGGCTATTGGGCCGGCTAACCCGTGCTATCTTCCTAGGCCCTAAGAGCATTCACAATGAATTCTATATCCTTATCCATATATTTTCACTAAAAACAATTTTTTCTCTCTTATTTTTAATTAAATAATATTTTTTATACCTTTATCATTACCTTTTATCTCTCATTCACTCACAACCATTTCGAAAAATATTAAAAAATTTATACAGTTTTCTCTCCAGATTTTTTTCTCATATATTTACAGATGAACAATAACTTTCTCGTATATTTTCTCTCTCTTCCACTCACAACCACTCAAGAACACTAACAACCATTCCTGATAATATAACTAAACTACCTCACATACAATTAAAGATTTCATTGTGAATGCTCTAATTTTCAAGGGTTCGAAAGATTTTTATAAGCTTTTATATACATATTAAATTATATATTTAGTATATGCATCAGTTTATTATATATAAAAATGTTGGTAGTGAAGTGGAATAAACCATCTCAAGATAATGTAGAAGTCTAAAGTTTAAGTCCTAGCTCGAGCACCAAAATTTTATTTTATTTAAATCATTTCTCCTTAACTACAATTTTAGACCGGATTTTTTTTTGTTAACTATGACTTAAATTTTTTTAAGAATTATTTGGGATGCTTTTTGTGAGCACTCCTGGCATGATAAACTTCTTCATGTTACAAATCAAGTGAGACGGTGAATATCCATGTGGAATTAATTTTGTAGCCCAATGAAATAATTAAATGGACCTCACATATTGAATGAAAATGTACATTACTTTTATATAAATTATTTTATTTTATTTTAATTGGTGGTGGATAATAGAATTTAATAAAAAGTAAGTAGGGGCTGTAAATGAATCGAACGTTCAATAACAGTTTTAAATCGTTTGACGGGAAGTTCGTTTACATTCATTCATTTAATAAATGATCGAACATGAACAAAGAATTATGTTCGATTGGCTAAATAAACGAACATGAACAAATGTCTTGTTCGTTCAATTGTGTTCGTGAACGTTTGTTTGTATTGTTCATGGTATTTTTGTACTTTAATTTATTTTATCTAAACTTTTTTTATATTATTTAACCCTTCATTTTATTATCCTATAATTTTTAATAGAAAACCTTATTCTCACCATGTTTATGCACTATTCTCCTTTCTTTTTTTAATATTCACATTGATATAGGTATGGCAATGGGACGGGTTTAGGTAATTCCAACCCCGAATCCTGTTAGATAAGCTTGTCCCAAAACCCTTCGGGTTTCTAGTGGGCAAAAACCCATCGGGTATCGGGTATACCCGCAGGTTTCACATAACTCATCAGGTAACTACTAATCACTAATCAATTATACTTTGTACTATCTGTAACAACTCGAAAATTCGATTATTATCTTTTATTTTGTTTTCCGTTTATCTATCCTTTTGTAATTCCGATATTCGACTTATAATAAAGTTTATGTTAATTAATTATGGTGTTGTACGTTATTATCGCATCTAATCGCTTATTAAATCTCATCGCAATCATCGAGCAAATCGCAGTTATTTATGTGGTTTTATATTATTTATGTGCTATGTGTGTTTGTGGTTATGTTTGCAATCGCTATCGCATCGCTCTCGCACGCTCGAATCGCTAAATCGCACTATTACATCAACTATAACGCTTAACGCTTTAATAACGTTTAATATAACTATCTAATGTGAACCGAATAACCAAACAAACTCATAACGGAAATAATCAAACGAACCTTGGCTACCAGGTCAAGTTCGGCCGAACTTGTAGACCACAAGTTCGCCGAACTTACCTGATGACACAAGGATTTCCTTATTTCCTCAAGTTCACTCGAACTTGTACAGAAATGTACAAGTTCGGCCGAACTTAGCTAATCCCACTTTTGAAATCCCTACAAGTTCGCGCGAACTTGTACAAATTTGTACAAGTTCGGCTGAACTTGCTCTCACCAGCCTTCATTTTCCCCTTCTCCTATAAATAACAAGCTCTGTTCACTCATTTGAACTTGCTGCAAGTTCGCCCAGAGCTCTCAAAACCCAAAACCTTCGTGTTCTAAGTAAGAATCAATCCGATTTCACTGCAACAACGTTTATCAACGATCTACAAAGGTTTACAACGATTTTGGCACAAGGCATAGCCTTCGTTTTCATCAAAATTCATTCTTTTACGAAAACCTTCATTTTTTTCTACAAAAACTTATGTTTTAAGCTTAGATCTACACAATACGAGTTCGTTTGGCGATAGTAGAGATTTCCCAAACACGAGATCTGCAAGATCTAGGCTTGTAAGTGATAGATCTGAGAAAAAAACTTTGAAAACCATTGATTTCTACACAAAATACGGACTTTTGATGGTGTTTTGTTCATTTTCTAGTATGAAACGAAGCATCTATCATTCAAGATCCCAGATCTGGAAGCACAAGGACGTTTATGTCGGTTTACACAAGCCGGACTAACCCGAACGAACCCCGAGTTCGCCCGGATTAGCCCACGCTTTTGTAAAACGGCTAAAACTGCTCTAAAAGACCTCTCTGACCCAAGTTTGCTCAGTAGCACAGGGTTGGAGGGATGAACACTCGATTTTCCTCAACAAACGATGCGAAAACGCAAGATTTTGGACCGGAAAACATCAAGTTCGCTCAAGAAACAGCAGATCCCCAGGTCAAGTTCGACCGAACTTGTACCTAAATGGGTCAAGTTCGACCGAACTTGGGCTATTCTCACAAGTTTTCTTCGCAAGTTCGACCGAACTTGCCTAGTTTCTTAGGAAACTATACAAGTTCGCCCGAACTTGCCTTTCTAGTAAGAATCCCTTACAAGTTCGCCCGAACTTGACAAGTTTCTTAGGAAACTCATCAACTTCAACCGAACTTAGCTCTCAACACACTCAAATCATACAAGTTCGTCCGAACTTGTCTACTGCCCAACCAAGACTTAACCGTTTCAGCTTTTCGGAGACTGATGCACTTCCGTTCGCGTATGCAGGCTGATCCGACGCTCTTCTCGACTCTCCTCAGATCCCGAACTCTTACCTAAACGCACCCACAATGAGTATACTTGACCCATTTTCGCTTTAACGCACTTTTTTTTTTGTGTTACATACGTTCCTATATTAAAATCACATCAGAAATCAAAACTGTTTATCACACGCGAATAATCTGATTGTATATGCTCAATACGTGATACTAGAAACATGTGACTAGGACTTATTTTCGTTAACTTGTCTCCTTAGCTAGTATGGTACTATAGTATGGCTTACACCCGACGGGGTCTAGTTAGGATGGACGCGCAAGCCTTCTCACGGTAGTTAGCATGAGAAATGAGCCTATGTTATGTTAAGTGTTTTGGTGTATCATAATATGTAATTAGATTGTTTCGCAAACGCTTTCTCGACTATGCTAGTATTATTCAAACTCGTATGCTCACCTTTACTTAATTGTATTGACTTGTATTTTAACGTATGTAACAAGATGAGGATTTTGTAGCTTGGATGCTTGGATGTGGCTTGCGTATTTAGTTTTGTTTTATTTTGTTTAGTTCCAAGTGTAATAAATCTAGGGGAGATCGGATCAGATTTTACTGTTTAAGGGATTTTGTTAATGTAGTGATTGTTTAAGGATATTATGAGTTTAATAGTATGGGATGTTAAATGTTGATTTATTATATTTAAATAATAGTTATGGAATCTCTTGAGACAATCTGGTTCGCCTAGTGCCACTACCCCGACGATTCCGCCATCGGTTGGGGTGTGACACTATCATTATAGTAATTTATCAAATAACTGCAATGTATGCAGAATAAAATACATATATGTATAAAAAAGATGTATCATATACATACATAATTAAAAATATAAAAGACAATATACCGGGTATACAATCAGGTAAACGAATACACTTTATTGGGTAATTGGTTATATCACCAAATTCCAAACCCGTCCCAAACCCGAGAAAAAAATTAAAACTAATCCCAAAACCGATTAACCGACCCAAACCAGTCCCAAATGTGTCAGGTTTCGGGTTTACCCATCGGGTTCGGGTTCGATTGCCATCCCTACGATTGACGAACGCTATCGACATCTGTTCCATGATTATGGCTTCAAGTTCCAACGCTACTCCCCTTGTCATCCACCTCTAGCCTGTGTCACTTTCGCCAATTTTATTTGTGTTTGTAAACACGTTCATTTCCTTAATTAACGAACATGAACATAAAATCTCGTACCATAAGTGTTCAAGAATCGTTCGTGAACACATTTATTTCCTTTAGGAAGAAACACGAACAACACCTTGTTCGTGTTCATTCGATTCGTTTACAACTCTAAAAGTGAGCGAAACTATAAAATATAGCCTAAACATAGTTTTGTATAATTTAAAATGTTAATTAGAACAAATTTAAAAAAAAAAGAGTGATATTTTGGAACATGGAGTAGGGGTTGAGCTCAGTACCGGAACTGAAAATCACCAAAGGTGAGTACTGTATGGTACCGGTACCAAATATACCCGATTCGGTACGATTCGGTACCGGTAGTACCGGTATCGGTTCGATACCGGCATTTGAGGGTAAAAACCAGTATCGAACTGGTATTGTACCGGACCGATACTGAAAATATCAAAAGTCAGTACCGAAAATATACCCGGTTTGGTAAATTCGGTACCGATACCGGTTCAGTACCAATACCGGGTACCATTTACTCATTCCTAACTTATGGAGGTTTACGAGAGTATTTAAGCAAAATAACAGACAATCAATCTGTCCCCAAAAGGAGTCCAGAAAAGAAACCCTCACTGGATTTCTATCCCCCTTTTCACCATCGTCAATCATCAATCTATAATACAATAAACCGAACCCTAGGGTATGTGTGAAGGACCACCAAATGGGTGGAGCAGAGCTCGAGGACTGGTGGTGAAGACGCTCGTCTTAATCGGTGGTGCTCTTTTGATCAAGCGATTCACTAAATCCACCACTCGTTGGGACCATGCTCGCATCGTTTCCAACTCCCTCACCGGCGAAAAGGTCCCAATTTTCTTCATTTCACCACTAATTCCACCTTCTTCTTGTTGAATTTTATGATTATATAGTTAGTAGTAGCTTTAGTGATCTTCTAATTGTTGTTTGATTTTGGTTTTTGATCTAAATTTTGTACTTAATTTGCAGTTTTCGAAGGAACAAGCGGCTAGAGATCCGGATAATTTCTTTAATTTAAGGTATTATTTGTATTTTTATGATTTTTTTAGGGCTGTAGTTGCATTATGTTAAGTTTATTGGGAAATGTATGGTTGATAAATGTTCTGGTATGTTGAATACCTGGTTGTAAGGTTTAAAAGAACGGAAACTAGTTTCGAGGCGTTTTCCCCTCATGAGGCGTAAGCCTCGAGACTAACCGAGGCGTAAGCCTGAGGCGGAACTAAAAAATTAATATAAAAATTTTATATCTTATATAAATAATAATAATGCTAACTAAATTCATCATCAAATTAATCAAAATCATAAAAAACACACATAAAAAAGACATAAATTGCTTGAAATTGACACAAAAAGTCAAAAACATCGAAAACAAATATCAAAAACCCCGAGGCTCAGCCTTTTTAGCGCCTCAGCTCCTCTGAGGCGCACATACAATATATGCGCGCCTTGGAATCGTTTTTTGGCCGATTCGCCTTGAGGCGCGCGTAATGCGTGATGCGCCCGTTGCACTAGTGAGAGTGCATCGAAACACCTGATGCGTTCCGTTTACATGATGCGATGATATTGCGACAATTTCGCATAATGCGCTCCGATGCACGCAACATTGTCTGTTATGTTTTCTTTCCCGATTTTATGAAATGAGTTGGGTTTTTTCAATAATTAATATCTTAGTACGTTTGATTTGGACCATTATAGTTCCTAAACACTTGTTTATGGTTCTAGAAACATTTTAGTATGCTTGATTTGTACGAACAAGCACAACTCTTATCTTCTTATTATATCAGTTTTCTAGTTTAAGTATGTTTTAGTAAGTTGTTATGTATAAATAAATTTTTAGTATTTTTTTATAAAGAGCTCTCGCATACATGATGCGCTCGCATTGCGCATCAGATTTTTGGACCAAACGCAGCGGAGTGCATCACGCAATTTAAAAGCTAGGCGCACACCTCAACCGTTTTTTAAAACCATGCTTGGTTGAATAACAAATATTGCTCGTTGGGTCGGTAAAATGTTAGGTTAGTCGTGTTTTGAACGCTAAGCTGTTTTTTAGGTTGTTCCGTTGGTTAGCAGGGTATTAGTGGGGTCCGTGTGTTTTCTGGGTTGTCACGGGTACCAAAAAAAGTAAAAAAAAGGTTTTAAACTTATTGATAATGTGGGACTTTGTTGGATTTTGCTAGACGGCTTTGCTGCGCGGCTGCAGATATGGTGGATGGATCGAAGGTTCTGTATTATGAGCAAGTTAGTATACTACGCTGAAACTATAACTTGCGTATTTTGCAGTCTCTCATTATATACTGTTATGCAATATTTGAGTGTTTGGTTTTGCATTTTTCAGGCATTTTGGAGGACTCCTCATAAGCCGTTTAGACAGGTATTTTACTTGTCTTTTTTTTTTAATCCACATGCACCCGAATTCAAACTTTGGAGAACATTAGATATATCATCTTGAAATTTTTCACTGGCCATGTTACCATTATTTTCATCTCCAAAGATCTTTCTGTTAATTATTTCTGACAGCTGTCTCATTGCAGAGATTTTATACGGTGAAGCCTTGCCCAAAAGAGATGAAATGTGATGTTGAGGTATGCAATATGACAATAACATTTATTTATTTCATTGCAATTTTCGGTGGATTATTAACTTTGCTCCAAAATACAATATAATAAATACAACACTATCCGTTTCAAAGGGTTATCATGGTGTTTAAATGTTAAGGATTATGACTTCTAAAAGTTCGTCAGTACATCGATACATTACTAACAGCCATAATCTATTTATAATATGTTCAGTTGAGTACATATGCCATCAGGGATGCAGAGGAATACAAGAACTTTTGTGATCGCTCAAGGGACCAACGGCCATTGCCTGAAGAAGTTATCAGGGTAAGATTTACTTCACACATTTTATATTCTTAATTTAATCAAACACATACACTTCTCTTTTTTTCCTATTGGTGGAAAATTCTATGATCTATGCTTGTCGTTCAGTAATTGTTTTGGTATTAAAACCATCCTGAAAATCTTATACGGTTTTTTAAAATACTATTATTTAATCTTAACATTGCATGTTCTGCAAACCTTAAGTTCATGTGATTTTTCTGAAATTGCGTATTTTTTTGAAATTTGTAACTATAGGCGCAAAGATGATCATGTTAAAATTGTACCTTCTTTCATTATGGCTATATCTTCCCATGAAAATTTCAATGTTTGACCCTACACACTGTTTAATAAAATACAATAGCGTAAAGGTTTACAAGAACAATAATTTCTTTCTGCATTTTATTTCTTGGTTTTAGTTACTTTATTATGTCTAGTTGCCAAAAATTACTTGCCTTGTGAAATAATGATTTATGAAATCAATAGACGTGTTTTAAGCTTACAATATTATTAATCCTCTAGGATGTAGCAGAACACTTAACAACCATACATCTTAACCGTTGTGAACGAGGGAAACGATGCTTATACGAGGGTTCAACCCCGCCTGAAGGCTTCCCCAATTCATGGGTATTGAACCATGCACTCCCTTTTTGTTATATTTTCAAACATATTCTTTCTTAAAGTGGCACATTGGGCGGGTCAGGTAACGGGTCAAATGTCAAAACAAGTATTTTTGTCCATGTAGTAAAATTTTTTTTTTGTATGTAGTAAAAAATATTTTTTTAACAATAATCTCAATTAGTTAATGGAATGATTTAGCTGTTTTTGGATCTAAAATACATATTGGGTGACGTGTGTCACGTTTTGAATCGATCCAATAATATGTAAACGGGTAGGAATTGCCACTTCCAATTCTTATCATGTTTTCAACTGTATAAACCTTTTATCGTTCACATACTTTTTATTTTTTTTCCCTATCAGAATGGTGCTTCATATTGTACCTCGGAACTGGCGGTCTTGAAGAATAACGAGATCCATACATGGGATAGGGGTTATGACGATGATGGGAAACAAGTTAGTTTGCTATACAGCTATACTAGTTTATAATTCACTCTATACATTTCTTTCAGTTTTGTAAACAATTAATATTTTTAACATGATTACAAAAACTATTTACTAAATAAGGGTGATTCTATTTACACCAAGTGATTTGACATTAATAAATTTAAATTTTTTGTTTTTCTTTTATAACTTTTGATATATAATGTTTATTAAAAAACGAATACGGTTTTGTGATGTGCTTATTTTTATCTACGTTTTGATATAAATTTTATAAATAACGGAATATAAAATTTTATACGACTTATAAAACGTTATATTTGATACGGCTCCGTTTTTTATAAAATTTGTATCAAAACGTAGATAAAAATAAGCACATCGCAGAACCATGTTCGTTTTTTTATAAAACATCATATATCGGAAGTTACAAAAGAAAAACAAAAATTTTGATTTATTAATATCACATCACTTAGTGTAAATAGCAAAAAGTTGGGTGTAAATAGTAGCACCCCTAATTAATGACTTAGTTTGTTTAAACAATTTAGAAGGTTATAAGAGTATAGAGTAAAGTACACGGATAGACCCTGTGGTTTTCCAAAATTTTGGATTTGGTCACTAGCTTTCCAAAAGTACATGGATGGTCCGGTGGTTTACACTTTGTAACGCATTTAATCCCCAACTTTTTCCAAAAGTACATGGATGGTCCTTGTGGTTTGCACTCTGTAACGCATTCAGCCGCCAACTTTTGAGTACATGAATGGTCCCTGTGGTTTGCACTTTGTAACGCATTTAGTCTCTATCTTGGACCTCCTAAAACTTTTAGATTTGTTGGCTAAGGACTAAATGCGTTATACAAAGTGCAAACCACTGGAACCATCCGTGTATTTTTAGAAAGCTAGGGATCAAATCCAAAGTTTTGGAAAACCACCAGGGACTATCCATGTACTTTACTCAAAAGTATATAGTATACTTAAACTACTTAAGTAATGCTTGTGTTGTTCCTCCTTTTTATTATTTTTTATTCATGTAATACGATTGACTGTTTTATTCATGTATACAATCCAAATTGACCCGTTTTATCCAAATTGACAAATTGACCCGTTCTATCGTATTGCAGGTTTGGGGGGTGAAAAATGGTCCTTATGAATTCAAGCCTGCACCAGGACCTGCAACTGGACCTGCGTATACTTCTGTTGATATGTTATCTACTTTAAATTTCCCCCTTTCTATTGATAAGAGGATAGAAGGTTCCTTTGTTCTGCAAGAATAATTATGTTACAATTTATTTAATCTTATATATAGCTATACAATGAACATTCTATCTTTTTTTTTCTTTCGAAATGGTTTCCGTCGACTATTATAGTTATGGTTGCAAATGAGTTGAGGTGTCGATTATTCTCAAGATGTATGTGGTTCGGTTTTGACGGGTTAATGATTTGGTTGACAGTTTGGAACTTGAAATTAGTCGTGTAAGGGGGTGGTACCAATGTCCTAAAGTATCCTGACTCCCTTCAATCCAGATTGTCACGTCACTCACTTCGTCCACTATTAATTTCTAGTGTTATGTTTCGGAGTTCACTTGGGATAGAAATTGATATAATTTAAAATATCCATTTGTAGGATTTAGAAAAACTACAAGTTGACAATTTAACAAATTTGAAAACATATGCGTTGGAAGATGATATGTAATTTCCATATCAAAGTGACAAAATAAAAATAAAACTAGGCAGCTAAATATAAGTGTACATTAATAGATTTACGATTCACACGTTTTACAAATAAAAACAAAACAAACTATAAGAGGGAAAAATAAAACTAGGCAACTATATATACGGGTAAAATTCACGGTTCACACGTTTTACAAATAAAAACAATACAAATTAGAAGCGGAAGACAAAGGGAAAATCAATTCAGAACGATTGCTTTAGATTTAAAAAACTCTTAACCACTTTTTGGTGCTTGTAAGAACATTTGACATGGTAAGACGTTATCTCCTCTAGAAATATAAGACTGTAACTTTGGTGCTTGTAAGAATAGTTGACATGTTAAGACGTTATCTCCTATAGATATATGAGACTGTAACTTCAAACGAATTAAGACTTACGCCCTTCTCTTTCACCATGTAAAATACAATTATTCATTTGTTAATTGTTTTTAACAATTATAATTTCACATCCATACCTAAAATCAAGTGTAGCGGGTTAGCGCCCATGCCACGTCACCTTGATGGGGGCTCTAAACACTCTTATAGGTTGGGTTGTCAAACAGGGGCGCCAAAGGGCATATCCACCAACCCAATGGCGGAGTAAAAGAGAAAAGAGGTGGGTCACTAAACATCAACCAATCATACATTTTATTTGTCTTTAATTTATTTTTTAGTTAAACCACTACGTAATGTATGTTTCTAGTTAAGACTATGGGGTATGGGGCGTGGGTTGGGGGGAATGCGCCCATGTGACCATCCCAGGTGGGCTTGGGTTGGGCGTGGCCCTTTGGGCGGGGGTTCAGCCAGGGCGTTGGGCAGGGCTACCCATCTGAGCTGGCGGGTGGACATTGGGTGCACCCTACCCTATATTATCCATTAATTTAAAAAAAATAAAATAAAAGGAACTTGGCCAAGCCACACCCCAAACCCAAGCCCCACCATACCCAATTTTTTAGGTCTTGCCAATGGAGCCCACCCAGCCCACGTGTCAACCCATGCCCCAAACCCCCACCCCACGGTCTAAACTCTTTATGAATTATGTCGACTTGGTAGTGCTTTTACACTTGCTATGTAACTAAATAGTTTTCGTTATTCAACCCGTGTAAAGATGAGTCCATATGATTTTTTAATAGAAAATGAAAAGAAAAAAGAGTAATATTTTTTGGAGACACGTGTCCGATCCAAACACCATCTATAAATCCAAAATTGTTCGTCATTTCCCGGCACAACCAACAAGAGAGCAACATGACCTATCATCGTTCCAGAGCACGAACTGCTCCACAATCTCCATCAATGGCGAAACTTCACTTCAAGCTCGCACGCATCATCTCTCGTCAGGATCAACTCAAACTTTCGTTCAATCACCTCAAATCTCAGATCAAAATCGGTTTGCTCGAGGTAATTCACTTCAAAATTCAAATAACTTCTCAAATCAAACGAGCACGTAGCTCTATTTCACTAATTATGCTCCAATTTGCAGGCTGAAGATGTATTCAGTTCGCTAGCTGTTCCGCTTATGAAGCTCGTCGGTTTAAAAACCGCTGAAATGGCTGAAGAAGGCAGATCGAGCACGATTTTCATGAAGATCTGTTCTAATTATCAGGTAAATTGTTTAACCGTAGCGTGTAGGTTCAAATCGATTAGTTTTTGTGATAAATTTCGTGTGATTTAACCTAATTTCATTGACGTGCTGAAATCAAACACAATTTTAGTGAAGATCTGTTCTAATACTCAGGTAACGTGTTTCAAGTAGTTTGTAGTTTCAAATCTATGAGTTTTGTGATAAAATTCGTGAGTTTGAGGTGTTAAGATCAGGACTAATAGAACTTTGCAATTTAGGTTAGAACATGTGCACACAAACTATTTTGATTAATTTCATTGAGGTGCTGAGATCAGGATTAATAGAACTTTGCAATTTAGTTTTGAAATATGTGTACATAAAACCTATGCAGTTAATATCGGTGATATATCGGTTATATCGGTCCTGTAGTAAAATATCGGTGTCAAATATCGGTAGATATTTGACCGATACAACCGATATATCACTGAATTATTAGTGTTAAATTGCTATATATATAAATTCTGCATTATATTAAAATTACCGATATCCCATCGATATCTCACCGAGATAACCTATATCTCAAATCTTGGTCCTTGACCGATATCCGATATTGTACCGCATTAACTGCATAGCATAAAACTATGAATCTGTGTTGATTTGTGTATATAAGAAGTATCTGTTGATTTTTGGTTGATTGATTGTGGCATAGTACAGTCTGAATTTGAAGACCAGATTAGAGTGGAGGCGCCTATGTCAATGTCGACTGCCAATAAGGAATGCGATTTGCATATGCTGGAGGTACCTTTGTTCTTACTGCTCAAATATGATCATAATTGTGCTAGATTTGAAAATTGAAACAATATTGTTATGCTGATTTGAGAAATTATCATCTGTTACTTTACTAATGACTAATCGCATGTTAAACTATTGAACTAATTGCTCATGTAGAATTGTAGATAAGTAGGAAAGACTGATTTTCATCATGCTTTAATATTTTATTTGAATTGGTAGTGGATAATATGTTTGAGAATCCTAATTCAGTAATTCTTACAACGTATCTTCTTTAATGGTGTTTGTAGTGGAAGTGTAAATCTTTACTAAAGAAAATTGTCTTCTAAATTGTTGTTAGATACTTAGATTGTAAGGGAACTAATTTGAAGAAGTTGGGAATAATATAACAATTGGCACCTGTCTTTTTCTTCTATTTGCATTTAGCTACTATTCCGGTCCATGATTTAACCTTGCAAGTTTGCTGGATAGGGGATATTAACAAGTCTGTTTGTAGGTTTAATGTAGGGAATTACCAGAGGAAGATTGTAATCTATGCATAACTTTATGTACCCTGTATTTATCAATTCCTTGAAAAAAGAAACGTTGCCGATTAGAAAGTGTTTAAACTTTTAATCAATAATCATATATAAACATGTCTGCCTTCATCCCTACCTCATTTATAAGTTCCAATGTGAAAGTGTTTTGCTGCTTTTACATCATAGCATTTTACCTTTATACTATATATCAAGCGCATTCATCTTAATTTTATAACTTATCATTAAACAATTTATGTATAAACATACAGGAAGACTATACAAATAATGCAATCATGGCAGGCAATGAGCTTATTCACAAACAAAAATTACAGCTTATACAACTAGTGCAGCTTCTCAAACAAGTTGAAAGTTGTGTTAATTCTAGCCAGAAAAACATGTTTCAAACCATTGATAACCACAAAGACCGTATCCACATGTTTTTAAGAAAAGCTGTGGCTTATATATCTGTCACTCAGCAATCAAGTCACGATCGTCATGCCTTCAATATCACACGGAAACTTCTGAAAGCTGTATATGATCATGTCACTGAAGCCCTAAGCTCAGTTGAGGGTGGGGTGGATAATCTCGTCAGTAGATTAACCGATGAAATGTGTAAGCCAATGATTGAGTATGTCAAAAGTTATAAGGCGGAATGACAGCTGTCACATGCCCTCAGTTATTGGTTGCATTGGAGGATATGAGAGGGGTGGCAAGAGACGGAAGGGTAGAATTGCAACAAGCAAGAAAAATGGTTAGAGTTGCAGAAGAGAAGAATGCTGAAGCATTGAGCATGTTGCGAGAATCAGAAGAACGAATAAAGAAAATGACACTATACTTAGATGCCTTCACTAATGTCAAGGACACTACTGGTCGTTATGCGAAGAACAAAGTAAGTCCTAAATTTAGTCATTTGAATATCAAGACTTATTTGTTCTTTTAGTTTGTTTGACCCATTTGACCCGTTTCATTTAAGTCAAGTTTCTCATCTAACTTTTTCACCAAAATTACCTTTGACCAGCCCACTTTACGAAAATAACCATGGATTGCGTCCGGGGTAGACACAATCCCTAAAATCAATGCAACTTTCGCGTCTAAGGTAGAGTTTGCGCCTACGACTAATAGTTTGCGTCTGAGACAAAAGTTTTCGTCTGAGACTAAAAGTTTTCGTCTGAGACTTAAAGTTGCGTCTAAGACTCAAAGTTTGCGTTTGAGATTGTGCCATGGGTTTCCGCACCTACTTTTTTTTTCCTTTTTCACCACGATTTTTAAACGAACATAGCTTTTTCATATGATAGTATTTTTGTATAAAAATACACCAAATTAAAGATAATAAAATTCTATATTGGCTGAAATATTAACGTATGAAAGGTCATTTAAAATCGTGTTGGAAAAGTAAAAAAAACCTGAGGATGATGCACACGTGTCAACTCTCTATTGGCTGAAGAGTTTGAGTTTGGCTAAGACGCGAAAGTTCTACCCCAGACGCAATCCTGGTTATTTTCGTAAAGCGGGTTGCTCAAAGGTCATTTTGGTGATTTTCCCTAATATAAAACCCAAGTCAAACTATTATTTAGCAAACGGGCTGAAACCAAAGTACCATCTGTAAAATATAATTTGATATTTGATGTTAAACTTATTTTTATCTCTGCTCCAGTTATTAGCACCAGCACCACAGGAGGATCAAACTAAAGACGACAAGCTACTCTGGGAACTACTGAAAACGAAACGAAAGCACCAACATCCCGAGAGCCCATTCGGGCCCAAAGAGCTTCATCGAGTCGGATCCAGCACCAAAACCCCTAGCCCAACAACTGGAAAACCATCCATCACTCACAGTGACAGACCTACAACACGGGCCTACAGGAAACTGAAAGCACACTCATCGGGTTCCTTGCTCCTGTTGGGCTTATCGCCTTCATTATCAAGAAAATGAAGTTTTATCATAGGTAAATCCCTTTTCTCATGCTAGATCACAAGTGAATAGAGTAAATGAATAAATGGATATCAGGCTTTTTCTTAATAAACTATAATCAGTAGTTTCGCATGTCGTTGATTGTTGGATGTGCACAAAGTTGTAAGCTTTTGGTACGTGTGAAAAGTTAATAGGTCACTTAGCATGTGTTGAAGAAATTGATTCATCAGAATCCGCTTAAATAACTATTCTAGTATCGGTAAATACTAAATACAAGGTTGTTTAACTAACTTGTGGCTCGCAACTCGCTTATAATTGACTTAGTACACGCACCTCATAATTCAGGTCGAGCTAGTTGGTTGGCTCTTATAAACATTCGAATCGAAAGTAGCTCGCAGTTTGGTACTATGTTATTAAAGATTATTGTTAATTATCAAAACAAAACAAAAAATAAGTGAACTTATTGAGGCCGAGTAAAATACGGGTTCAATTTCCAGCTCAGATCTAAGATTACGAGTCGAATCGTAGTTAATACTGTCTCAGCAAAGCTCGCTTGCAATCATGTAAAGTAATTAGAAAAAATAATTATATGCAAATCTTAACACTGGCTCAAAAAATGGGTCTCAAAACAGTCAGACACATGATCAATTAACTTGAATAAAAAGTTTGATTTACTGTATAGACTTTAGATTTACAAATCTTGTAAATTTGAATATGGATTCACAATTTTTTTAAATTTCACTTTAGATTTTTTTTTTGAAGAAACGCTAGTCTAATCCGCAGGGATAGACGGGTAATGTCTCGACCGGGAGGCTTTCTCTTCCGATCTTTGTGAGCTCAAATCTACATAAGATGAATATACAAAACTAGAAACACCGTGAAACTCATTACGAGAAGGAAAGGTGGGGGTTTTCTCGTAACCACCCTCGAACGTGAGAATAAACAATGTTAGACTATATAGCAAGAGGGAGAGTAGGGAGATCGGAATCCTTTAATCTGGAGAAGTGTGGAATTTATTGCCGAAAGGTTGGAGAAGTAATTTTGATCTTTACATATACAAATCTAGACCCTTATGAGTCGCTTCGTCTTTAGTAGGATCGGTTTTGCAATTCAAAAGAGGGTTGCGGCGCAACTTATTGCTTGTTTACCTGTTATTTGTTTGTAATATTTTGTTTTGACATTTTATTGGCTAGTTAAGTTTATCAAAAATTGAATATCAATTTCATGTGATGTCCATTTAGCTTCCATTTATAACCCTAACTGAAAAGTGACATTAAACTTTGTTATTAAGCTTAACTAATTGCAATGATTCACTAATATTTCTTAATAACTATTTATTTTAAACATATTGACATATTCAATCAATATTCTTCTTAGATAATATTTTAAACAAGAAATTTTGTTCATTTAGTTAAAGGAACAAACGTGAACAGAGGTCGTGTTCGTTCGTTTATGTTTGTGAACGTTCGGTAACTTGTTCGTTTGTGTTCGATAGTTCATTAGTGTTTTTCGTTTTTTGTATTTATTTAAACTACTTTAAAATCCAACAAATTCAATATCTACTAAGTGTCAGTGTATTATATATTCTGTTCATGAACGATTGTTTGTGTTCATTTGTTTCCATTTGTGTTCATGAACATTAATTTGTGCTCATTTGTGTTCGTCAACGTTCGTTTTTGTTCGTTGCCTAAAATTAGCAAACAAACACGAAAATAAAATCTCGTTTGATAAGTGTTCGTGAACGGTTCGCAAACACATATTTCCTAACAAACGAACAGAACAAGGTCTTGTTCGTGTTCGTTTGCAGCCCTACCCAAAACTCACAAATAACAGAGTGAAGATTATTAAAACACTATATTCAAATCCTAATAGTCCGTAAAAACTCCAAACCACCATATGATAAAACTATGAATATAAAACCTAACATAATAATTAAAATAAAACACATAATGTAGTCATTAAATAATCAGAGCCTTATCACCCAAAACACAAAACAAAACCTACATATATGGTGTTTTACGTAAAATTTAATTTCTGTCTTAATTTACATAAAAAAATTAATTTAAAAAACATCCTTCACCTTAATAGAAAAAATTAACTGAGTTAGTGGTTGATGAAAATTTATAAAAATGATGTAACAAAACTAATATTTTTTCTTATAAAAACTGCATGTATATTCTATTTTAAATATATGTGAGAAAATTAATTTAATAAATAAAATTAAGAAGACTTTGAGTAAATTGCCAAAATAGTCACTGAGGTTTTATATTTGCCAGTTTCATCCAAATATCCTTCAACTTAACAGAAAAAGTAAACTAAGTTAGTGGTTTAGATGAAATTGACAAAAAATGAAAGTGAAGGGCTGTTTGGCACAAAAAAGTCATTTCGGATGAAACTGGAAAATAAGCCTAAACTTCAGGGACGATTTTGACAATTTACTCTAATCTTTATTATGTTATTTGTGAGTGTGTTTTATGATTGACACGATGGTGTTTTTTTTACTTTTTACATTTTTTAGGAATTTTAGATTTTATAGCCAACTCCTAATCTACTATCTGTAAATCTGTAATGACGGTGTTTACTATTGTTACTTTTAAAACTGATTTTTTATAAAATAGGGCTATTGTAAATAAAATGTAAAATCAACATCAAAACTGGTGTCACCAACAATCAATAACACACAACAAACTTCTAAGAGTTAAATGCTTGGTTGGTCCCTGTGGTTTGCAAATCTTGCAGACTTGGTCCCAGTGGTTCACTAATTACACACTTGGTCCCAGTAGTTTCAAATTTTGCACTCGGGTGCTCCTTACCACTAACCTTTGTTAGATTTCTCAGTTAAGTATATGCAAAATTACTATATTACCCTTGAAATAATAAAAATAAAACTGATTATGATAAACAGATCTAGGGTTCAACTGCGTTTGCGCGTGCGTTAACACAACCGCCGGTTTCTCCGCCATTTTCAGTAATCAAATTCTTCTGAAACCCTAAACCTAACATCACCGTCACATTCACTCGATTTCAACATCAATTTCGTAACAGAATCGTTAACGGCGCTATAATCCGGTGCGTCGCAAGGCAAATCCGCTCTGGTGGACTCGCGCCAGTTACGCATCGCCTTTTTGAGCGCTAAATTAGGTATAACAGTCGAAAAATCAGGTTTAGATCCGTCAATAACCGGCATAAAATTGAGTTTTCGACATACCTCAACGGATCTCCGTTCGAACGTCTGGCCGGAGGAAACTACGACCGGTTCGAACATCAGTGAACCGGAAATCGGACAGATGAATTCATCTAGAGGCTTCGTTTGCGATTTTGATTTTGATTTCGATTTTGCTTTTGTTTTCTCCGGTGCCGGAGATGATTTGTGTAACGAGAATTTCCATTTCTTTAGGTTACCATTACCTACCATTTCTGATTGTTTGTTCTGTGTTTACTGGTTCATCGAGTGTGTGGTGTGATTTATGATAAATAATAATTCTGGATGTTAACAGGAGTTGGTGGAAAGTTGGATGAAAACGAAGATGAAGACCTTGTCGCTGCGGATGAAATTGGAAATATAATATATGTATATATATTAGGGTAATATAATAATTTTGCATATACTTAACTGAGAAATCTAACAAAGGTTAGTGGTAAGGACCACCCGAGTGCAAAATTTGAAACTACTGGGACCAAGTGTGTAATTAATGAACCACTGAGACCAAGTCTGCAAGATTTGCAAACCACAGGGACCAACCAAGCATTTACCTCAACTTCTAATGTATAAAGATCATCCAATATTTAAATTTCTAAATGTAGACAACTCACCTTCTGAGATAAGTGGGCCCATTTGTTTGCTTAACTGTAAGATTCCTCTTTCTTCTCTCTATAAACAAATTTCAAGTCAATTTCTCCTGTTCGGTCAACTACAACCCTCACCGGCGGCGACTTGGGCAACTGCTTCTCCGGCGACGGCAACGGCAAGTTCGCCGTCGGCGGCACTTCTTCTGTTCCTAATACTCATGCTTCAAACGACGCCGTTAATAATTTTTTCAGTTCTCGCGGCCACAGAGGCCTCTTCTCTCAGATCGAGGTATTATTCTTTCATTTGTTCAATTCTCTCACTAGAACATTCCTTTAGTTTACTAATATACATACATTTATATGTATATGTATATGTATATGTATGTGTTTTGTATTTATTGATTCCAACGGTCAACGGTTTGTTGTTGCTTTTAGGATGCAGATTGATATTATTTTCTAGTGTACAGTTAATAATAAGTTATTTTGAAGGTTTTAAGAGCTAACTGTTGGAATTATAATTAGTTCTGAAATAGATTTCAATATTTGGATACATTTATATGTATATGTATGTGTGTAAATTTTACACCACTAATATAGAAAATAGGATGAATTGGACTGATTCACATTGAAGTTGACTTGAAAGGCTTTACACTAAATCAATGACCAGGTTATCTATGTTATGATTTAAACAGCTGCAGATTTAGGTGTGTTGTATAGGGTGTTGTACTTAGTGTTGTAAAAGTCGCGAATAGTCGCTAGTCGGCCAGTAACTGAGTATTTTTTCGTTAATCAGTCCATTAATCGCTCGTCGGGCCTAGGGGGCCTAGTCGGCCAGCCAAAAATCGGCGATTCCGGCAAAAAACCTGTATATTTTGGCCAAAACCTCTAAATTCCGGCCAGTTTCCAACCAAACCATGTGAATTCCAACAATTAATCTTGTATATTTAAAAAATGAGTCTAATAAGAGTTAAAACCTAGCAACTTAAAATATTTACCTATAAAAATGTGTATATGTATACATAAAAATGAAAATTACATATAAAAAACCTGATCCGATTAATCGCGATTAATCCTGAGTAATCCCGAGTAGTCGCTAGTCCCCACCTCACCGGCTGACTAGCGACTAGTGAGTTCTCCAACCTTGACTTGTACTTCAACAACAACCGAACACAGTAAATCCCACGAATACCAAAGCTAATGATAGGGTCTGCGGAATGTGAGATGTTGTTGTAGACTTGTAGGTGGGCATGACAGCACGGTTTAAAACAAAAACGAGTAGGAAAAGATTGATCTAAGGACGTTTGTGATACAGAAACACCACACAAACGAACAATAGGGCAACAAATTTCCAACCAAGGATAGGGTGTACTTCCTCTATTCAAAAAATAATTCACTTTGGGATTTATTTGGTTTGTTTATAGCTTAAATTTAATGTGGTTGATTTTTTTTTTCGACGTAAATTACAATGTTAAAAGTCTACACCAATTATTATAATTTCGATTTTTTGCTGTCATTTTAGCACTTTTGATCGTTGCTTTAAAGGTTAATTTGTGATTATGGAATCTCAGTTTGTGGCACTTATTTCCATGTTCAATTGTAGTAGTCTTACACTCTTACATTTTTAGATTATGGTTAGCTTTGGATTGGATGTTGTAATCAAATTACTTTACTTTATAAGCTAAGCATTAGCCATAGTGACTAATGGATGTTGTTAACGAACTTTTTGCAGCTATCTCTATCTGCTTCAAACTTGCGTGATAGAGACGTGCTTTCCAAGGTAACTTCATCACTTTCTTCACAGAGAAACTAAAAAGATATTATGGACAGTTGGACACATATAATGTAGTTCTTATAAAAATAAAGAGGAAAAAGAGACGGAAGAAAATGATTGCATTTCTTTAAGCTTTTTAATTTCTCACATGTGTTTTCTGTTTATAGAGTGATCCTTTGGCAGTTGTTTATACCAAAGGAAAAGACGGTTCGCTGCAGGAGCTTGGGCGTACAGAAGTTGTTTTAAATTCGTTAAATCCTCAGTGGATCACAAAAATAAACGTTACGTATTGTTTTGAGACAGTTCAAACACTCTTGTAAGCGCTGACAGATCATATTTTTATTTTCATACAGATAGGGCTGCAAACTAACCGAACGAACACGAACAAAACCTTGTTTGTGTTCGTTTGTTAAGGAATATATGTGTCCACGAACTGTTCATGAACACTTACCGAACGAGATTTAAGTTCGTGTTCGTTTGTTAAGGAAATGAACTTGTTCATGTTCGTTTGTGTTTGTTTGTTAATGTGAGGCAACGGGCGAAAACGAACGTTGATGAACACACATGAGCACAAACTAATGTTCATGAACACAAATGGAAACAAACGAGCACAAATAAGCGTTCATGAACAGAATATATAATACACTGACACTTATTAGATATTTTATTTGTCGGAAATTTGAAGTATATAAATAAAATATAATAAATAAAAACACAATGAACTATTGAACACAAACAAACACGCTACCGAACGTTCACGAACATAAACGAACGAACGCAACCTCTGTTCATAATCGTTCATTACTAAACGAACGGAATTTCTTGTTCGTGTTCGTTTGTTTAATAAACAAACGAACTTCCCGCCGAACGGTTCATGAACTTTTCGCCGAGTGTTTGGTTCGTTTGCAGCCCTATATACAGATACACATCTTTATAGCAATATTATGTACACCACTAATTATCTTACTTCATAGGTTCCGTGTGTATGATGTTGATACCCAGTTTCATGGCCCAGAAGGAAAGGTATCTCACTTAATTTTTTTGTCAAGTAACTCTCTTACGAATGTTAAACTTCATTAAAATTTCAGTCACTGATGATTTAAACTAGATTAGTGCTTATTGGGATTCCTATGCAGACACTTAAACTGGATGATCAGCAATATTTGGGCGAGTGTACTTGCAAGTTGTCTCAGGTATTGGTTCTTTATCCGTTTGTTTTGTCGAAACTTAAATGTAGTGATAAAGTTTAAATAATATAAGTTTACCAGCTTATGGACAATTTTTTATTTTTATGTAGATGGTCACTGATCCAAAGCGCTCGTGGACCACAGATCTTGTGACCATCGCAGAGTCAACCGAGTCAACTAAGCCGAAAAAACTTGGACAGCTCACCGTTGTTGCAGATGAAGAACTTATCTCCAAGACTACTGTAGAGTTGACGTTTAGATGCTCAGATTTAGAAAATAAAGATTTTTTCTCCAAAAGTGTAAGTACCTTATGATTAGTTATTCTGTTATGAGATACTCATAAATAATATTTATCATTTTGTTTTATTTCTTACAGGACTGTTTTTTAGTAATTTCAAAATATGTGCAGAGTGGGACGAGTGGGCCCACTATTCCAATTTGCAGAACAGAGGTTCTGAACAACAATCTTAACCCTAAATGGAAACCGATTTTTTTAAACATGTCACAAGTTGGCAACAAGGTATAAACTATAAACACGATATTAACGTTTAACCCACAGTCATAAATAATATCAAAATATAGAAATCATGATTATTAGTTAAACTTATGCAGGATACCCCACTGATTATCGAGTGCTTTAACTTTAATAGTAACGGAAAGCATGACCTGCTTGGGTAAGACAACACCATTATCTTTGTATCACATTTCTTCTTCATATTATTTACCGATTTTGGTTGATATTATTTTAACTTGCTTCTGTTTTCAATTCGTGTGGCCCGTTTAGCAAAGCTCAAAAGTCGATTGCTGAGTTGGAAAAGTTATCTTCTAGTAAGCAGGGAGAGAACTTATTTTTACCCGTATATATCGGGAAAGATCATCAGTCAAAGGTCCTAACACATTTGTGTCTCTGTACACGTATTTGTATGGATTCATAGATTATATTATCGTGCTTTACACTTATCCCTTGTTAATGTGATATAGGTGTTGAAAAGTCAACTTTTCGTGGACGAGTTTTCCGAAAGCGTTCGTCATTCATTTCTGGATTACTTACTTGGTGGATGTGAAATGAATTTCATGGTGGCCATAGATTTCACAGGTATATCTTATCATAATGGTTATCATTTTATGTTTGTTAATTAATACTTATGCTGCTTAACTTGAAAATTCATATTCCAGCTTCAAATGGAAATCCCCGACTGCCAGACTCGTTACATTATGTTGACCATTCTGGACGCTTGAATGCATATCAGCAAGTGAGCAGCAATAAATTTTTTTATATATTAAATTTACAATAATAAGAGACATTGTTTGACCTATTTTAGGCAATACAAGAGGTTGGAGATGTACTGCAGTTTTATGATCATGATAAGGAGTTCCCTGCATGGGGCTTCGGAGGACGCCCGATTGACGGTCCCATTAGTCATTGTTTTAACCTTAACGGAAGCAGTGGCAACAAGCCAACGGTGACTTTTAAACTTTTAACCCGAATCCCATACTAGGGGTGTTCTTTCGGGGTTCGGGTTTTTCGGGTCGGGTTGTTAGGGTTTCTAGCTAGGAAAAGGTGACCCAATAACGGACCCATTTAAAGTTCGGGTTGTTCAGGTTCGGGTTATTCGGGTCGGGTTGTTTGGTTTTCAGGTTTATATGTAAAATGCATAAAAAAGTTTGTCACAGAAATATCATCAAAATTATCATGCTGCTAAAAATATAATTAAAATTCAAACATTATTTAACAATATGGTATGATAATATTCAGTAGTCTCAAAACTTAATGTTTTAAACACCAGACAATCCAAATCAAATCGCATTTAATAAAAAAGGACAATAGATGTTCGGGTTTTTATTCGGGTTTCGAGTTTCGGGTCGGGTTTTTTGGGTCTTTGGTTGGGAAAAAGTGACCCGATAACCGACCCATTTAAGGTTCGGGTTGATTGGGTTCAGGTAATGTCAGTGGGTTTCTGGTTCGAGGGAAATAATTTTTGTAAAAAAAAAGATTATTCTTTCATATTCAATTGTGTTGACCCTTTTATTACCAGGTTTCAGGGATTCAAGGAATTATGAATGCATACGGACAGGCCCTTTCTAACGTTTCACTTGCCGGGCCCACCCTATTTGGACATGTAATTAGCTCTGCAGCAAAACTAGCCAGTGAATCAGTTGCAGCTGATGAACACAAGTATTTTGTATTATTAATTATAACAGTACGCATCATTTTTCACCACCTTTCATATAATCCTCAGTTCTCTTAAATAGGATGATACGGATCGACCCATTTACTTATGAATGGTTCGATCAAGGTAATGTTTAAAATCTGCAGGGCCTAGTAATATCATCTCTTACTTTGTTATGATTTCACAGGATGGAGTTATAACCGATCAACAGGAAACAATTGATGCCCTTGTGATGGCATCCGATCTGCCACTCTCGGTCCTCATCGTCGGTGTTGGTGGGGCCGACTTCAAGGACATGGAGGTACTTAAATCACTGTCGTGTTTATCATACCTAACCTTTCGGAATAAGTCTATACACGTTCATTTTTCTACCTATGGCCTATGCAGATTTTGGATGCAGATAATGGCGAGAAACTTCATAGTTCAACCGGGCGTGTTGCATCACGTGATATAGTCCAGTTTGTTCCTTTTAGGGATGTACAAGGTAATATGCCACCTTTTCAATGTCGTGCACATATATTGAAATGGGCCGGGTCAGTTTGACATGAAACACTTTTATGTACATCTTTGTAAATAGTTTGTGTTAAATATAGTTACGAAAAATATATTACTACGACAGTAACCAAATATTATTTATTTATATATATATTAATTTATAACATAGTTAGGAATAGTAACTCTTTCGTCTTTTTGTGTCTTTTGTCATTTAGTGAATTCTCTATACTTTACTCGGTTGTCACTTAGTGCTTCGTCATTTAGCAATTTTCATTTGCAACCCCTGTACTTTACTCTTTTGGCATTTAGTGCTTTGTCACTTACTGAATTTTCATTTACACCCCTCCCTGGCATTATCATTCAGAGCCGTCGGGCGACGGCACGGGTTGGTCGGCCCAAGAGCCGGCCCTGTTATCATTTAGTGAATTTTTGTTTACACCCTCTGTACTTGGTTGTCATTTAGTAAATTTTTGACTACTACTTAGCATGGTTTTACGCCTCGTACTCCACAACGCTCGTAGCATGGTTTTCCCTTAGTTTGTCATTTAGTGAACTTTAGTTTACACCTCATCTAGTTTACTCGGCTACCACTTAGTGCTTTGTCAATTCATGAATTTTTGGTTGCTACTTAGCACGGTTTTACGCCCCACCCCGCAACACGGTTTTACGTCCCACCCCGCAACACGGGTGGCTTAAGACTACTTCGCATAAAACAATTTTGTAGTTTGTATGCATGGAAAATACACTTAATGACTTTCGACCCATTTGACCTGTTTCCTTTGATTAATGTTAATCTATTTTTTCCCATCTGACGGTGTTATAGTGTCTTTTCTTTAAACGCTATATTAACGTAGCATATTGTCTTAGTTTGCCTAAATATTAAGGTTTTCCCATTTGCAGGTGGAGAAATTTCGGTTGTTCAATCACTTTTGCAGAACTACCTTCACAATTCTTAACCTACATGAAAAACAACAACATCCAACCGAAAACAAAATTACCTACAATATAGTAAAACCAATGCTTCCGGTCATATTCTTTGTACAATATTTATCTTCCACTATTATGTCCCATGGTACCAAACCGGACCATGGATCGTCTTTTCACCTCTTAGTTTTGTATCCTCGTGATCAAAGCGAGCTTGGTGGGATGTCAACAATAGTAGCCCACTAAACCAGAGCAAATAATGGTTTGTACAAAATGAAACATGGATGTTGTGTGCACCAAAGTTCATTCGTACATCAATCAAATTGTCTAATGGATCAGACCCGTTGAGCACGAGTCTACGCCATAGCTGGTTGACCAGATGCTTGTGCCTGATTTGTAAACTTATTCCTTGGTTAACTTGGGTTTTGTATTTATTGATAATGATAATGACAATTTATTCATGTGTTGTATATTACAGTTCACATTTCAAGTTTCACAAAAATTACTTTTGTGTTTGATATGATATGTTGTGTTTTCCGTCATTGTTTTGAAAATTTTACTTATTAAACCCTCGGATTTCAGAAAGAAAAAAATGTTTTTTCTTGAAATAATGTGCAATATACTTAGACTGAGTGTAGTGGGTTAATGCCCACATACACCTCCGCATGGAAGGACCAAACACCGTTATGGGGGCGTCAAAGAGGGGTGCTAAGGGCTTGGGTGTTAGTGGTATAATGTGCGTGAAGGAAAAAATCGTGGGTGTGTGTCTGGATTTCTTTTGCAGCCAATAAAAATCCTCCATTTAGAGTGGGGGAATTAATTGACTACAACCAATCTTAAAATCCACAAAAAGCAACATTAACGTAGTAAGAGGTTGTTTGTTTAGCTCTTAATAGAGTTTTTAATGGTTCAGACTGTTTGTTTCGTGACCAGATGTCCGAATGGTTGAGGACATTTGACTCTGAATGGTTAAGCATTATACCGAGTCTGAATGGTTAAGACCTCTAATATAATTGGTCAGACATTTGACTCTGAATGGTTAAGCATTATACTGGATCTTAATGGTTCAGACCTCTTACTGGTTCAACACTTTGGGGCAGTTTGGCAACTTCTGAATGGTTAAGTGCTGAACCAGTAAGAGGTCTGAATCATTAAGTGCTGAACCATTAAGAGGTCTGAACCATTAAGATGCAGTATAATGTTTAACCATTCAAAGACAAATGTCTGACCAATTCATATTAGATGTCTTAACATTCAGACTCTGTATAATGCTTAACCATTCAGAGGCAAATGTCTGAACCATTCAGACATTCGCTTGCGAAACAAACAGTCTGAACCATTAAGTGCTGAACCAGTAAGAGGTCTGAACCATTAAGAGCCTCATTAAGAGGTAAACAAACAGCCCCTTAATGGTTCAAACCTTTTACTGGTTCAACACCTAATCATTCAGAAGTTGCCAAACAGCCCCTAACTCTAAAACGCTGAGCATAGACAAGAAACTATTCACATTTCATCCCATCCTAGCCAAACAAGTTATAGACCTCAAAATCGGGTTCTATAGGGTCTTGCAGTCCCAACGAGGTTTAACTGCACTTGACCCATTTTGGATTGGTCTTTGTTTGGTCCCTAACCGATCCTTGGTTACTTTATCTAGGTGAGCCTAGATCTACATGCTTTCATAGTTGATTAAAATTAAAATTGTAAAACAAATGGACCCATAAACATTAAATTTGGTTAGGCTATACACCACAAATTTCTTGAACCTAGATAGAGTGTACCATTTCCATTAAAGTTGCCACCATAAAGTAATAAAAAACATGCATGTTTGGCAGGATTAGCCTTCCCACATTTTAGGGTTCATGTCTTCTTACTTTAGTTATTACACACACAAAAGGTATCAATAGTCTCATATGCTACCACCTCATGTTAGGTTTTACTCCATGTTAAACCAAACCAACAAACTTTTCCTTTTCCTTTTCCTTCGATTCATCATTAAAGTTTTTAACATGGTTTAGATGTAATATTTGACTATTTTTATATGACATATTTTATAATGTCAACAATTTATTACAATTTGTACTTTTTTCTATTTAACCAAAGAGACACTTTCCTAGAGCTACAAGAGAGTGGAACCTTGCTCGAGTTTGACTAGTGTCAAGAATCTTAGTTTGAACATGAGTTAGGTAGATAGGTTTGACAACTTTAGATGGAGGATTGAGTTTGAAATATGGTTTAAAATGATGATACCAAAACATACTAAGTTGATTTCATCAACATCGCACCAATAAACAATCATTTTTAAAGATAAAATAACACAATGTGTAAGAACTATTAACATTATGAAATAATGATAAACTATTGAGTTTTTGAGGCGTTTCATAACATTGCCAATAAGAGTATACTCAGATATATCAACTTAGTTACTACTGACGACCATTTAATACCGATGACCGGTTACTATTGATCGCACTTGCTGTTGATTCTACTTGTCATTGATGGACTAAGTTGTTGTTGACTAGTCATAGGGAAAATTTGTGGGTTTGGGTTTAGTCCACACAAGTCGGCTCAGTTTCATGTCGAACCAGTAAACATGTTTAGCTAAACGAGTCATGTTCACGCCAACTCTACAAGTTCGCAAATTGACCCGTGTAATTCATTTTTTTTCTAAATGTGTTTATGTAACATAATTGCTTTAAAAGAAGTTTAAAATTAAGTTGGTACTTTTTGTTTCTATATAGGAATTTTTGTGCCAAAATTTATAAGTTTAAAAATAAGTTGACAAGGTAACATAATTGCTAAAAAATATAACATGTAAATTTAGAATTTTAAAGTATTACCTCATATCTTAAAGACAAATGTCGGTGAAC
Source organism: Scalesia atractyloides (assembly GCA_947069175.1). NCBI lineage: Eukaryota > Viridiplantae > Streptophyta > Magnoliopsida > Asterales > Asteraceae > Scalesia > Scalesia atractyloides. The sequence goes on along the minus strand of CAMTDV010000005.1, from coordinate 95,459,102 downwards.
ATTTGTCTTTAAGCCCTCAATTTTTACAAAATTACAAATATAGCCTCTACACTTCTAACTCCTCTCAACTTTCACAAATTACAATTCTAACTTCTAGAGTTTTACTTTCTAACCCCTAGACTTCTAATTCTTTCGCTTCACACCCTCAAACTAAGTGTGTTACGCGTTCGCTTCTAACTTTTGGTAATTAACAACTTTGACCCACCAACCTTTTCTTCTTAATAACTTGACAACTCGTTTTATTTGAATTGCTTTTACGACTTTAGACCGTAGTGTGTCATAATTTAATGTACTTTTTTTTAATCTATGCCTAACCATGTTAATTTCAATGTTACTTTACGACTCTAGACGGTTGTCTAAATTATTGTTACAACTTTAAACCTGCAACGACCAAGACATACTTTTTTTTTATCTATGTCTAATGACGTTAATGTCATGAACGTACCCTGTATAACAAAGTCAAAAAAGTGTAATGTCATGTGCGCGCATCAAATGTTAATGTCATCATCATTCACTGTAACCGCAATGCTTATATAGGTTACACTGAGTTAGATCTGATACGTTGAAACATGTGTTTTCATATGGTTAACGCATCATATAACGTGCCACCAGTTATAAAAAACTAAGGTGTCGCCGCCGTAACACGCGGTGTATGTCAGTTTTGACATACATGTCGGTTTAAATTCACGTTTCAACGTAAACGACTAACGTTTTAACATAATTTTTTTCTTCTGAGACGAGTCTGATCAAATATAATACATTGTTATACTTATTTTGTGTACGTTTGTAAACTGTGATCGAAAGCAAGTCGGATAAAATATAATACGTTTTCATTCGACAGCGACCTAATTAAAAAAAACGAGTCAGGTCAAATATATAGTATAAATTTGATTTACTTTGACTTTTGACGCCGCCACAATGCGCGTCCGGTCAAAATCCTAGCTAATATGAAAAGAAACTAATTTTTTAACACATCTCTCGTGTTCGGGTTCACATGTGACAAAATTTTCAGGTTCGTTTCTAGTTCAACTTGAGAACACGTCTCGTTTAGCAGCTCTACAGATGGTCATATCTTAACACTTGGGTTCGTTTCCTCACAATCGCTAAACCGTATCACATTAAACAATGGCGTACCTACATCAATGAGATGGGGTCAACCGACCCCATGAAGTATATTTTTTGATTAATGTATATATAATCTAATGCCGACTAATCCCCATGTTTCAGATACTTGTACTTCTCTAGAACTTGTTGATGTTCGTCTAACGGAACAGTATATCCTCTCTCAATTGACACCCAGCCTTGGAAAAGCATGCCCTGAACCCAATAAGTGAATTTCTCTTTCCATCCTTCATACTCGTCCATGCTCATTAACTTCAGCGGTTTAACGAACGTGCCCATTTCGTTGTCTAGATTGACTTGCTGTATGACATTGGCATTGGATGTACCCACTCCTGACATAAACACTCTTTGAATATCATCCATCGCGAATTTTCATTATGAGTACTCAGGCCAGCAGATTGGTTTAACATACTTATGATTTGCTCAGATTCTTCATCAGAAGAAGATTCTCCATCATCATCAAAACTCGGAGCCTCGTCATTGTCGGAATTATGTGCTCGAGAAAGATTGGGTTCCACAATAGTATTCACTGGTTCTATACGTATGTACATATATGTACATTATCAAAACAATTTTCAGAACAATCATTTCTTCGATGTATGTAATTTACATGTATGTACTATACTTATTTTGCAATTTAGAACATGTATTTATGCTATATGATAATGCATTTGGGAGATATATTATAAGATATTGTCAAACCTCGATTTCCACGTGTATCCCGGTGGGGAGTATTCTGACGTAAGTTGATAACATCATAACCAAACAACACAAAGCAACACAGCGGATGTAACATTTGTCAAAAACGGGTTTTCCAAACCCGCTCTGTTTGTAATCGAATATCAAGTTATAAATGCTTCGTTGCGTATTTACGTCTATTTTGATTTTTAATGATACATATTTAATAAACAAACTAAACTATAAAAGTTATAATTGATAAAAAGTAAAAATAAAATAATCAAAATAAAATGAGGCTGCCGGGACTCGAACCCGGGTCAGCCGGGTTTTGAAACTCAAAGCCTTATCACACACACACATAACCACTCCGCCACTTGTTGTTTTCTGTCAACTCTAGGAAACAAAAGAGTTTTATAGTCAATCATAGATCAACCGGTTGCGCCAGTCTGAAAACTGTAATCGGCTATTCAACCGTCTAAAACGTTTGAATAATCGCGAATTCTGGTTTATAACCGATGCACCGACGATCCTAATCAATTCAGACTTGAATTAACTTAAATTTTGATGATGATCGGTTTTATAACCGAAGATATTCAATAGCTGATTTACGCCCACAATTGCTTTCTCTCTCGACTCAAAATCATTCTACAAACCTGCAATTTCACTTTCGTCATACATTCAGTTCATCAGAAAAGTTTTTTTATTCGCCGGAAAATCTCTGCAAGTCGCCGGAAAACCGAGACCTTCATTGATACGGTAAATACTTCGACTATTTCTGTTTCAGTCCGTTGATAAACTGTTACTAACTTCAAACCAACAATCAGAATCAATCCTAGACGACATAGCCGGAATATTCAGCTCTCGCCGGAAAACTTCTGAAATTTTCAATCTCACGCGGTGAATCGGTATGAACATTCAAAACCTCTGTTAATCCTTGTTTAGTACCCCACTTTCATAACTAATCAATCAAATTTGGTAATTGACCCGAACAGAGGAAGCTCATAAACAGAGCCGACGATCCTTGCCGGAGTTTTGTGAATGACGACCTGTTCCGGTACTTTCTTTCCCCAAACTTACTCCGTTCATCACCTTTCAACTTGTTCATATTATTCGCTAACCGAATTAAACAAATAACAGTTAGATAACTGTTGTCCGTATTATAGACGAAGAAGACGAAGTAGTGAGTGTTGTTAAGATTAATTAAAAATGGATATTATCTCGGGTTAGACACACAGTCCAGTGGTGGACTGTGTGCACATACAAATCACACGCCGCGAGTTCGATCCTTGACACACGTATGCTCTGTAATCAAAATGTTTTGTTTTTCTAACTGAACCGGATTAACGTACGTTAGATGTTAAGTATAATAAAAATCTGTATATTAACCAAGTTAGACACACAGTCCAGCGGTGGACTGTGTGTAGCGTTAAAGCACAGGTCCGGGTTCGAGACCTGTTAGTGACACCGGTTCGATGATTTAAAATATTTTTGAAAATAAAAGAATTTTGAATAAACTGAGTTAGTATACAAGTATAATTAAAAACAGAATTATTTCGGGTTAGACACGTAGCTCAGTTGGTAGAGCTGCGTGCACGCGTACGGGAGGTCTCGGGTTCGAGCCTCACCCAGCGCATGCATTTACACAATAAACCGGTCAAACAGTCAAAGTCAAAAAGTCAACGGTCAACCCAAAAAGTCAACATATTTTTATATTTTTTTATATTTTATTTATTTAATTTAATTTAAAAATCAATTAAAAATACTTAAAAATTATGTTTTTAAAGATAGGAAATAGCCTTAAACTCACAAAAATATATCTAAAAATTCTATAAAATCATTAATAAAATCCACTCATTTACTATATTTTCCGTTATTATTTAGGTTAGTTAATTCTCGTTGTTCAATTCTTCCAACTCGTGCGCATCTCACCATCTCCAACCAAACGCACCCAATGTGAGTGAATCTTTACAAATTCCCCGTTTTAATCACGTTTTTGGGGTGTATCATGTGTCTTGCCATTTATTATATTTAAATCATTGTGCATACATCATATCATGAACAAATGTGTATTCAGCTTGTTTCAACTGTTTGTGTGGTTATTGTTTAGATTTAATTTATTATTTTCAGTACATGCAATTTCATAGGCCGCCGCTCCCCATTACATTATGAGCGTTGAGCATGTTCCCCATTACATTATGAGCGTGAACCTGGCGTGCCAACATACGATCGGCTCCGTTTGATTGAGCCTTGATCGCACAGACATTTATCATTTTCAGTACATGCAATACGATCGGCTCCGTTTGATTGAGCCTTGATCGCACAGTTTCATTCATGTTATACATTATATGTTATGGTATGCTGTTGGTTTGTTATTGTATGTTATTGTATGTTATAGTTTGTGGTTGTTATTGCTACTGTTTGATTTAGTACATTTGCTCACATATGACTATTGCACAATTTTTTCTTAATAAAAATAACATAAAATCAATGATAAATGTTTATCTAACAAGGTTCACTCGCCAACTTATGTTGACCCCAAAACTCCCCTTTTTACACATGATACAGGTGAACCAGCTGCAGCAAGAAACACCTAGGATTGGATTAGAAGAATAAACTGATTTAGAGCTTGGATTGTTTAGTTTGGTTATTTTCCTTTGTATTTGTATGGACATGTTTGGATTATTGAGAATGTAATTTTGACTTTAATAAATATGAAACATATTAGTAAATATCATGAGCTTTGGTGATAACCCAATTATGCCCCGACTCTTATTCCGCTGCGGGTCGGGGTGTGACAGCGGAAGTCTTGGATTTAAATATTATTACAACATTATAATGTTCAAAGTTCAAAAATAATAAATACAAACGAATTGTAATAAAGATCCACAGGCGGATCGTAAAAATATGTACAAAAGAGATCAACAGACTTTAAGCACAACTAAGGGTCGCAAATCCTCTACGTTATCACCTACGCAGCTTCCAGCATATTACGTGCTGTACCTATAACTTAATCTTTTGAAAATACGTCAGTTTTCACTGGTAAATACAATCAACCGACACTTTTGAAAATCTTTTAAAAATTGTTTTAAGTGCGCTAGGCACATTTTTATAAATAACTTGGGACAATACAAATGACCTTGTATACAGTTTTACAAGCCTGTTAATATATAAAGCCCAGTACAGAAACCGAGACATGATCGACTGACACACCACTTCTGAACTTTCACACAGAAAGCAGATAATGATAATTGGCACTGACGGGTGTATGCCTACACCCTGTGCATAGGTCGTGCCCATTAGCACTTTAATGAGCCTAAGGATATTCCAGACATGGTTAAGCGCACCCCCAATGTTTAAGTTATCAGGCAATACAGATTAAAATGAATTATGAGATTTAGTTAAAATCGCAACTGGATAATACATGATCCTGTACCCGACCAAGCGGTAATAATTTACCGTATCCAAAGCCCGTATAAGGGAAAATAGGTTAAAAGTATTTACCTGAGCTAAATCTTCAAGAAAATAACAACTCAGCCGCAAATCAAATGATAAGTACAAGCACAATCTACCGGAAGGCTTCTAGTTTGGAATGATGGTATTATTAACCAATTAGGATGCTAACGGGTCCTTAGTTAAGTCATAGACTTGAACCGGCTAGTCTTACGTTAAATAAATACGGTACGATATGCTAGATTAAGCGGTGACCGGAATAGAATGTTATTTGGACCCGACAAGTACTAAGATTTGTATAATATGGGTAACACATAATATTCTGGATTTGGATATTAAAATGATAAGGTTAAACCCGTTTTGGTTAAAATATGTAAACTAGTCACGTTGGCTTAACCGTTCGCATATAAGCGGAACCGAGTAACCGGATGGGTCATATACAAGTTCCATATGGCATTATACTTTAAACATGTTGGTATATCAGTAGGATATTAACATGTATGCCCGGTTTAGGTTTTAAAATCAAGTTACGCCTCAAAAGGGCGTTTTGGTCATTTTACGCTTTATAAAAGAGGTTTGCGAGTAAACTGATGTTAGAGTCATAAACATTCTATAAAATGATGTATTATATGATGTTATATCAGCAGGATATCAAGTATATGTGTGGTTGATAGTTTTAAACCAAACTATGTCTCGTAAGGGCATTTTAGTCATTTCACACATAGCTTTGATATCATATTTTGGATTCTGAGTTCGGGACTTGTACCTACTGTAAAAATATTCAAAATAAGTTTATAAATCACTAGGTAATATGCCTTGGTCCTTAAATATGGTTTTAAACCATATTATGCGTCGAAACGACGTTAAACGCGCTAAATGACGATTTAAATGAAGTTTAATGAAATCTGATATTATGATTAAGTTTTTATATTCAAAATATGTTATTTAATATAATATAAAAGTAAGTAAAAGATTTAGATGTCAAAAGTGTTGTTAAAACCATTTTATGCGCCGTAAGGGCGTTATCGTCATTTATCGACATTATACAGGGACTTGTATGCAAACTCAGTTCATAAACTGTTTTGATATCCCAATAATCCATATTATGATATTACATTAGTAGGCTATTAGTTTTGGTGGAGAAGTTATGTTTAAACCTTCGAAAATGCCGAAAAGGGCAATTTGGTCATTTAAAAACGTACTTTACAACATTTAATCAAAACTTAGTTCATGACCAGAACGTTTATATCAAAATAAGTTAATTAAGTTATCATATTAGTAGGTAACTCATTTGTCACTAATTTGTATGCTTATTTATGTTTAAAACCTTAGTTTATGAGAAAAAAAGGCATTTTAGGCATAATTAACGGATACTTGCATAATGACTTGGAATACTACACGACCATATAGTATGTCTCCAGAGAGTGATACTACAATATAACATGGTCATAATACAACTTATAATCAGATTCTAAAATTGCTAATTCGGGTCAGAACTGAAAGTCAAAGCAGGAGTCAATCCTTGCGACTTTCGGTTGCGAACCGACCTTCGACGTGACTTGACGGGCCGAACATGTTTATACATGTTCTAACTATTATTACCAAGTTATTTAAGTGTTGAAACATATTTTATAATACCTACATTACTAGATATGAGTTTATTTCAAAACTGACCCGTTGACTTTTTGTGAATATAACTTTGACCCGTCAATTGGTCAAGCAAACGTGGTAATTAGGAGGTGCCCTTTTAAGGGATTAACACCTACCTAATTACGATCATGTAGCCACATTTGCATCAAATAATGGCTGGACCGTAATGGTCTTAGCCGAAGGTCAAAGCATTTTTACGTAAATGCTTTGACTTTGGCTTAAAAGCCTACAAAACTGAAAAGAACAAGTTGGAACACTTACCTGTATCCAAATAAGACTAGAAAGCTCAGGGATGCTCCTATATGCTTCAGGAACTTCCAACTAGAGCAAGAGAGGAGAATGGGAGGAGTGAGCAAAGAAATGGACAATTCAAGTGCCCTTTTATAGTTGGAGGTGAAGCATGAGGGCTTGCCAGGTGTTATGGATTGTTGTGAGAAGAGAACAAGTGTTTTTGGACGTGTCACAAGCAGCCATATTGGTGGCAATTGCGACAATGGTGGCATGGCAGCTTGCTGCCATATTTCTGTTGCTTGGCAGGTCCTTGCGGACCGTAACTAGATATGGTTACGGTTCGTAAGGACCTCCAGGTGCCCCTGTTTTGGTTTGGTGACGAACCGTAACCAGATATTGTTGCGGTCTGTAACCGCCTCCCAGAAATCAAACTTTGGCATTTTTTTACATATAGTCCCTCAACTTTTATAAGTTTCATTCAGAGGTTATAGCTTTAACATAACGGCAGCTTTGGTCTCTCTCGCTTTGCACGTGGCATACGAGGATCAACGGGACACGTGTCGGGATTTCATTGGTTGGGTTTTTACGAGGTGTTACTGTAACATTTGTAAAAATCGGGTCTTCAAAACCCGCTCCGTTTTGTAATCAAGTACCAAGTTATAAAAGTTACATTAAATATTTATGATTATTTTGAGTTAAAACGATACATAATTAATAAATAAACTAAACTATAAAAATTATATTTGATAAAAAGTTAAAATAAAATAAATAAAAAAATTATGAAGCTGCCGGGACTCGAACCCGGGTCAGCCATGAACTTCAACAACTTAACACTCACTCCCAAGACCACTCCGCCACTTGTTTGTTTTCTGTCATGTTTAGGAAACAAATAATTTTTATAGACTAAGGTAAATCAATCGAGTTTACACATTGTAACTGAAACCGGTTATCAATCATCCAAATCGTTTTGGATACTCTCGATTCAGCGAGTATAACCGATAAACGGACGATTTCAATCAATGTTGTCATGAATGGAACTTGAATTCGGAAGTAGATCGGTTTAATAACCGAAAGTCTTCAATTCTCGGACTACTTCAATCATAGACTTTTCCTCCGACTCAAAACACTCTGCAAGACTCCCAATTGCATTTCCGCAACCTTACAATCCACCGGAGAAGCTTGAATCAGACCGCCGGAAAAATTCTGCAAGTCACCGGAAAACCGGGAATCACATCCACACGGTATTTCCTCCGACTCTTTCTGTTTCAATCATGTGATTAATCAGTCTCTAACACAACTCCACCATCAGAATCGATCCTAGTCAACGATTATCGAAAATCTTACCTTCGCCGGAAAACTTCTGAAACTGCCGGAAACACACCGTGAACGGGTATGATCTCCCAAACTTCTGTTAAACCTTGTTTAAGTGACTCAACTTCTTAAATAATCGAACAAAGCTGTTAATTGGTTTCAACAGCCGGAGTTCACTTTCAGTACCGACGAACCTCCGCCGGAATTCTGTGAACAACATCAATCGGTATATCTTTTTCCTTAAACTCTCTCCATTCTCTACCTTTAAATTACTGATAATGTCTGAAAAGCGTATAAGTCATAAATCAGTCATAACAGTCGAAATATGTTTGTCTGTGTAAATCGACGAAGAAGATGAAGACACAACATAACATAAGATTAATTAAAATCGGTATTTTAAACGGGTTAGACACACAGTCCAGCGGTGGACTGTGTGCAAAATACACACGCACGTCCCGAGTTCGATCCCTGCTACACGCACACCTTATATAATAACGCGCCTTTTTGTTTAATAACTAAACCGGGGATAACCCAGTTAGTTGTTAAGTATAATAAAAACCGAGATATTAACCAGGTTAGACACACAGTCCAGCGGTGGACTGTGTGCAACATGAACTACACGTCGCGCGTTCGAAACCCGTCACGAGCACCGGTCCGATTGAATTAAAATGTTTTTGCAAATAAAGGAAATTTGGTTAACTTGAAAAAGTGAATAAATATAATTAAAAACAAGATTATTTCGGGTTAGACACGTAGCTCAGTTGGTAGAGGTGCACGCGAACGGGAGGTCTCGGGTTCGAGCCTCACCCGGCGCAGATTAATTCGCTGACCGAACCGGTCAACGGTCAACGCTAAGAAAAAATAATATTTTTTTTATATTTTTATTTATTTAATTTAATTTAAAAATCAATTAAAAATACTTAAAAATAACATTTTTAAAGATAGAAAATAGCCATAAACTCACAAAAATATATCTAAAAATTTCAGTAAAATCCTTAATAAAATCCATCCATTTAATATATTTTTCCATTATTATTTAGGTTAGTAATCCTCGTTGATCCGCTCATCTAATTTGTGCGCATCTCACCATCTCCAATCCAACGCACCCAATGTGAGTGAATCTTACAAATTCCCCGTTTTAATCACGTTTTGGGGTGTATCATGTGTCTTTGTATATATATTTATTACTAAACCATTGTGCATACATCATATCATGAACTTGTGTATTCAGTTTGTTGCTGTTAAGTAGTTATCATTGGATCAATTTATTATTCAGTACATGCAAATTTCATAGGCCGCCGCTCCCCATTACATTATGAGCGTTGAGCATGTTCCCCATTTTATTATGTGGTTGAACCTGGCGTGCCCACATACGATCGGCTCCGTTTGATTGAGCCTTGATTGCACAGACATTTTCATTTTCAGTACATGCAATACGATCGGCTCCGTTTGATTGAGCCTTGATCGCACAGTTTCATTTATGTTATTTACAGTATGATGTTGGTATGTTCATGTATGCTGCCATGTGTTATTGTATGTTATAGTTGTGACTGCTATTTGCCATTACTTGATTATTTACATTTGCTCATCTGATTATGCACAATTTTTCATTGATAAACTAACCATAAAAGCATTAACAAATGTTTATCTAATAAGGTTCACTCGCCAACTTATGTTGACCCAAAAACCCCCATTTTACACATGATACAGGTGAAGCAGCTGCAGCTAGGAACACATAGGATTTGGACTAGAAGAATAAAACGATTTAGTGTTGGGATTGTTATGCTTGGTTTATTTCCTTTGTATTGAATGAACATGTTTGGATATTTGAAAATGTAATTTTGACTTTATTAGATATGAAACATAATAGTAAATGTCATGAGCTTTGGTGATAACCCAATTATGCCCCGATTCTTATTCCGCTGCGGGTCGGGGTGTGACAGTTACATCCTCACCCCCTTAAAAGAATTCTCGACCTCGAGATTTTATTCAAACAAATGGGGATAATTCTGTCGCATAGTGGACTCGACCTTCCATGTGTATTCGGGACCATGTCGGGCATCCCATTTAACTTTTAATCGACATGTGCTTTCTACGAAGCTTCTTAACCTATCGATCTTTGATCGCTATGGGTTTCTCAACGAACCGTAGGTTTTCATCTATTTGCATGTCTTCGTGTGGCATAGCCAACCATTCATCGGCCAAGCATTTCTTTAAATTTGAGATGTGGAATACATCATGGATTCCACTGAGCTTCTCAGGTAACTTAAGCTTATAAGCTACAAACAACACGTTCGATAATCTCGAACGGTCTTATATATCTCGGGCTCAACTTGCCTTTCTTGCCAAATCGCATAACGCCTTTCTAAGTCGATACTTTCAATAACACTTTGTCCCCTATTTGGAACTGAAGAGGTTTACGCCTCTTATCGGCATAACTTTTCTGCCTATCTCGTGTTGCTTTGAGACGATCATGGATTTGAAAAGTTTTATCCGTTGTCTCAAGGACTATCTCAGGTCTTGTCAGTTGGGCTTCCCCAACTTCAGCCTATCAAACGGGCGTTCTGCACTTTCTCCCGTACAAGGCTTCAAACGGAGCAGCCTTGATACTTGTATGGTAGCTGTTATTGTATGAGAACTCGATTAGGGGTAAGTGACTATCCCAACTTCCCCTAGATCAATTACACATGCTCGTAACATATCTTCCAACGTTTGTATAGTACATTCACTTTGTCTGTCCGTCTGCGGATGATATGCCATACTAAAATTTAAGCGCGTGCCCAAGGCTTGACTGGTTTTCATTGAAATTAAGCATATGTTCGCCCGAACTTGTCTATTTCATGCAAGTCCGCCCGAACTTGGAAGTGGCCAACCAAGTTCGCTCGAACTTGTCTCAAACCACCTATGTTCGATCGAACTTGTCACATAGTGACCAAGTTCGCCCGAACTTATCTCATAAGTTTGCCCAAACTTGTCAATGAGCCTAAAAAAAATTTGGTGATAGTAATTTTTTCGAAATTTTAACGTCCGATACTGACTATTCGGGGACACCGTCGGAGGCCTTAGAGAGAGGCTGAGATGATGAGGTTAGAGATGGTTGAAGATGAGAGGGTAGTCATTGATACCAAAGCAATTTGGTTATCATTAGGGTTGAAGACTACCGATGGGCCTTAAAGTAAATTCCGCATTTGTTAAATACTGAAATTCCGGATTTGAGGGGAATTTCAGTGAAAATTTCAGTATGGTCAAAATTTGCAAAAATGAGGGGGAATAAAAAATTTTCAATATTTGAAGATTCCGCCATTTTTGAAATTTGTGACTACTGCAACAATATCCGGGTGGTTACCGATTACAGATTAACTGGGAAATACAGAGATTTGAGATTCATTTGTAAATTGATCAAGTTGATATCTAGTTTGAAAGCAGGTGGTTTACATAACTGAGTCTTAGATGAGTTGTTTATCAGATTCTGCGGTCATGGTTTGTGATTGACACCTGAGTTGCGCGTATGGTTTGGAAGCACACACGACCGTGTATCTTAACTCTGCTTTGCACATGAATTATTGAATGGACTAACCGCCAGGAGATAAGGATGCTTTGTAGTTTCAGTTGCCCCGGGTTGTACGCGGTACCATGATTAAGGAAGATGATTTATGGGATCGGATCTTTCAGACAAAGAAGTGTACCAGTTGCTGACGAAAGCGATTATCCATTGGGATTCTGTGATCACAGGAAGTTCAGATTATTTAGATCATGATTCAAATTGATGCTTAAGGGTTAGAGTCCTGATCTCCAGTGAAGGAACAGTTAGCTGGATTAGCAGTCGTTAATACCAGTGAGGAACTGAGGACGTTCAAAACGTTCGGTGATGATCTTAGGAATTAATGACTAGCTCCGAAGACGGATGGTTTCAAAATTATCAAGGAAATCTGATGATAACCTTTGGTGGCCATTATTTTTAATCTTCAAGCATATGAATCATTCTTCTCTTTGGACTAACCGCCGTTGGATGATGATGTTTGGTGATTAAGTGGCGCTGGTCTACCAGAGATAGCTATATATCTGACATTGTGACTAAAGAAGAAGAATATGATTTTGATCGCGGACGAATGTTTCTCAGAGTCAAAGTGTTACCAGATTATTTGGTTCCTATGAAGATTTGCTAATTGAAAAAGATTACCGATTTGCTGATCTTGTGTGATTACGAAAATCGGGATTTCAGATTTTTGCGGGTAAACATTGATTTGAAGTTTACCAGTGTGGTAATTTGAAGTTTCTATCAATTGCCGGTTGAGTCTTGAAGATCGAAGATCGAGCATGGGAGATATGCGCTAAACTGAACGCGGATGTGGTTAAAGTTGAAATGGAGAGGCTGCATTGATGAGCTTCAAATTGGTGTCTATTCAAGATAATCTGTCGGTCAAGCAAATCAGAGGAGGTTGGAAACTGTGCAATAAATATCTGAACTGGAGATTTCAGGGGGAATTAGATGTTGATAATGCAAACCTGGATCATCAATTAAAGGGGAATTTGTTGACACGTTTCGACGACATCGGCAGATACCTTGATTAAAGTTGCAGAATATTCAAACACGACTCACGTTTGAAGACCAAGATTCGACAGTAACGAACAAGGGGGAATCTATTGGTGCACTTTGTGTTCGTCACTTGTCGAATAGGCTAGATAGAGCGTGTGTTGAATATTGTATAGGTTCGAATAGAACCCACGACCAAAATACAGAGATTTGAGTATAAAAGGGAACAAGTTCGCCCAAACTTGACCTGTATTGGTCAAGTTCGCCCGAACTTGATGTGCATTTAGTCAAGTTCGCCCGAACTTGACTATAGCAGGCCAAGTTCGCTTGAGATTGTTATGCAATGTCAAGTTCGGCCGAACTTGCTTAGGCAAGTTCGCCTGAACTTCCATACACTCCAGCGAACTTGTCTCCCTAAATATAGGTGTGTTGTTCATTTGTCATTTAAGTTTTTGGCATCCCTACGGGGAGGTGCTGCCGGATTCTCTCCAGGAATTCGACAGCTGGATTTATAAAGATGTATACTCTTTCGGTATGAATGAAGACTTCCGCTGCACTGTTTCTACTCCTTTCTGTAATAACATTCTACCGAATCGGTTTACATTTATCCACTAAAGGTCCGTAAGGACCTGCCAGCGAACAGAAAAGTGGCAGCAACCTGTTCTGCTACCTTTGTCGAGTTTTGGCACTTTCTTTGCATGTTTGACACGTCTAGGGACACTTTTATTCGTCCCTTAACACCTGGCAACACTCCCTAACACCTCAACATGCATTTAAGGATGCCTTCTATGTGTTGCAACAAGTCCATCTCACTTGAAGCTTGTCAAGCACACCTTGGAGAAGATCCTGGCCATCCTCAAGCATCCTATTCTGTTCCTAGCATTATTTGGACCTTATGTAAGTGTTCAAATTCGTATTCAGTGATTTATTATAGCTTTTAGCCTAGAACAAAGTCTCGTCGTAATTACGCCTTGACATTGTTCTAAATCCGTGAATACTCCATCAATGTGAATAACGAAAGTTCCTATACGTTCATATCAATGGAGGTGTTAATCCCTCCAGAGGGCATCTCCCGATTTTCATGGATTCATGGCCGAGTCAACAGAAAAGTCAAATAAAGTCAAACTATCCAGTTTTTATAAAAACCATAACTAATGATTTAGATGTTATAAAATATGTTTTGATGCACTAACAACCTAAAAATAAGTATTAGAACATATTTCTAAGGATTTGGCTCGTCAAGTTTTGGTCTAGGCTCGGTTTGTAGCCAAAAGTCGCAACAGTTGACTTTGGTTGACTTTTGGTTCTGACCCGTTTCGAGCCACCTTTGCTACTGACTTTTGACCATTTTAAGACCATAATTATATTTAGAATGACCATCTAAAGTTTCGTCACTCGATTCCTTAGAAATCTGAGTTTACATACAAGTTCCGCTAAAAATGTATAAACTTTGCAACAAAGGTCCTTTTTGTGCAAATCTTGATTTTAAACACACATGCATGTAAAATTAAGACATAAAATGATTTATAAACATTATTAACTTATGATAGTGTCAAGAATCTGATTGTAATATAAAGTTTTCGCAAAGGACGTGTTTATGACATTTAAATGGCCAAAATGCCCTTTTCGGCATTTTGGAAAGAATTAACAAGGTTTAATCATCAAGATGATATATTCACTGATGTAATAGGATAAGTAAAACCATTTGGGATGTTCATTCAGATTATATCCTGAATGAGGGCTTAAGATTCGTTAATTGCCGATAAATGACTAAATTACCCTTTTCCGCGTAACATGACTTTAACCAAACTTTTTATAACCAAATCTTTTACCTACTGATTAAACATGATAAATAACTTATTTTGGTTATAAAAAATAGGTTCTAACCTCAGTTTATCTTAAACAATCGAATCTAATGACATTTAGCGACTTTTACGCCTTTCCGGTGCATAGTATGGTTTAAAACCATAACTATGAGCCAAGAATTGTTACCTACTGATTTATAAACTTATTTTCAACATATTAACAATAAGTATAAGTCCCGAACTCAGAATCCCAATTTCGGCTTCAAAGCTATGTGTGAAATTACTAAAATGCCCTTACGGGACATAGATTATTTCAAAATCGTCAAACACACATATATTTGATATCCTACTGTTATAGTATTATAAAATAACTATTTTTACAGAATATTAACAACCTTGACATCAGATTCATTTTAAATATCTTTTACAAACCTTAAAATAACCAAAATGCCCATGTAAGGCATAATTCGGTTTTAAATATACCTCGGGCCTATCTTTTGCAAAGCTACTGATCTTATAACATATTTTAAACATATATTCATATGGAACTTGTATATAACTGTTTCGGTTACCCGGTTTCACCTATGTGCGTTCGGTTAAGCTTGCATAGCTAATTTAGGTACTTAAACCGAAACGGGTTTAACTTCGTCATTTCTCTATCAAATTCTGGAATGTTATTGGTTTACCCATATTAGACAAGTTGATAAACTTGTCGGGTCCAACTAACATCCTATTCCGGTCACCGCTTAATCTAGCGTATCATACCGTATCTTATTTTAGCGTAAGACTAACCGGTCCAAGTCTAGGACTTAATTAAGGACCCGTTAGCATTCTAATATTGGTTATTAATTACCATCACTCCACACTAAACGCCTTCCGGTAAATTGTACCTTTACTTGCTTTGATCTGCGGCTGAGTTCTGACTTTCGAAGACTTAACTTCAGGTAAATATCCTTAACTTATTTTCCCTATACGGGCTTGGGATACGGTACATTATTATCGCTTGTTCGGGTATGGGATTATGTTTTATTCAGTTGTGATAATTAACTAAAATCTTGCATAACCCGGATTTGATCTGTTTTGTCTGAAACTAAAACATTGGGGGTGGACTTGACCGTGTCCTGGATATCCTTGGCTCACTAAAGTGCCAGTGGCCACGACAATATAGCATGGCGTGTAGGCATACACTGGGTAATTGCTATATGCTTTCTATGTGAAAGTTCAGAGTGGTGTGTCAGTCGATCAGGTCTCGGTTTCTGTACTAGGCTCCATATGTAAAAGCCTGACATGTAAATCTGTATACAAGGTCAATTGTACTATCCCAAGTTATTATAAAAATGTGCCAAGTGCACCTAAAACCATTTTCGAAAGGATTTACAAAATGAGTCGGTTGAGCGTATTTACCTGTGTAAACTGATGTATTTTCAAAGATTAAAATACAGGTACAAGTACGAAATAGGCTGGAAGCTACGGGGCATTGACATTAAGGAGTTCCGACCTTAGAGTTGAGCCTGAAGAGTCTGTTATCATTTTGTGTATGTTTATTTCCGATCCGCCTGTGGATCTTATTACAAGCCTTGATCTATATTTGTGTTTTCCAAACTCTTGGACACTTATGGTTTGTAATAGTTTATATTTTACTCCAAGCCTTCCGCTGTGTTGCTCTGTGTTATAATTGGTTATGATGATATTAACTGTACGTCACGATACTCCCCACTGGGCCCATCGGAATACACGATGAAATCAGGGTGTGACAGGTTGGTATCAGAGCCAACGTTTGAGGGAATTCAACACTTGTCTTTAGTGTTTGATCTCAAATGACACATTAACACATTCCTTAGACTTCCGAGTCTAGGCTATGACCTAGGAATTTTTCATTTTCTTATTTTATTATATTGCCTTGTTTTGCGTTTTAACTTATTTTGAAGCAGGAATCATGCCGCCTAAATTTTCGAGAGGAGCAAAGGGAAAAGGACTAATGAGGAGTGGATCCCCAAAACAAGGGCCTTTCAAAGCACCCGTGTACAACCCCTACGAAGGTTCGGACGATTCCTCATCACCATGGGAGCCATACCCGAACTTACCTCATGAATACTCACCACCGTCAGACTCCCATCATTCGCAACATTCACACCATACCCAACAACCCCAACACTTCCATTCATCTCAAGAATACTATAACACCGACATACGCCTTCGTTCCCTTTCGGTAACTCCTCTAGAAGATTCTTCGGAACGAATGGAGGAAGATTCTGACCCTGAAATGTTAGCAACAGGATCAATGGGTCACCCCATTGACATATCCAGCGGTTCTAACTCGTACAATGGAACCCCTCGTCACTACACTGATAGTTTCGAGGAGAGGTGGGGACAATATGTTTTCTACAATACTCCCTCAGTTCATGGTATCCCATCCCACCACAACACACCTTCATACCACACTCCACCACAAGAACCACCAGTGGAGCAGCCACTACCACCTCCACCTCCAAGAAGACGTGGAGCGCGCATGTCAGTGCGCCTAGGACCGAGAGCAGGGTCACTCTCCCCTAACCCTTACCCTATTATTCCCGAGGACCCACAAATGGGTGGGCCCTCTCATACCTCACCGTTTGTGGAACAGTTTTCACAACCAACTATTGAGCCTGAGCCTCAACCACACATTCCTATAAGTGAGCCACCACCACTACCACCATCAGGTTTTGATAACCCTATTCCTTCTTATTCAAACCTGCTTGGATATAACCCATTCGAACCCTCTACTTGGCCAGAGCATAGCTACAGTCATAATATACCTCTTAATGACCCATACCTAGAAATGGCCATGAATGCTCACTATCCTAACCCCTATCCCTATCAACCAGGTGGATATCCTTATTATAATTATCAACATCTGGTTGCACCATCTCAACCCCAATCTCAAGCGCAACCACAGCAACCACCACCAACAATGGAAGTTCTTACTGAAGCAATAGAAAAGGTCAAGGAACTTCAGGAACAAACAACTAAAGACAACACGAAGAATAACAAGTTGTTGAAAAGGCTAGTAAAGAAGCTAAGAGGGAAAAAAGGATTAAATTCATAACTATCTTTGTATTTTTTATTTTAAATTAAGTCCCTGCATGGACAAGTCTTATTTAGTCCCTGCATGGACATTTTTTTTCAAGTATAGTCCCTGCGAGGACAATTTTCCTTTATTTTAATCCTATTCATGGACTCTATTGTATCGCATTACTATTATTAATGAAATTTTTGGAATTTTAATTATGTGTTCCTTTCCTCAAATTGTTCAAGCGATCGTCTCGATTTTATTTCAAAATTTATGATCTGCGAGATACTTCCAAAGGATCCTCTTGATGATTTACACCTGCCAAGTGATTAGGTCACACAAATTGGCAAAACGGTATGGCTTCTACCTTGATAGTTAAGGTTGAGATTTCCCTTCTATCCAGGGGTGGTGAACTACTTTCTAAACCCCCTAGTCTGCCTGATCTAGACTAGTTATTTAAATCATCTTAAGAGTTTCGTTCTAAAAAGTTAATATATTTAAGATATTAACCTCTTGGTAAGTGTGACTTGAGGAACCACACGAGCCATCTAAGTAAAGGACTACGTCCAAACCATCTTGATCTATTTTAATTATGATCAATCATCAGTGCGATGATTATATTACTTATCACCCATTAGTGGTGTAATACTTTCGAGCTACATTTATGTCCATTTAGTGACAAACGACAGATGTAGTCTACGACCCCCTATCTCGAGGTAGTAAAACTATGCTCGAACCTCGAATCTTCGCGATCCTTTAGTGATCTTAGCGTTTTGTAATTTAAGTCTTTTGACTAAGCCTTTGGTGCTATTCTTCGTGTCCTTAGTGACAGGCCTTCATGCCATGCGTAAACACCCCCATAAAATCGACAAGTTTATATAGCTTTATTATGCTATACCATACATTGCAAGTCATCAAGCATGTATGACTAATTTAAATTTATGTTATTAATATTATAGTCTCATCAAGCAAGATGGGAAACACTAACGAAGTAAATAGTCAGAAAAAGGATGATAGCTTAAATATAGTTATGAATGAAGATGACTTCCAGGCTTGCATAGACGCAGCCGTGGGAAAGGCAATGGAGAAAGCAATTGAAAAATTTTAAGTATCGAGCTCTACGCACTCTAGAACCTTAACAAGGACCAACTCAAAGCCTCCTCCCTCTGATAAGCTGGAAAGTTTTGTGCACTCCTCGAATGTGAGGAGTGAAGCAAAGAAGAAGGAGATCCGTGACAAAGATGATACTCCCAAGGATGGATACACATATAAGTATTTTACCTCGTGTAAGCCGCGAGACTTTAATGGTGAAAAGGGAGCTGTTGAAACCTTGAGATGGTTAGATGAGATGGAAACGCTAGTGGACATCAGTGGATGCGCGGAGAACGATGTTGTCAAATTCGCTTCTTAGTCTTTCAAGGGCAATGCCCTGATTTGGTGGAAAGCTTTGATGCAATCATCTAGGAAGGTACATCTGTATAATTTGGGATGGCCCAAATTCATGGATCTGGTTAAGGACACCTACTGTCCGCCTCACGAGGTGGAGAAAATAGAAATGGATTTCATAGCTCTCACCATGAGGAATCTTGACTATCGAAAATATGTCACTGAATTTGATTATTATTCCCGATTATGTCGTATCTGGTTACTCCTGAGCCTAAACGCATTGCGCGTTTCATCAATGGATTGGCTCCAGAAATAAGGAGTTTGGTTAAGGCTGTTCAGCCTAACACCTACAAATCAGCTGTTGAGCTATCTGTTTTTCTCACCCAAGACTATGTGAGACGAATGCCAGGAAAATCAGAGTATGATGGGAAGAGAAAAAGAGAGGACGACCGGAATCACCGGTCAAAAAAGAATCAAAGGTTTGGATTCAACAGGAATCAACAGAGGTCGGATGATAGGCCTAAATGTAGGAAATGCAACCGACGACACTTTGGATCGTGTCGGGACGACTCTCAGTCTAAACCTTGTGGGATTTGCAAGAAGTCAGGGCACAAGGCCCTATATTGTAAGGATCTTAAGGACACCACATGCTACAACTGTGGTGAGAAAGGGCACATTAAACCCAACTGCCCCAAGTATAAGAAAGATGACGCTGCTAGGAATGATGGGTCGAAGAAAGGAAAGGCTCGTGCTTTCCAGATGAAAGCTAAGGAGGCTGTTGTAACGCCCTGCTATTTCAAACTTTCTATATTTGGAAAGTTCATGTTGTATTTCTATTTTCTGGAAACCCTTGTAATCATTTGTATTCATCTTTCCGTTGTAATCAATATTCCGAGACTTGAATCATAATGAAACGCGTGTTCTATTTTAATCGTAATCATGTTATATTTTAATCATGTCAAACTCATTTGTGTCTACATATATGCTACTTGATCCGCAATACACGCAAAAGTTTGATAAACTTACAATATGTGACTTACATGCATTATACGATACAAATACACGATCCTCATACTAAATCATACTTGTTTATGCTTGATTATGTGAATAATTTACAAAAATAACCCTTACCTATGTCCTTTATGCGAAAAACACCCTAAAACTATCAAAAACAAACTTCAGGGACTAAAAATGACAAAAATCAACAAAGTTTGGGGAATTTACCTTCTCGCGGGCCGCGAGCATGTTTACCTTTTCTTCTCGCTCCCCGCCAGAAGGTAAAATCCGTAGAAAGTTAATTCTGGTCATGGATTAGGTAATTTGGTGTTTGTAGGATTGTGCTTTCTTCATTAATTACTCACCAAACCAAACCCTAATCACTTCCTATAAAACACAAGCCTCCTCCACACTTCCTCCACTTTGCAAACACTCTAATCCCTCTCTCAAACACTCTAAATCCGGCTGAGAAATCAGTACAAGGCAGATTCACTGAAGTTGCAAAAGTGAGCATAACCTCACTTATACGTCATCTTCTTCATTCATTCTTCTTTCAAACCACTCAGAATAACCTTGGGTATGACTCCATGGGTTCTCCTTGGAGAATCCAGACCTGGAACTTCACCAAAAGGCTCCAAAGTGTACTAAACTTTCTGTTTTGATTCTAAACTTTGTTAAACTTGTTCAAACTTGAGTTATCTCATCTCAAACCTATGTCCGAATGCTTACAACACTATTAGTGGTTGGTTAGGCTTAAAAACAAGGTTGAGACATGTCAAACTAGAGGTGAAAACCTCACAAACTTTCTGTTTTCAACTTGGGTTTACGCCCACAAGTAGTGTTCAAGTTCAACTTGTGTATGTGTGAAGATGGTCTAGCCTTGGCAACCCATCTTGAATCCACACACTACTTGATGTTTCACATTAGATTAGTTGTTGTTATTACTTAGTTCTTGACCCTCCTTGTGTTTATAACACAAGTGTAGTGGTGAACATTAGAGGTAGCTAAATGGAAGCTTGTTCTTCCTACCTCCTACATGATATCCATGACACTAGAGGTGCCTAAATGGAGACTTTGATCTCCTACCTCATGCTTGATTTATGATTTAAAGTACCTAAACTAAGTATATTATATATATGTATACATACACGTGATAAAGTCTTAATAATAACTCCATAGTTACTTGTTAAGAAACTAGTTACATCATCTAGAGACCATACACTTGTTACGATTCTAATGGGTCTTTGAATCCATGAAAACACACCAACCCTTGAGGTTTCTGTAGTTTCAAGAACAAGTGTCATGAGTACAAGATGATTACTTTCATAATACTATTTTACGTTATTTAAACCCCGAATCCATAATCTCCGGTTAACTCCCAACACTCATACGCCTTTGTTACTTCTTGTAGAAGGACAAGGTGCTCCAAGATAATCAACCTACCACACTCTCGGGATTCAAGTCAGATTTAACTTGCAAACCGTGAGTATACTCGATCCCGTTTTTCCTATTTTAATATTTCAGGTGTAACATGTACAAAAACCATAAAACTAGTTTACAAACTTGCTCTATCAATTATAACATGATACTTGTTTATAGACTCAATTAAACGCATGCTATGTTAGACTTGTGATATATGATCTCATTAACTTTGCTAGCCAACCTTAACAAATAATATGCTTGTGGTATTGTTAAGTAATCATTTAAACACCCGTTTTAAGACTATGTTGGGTAATCACAATTGCGTTAGACTTTGGTTTGACATATAAATACACATGTTCTAGTATGCAATCACCATTTATACACAAGTTGCCATGTTGGATATGAGACGAAATTATTCTTATTTATGCTATGTATCAAACTTGTATGCTCGCCAACATTTTGTTGATATATATATATTATTTTAATACATGTTCCAGGAAACTAAGTTGACGTGATGGAAGAAATGCAATTAGGGTGAACTAGATACACACTTAAATTTTGGATTATTGTATTTCGTTTAAGTTGTTTATGCTATTTGAACTCGTTGTATTTGGTTTATTGAACAGTGTATCTCAATTTTTAATATCAATGAAATTATTACGTTTAACTTATTATCGCAAAGTAGTGTTATGACGTTTTGAGCAATTTGTTCGTCTCATCCCGATGTTTCCACCATCGGTTAGGGTGTGACAGATTGGTATCAGAGCCATAACTATAGGGAATTAGAAAAATTGCCATGCTCTTGACCTAGTCTATAGTTTAAGTGTCCGACTTTTGACCATTCTTTATTCATGCTTAAAATGTTAATTCTTCCTACTTTGCTTCTATATCTACTTTTGTCTAAATATTACTATGTGTCTTTCCTAAGACATCTTAAACAAATTACACACTTGAAGACACTCTTGTTACATCAACAAGATGATTTGCACCAAGATAGGCCCAATGGCCCGCAATTTTTGGTGAAATCTCCCATTCCGCATTTATGCTTTTTACACGAAGTTAAGCCATCAAGCTAGGAGTGATATCCACATCTTGATGGAAGACTTCCATTTCAGACTCTAGTGGACCCTTACCAACGAGTCGGAATTTGCTCCTCGTTTGATAAGTACCAACCACATTTAGGGTACGATGTTATCAAGTTAGGGGTGAAACCCGCACCTTGTTAACTAGTCCCATTCCTCGATATGCAATCTCGCCAATGTCTCGAATTTTTGATCTCTAGGGACATGTAGTAACTGGAAGGGTGAATACCGTTAGTCGCTTCTCGATGAGAGTATTCTACCTATTAGGCCAAAGTATGTTTCCCTAACTCGAAAGAACTTTCGATCCATTTTGGAATAGTCGACGTTTCTCTACCCGAAACATTCCAATGTTTTATTGAGCCTATCTTTTATGCTAATTCAATTTCAATGTGTTTTATACCTTGAACGTTACTAGCTTCGATTCATTTACACAAGTTTCACTTATCTCGCAATCTCGAACAATAATAATCCTTCGTGAACAAACTAAATTTACACTCTTTCATGTCAATATTTGTGATTATACTATGTGAACTCTTATTTTGCCAATGTAAACTATTTGAAACTATGGGTACATGTTACATGATAAATTATGCAAAATGTTTTTTCTCAAAAACATTATGATCAAGTCTCATCTCTTACCATCAACCTTGTAGATGTCTTCCAACCGTCTTTCCAACTCCAAGAAGAGCTCAAAGTCAAGCGCTAGCAAGAAGGAATTGCTTGCGTTCATGGCGAAGCAAATGGCTCAAGTCATTCCCGACATTGTGAGCAAGGTTACAGCTACTACCGCCAACTCGTCTGTCAACTCCAAAGCCGACCAACCTAAGCCTAGCTCTTTCAACTACAAGCACTTTATCGCTTGCAACCCTAAGCCATTCACTGGCAACGAGGGTGTCACCGCCATGCTTGAATGGTTTGAGAGCATCGAGGTGACATTCATCAACAGTGATTGTCCCGAGCACCTTAAGACCCGAAGCGCAACGGGCGTCTTCCAGGCTCGAGCTCTCGAGTGGTGGACGAACGAGCGTAACATCCGCTCCAATGAAGTAGCCTATGCCCTACCTTGGATCGAGGTTAGGGAGATGATGATGTTGGAGTTTTGTCCTCCCCATGAACAAGAAAAGCTTGAGAACGAATTTTGGCACCTCAGGTAAGTGGGTGATGATAACCTTGGTTACACCACCCGCTTCAAACAATTAAGCATCATCGTTCCCCACCTCGTGAACACGCCTACACGTGCCATCCGGAAATACCTTAATGGCCTTCCTCCTGCCATACGTGATGCCATTCAAGCCTCCAGCCCTGATAACCTTGACCATGTTTACCGTCTCGTTGCTGAGATCAATGATAACCGTGTTCGTGATAAAACCAAACCCTCCAGCTCCACCAAATCTGCCAACCAAGCCACCACCGAACCTAGTGAACCCAAATCCCAATCGCGAAACAACAATGGTAAGAAGCGAAAGTTTCAAAACCAAGGTTGCAACGCGATCACACCAGCTGCAAACCCAAATCCCCCATAAGAACCTACTAGAAAACTGAACGTTGGGAATCATCCCAAGTGTACCATATGCCACCACCATCACCCAGCCAAAATTGCATGCCACCATTGCACAAATTGCAATCCGTTTGGGCATGTAACCGCTGCTTGCCGAAGTGGTCCTGCACCACAAGGCAACCAAAACCAGCAACCTCCCCAAAACCAAAACCGTCATGGTCCTGCCAACAACGTTCGAGCTTGCTTCAAGTGCGGTGATCCAAATCACCTCCGCCCTCAATGTCCTCAGATCAATCAAGAGCAGCAACAACAGGCTCCTCGTGGTCGCGCTTTCAACATCAACGCAAACCAAGCGCAACACGACAATGAAGTCGTGAATGGTACGTTCCTTGTAAATGGATTATATGCTTCTTTACTATTTGATACTGGTGCAGATAAAAGTTATGTATCCATAGAATTTGAACCAATGTTAAATTGTGCACGTTCTAAGCTTCCAAAATCTTTCTCCGTCGAAGTTGCCAATGGCAAGTCTATCACCGTTGACTCTGTTCTTCGTGAATGTTTTCTCACCTCAATAATCATGTGTTCTCTATCGACCTCATACCTATGCAATTAGGTAGTTTCGATATCATAGTAGGTATGGATTGGCTTCGTAAAAACCATGCTGAAATCGCTTGTCACGAAAAGTTTGTTCGATTGCCTTTTCCGTTCGGCGACACTTTGCACGTCTATGGAGAAAGACCCTCGAAAGGTCTCAAACTCATGTCATGCACCCAAGCGAACAAGTACTTACGTAAGGAGTACTTTGCCTTTTTAGCCCACATTGTGGAAGAAAAGGGCAAGGGAAAGGACGTAAGTGATGTCCCAGTGGTGTGTGATTTTCCTGACGTTTCCCCGAAGACCTTCCTGGTCCTCCTCCTCCTCGTTCAGCTGATTTCCGCGTCGATCTCATTCTTGGCGCTACGCCTGTTGCTAAATCTTCTTATCGCCTAGCACCCTCGGAAATGCAAGAGCTATCGAGCCAACTTCAAGAACTTCTTGATAAAGGCTTTATACGCCATAGTACTTCTCCTTGGGTCGCTCCCGTTTTATTCGTCAAGAAGAAGGATGGTTCGTTTCGGATGTGTATTGATTATCGCGAACTCAACAAACTCACCGTCAAGAACCGTTATCCTCTTCCCCGCATCGATGACCTCTTTGATCAACTTCAAGGTGCAACTTGCTTTTCTGAGATCGACCTTCATTCTGGTTACCATCAACTTCGAGTCCTCGAAGAAGATATCCCTAAAACCGCCTTTCGTACTAGATACGGTCACTACGAATTTGTAGTTATGCCATTCGGTTTAACGAATGCACCCGCGGTCTTCATGGACTTAATGAATCGGGTGTGTAAGTTATACTTGGATTGCTTCGTGATCGTGTTCATAGACGATATCCTCATCTATTCCAAGACTCAAGACGAGCACGAGCGACACTTACGTCTTATCCTTGAACTTCTTCAACGTGAAAAACTATACGCCAAATTCTCCAAGTGTGAATTTTGGCTAAACGAAGTACAATTTCTCGGTCATGTTGTGAACGAGAAAGGCATTCACGTTGTTCCCGCAAAAATCAAAGCCGTAAAGAATTAGATCGCTCCAAAATCTCCTTCCGAAATTCGTTCTTTCCTTGGTTTAGCCGGTTTCATTTCGAATTTTTCGAAGGTCGCCGTTACTCTCACGTCTTAGACTCAAAAAGATAAACCTTTTGTTTGGGGTCCCGAACAAGAGGAGTCTTTTCAAATGCTCAAGGACATGCTTTGTAATGCTCCTATTCTTCCTCTCCCCGATGGAAACAATGATTTTGTTGTGTACTGCGATGCTTCAAACCGAGGCCTTGGTTGCGTTCTTATGCAACGGGACAAGGTTATCGCTTACGCCTCAAGACAACTCAAGATTCATGAGAAAAACTACACTACGCACGACCTTGAACTTGGTGCGGTTGTTTTTGCATTGAAGATATGGTGACACTACCTTTATGGTACTAAGTGTGTGGTCTTCACCGACCATAAGAGCCTTCAGCACATCTTCAATCAAAAAGAACTCAACATGCGTCAACGTCGATGGGTAGAGTTGCTCAATGACTACGACTGCGAGATTCACTATCACCCTGGTAAAGCGAATGTTGTAGCCGACGCTCTAAGTCATCAACCTCATGCGAAGAGTGTCCACTGTTTCCAGATCCTAAGCAATCTTCAGGACCGAATTCATAAGGCCCAACACTCATCCACCAACGAGAACAACTTATACAATGAGATGAAGTGTGGTGCCGAAGATCAACTCTCGTCCAAAGCCGATGGTATGTTATACTATCTCAATCGAGTCTGGATTCCAAATCGCGACAACCTTCGTGACTTCTTGATGACGGAAGCCCACAAATCCTGATACTCTATTCATCCTGGCGCCGGCAAGATGTACCAAGACTTGTGATCGTCTTATTGGTGGCTTGGCATGAGGAAGGATATCGCTCTTTATGTCTCGAAATGTCTCACGTGTTCTAAGGTCAAAGCCGAACATCAACGCCCCTCTAGCTTACCCGAACAACCAGAAATTCCCGTTTGGAAATGGGAGAGTATCGCTATGGGCTTCATCACCAAACTTCCTCGCACGTCTTCTGGTCACGATAGTATCTGGGTCATCATTGACCGTTTGACCAAATCCGCGCATTTCTTCCCATTCGTGAAGATTATAAAGTTGAGAAATTGGCTCGTATCAAACCGGATGAAGTCATTTGTCGTCATGGTATCCCCATTGACATCATTTCGGACAGTGATGGTCGTTTCACTTCGCGTCTTTGGCAAACCTTCCAAAAAGCTCTCGGTACTCACCTCAATCTTAGTACCGCTTTTCATCCTCAATCTGACGGTCAAACCGAGCGTACTATTCAAACTCTAGAAGATATGCTTCGTTCTTGCGTAATCGATTTTGGCGGCAACTGGGATTCACATTTGCCTTTGGTAGAATTCTCGTACAACAACAGTTATCACTCCAGTATTCAAATGGCCCTATTCGAGGCATTATATGGTTGAAAATATCGATCGCCTATCTGTTGGCACGAGATTGGTGAAGCTCAACTCACTGGTCCCGAACTCATACAAGAAACAACGGACAAGATCTTGCAAATACCTGATAACCTACTCAAAGCTCAAAGTCGCCAAAAGAGCTACACTGATAAAAGACGCAAACCTTTGGAATTAAACGTTGGTGACCATGTACTTCTCAAGGTATCCCCTTGGAAATGTGTAGTTCGTTTCGGCAAGAAAGGTAAATCACACCTCACTACGTAGGTCCTTTCAAAATCCTCGAAAGGATTGGTAAGGTTGCGTATCGACTGAACCTGCTTGAAGAACTCAACAACGTTCACCCTGTCTTTCATGTTTCGAACCTCAAAAAGTGTTTAGCTGAAGAAGGACTTCAAGTTCCACTCGAAGATCTCCAAATCAACGAGACTTTGCACTTCGTGGAGAAACCGGTCGAAATCATGGACCGAGGAGTCAAGCAATTGAGGCGCAGTCGAATTCCTATCGTCAAGGTTTGATAGGAAGGTAAACGTGGGGCTGAATTTACTTGGGAACTCGAGAGTGATATGAAGACCAAGTATCCGCATCTGCTCGTTACATCTTCCTAAATTTCAGGACGAAATTTCCTAAACGAGGGGAGACTATAACGCCCTGCTATTTCAAACTTTCTGTATTTGAAAGTTCATGTTGTATTTCTATTTTTCGGAAACCCTTGTAATCATTTGTATTCATCTTTCCGTTGTAATCAATATTCCAAGACTTGAATCATAATGAAACGCGTGTACTACTTTAATCATTTTCTATTTAATCATGTTATATTTTAATCATGGTCTATTTTAATAATGTCAAACTCATTTGTGTCTACATATATGCTACTTGATCCGCAATACACACAAACGTTTGATAAACTTACAATATGTGACTTACATGCATTATACGATACAAATACACGATCCTCATACTAATCATACTTGTTTATGCTTGATTATGTGATTAATTTACATAAATAACCCTTACCTATGTCCTTTTTGCGAAAAACACCCTAAAACTATCAAAAACAAACTTCAAGGACTACAAATGACAAAAATCAACGAAGTTTGGGGAATTTACCTTCTCACGGGCCGCGAGCGTGTTTACCTTTTCTTCTCGCTCCCCGCCAGAAGGTAAAATCCGTAGAAAGATAATTCTGGTCATGGATTAGGTAATTTGGTGTTTGTAGGATTGTGCTTTCTTCATTAATTACTCACCAAACCAAACCCTAATCACTTCCTATAAAACCCAAGCATCCTCCACACTTCCTCCACTTTGCAAACACTCTAATCCCTCTCTCAAACACTCTAAATCCAGCTGAGAAATCAGTAGCAAGGTAGATTCACTGAAGTTGCGAAAGTGAGCATAACCTCACTTATACTTCATCTTCTTCATTCATTCTTCTTTCAAACCACTTGGAACAACCTTGGGTATGATTCCATGGGTTCTCCTTGGAGAATCCAGACCTGGAACTTCACCACAAAGTCTCCAAAGTGTACTAAACTTTCTGTTTTGATTCTAAAGTTTGTTAAACTTGTTCAAACTTGAGTTATCTCATCTCAAACCTATGTCCGAATGCTTACAACACTATTAGTGGTTGGTTAGGCTTAAAAACAAGGTTGAGACATGTCAAACTAGAGGTGAAAAGCTCACAAACTTTCTGTTTTCAACTTGGGTTTACGCCTACAAGTAGTGTCCTAGTTCAACTTGTGCATGTGTGAAGATGGTCTAGCCTTGGCAACCCATCTTGAATCCACACACTGCTTGATGTTTTACATTAAATTAGTTGTTATTACTTAGTTCTTGACCCTCCTTGTGTTTATAACACAAGTGTAGTGGTGAACATTAGAGGTACCTAAATGGAAGCTTGTTCTTCCTACCTCCTACATGATATCCATGGCACTGGAGGTGCCTAAATGGAGACTTTGATCTCCTACCTCATGCTTGATTTATGATTTAAAGTACCTAAACTAAGTATATTATATATATATATATACACATACACGTGACAAAGACTTAATAATAACTCCATAGTTACTTGTTAAGAAACTAGTTACATCATCTAGAGACCATACACTTGTTACGATTCTAATGGGTCTTCGAATCCAAGAAAACACACCAACCCTTGCGGTTTCTGTAGTTTCAAGAACAAGTGTCATGAGTACAAGATGATTGCTTTCATAATACTATTTTTACGTTATTTAAACTCCGAATCCATAATCTCCCGTTAACTCCCAACACTCATACGCCTTTGTTACTACTTGTAGAAGGACAAGGTGCTCCAAGATAATCAACCTACCACACTCTCGAGATTCAAGTCGGATTTAGCTTGCAAAACTATGAGTATACTCGATCCCGTTTTTCCTATTTTAATATTTCAGGTGTAACATGTACAAAAACCATAAAACTAGTTTACAAACTTGCTCTATCCATTATAACATGATACTTGTTTATATACTCAATTAAACGCATGCTATGTTAGACTTGTGATATATGATCTCATTAACTTTGCTAGCCAACCTTAACAAATATAGCGCTATAGGAGTAACGCCCGCCCATATGCTTGTGGTATTGTTAAGTAACCATTTAAACACCCATTTTAAGACTATGTTGGGTTATTACAATTGCGTTAGACTTTGGTTTGACATATAAATACACATGTTCTAGTATGCAATCACCATTTATACACAAGTTGCCATGTTGGATATGAGACGAAATTATTCTTATTTATGCTATGTATCAAACTTGTATGCTCGCCAAAATTTTGTTGATATATATATTATTTTAATACATGTTGCAGGAAACTAAGTTGACGTGATGGAAGAAATGCAATTAGGGTGGACTAGATACACACCTAAATTTTGGATTATTGTATTTCGTTTAAGTTGTTTATGCTATTTGAACTCGTTGTATTTGGTTTATTGAACAATGTATCTCAATTTTTAATATCAATGAAATTATTACGTTTAACTTATTATCGCAAAGTAGTGTTATGACATTTTGAGCAATTTGTTCGTCTCATCCTGATGTTTCCACCATCGGTTAGGGTGTGACAGCTATGAACGACAACAATGTGGTAACATGTACCTTCCTTATAAATGATGTTTATGCTAGAGTTCTCTTTGATTCTGGAGCCAATAAATCTTTCGTAGATCATAAGTTTAGTGCCTTATTAAACTTGCCTGTAAGAACTCTAGACGTAGCATATGACATAGAACTCGCTGATGGAACGTTGAGACCGCTTCTACGATTTTAGATGGATGTTCCATATCTATTAAGAATCATTCCATTTCTGTTTCACTTCTGCCCATGAAATTGGTAGGTTTCGATGTAGTTCTTGGTATGGACTGGTTGTCCAATAACCATGCCCATATAGCCTGTAACAAGAAACTTATTGAAATCAAAACCTCTTCTGGTGATTTGCTATCTATCCAAGGTGATGTGCGTTATGGGTTATCCGAGAAAGATTCACTACTTAAGACTTCGAAGTGCCTGAGAAGAATTGTGTCATTTACATGGCACAAGTAACCATTGATGAAGCTAAGCCGAAAATTGAAGATTTGCCAGATATCTCGGAGTTCGCCGATGTGTTTCCTGAAGACTTGCCTGGTCTACCCCCAGATAGGCAAGTAGAATTTAGAATCGATATCATACCTGGTGCAGCTCCAGTTGCAAGAGCACCGTACAGACTTGCACCTACAGAAATGAAGGAGTTAAAGATGCAGCTTGAAGAGCTGTTGGAGAAAGGTTTTATACAGCCAAGCTCTTCGCCTTGGGGAGCTCCAATCTTGTTTGTGAAAAAGAAAGACGGTTCGATGCGGATGTGCATTGACTACCGTGAGCTGAATAAGCTAACTATCAAGAACCGCTACCCGTTACCCAGGATCGATGACTTATTTGATCAAATTCAAGGAGCAAGCTACTTTTCAAAGATTGATTTGAGATCTGGATACCATCAACTCAAGGTTCGTACAGAAGATGTTCTGAATACAGCATTTAGAACGAGGTATGGACATTACGAGTTCTTGTGATGCCATTTAGGCTCACAATACACCTGCGGCTTTTATGGATTTGATGAATAGGGTATGCAAACCGTACTTGGATAAGTTTGTCATTGTCTTCATAGACGATATACTCATCTACTCTCACAGTCAGGCTGACCACGAGAAACATTTGAGGTGTATTCTGGAATTATTAAGACAAGAGAAGCTCTATGCAAAATTTTCGAAATGTGAATTTTGGTTGCGTGAAGTTCAGTTCTTAGGACACGTTCTTAGTAAACGTGGAATTCAAGTAGACCCCACTAAGGTCGAGGCCGTTATGAACAGGCAAGTTCCTAAAACCCCTTCAGAGATACGTAGCTTTTTGGGATTGGCAGGCTATTACAGAAGGTTTATAGAAAATTTCTCAAGGATAGCTACTCCTTTGACTACTCTGACTCGCAAGGATGTAAAATTTATTTGGGGTCCGAAACAGCAGGAAACTTTTGAAGTGTTGAAGCAAAAGCTGAGCAATGCTCCTGTGTTGACTCTACCTGAAGGTATTGAAGATTTCGTAGTTTATTGTGACGCTTCACATACTGGCGTGGGATGTGTACTCATGCAACGGGGAAAAGTGCTCGCTTATGCTTCAAGGCAATTAAAGATACATGAAAGAAATTACACCACGCATGACCTGGAACTGGGTGATGTGGTGTTTGCGCTGAAGCTATGGAGACATTACTTATATGGAACTAAGTGTATTATATACACCGATCACAAGAGCCTTCAGCACTTGTTCAACCAGAAGGATCTGAATTTGCGACAGCGCCGGTGGATGGAGACTCTGAACGAGTATGATTGTGATATCCGTTACCACCCAGGCAAGGCAAATGTGGTTGCCGTAAAGAAAGGGTTAAGCCTATTCGGGTTAATGCCAAAAGCATTAAAGTAAGAAATAATTTGAAAGATAGAATCTTGAAAGCCCAAAAGCAAGCGTTATTAGAAGCAAATTTTCCCAGTGAAGAATTGGGAAAAATGGTGGAGCAACTGATTTCAGGAAGTGACGGAACTCTTAGATTCTGTGGGCGAATTTGGATTCCTGTCTTTGGAGGACTTAGGGATTTGATCACCCAAGAAGCACACAGTTCTAGATACTCGATTCACCCGGGTGGTGATAAAATGTATAAGGATTTGAGACCCGATTATTGGTGGTCCGAATTGAAGAAATCGATAGCTACTTACGTAGCTAAATGCCTGACTGTTCACAAGTTAAGGTCGAGCATCAGAAAACGTCAGGGTTGCTGCAACCATTGGAAATTCCCATGTAGAAATGGGAATGTGTAACCATGGATTTTATTACTAAATTACCAAAGACAAAGCGAGGAAATGATATGGGTAATTGTTGACAGATTGACTAAGTCGACTCATTTCCTACCTATTAATGAGACTTATGGCTCAGACAAACTAGATAAGCTTTACGTGGATGAATAGTATCCCTGCACGGCGTATCAGTATCTATTGTGTCGGATAGGGACACAAGGTACACTTCTCATTTTTGGAAAAGTTTCCAGCAAGCCCTGGGCACCCGACTAAATTTTGGTACGACATATCACCCGCAGACTAATGGGCAAAGCGAACGTACTATTCAAACGCTGGAAGATATGTTGCGTGCATGCATTATCGACCTAGGGGCTAACCATTTACCACTTATAGAGTTTTCCTACAACAATAGCTACCATGCAAGTATTCAAGCCGCCCCGTTTGAAGCTTTATACGGGAGAAATTGTAGGACGCCCGTTTGTTGGGCAGAAGTTGGGGAAGCTCAGCTGACAGGACCAGAGGTAATCCTGGAGACGACAGATAAAATCTTGCAAATTCGGGATCGTCTCAAGGCTTCCAGGGATAGGCAGAAAAGTACCGAAGGCGTAAACCTCTCGAGTTCCAGGTAGGGGACAAGGTCTTGCTAAAGGTATCGCCTTGGAAGGGCGTTATGCGCTTTGAAAAGAAAGGCAAATTAAGTCCTAGGTACGTAGGACCATTTGAAATCATTGAACGGATTGGAGCTATTGCTTACAAGCTGAAATTGCCAGAAAAGTTCAGTGGAATCCATGATGTGTTCCATATTTCCAATCTTAAGAAATGCTTGGCCTACGAGTCATTGGCAATGCCTCACGAAGATATGCAGATTGATAAAAACCTGCGTTTCATTGAGAAACCCGTAGCAATCGAAGATCGGCAGGTCAAGAAGCTTCGTAGGAAGCATGTGCCAATTGTGAAGGTTAAATCGGACGCTCGTCGAGGTCCCGAGTATACGTGGGAAGTTAAGTCCATTATGCGGCAAAAGTACCCACACTTGTTTGACTAAAATCTCGAGGTCGAGATTTATTTGAAGGGGGTGAGGATGTAACACCTCGTGTTTTTACGTCCAATATTTTTCTGACACGTGTCCTGATAATCCTGTGTTGCCACGTGCTAAAACAGGAGGGACCAAAGTCGTTAAGTTACGTTAATTATCCTCGTGACGCTTTGAAAAAAAATAGTGGGAGGACTTAAATAAAATTTTGACATTTTTTCAAGTTCTGAAGACCCCTTGCGGACCGCAAGGCCCTTGCCATACGGTCCGCAAGGCCAATTGATTATGTGGGCGCCTGAGGTCCTTACGGACCGCAAGACAAAGCCCATACGGTCCGTAAGGACCTGCCAGCAAACAGAAAAGTGGCAGCAACCTGTTCTGCCACCTTTGTCGAGTTTTGGCACTTTCTTTGCATGTTTGACACGTCTAGGGACACTTGTATTCGTCCCTTAACACCTGGCAACACTCCCTAACACCTCAACATGCATTTAAGGATGCCTTCTATGTGTTGCAACAAGTTCATCTCACTTGAAGCTTGTCAAGCACACCTTGGAGAAGATCCTGGCCATCCTCAAGCATCCTATTCTGTTCCTAGCATTATTTGGACCTTATGTAAGTGTTCAAATTCGTATTTAGTGATTTATTATAGCTTTTAGCCTAGAACAAAGTCTCGTCGTAATTACGCCTTGACATTGTTCTAAATCCTTGAATACTCGATCATTGTGAATAACGAAAGTTCCTATACGTTCATATCAATGGAGGTGTTAATCCCTCCAGAGGGCATCTCTAGATTTTCATGGATTCATGGCCAATTGACGAGTCAACAGAAAAGTCAAACAAAGTCAAACTATCCAGTTTTTATAAAAATCATAACTAATGATCTAGATGTTATAAAATATGTTTTGATGCACTAACAACCTAAAAATAAGTATTAGAACATATTTCTAAGGATTCGGCTCGTCAAGTTTTGGTCTAGGCTTGGTTTGTAGCCAAAAGTCGCAACAATTGACTTTTGTTGACTTTTGGTTCTGACCCGTTTTGAGCCACCTTTGCTACTGACTTTTGACCATTTTAAGACCATAATTATATTTAGAATGACCATCTAAAGTTTGTCACTCGATTCCTTAGAAATCTGAGTTTACATACAAGTTCCGCTAAAAATGTATAAACTTTGCAAAAAAGGTCCTTTTGTGCAAATCTTGATTTTAAACACACATGCATGTAAAATTAAGACTTAAACTGATTTATAAACATTATTAACTTATGATAGTGTCAAGAATCTGATTGTAATATAAAGTTTTCGCAAAGGACGTGTTTATGACATTTAAATGGCCAAAATGCCCTTTTCGGCATGTTGGAAAGAATTAACAAGGTTTAATCATCAAGATGATATATTCACTGATGTAATAGGATAAGTAAAACCATTTGGGATGTTCATTCAGATTATAACCTGAATGAGGGCTTAAGATTCGTTAATTGCCGATAAATGACTAAATTACCTTTTCCGCGTAACATGACTTTAACCAAACTTTTTATAACCAAATCTTTTACCTACTGATTAAACATGATAAATAACTTATTTTGGTTATAAAAAACAGGTCCTAACCTCAGTTTATCTTAAACAATCGAAAAATAATGACATTTAGCGACTTTTACGCCTTTCCGGTGCATAGTATGGTTTAAAACCATAACTATGAGCCAAGACTTGTTACCTACTGATTTATAAACTTATTTTCAACATCTTAACAGTAAGTATAAGTCCCGAACTCAGAATCCCAATTTTGGCTTCAAAGCTATGTGTGAAATTACTAAAATGCCCTTACGGGACATAGATTATTTCAAAATCGTCAAACACACATATGTTTGATATCCTACTGTTATAGTATTATAAAATAACTATTTTTACAGAATATTAACAACCTTGACATCAGATTCATTTTAAATATCTTTTACAAACCTTAAAATAACCAAAATGCCCATGTAAGGCATAATTCGGTTTTAAATATGCCTCGGGCCTATCTTTTGCAACGCTACTGATCTTATAACATATTTTAAACATATATTCATATGGAACTTGTATATAACTCTCTCGATTACCCGGTTTCACCTATGTGCGTTCGGTTAAGCTTACGTAGCTAATTTACGTACTTAAACCGAAACGGGTTTAACTTCGTCATTTCTCTATCAAATTCTGGAATGTTATTGGTTTACCCATATTAGACAAGTTGATAAACTTGTCGAGTCCAACTAACATCCTATTCAGGTCACCACTTAATCTAGCGTATTATACCGTATCTTATTTTAGCGTAAGACTAACTGGTCCAAGTCTAGGACTTAATTAAGGACCCGTTAGCATTCTAATATTGGTTATTAATTACCATCACTCCACACTAAACGCCTTCCGGTAAATTGTACCTGTACTTGCTTTGATCTGCGGCTGGGTTCTCACTTTTCGAAGACTTAACTTCAGGTAAATACCCTTAACTTATTTTCCCTATACGGGCTTGGGATACGGTAAATTATTACCGCTTGGTCGGGTATGGGATTATGTTTTATTCAGTTGTGATAATTAACTAAAATCTTGCATAACCCGGTTTTGATCTGTTTTGTCTGAAACTAAAACACTGCGGGTGGACTTGACCGTGTCCACGATATCCTTGGCTCACTAAAGTGCTAGTGGCCAGACAATATAGCATGGCGTGTAGGCATACACTGGGTAATTGCTATCTGCTTTCTATGTGAAAGTTCAGAGTGGTGTGTCAGTCGATCAGGTCTCGGTTTCTGTACTGGGCTCCATATGTAAAAGCCTGACATGTAAATCTGTATACAAGGTCAATTGTACTATCCCAAGTTATTTATAAAAATGCTCCAAGGGCACCTAAAACCATTTTCGAAAGGATTTACAAAATGAGTTGGTTGAGCGTATTTACCAGTGTAAACTGACGTATTTTCAAAGATTAAAATTCAGGTACAAGTACGAAATAGGCCGAATATGCGGGGCGTTGACATTAAGGAGTTGCGACCTTAGAGTTGAGCCTGTAGAGTCTGTTATCATTTTGTGTATGTTTATTTCCGATCCGCCTGTGGATCTTATTACAAGCCTTGATGTATATTTGTGTTTTCTGAACTCTTGGACACTTATGGTTTGTAATAGTTGTAATTGGTTATTATGATATTAACTGTACGTCACGATACTTCCCACTGGGCCCACCGGAATACACGTGGTGAGACAGATCATCAACCTTAACTATCATGGTAGAAGGCTTTACTACTTAACTACCTTTTCGCCAATTAATGTGACTTAATCACTTGGCGGATGTAAACCATCAAGAGGATATTGGGAATTATTATAGCTGATCATAAATTTCGAGTTAAAAGCGAGACGATCGCTTGAACAACAGATGAAGCGGAATACATACATAAATAATTTCCAAAAAAGTTTCATTTCACTAATAAGTTACAATTACATTGGTGCCTAAAAATAGGACTTTTAAATATGAAAATTGTCCTCACAGGGACTAACACTTAAAGATAATGTCCGTGCTGGGACTAAATAAAAATAAGGCAATGTCCACGTAGGGACTTTTGGAAAAAAAAATACATAAAGAGTAATACAAGGATTTGTCAATCCTGTTTAGCCTTGACTATCTTCACAAATTTATTCAGAAGTTTGCTCGTTTTCTTTTCAGATTTTGCGGCTTTTTGTTGAAGTTCTTTCATCCTTTCCAAGGTCTCCTGCATAACCTCCATTGAGGGTGATGGTGGAGGTTGTGGTTGAGATTGCGGTTGTAGTACACCCGGATGTTGATATACATAAGGTGGAGTGCACTCGAAGGATATATCCATAAAAGGGATATCCACCAGCCGAATATGGTATAGTTGAATATGGTGGGAAAGGAGAAGGGTAAAGATCATTGTGTGCAGTTGCCTCTAAAGTAAGGGTCTTGCGAAGGTGCCTGGTGAAGATAGTTAGGCATACGAGAAATGGCAAAAGGATTATATCCAGACGGATCTGGATATGAAGGGATTGGGTTTCCAAAACCGATGGTGGTTGTTCCACGTTTGGTGGTTGTGCCACTGGTGATGGTAGCGGGTTAACCG
This sequence comes from Scalesia atractyloides, assembly GCA_947069175.1. NCBI lineage: Eukaryota > Viridiplantae > Streptophyta > Magnoliopsida > Asterales > Asteraceae > Scalesia > Scalesia atractyloides. The sequence continues at coordinate 95,421,366 of CAMTDV010000005.1, read as the reverse complement.
CAGGTTGTGGTGCTAGTTCCACCACAGGTGATGTGTTCGAGGGTCCATCCATGTGTGGATCCTTGGGGATTGTTGGGTAAGGGCTAGGCAACGGTGGTAGTGACCCCGCCCTTGGTCTAAGGCGCACTGACATGCGCGCCCCACGCCTTCGTGGCGGTTGTGGTTCAGGCGGTGGTAGTGGTTGCTCCACCGGCTCCATTTGTACTTCCTCAGGTGGAGGTTGTTCCTGCTGAGGAGCTTGGTATGATGGTGTGTTGTGGTAGGAGGGAGTGTTGTAGAAGACGTACTGCTCCCACCTTTGTTGAAAATCATCGGGACCTTGGTGAGGGGTCCCTGCATATGAGTTTGAACCGCTAGACAGTTCAATAGGGTGACCGGGAGATCCGGTCGAGGCATCTCAGGGTCGGAGTCTTCGTCCATGTGGTCCGGGGAATCTATTGGAGGGGTAACAAAGGGTGAACGTAAGTAAATGTTTGGGTTATAGTCTCCATGAAAGGAATGAGAATGGAGTGTTGCGAGTGATGGGATTGATGGGTATGGTGAGAATGGTATGAGTGATGGGAGTGGTGTGAGGAATTTGGTGGTGAGTATTCGTGGGAAATCGAATGCAGAATTGGTTCCCATGGCGATGAAGAGTCACCTGACCCTTTGTATGGGTTATAGTTATGAATATTTGAGGGACCTATCATTGATGGTTCGCCCCTCATGGGACCCTTTCCTTTGCCTCTTACTCTTGGCGGCATATTCCTGCTTTAAAAACAAGTTAAAACAAAACAACGCAAGAATAAATAAAACAATGTAATGAGTTATCCTAGGTCAAAGCATAGACTCGAGAGTCTAAGGAATGTGTTACTGTGTCGTTTGAGATCAAACACAAAAGACTAGTGTTGAATTCCCTCAAACGTTGGCTCTGATACCAACCTGTCACACCCCGATTTCCACGTGTATCCCGGTGGGCCTGGTGGGGAGTATTGTGACGTAAGCTGATAACATCATAACCAAACAACATAGAGCAACACAGCGGAAGTCTTGGATTTAAATATTATTACAACCCGATAATGTTCAAAGTTCAAAAATAATAAATACAGAGTATTGTAATAAAGATCACAGGCGGATCATAAAAATATGTACAAAAGAGATCAGCAGACTTTAAGCATAACTAAGGGTCGCAAATCCTCTACGTTGTCGCCTACGCAGCTTCCGGCCTATTACGTGTTGTACATGTAGCTTAATCTTTTGAAAATACGTCAGTTTTCACTGGTAAATAAAATCAACCGACACTTTTGAAAATATTTTAAAAAATTGTTTTAAGTGCGCTAGGCACATTTTTATAAATAAATTGGGACAGTTCAAATGACCTTGTATACAGTTTTACAAGCATGTCAATACATATAGAGCCCAGTACAGAAACCGAGACATGATCGACTGACACACCATTTCTGAACTTTCACACAGAAAGCAGATAATAATAATAATTGGCACTGACGGTGTATGCCTACACCCTGTGCATAGGTCGTGGCCATTAGCACTTTAATGAGCCTAAGTGAAGAAACCCTAGATCAACCAGACCGGAATCTGTGTAGATCTATGGATCGGGTTCTGCATAAAGAGTTTAATCCTTCGTTTGGTTTCGGGGAAGATACTTTGACTGATCCTGCAAAACAGAACACCGTCAGACTCGCCACGAGGAGAAGGGGGGTTCTCTCCGTGACCACCCTTCGGCGTGAGAATAAGTACAGGTAGTCGGAAGCAAAGTGAAGTAAGAGAGAGAGTAAGTGAGAGTGAATACCTTTTTCTTGAACCCCAAGTTACTTATTTATAGCCAGAGTTTGGGCGCCAAAATGAGAGATGAAATACTAACGGAATCTTTCACTGCTCCGTGAATTCTTGACTGTCCGTTAGTGCACATGGATCGTGAGCTCATCTAAGGCTAGGGAGATGCCACGTGTCGTCATGAGATCATTATATTTTATGTATGTGAGCATGCTATCACCGTGATCTCCTTAGATGCTACCACGTGTCATTCGGTTATAACCGAAGAGTGGCTTTGCGCGATTGGAAATAAAGGCTTCTAGAACATTTATACAGCAGTGACCTGTAGGACCACTCCCACGTATGCATTCTGTTATAACAGAAAAGATTCCTTTTGCCTCTGCACCATTTCTTGTGAACAGGGATTTCTGCTAAGGAAAAGTCTTTCAGGATTAACTGTTTCCTTGCGCAGGCGGCGCAAAGTAGTTAAATGATCTTTTTTCCTTCTTTGACGCTTAGCGCAACGTTTGCTGAGTTCTTGTTTTGGTACAAGTATCTGCGCAAGGTTTATAAATGAAGTATTACCCAAGGAAATTAATCAAGGTTAACTTTGAACCTTGCGCGTGCCCATGCAAGGTAGTTAAATGATCTTTTCCTTCTTTGGGTACCTGGCGAGAGTTTTAGTGAGTCTTTCTTTGGCAGAGAAGCCTGCGCAAGGTTTTCTTGGCAGTTAATAGTGGGTATGGTTCCCTTTCTTGGCGCAAGGTTTTTGGGACCATACCCCTTCACTAAGGATATCCCAGACATGGTCAAGCCCACCCCCAATGTTTAAGTTATCAGGCAATACAAATTAAAACGAGTTATGAGATTTAGTTAAAATCACAACTGGATAATACATGATCCCATACCCGACCAAGCGGTAATAATTTACCGTATCCCAAGCCCGTATAAGGGAAAATAGGTTAAAAGTATTTACCTGAGCTAAATCTTCAAGAAAATAACAACTCAGCCATAAATCAAATGATATGTACAAGCACAATCTGCCGGAAGGCGTCTAGTTTGGAATGATGGTATTATTAACCAATTAGGATGCTAACGGGTCCTTAGTTAAGTCATAGACTCGAACCGGCTAGTCTTACGTTAAATAAATACGGTACGATATGCTAGATTAAGCGGTGACCGGAATAGAATGTTATTTGGACCCGACAAGTACTAAGACTTGTATAATATGGGTAACACATAACATTCTGGATTTTGATATAAAAATGATAAGGTTAAACCCGTTATGGTTAAAATACGTAAACTAGTCACTTAGGCTTAACCGTTCGCATATAAGTGGAACCGAGTAACCGGATGGGTCATATACAAGTTCCATATGCCATTATAATTTAAACATGTTGGTATATCAGTAGGATATTAACATGTATGCCTATTTAGGTTTTAAAATCATGTTACGCCTCAAAAGGGCGTTTTGGTCATTTTACCTTTATAAAAGAGGTTTGCGAGTTTACTGATGTTAGAGTCATAAACATTCTGTAAAATTATGTATTTTATGATGTTATATTAGTAGGATATCAAATATATGTGTGGTTGATAGTTTTAAACCAAACTATGTCCCGTAAGGCATTTTTTTGGATAAGTGGGCTTTTGCCCGGTAAATATATTCCAAAAAGATAATGTTTTACAGGTTTTGAGGGGGCATACCCCCCGAGACTCCTACAAAAGGACACCCCAAAACAAGACCTTGGAACCTTTACAACGAGAAAACCATACCTAGCCTACTAAAATACGACGAGACTAGTAGGATAAATATCCCTTTCTACCACTAAAACAAAACAAAGCCAAAAACAAAAATTAAAACTCAAGCAAACGGGCCTTCAAAAGAAACAGTTGAACATATGGGCTTCCCGATTTGGCCCAAGGAAGCAGCTGATCTAAATGAACCAGAGGCATTAGGCCTGAAATATTAACAGCCCAGCATCCAATACCCAAGAGCCCACAAGGGCCTTCCATCAAAACAATGTCAGCGCAAAACCCAGAAGAAGACCAAGATGCCTTAGCTGAATTCGGCTCAACTGGGAATAAATCAGGCCCACCCTCTAAAAGTAAATACTCCACGTGCAATAGAGTCCCACTCTGTACAAAGAGAACTCGGTGCACCTCAAAGAAAGATGGGCTCCCGCTCCCCCCAAAACAGAATATAAGACCCAAGCAGTAATAATAGGCCCATCTACAGAATTAAAAGCCCCAAGGAATAAATTCTGGCCCACTCCCATGGTAATAAATTCGACGCTGTGAGAATGCAGCCCAAAAAGTAGTATTCCACTAAATGAAAAAAGCAGATTATGTTAACAAGGCCCATCTCATGAATAAAGCCCCAATACGACATCTAGAGACCGAAAATTATACCCGAACCGCAAGAAGGAATGCAAATAGTTTCCGAACCAACTGAGTTTGGCACTAAGTGGTCATTAAAGCTGCTCCTAGTTACGACAAATTCCATAATACGAGGCATTAAGGAACCATCCACGGGGCCAAAGACACTACTAAAAACTAAATAAAAACCGGTGCAATATGAACAATCCACCACCAACCAAAAATGGCAGAATCAACTCAAGGAAGCCATCTCATAAAAAAGGACACTAGAAAGAAAAGATCCATAAGTTATTTACGAATTGAAGGTTTCGTGACCAGCAGGGCTTTCATGAGGGCCGTCATGAATCGAGCCGTGCCGCTAATGTCTTCGCCTATATCCTCAATACAAAAGTCTGGGTCTAACCCAAGCTCCATACAAAGGTCTTCAAAGTAATCACGTTCACCCGGTTCCCAATTCCTAGCCTCCCCGGCCAAAACAGTTTGGGATTTTGAAGTGAGCCGCTTACAAATAGCGTCTTTTTGGGCTTGAGTAATACCATAGTCATAACCATTATCCTCATCCAAGTCAACCATATCCTCTACAAAACCATCATTATCATGAGCCTGATTAGGCATGGACGAATTCCACTTTGGTAAAACTCGAGTCGAGCTAGAAGTGCTTGCTTTAGTAGAATTGTGACTCTCTTTTTAAATTACCCGTAAGGGCATTTTAGTCATTTCACACATAGCTTTGATGTCATATTTGGGATTCTGAGTTCGGGACTTGTACCTACTGTAAAATATTCAAAATAAGTTTAGAAATCAGTAGGTAATAAGCCTTGGTCCTTAAATATGTTTTTAAACCACATTATGCGCCGAAACGGCGTTAAACGCGCTAAATGACGATTTAAAGGAGTTTAATGAAATCTGAGATTATGATTAGGTTTGTATATTCAAAATATGTTATTTAATATAATATAACAGTAAGTAAAAGATTTAGATGTCAAAAGTGTTGTTAAAACCATTTTATGCGCCGTAAGGGCGTTATTGTCATTTATCGACATTATACAAGGACTTGTATGCAAACTCAGTTCATAAACTGTTTTGATATCCCAAATAATCCATATTACGATATTACATCAGTAGGCTATTAGTTTTGGTGGAGAAGTTATGTTTAAACCTTCGAAAATGCCGAAGAGGGCAATTTGGTCATTTAACAACGTACTTTACAACATTTAATCAAAACTTAGTTCATGACCAGAATGTTAATATGAATAAGTTAATTAAGTTACCATATTAGTAGTAACTCATTTGTATGCTCATTTATGTTTAAAACCTTAGTTTATGACAAAAAGGGCATTTTAGGCATAATTAACGGATACTTGCATAATGACTTGGAATATAACATGGTCATAATACAACTTATAATCAGTTCTAAAATTGCTAATTCGGGTCAGAACTGAAAGTCAAAGCAGGAGTCAATCCTTGTGACTTTTGATTGCAACCGACCTTAGACCTGGACTTGACGGGCCTAACATGTTTATACATGTTCTAACTATTATTCCCAAGTTATTTAAGTGTTAAAACATATTTTATAATATCTACATTACTTGATATGAATTTATTTCAAAACTGACCCGTTGACTTTTTGTGAATATAACTTTGACCCGTCAATTGGTCAAGCAAATGCGGTAATTAGGAGGTGCCCTTTTAAGGGATTAACACCTACCTAATTACGATCACATAGCCACGTTCGCATCAAACAATAGCTGGACCGTAATTGGTCTTAGCCGAGGGTCAAAGCGTTTTTACGTAAACGCTTTGACTTTGGCTTAAAAGACTACAAAACTGAAAAGAACAAGTTGGAACACTTACATGTGATCCAAATAAGACTAGAAAGCTCATGGGATGCTCCTATATGCTTCAAGAACTTCCAACTATAGCAAGAGAGGAGAATGGGAGGAGTGAGCAAAGAAATGGGCAATTCAAGTGCTCTTTTATAGTTGGAGGTGAAGCATGAGGGCTTGCCAGGTGTTATGGGCTGTTGTGAGAAGAGAACAAGTGTTTTTGGACGTGTCACAAGCAGCCATACTGGTGGCATTCGCGACAATGGTGGCATGGCAGCTTGCTGCCATAATTCTGTTGCTGGCAGGTCCTTGCGGACCGTAACCAGATATGGTTGCGGTCCGTAAGGATCTCCAAGCGCCCCCGGTTTTGGTTTGGTTACGGACCGTAACCAGATATGGTTGCGGTCCGTAACCGTCTCCCAGAAATCAAACTTTGGCATTTTTTTACATATAGTCCCTCAACTTTTATAAGTGTCGTTCAAAGGTTATAACTTTAACATAACGGCAACTTCGGTCCCTCTCGCTTAGCACGCGGCATACAAGGATCAACGGGACACGTGTTGGGATTTCATTGTTCAGGTTTTTACGAGGTGTTACAGATACCTAAAAGTTAAGAACTTCTTTCAGTTTAACACATAAGGTACATTCATAAAATGAGAGTAAGTTGATTAGCTCTGAAAACACTAATTACACTTTAATAACCTGATCTTAGTTGCACTTTAATCTCTTGTCTTTAACCAAATTATAGTTAATTAATTATTAGTAAAATGTCCGGATTCTCCCTGTTGTTTTCTCAAATTTTACCTTTAGTTCCTGCAATTTTTAAATTACATGTATGTTCCTGTAGTTTGGTCGTTGGTTACTCGGATAGTCCCCTGATTGGATGGACTTAACTTTTCCAGTTAAGTGTGTGTGAAATGACTAAACTACCTTTATTATTAATCAATTTTGGTTTAAATTTACGACCTGACCTATACTTCCGGTCATGATAGGTTACCTCCCATCAAGTATCACTTACTGAAGAAACGTTTTGTCACGGCTGACCAAATATTTCGTCGTTAGAATGTCGCTACAAAGACAGGTTCAAGTATTCAACACTTTTGACGACCCCACTAAATCTCTTTTCTTTCCTTTTCTTTACAAGTATCATCCCATTATGTTAGATTCGTTTTTAAATATTTTATAAATCTCAACATATATATTTTATACACTTAGAATGTAAAGAAGTAGCTAATTAACTATATAAAATATATAACAATAGATCTGACGGCACTCATTTGCGATTAACCTTTTAAAAAAAAACTTGGAACTATGTTTTTCAGCCAATCAATAAAAAATGTACAAAAAGCAGCTATAACATCATATATTTTCTAAACCACTTTATGTGGATCCCTACACCACTTTATAGTGTGAAATTAAGGAGTTTAATGAGCCTTAAAAGCAATTTGTTTCGCAAAACATGCATAAAAAGGTGAAAAGTGCTTTTTTTTAACGGCAAATTCGGATCACTGACGTACCACTGGAGTATCATCGTGCCACCAGCAGAACCACTCGATCATATATATCCATCTCCACTAGGGATAATGCCTATGCATAAATTAAGAGGGGAAACTCAATAAATATGAGAAAAACCCCCTTGTGAAAATCAAACCAGAATCTATTGATCCCAAAGTATTATTTCATTAAAGATGTCACTAGAATATACAAACCATAGGCAAAAAGGTGAAAAATACTAGATGTTATGAAACAAAGTCATAAAATTTTCTCACTAAAAGAAAACATTTAAATTTTATTAATCAGTGTGCCAAATTCAACTTGATTCAATGTATCAATTATCCTACTGTTTGCCTTTTTTCACTTTAGTTTCTTGTCGTGATTAAAATTTAAATATATAATAAAAGGACAATATATATCTTGATCCTTCGGGTGTATTACCCATATATACAAAAACCATGAGATCATGAGTGTTTAGCCCCTTTGATTTAAAGAAAAAAAATATATAAATTTTTTTTTTTGGTTAACTTTGTTTATATGCGTTTTAAACCTCTGCTTTAACTTTTGGTAGTGTACATGTGTAGTATTTCTAGTTTTATTTATGAGTTAATTACGTTTTTCGTCCCCGTGATTTGTCAAAAATCATTATTTCAGTCCATTAGTTTAAAAATCCTATTGCAGTCCCTGTGGTTTCACTTTCGTAACTATTTCAGTCCATTTTCGTAAACCCCATCCAATTATTTTGTTATTTTTATATGAAATGACCATATTGCCCCTATTATTAAAGTTAAAATATAAATAAATGAAGGGCTAAATTGTCAAACCAAGAAAATTTGAGGCTAAATTGTTAAAATGTTGTTTAATCACTATACCTTACTCTCTCTCTGTAGAACCACACAAAAACCACCACACTACACCACCAGACCATACAACCACACCCGTTCCCACCCGCCTCCGCCACACACAACCACAGCCACACACCTCTGCCACACACCACCATCATCCCCGTTACACAACCACCACAACAACGACCAACCACCACCCAACATTCAATTGCCACCATTATAAAAAAATATTCAACCTGCAAATATCTCGGACAAAATTTTGGAGGGGCAACCTGCAAATATCTCGCCGGAAAAACGATGGAGTTGATGAAGGAGTTGCGAAGCAAGTTTCGACACCGGAAAAACTGGTGATGTGGTTCGCTTGTCATCGAAACCCCAGTGGTCATCATCGACACCCTTGCGTTTGATTTATTAAGTCTCGTAAATTTATTCTAACCGGAGAAGGTGACCTGAAAAACATTGGTCGCCGAAGAAGATGACCGGAAAACATGGGGACTGCCGGAGAAGATGACCGGAAAAAGGGGGACAACCTTTTAATTGTTTTAAAGTTTCTATAATTCCGTGTATTAGTTTTTTACAAGGCAATTTCGTCATTTCATCAAAACTTAACAGAATAAATAGACGGTGTTCAACTGAGGGACTGAAATAGTTACGAAAGTGAAACCACAGGGACTGAAATGACAATTTTTAAACGAATGGACTGAAATAGTGATTTTTGACAAACCACTATGGAAAAAACGTAATTAACTCTTTATTTATTTCAGTATTCATCTTTTAGCCTTTTTCCCTTTGCTACCATAAGGAATCAACCCGAGGGAATAATGACCATTAGCTATTGGTGGACAACCGGTCAACCGCTACTACTCTTAGGCTTTCACAACAAAACTTTGACACGCGCATTTTTATTTACGTCTACTTTTTATTGAGATCGTGTTATGAGTAGTATATACCACGATTGTAAAACAAGGTTTCCAATGTCGAGTACTCCCCGAGTAGTCGCTACAAGGTAGGATGCCGAGGCGACTTTCTTCGACTCCGCCAAATTACTCGGAGTCGGTCAAACACTATCAACCTCGGCCATAATTGGATCTAGTCAGTCAACTTGGGCCTAGTTTGACTTAAATAATAATAAAATATAATTTACTATGCCTATCATATTAAAGAATAAATATCATTTTCACGTATTTTGTTATAATATTAGTAAATTTATGTTATTTGACATATATTTAATCTTCAAAAAGTGATTTCTTTATAATTTAACATGTCCGAGTACTCCCTGAGTACTCTCAATTCCATGGTCGACCGCGCGTAAAAAAGTTTAAAACCGCACGTCAAAAAAAACTTAAAACCAGCGCAAAAAAAAGTTTTTAAACCTGTGCGTTAAAAAAACTTAAAATCGCGCGTAAAAAAGTTTAAAACCGGCATGTAAAAAAGTTTAAAAAGAGGCGCGAAAAAATGTAAAAAACCACGCGTAAAAAAAGCTAAAAACCGCGCGTAAAAAAATTAACTGAGATTTAAAATTCATGTTTAAAACAAAATTAATAATTCATGTTTTATAAAATTAACTGAGAATTAAAATAAAAAATTATATGAGAATTAAAAGAAAATCAATAATGCATGTTTAAATTTGAAAAAAAAAACAATCATATTAATTAAAACAAAATCAATAATCATACCAATCATTAAACCTATAGTAAAAAGACTAATATGCTCCTTTGTCACTAAAAACAAAATGTTAGTAATAAAAACACAATCATTACATTGCTTTATTGTATTTTAATCTCATCCATCAAAACCAACTTGATCAATGGCTAATGTTGGTTCCTACAGTTCTAACAACTCAAGGTGGTTCTCATTTTACCCATCCTCAGTTGCGAGAACCGCGAGAACCACTCTCCACCAATCAAATCATCCCCTATATATATTGTTTTTCTATCATAACTTTTATAAAAAAAAATGTTCTATAAAAATCCTAATATGTCGTCGTAATGTGCTTATTTTTATCTAGATTTCGATTAGGTTTACTTAAAACTGATTTTTGAATACTGTTGTACAAGTGATAAGGCCCAAAAAGTTATTTAATTATTATTATTATTATTATTATTATTATTAGTACTTTTGAGCATATAAATAAAGTGTATTTTTGTGTCGATACCTTAGTGTTGCCGTTACAAAACGAACTGATTCAACCGAACAACATCTATACCAGTATTTGTATCCGTTTTAATGGTTTTCGATTGATATAAAATATGTGTCGATATCCTTTTGGGCATATAACGATTTTATTTTTTGGGTTTTATCTTTTGATTACTATACCGGGTGTCTGTACCTTACCAATACCCTAACGAATTGAATCACCAAATATATAATAAAATTTAATATGGATTGGGGTCATATGTGAAAAGTTGTTTCTTTTATTCCAAAACAAGTGTCGATAATGCATCGGTGGCTCTGGCCGAACAATCTTGAAAAGGAGGTTCTACTCAAAGTAGAGTGTATTTTATTGTTGGTATTGTATTGTTGTCGTTACGAACTGAACCTAAAGACAGAAAAACATCATCTGTTTTATTGAAACCGTATTGGTTTTATGATAATCGGTATTGGTAGTATTGAAAACAATATTGATATTCATTTTTATGGCTTTAACTATCTATATATAAATAATGTTCATCATTCAAATTTTTTATTTTGTACCTTTAAATACCTGATTTATTTCTAACTTAATATACATAATACAACATTACACAAATAAACTCTGATAAATATTAGTGTATTTTGCTTAAGTGTATTTTTTTATTATCTATACATCATCTTATTAATAAAAATAAATATGTGTAATAAGTAATAACACAACCATTCATTATCACCACTCACCAGCACATTGTTGTTGAAAAAAAATGGCTGGTATATTTCTAAAGAGATCTGATCGAGAAGAAAAAATTTAACTCTCAAGGACCAATGCATTACTCTCTAGAAGATCATATCGTTCTAAACTTGGCGTCAAACTCAAAAATTTGGAAAGGATATTTTGTATATTATATCTAACTAAGCTGAAAAAAAATATAATGCTTTGAATTTTTCAATAAAATATGTTTTTGGAAAAGCGCCAGTTAGAAAGAATAAGAAAATAAATTAGTTAAAGGTAAAGCAACCTTGTATATTAGTTTTAAAAATAAGAATTGAAAGTTTAACCATTGAATTGTTTAGTTAAATTAGTTTTAAATTAAAGAATTGAAAGTTTTAGACATGGAATTGTTCTATGAGTACTCAAATTCAAAGGTCAAAGCTTTAATTTCCAAATGTTTGATTTGAGATATGTTCTTTTATCAAACAAAAATTCAACCGATTTAATCAACAAGTAAATAATACTAAGATGGGTAAACATATTGTTGGTGCGTGGTTCACGACAAAGAAAGCAAGCAATCGCGGCGATATTGCTAATACTACTTAATGTCGCCGCTAATGGTATCCGCGACGATCCCGATTCATGGATCTCTCGGTTCGATAAAAAAAATAAGAGGATCGAACCATCTCTTCTGAACCATGCGGCTTAATACCTGTCGCTATTGGCCATTTTGTTGCTGTTAAAGGAGTCTATATATATAACTTCAATAATCAGAATGTTTGGCCTAACACTCTAACAGTGTACTTATAATCGAACTAACGTTTATGTATCTTAACTTCCTAACCTTTTTCTAAAGAAAGAAACTAAAAGTTATATTAACAAATTCTAAAAACTGAGTATTTGCCACTTAAGCGACGCTCACAAAAATGTCATTGTAATTTGCGACAGTAAAATATTTTAGGGAAACCCTCTCCCAACAGTAATCAAGTTTATCAAGTATTCAACTAAGATCACTCAAAGAGGTTTTTTTCCTTTAATTTCATTCAACTTTCATTAGATTTTCAATCTTGTGATTTTTTTATTATAAATGTGTCTTTTAAAAATAATTAAATGAGACAAATAAACATATATGAATCTTGAGTCTTGGTTACTATTAATAAAAATGGAGTGACTTCATATAAAAAAGAAGTTTGAATGTCTTTATTGGAAAATTTGAAAAACTTGATTACAATTGTGTGAAGTTACCCAATTTTTTTCTAGGATTGCTTTTAACAATCAATATTTCGGGTTCTCGACCAACAATTAACTTTTAATTTTAAAATCTTTAGATGAAAATAAAATTTTTGCTAGATTATAATTACCAAAACAAATGACTTTGAACGACGAACATACATAATAGAAATATGTCGATGAAGGTGGCTATTTATAGTAATCCGTCGATGATACTCCATCAGAAACCACGGCGTGGTTAATCTGATTTTCGACTTATACTACCGAGTGATCATGTAACACCCTAGGAAGATCCTATATCAGCTGTGAACAAGAGAGATGTTGAATTCCTAAGGAATATTGAACCTCAAATATCACCAACGCATTTTGTGTGCATTCTTTGTGGATAAGATGAGAACTCCACAGTTAAGCGTGCTAAGGTGGGAGTAATATTAGGATGGAAAGTCTCCTTGTGGTCAAGCGAATAATATTGTTGGTATTGGACCTCAAATATCACCAACGCATTTTGTGTGCATTGTTTGTTGATGAGATGTGAACTCCACAGTTAAGCGTGCTAAGGTGGGAGTAATACTAGGATGGAAAGTATCCTTGTGGTCAAGCGAATAATATTATTGGTATGAGAGCTCGGGTGTTATAAATGGCATCTGAGACACTCCTATCTTGTTTGGACGGTGGGGCGAACCTCATCGAGTCGGTGAGCCCATAAGGGGTTGGGGGAGGGGGGTTGATTGTTGGGTTCATACCACATGAAAATCTCACATTGGGCATAGACAAGGAAGATGTTGGGTTAATAAGAATAATGGACCTCAAATATCACCAATGCATTTTAGATGCATTAGTTGTGGATGAGAGAAGAATGACACGCTTAAACGTACGTGTTAAGGTGGGAGTAATACTAAGATGTATGAACTACCCGAGCGACTAAAAACAAATTTGTGCTCCTCATAGGCATAACATACAATATTCTTGGTACGAGAAATTGAATGTTACAGCTTTACAGGTCACCCTCGAATTGTCGATAAAACTCTTGCCGTGACAGTTTCACCAGCGAATTAGCGACTTAATTCTCATTGACGGATCAAGTAAGTGAAGTAGATGATCTAAAAAGAAAAGCTTTTTTAAACTCCTATATATTAAAAAACAACTTATATGTAACATAATTTTCTTTTATTTCTCCCCAGCTCAGTAACAAAGAATAAATCACGTTCTCTTTTAATCGGCAACACAAATATAAAATTGTTATTCTTCTTCCCCTTTTCTTTTATGGAATAATGGATTTTAATAATCCAAACTTTTAGTCATTGGCCTACAACAGGCCCAACTTCAAAAATAACCGGTGGTGGTCCCAACTTTTCACATATTGTAAACAAATGGATTTTTACTAAAAAAAACCTTAATTTCTTTTTGTCTCTTTATCTTTTTCGGTTTATTAAAGGTCCATTGGTTTACATTATACAAAAAAGTTGCCGAAAAGTATATGGATATAAAAAGAAATTAAGGTTTTTTTTAGTAAAAGTCCATTAGTTTAAATATACGAAAAGTTGGGACCGCCACCGGTTATTTTTGAAGTTAGAACCATTTCAGGCCAATAACTAAAAGTTTGGATTATTAAAATCCATTACACCTTCTTTTATCAAAACATATATTAAACTAATTAAAAAAACATGTTCAATTTAATTAAATAAAAAAATTAAACTCTTGTCCAAACCCTACATTTACGTCTCTCTCTCTCTATCTCTCTCATATATATATATATATATAGACACACACACATAGATTAGCATGTTCACCACCCTTTTCTCCCAACACTCCTTGAAAACTTCTAAACTCTCTCTCTCTCTCTACGAAGGTCAAGGTGGATCACCGGCGACATGGTAAGAGGGCCCTTCCGGCCGATGATCACACACCAAAAGAATACCAACAAGATCATGAAGAAGAAGAAGAAGAAATATACCCACTTTACTCCCCTCGATCTCAACAAGATATGTCCGCCATCGTCTCTGCTCTTTCTCAGGTCATCGGAACCACCACCATCGCCGGTGGTGGCAGTGATATCCCCTTCTCCACTTCTGCTACCCCTAACCAATCTCCTCACATCCAAGAGCAGCTGGGTAAAACTTTTACTTTCTAAATATATTTTTCCATTCATATATAGTTGTATATACAAACCCTAATTCATCTTAATTAATTATTTATAACATTTTTGGACATAAAATTATAAAGAGGAGATGGGAATATTAAGATTGATTTGAGCATTTGGGCTAGTTTTAATTAGCTGGCCATTATAATGTCACACTTTGTGATGTTAATGTAGCTTGCTTTTAGGGTTTTAAGCCAAGAGATGGACCAAATTAATGGATTAGGGTTCTATATATAGTTAGAACCACTATATATATATAATATAACTTCATTGTTGGGTACAAATTAACTGTTTGTATAATCACTTCAAAGATAACCTTGATTCCTTCTATACTTAGTATGATAATGTGTTTTGATCATCTTTGAAAACTTAAATAGCTTTTGTATGAGAATTGAGGGAACCAAATAAGATACTATTTTCATACTAAAATTTATAGAGATATGATCCGGTTAAACTCCACACTATAAGGGTTGATTGAATGTTTAAATCTCATTTTTTTAGAACCAAAATATCCACTAGATCTCCAAGTTTATAATCTCCAAAATGGTAAGTAGAGATTGAAAATTTTCCATCTATTATGAGAATGCAATTCAAATTTACTACCATCCAACACTTACTAACTTATAACTTCTACAAAGTATAAATACGGCCAAAAATTGTTATTTTCACAAGTTTGCATAGTCTCTAAAGATATATATTACATATTTCTTGTAGTGGTGATTTAGGCTCAAAAGTTATTAGCCAAGTTGGATAAAATATTTTTGTTTGAAAGTGGTGATTTGTCTTACTTAACCCTATAATTTGATTGTGTAATAAAGTGAACCCAAGGAGAAGACACTATAGAGGAGTGAGGCAAAGACCATGGGGAAAATGGGCTGCAGAAATCCGTGATCCACAAAAGGCAGCACGGGTGTGGCTTGGGACATTTGAGACAGCCGAAGCAGCAGCACTTGCATATGATGAAGCGGCCCTTCGGTTTAAAGGAAGTAAAGCAAAGCTCAATTTCCCTGAAAGAGTTCAAGGAAGGCATGAATTAAGTCATTTCATCACTCGTCCACAAGTGCAAATCCCACATCGTTCTGTACCAAATTCTAATCTTCGACCTCCATCTCAAAGCTCATACCCTAATATTCTAGATTACACGCAGATTCTTTATGGTGCTAATGATCATGGGATGTCTACATCGGATACACACGTTGTGAATTGCCCTACGTCATCTTCCATGGATATGGGTAGTTCATCAAGTGTTGGCCCTTCACAATATTGGCAAGATTTTGATCCAACAAATCAAAGATAATCAAATCCATAGTTAAATGTGATCATATTGAGATTCAAAGGTGGAGGAGGATATGATTAGACCTAAACGAGATAAGAATTTTGCAAGTTCCCCTTTGACTTGGTGTTTTTTTCCTATTTCAAGTGAGCTTAAAATGTATGGAGCTTTTATCACTACCTTTTTGTTATTTATAGGATTATTTTTTGTCATTGAAAAGAAGACATATGTATCCCATGCATGTCGCAATATGATAGTAAATGTGTGTAATGAATATGCCTAGAATGTTTATGACAAGTTCTCAACAAGAAACATTTGATTTTGTGCTAAAACAAGTTTTGTGATCTATATATAGACACGCGTGCTACTATTAAAAACATGTGAAATAAATGTCAAAGGTGTCTTAGTCTACTAGCACCAGGTGTGTCCCCACCAAAGTGTTTTGAGTCCCATAATTGAGCAATATTTAGATATTAGGAATTTTTAGGGGTGTGTGTTTGTTATTTAAAAATAGAACATGTGAAGTGAATCTCTATTATCAATCTATTTTGTTGTATGTTTAATTTTATCTTAACCAAGTGATGGATCCAGGGGCGGCCCTGGGGTGTGCAAGGAGGACCACCGGTCAGGACCGTGATTTCGAGAGGCACGTTTTCTTTGAATAAATGCTACATATGTGTATATAAAATATTATAAAACCAAAATTATTTCAAAATATTGATGTGTCTCAGTTGGTTTCAGTGCTTAATATCTATACCCAGATCATGGGTTCAACTCCAAGGATCTCCTTTTTTACTCTATTATATTAGTTTTAAGGTGGTTGAAACAGATTGGACATGTCCCACTCCAAGCATATTGGGGCACGTTTTTTCGGGTTTGAACAGGGCATTTGAATTCTTAGGGCCAGGCCCTGGATGGATCATATATGTTTCATTGTCCCTTTCGACATGAAGTACAAATGCAACTAGATAACATCCTAATTCTAAACAATCATCGAAATAGAAGCATGCAAAATCCACAATCCGGGCATCGGATGAAAGATGTAATGTCTTACGTTTTTCATTAGAACCGTTTATGTGTATGTATGAATGCACATAGAACTGTTTGGTTTAATAGTTGAAATTGGGTGGAGTTTTTGTATAGTACTTAAGACCTGATATCTAGCTTCTTGGTCCTTTGGTTTTCCAAAACATATTTTTGGAAACATGTTATTCTAGACAGAGGCTATGCCCTTCATAATGTTTTTCTTAAAAAGCCATTTAAAAAAATTAAGAATGCACATAGACACATTGCTATATATTGACGCATGCACATATATACATAATTAATACGTGTGATTATAGTTACATGTGTATTGTGTAAGTATCTTGATGTTGGGTTTATAGGCCCTGTGTACTCTTCATGAGCTTAACTTTAGGAGCAACTTTGCTAAACCCTAATTAATCTCTTTAAATATAATCTATGTATTTGTAATTTGATCATCGCCTCAATAAAGAACAACCTAGCTAGTTGTCCACCCGTAAACGTAAGTCAATTTATACTGAACCATCTTTGTGTTCGTTTATTGCTTTGGCGTCTTGTGTTCCTTAATCCTAAAAGTCGAGGATTATTTGTTTTTTAATATGGAAAATTGGGTGTCATTTTAAATTCAAGAAGACCAGAATAGCAACAACTTAAACAACAAAAGAGCAAACTGAATCAAAACATGCACTTATATGATATCTCCAACAAGAAGAAGAAGAAGAAGAACCAAACTTAAAGATTAACAATTTATGACAATATTAGATGTTATATTTTATTTCATTTTTGGAATAAGTTGAAAGCATTCGAAGACTTTAGACTAACTAGTAGAGATTGAAATAGAATGAAAAGATGGAAGAATTCAAAAAGCAAGAAATTAAGATGACTTCCCTGTGAAGCTAAACATGTCTGACACTTATTACACGACTTATAAGTTTCAATCCTCAAAAGTGCCGACGACCCTCTTCCTCCACCGCCCCCCACCGCCACCACCAACTTTCATCATTGTACGTTCGTGGTGTGTGTGTGTATATATATATATATATTATATATGGATACAGGCTAATAATGAAGTTGGTTTCTGAACGAAAAGGACGCGGTTTATATATGATCGTGTATGAATATGAAGACTTTTAAGAGGCAGAATGCGGCCGGTGTTGACAAATACAAAATCATCATATCTCTTCTCTTCTCTCTCACACACACATATATATATACCTAACAAGTTACATGACATAATCAATAAAATATATAAAAAGTGATACACGTAACACATAACTATGTTGCTGTGGTTGAACTTTTTGAATAAATTGTTTTTATTTAATTATATTAGTATACTGGTTGCTAAGTGATGCACATATAATGTATATATCTCGTATAAGATATATAATGTATACATGTGTGGATGTTTAGAGGGGAGGGTAAAAGTGAAATTGTGTTAATTTTAACGTTATTTATTAATTTTGTGAAAATAACGCTAAAAACGACGGACGATTTACCTTGCATCATGTGATAGTGTTGGTAGCCGAAATACAAGGTGGTACAAGCACCAATCAGTATGTCCCGATTGCTAAGTGTTATGTGCCTTTGGAGTTAGGTCCAATACTTGATGCAAAATTACTATCGAGCCGAGAGTCTTACTGGAAGCAGTCTCTCATTCCTATGAAGTAGAGGTAAGATTGTCTACATCTACATCTACCCTCCTTGAACCTTTTTTTAGCTTTGTTATTGGTGAGATTTACTGAGTATGATAATGTATCGGTTGCACACTATATGTACATGTGTATGTATATTTTTTTCTAGATATGCATGTTCTGATATTCATATTTCAGTATATAATTTCTTTTCATTCAGTATATTTTTGTTTTTACTATGTTATTTATATTCATATTATCATCAACTTACATCTTTTAGAACTGAATTATGCATAGTGGTCTTTTCATGTAGACATTTTACAATTTTACATAACATCTTTTAGCACCTATACACGTATATACATGTGCATTTATTATTAGTGTTAGTAAACATATTTTGCCACATACTCGTATGCATATATAATATTATACCCAACTCTAATCACTTGTCCTCTTCAGAAAACCTAAATACTTCTTAATGAAAGAAAAACAAGGGATGTAAGTGTATTATATTTCGAGTCATGGATTTGTATCATCATGGATACAGAAGAGGCCCCTTTTTTAATAATAAAATGTGAATTATGCATAATTTCGTTCTATTCATAAAATAAATTAGTATGCTTCATTTAATCAGAGGCATCTCTGAGAATTCATGTATCCTGTTGGAGCTCGAAGAAATATGTCATTCCGTAACGTTTTACTATTATTTTAAAAAAAAATAACATATATGTGTCGGAATTTTTTTAAACATGTACCTCTCGAAATCATGGTCCTTGTGCGGTGGTTCTCCCCGCACACCATAAAAGCCTCCCATGCATTTAATTATAATAAGTACAATTCCCATTAAACATTGATAATTCCTAGGCTATATATAGCTAACATAATGTTCATATAAATTTCTATCGTAAGGTTGTGCGTTACCGGGTGATGCTCCGGCTCTAGGGCGTTACCTGGCGGTAAAGGGGGGTGTTGGAGGAGGCATTAGCCTGGTAACCGAGAGAATGGGAGAGTAGTGATGAAAGATGAGAGTGATAATTAATTGTGAAAGTCAATAAAAACCTTCCATGTTGCTAACTTATTTTTTTATTTATTTAAAAGTATAAATTTATATAATTTAAATATTAATAATAATGGATGAAGATAGTTAACACCGATGAATCCATTACACGGTGTAGTAGAAAAAAAGTTGAATGAAATAGTATGGTGATTAAAAATCGCGACCAGGCGACGATTAGTTGCCGATTAATCGCTAGTCGTCCAGTTACTGAGTATTTTTTCTTAAATCGGTCCATTAACCGACTAAGTCCGACTAGGTCCGACTAGGCCAGCCAAAAGTCGCGATTCCAGCAAAAAACATGTATATTCCGGCCAAACCCTCTAAATTCCGGTCAGTTTCCAACCAAATCATATGAATTCAACAATTAATCATGTATACTTAAATAAATGAGTTGAGTAAGATTTAAAACCTAGCTACTTAAAATATTTACCAATAAAAATGTATATATTTATACATAAAACTGAAAATTATATATAAAAAAACCTGATCCGATTAATCTTGATTAATCCCGAGTAATCACGAGTAGTCGCTAGTCCCCACTTCACCGGCCGACTAGCGACTAGAGTTCTCCAACCTTGATGGTGATGTGGTGAGTAATATACATCACGGTAAAAAAAATAAAGAACCCGTGACATCTCTAATCTATATATACCTACACATTCACATTTAACTCTTGAGTATATATCATTAAAGTTGGTTAATATATTTGCTGTTAACTTTAAGTTTTCATCATTTTAGATTTTGCCAAATATTTTTTTCAGGATGAATCGTGTCATAAGAAGCATATAAATGTAATTATTACATTCATTGCACGAGCCAATTGAATTGAAATGATTTATATTTACCAAAGTAACGCTTACAAACTCCACGTTAAATAGTCACACGTGTATTTTTTATAATGATTGGTAAAGGTCTTTCAACCAAAAAATTATAATTATGTTGATTTAAACACAACTTCCAGTCTTCCACTATTTTCGTTTGAAAGTTGGGTTTATTTTAAATTTTGGATTCTGATAAATCACCCCAATTTTCTTTTTCTATATAGATTAAATAAAGTTAAGCAGATTTTATATATTACTTTTTAGGATAGAGATCATTACATAACACTAATTATTGTAAGAACAAAAAGAACAACTCTAAATTACGAGATTTTATGATTTAAAGTTTATATTTTTTAAATTTTATGTTTCCTACATTCGTATGTATATTATATATGCATGGAAAACCTTATATTTTTACCTATACTTAGCCTACATACATGTAGGTAATTTAACCTATAAAGAACGCATATGCGTGTAGGTTATATAAAAAAAATGAATTTATTTTCAAATTTTGTTTTAAATTCAAGTGTGAGAAACAATAAATCTTTTTTTTTGTAACATTTTCCTTTACTTTTTAGGTTTTTTGGATTGAAAAATGGATGATTTATTTTATTTTACGTATTCTCACAATATTTAGTGTTCTGCATAGAACCTTCCCCATTATATTATATATTTGTCCATTATTTTTGTAAGTGGTATGTTTATGAAAAAAAAAATTTATATAAGTTCTAGAATTAACACACTTGTCCATTATTTTTGTAAGTGGTATGTTTATGAAAAACTTTTTATATAAGTTCTAGAATTAACACACTTGTCCATTATTTTTGTAAGTGGTATGTTTATGAAAAAACTTTTTATATAATTATGAGGTCTAGAACTAACACTTATAAGTTCTAGAATTAACACACTAAGAATATTATACACCGTTCATAAGGGTTTTTTTTTATCGTTTCTCATTTGGAAAAAAACAAAGATGTTAACGCAAGGTTTAGGAACCAATGTACGCTCCTCTTACGGTATGCGTATATGATGTATAAATCTGTAGACGTTTGTGGGACAAAAGTAAAAAAGCATTAATTGTAACGTTATTTTACTAATTTTGTGAAAGTAACGTTAAAAGAGGGGACGGTTAATCATGCATCATGTGGTGGCGCTGATAGCCGAAAAATAAGAGAGTGCATGCACTAATCAGCCTTTGTCTTAATTGCTGAGTGTTATGTGTCTTATGTCTAATGTTTGATGCAAAACTACTATCGAGTCGGGGTCTCACTGGAAGCAGCCTCTTTATTCCTACGGGGTTTGCTATTGATGAGATTTACTGAGTATGATGATGATGTTTCGGAAAAACCAAAGAAAATGATAAGTATGGAGTCTTAAACAATTGTATTTACATGTTTAATAATAAAAATCTATAAAAATGGGGAAATTTATGTATAGACATAAATTATTTTTATATACCTTTTGGAAGGCCAATATTAAAAGTTTTTATAATTTTGTATCAGCTTATCTAAACTATAATGATTATAATTATCATATAAATTTAAAAGAAAAAAAGGAAATTAGGTGGTACATTTAATTATAGAATTTAAGACGTAACACCTTAACGTTCTCAGCCTGCAATCCTTGCCGAAATGTCTTACTTTGTTGTCTTATCCATTGACTCCTTGAACGGGTGCATATATCCGATTTGATTTCATAGGTGATATATTTTTTTAAAAAAATGTATAAATTATAGTCTTATATGTATAACTTATAAGAACATTTAATATAAGCTTTACAAGCATGGTTGAAGCATAGTGGGGCTGGACTAGGCGGCTGTTCTCTCAAACTTTTCGCTCAGTAGTGGAGAGTATATGGTTTTTGTATAGAAATTTTTGGATATATACGTTTTTTACCCCCGGTTTTATAGAAAATTTTGGGTATATACGTTTTCGACCCCCGGTCGGAAATCTAAGCTTCACCACTGTTTACAAGAATCTGAATAAATCAATACATACGACTCAATAAACTAGAGAACTTTGCTGTAAAGATCTGCAAAACATCATCATCATCATCATACTCAGTAAATCCCACCAATAGCAAGCTGAGGTAGGGTCTGAGGAGGGTAAGATGTAGACAGCCTTACCTCTACCCCGTAGGAATAGAGAGGTTGCTTCGAATGAGACCCCCGGCTCGATAGTAGTTTTGCATCGAGCCTTGGACATAAGGCACATAACACTCGGCAAGTAAGACAAAGGCCAATTAGTGCATGTACTCCATTGTCTTTCGGCTATCAACACCACCACATGATACATGATTAACCATCCCCCTCTTTTAACATTATTTTCACGAAATTAGTAAAATAACGTTAAAATTAGTGCACTTTCACTTTCGCCCCCCAAGCGCCAACACATATATACATTATATGCGCATACCGCAAGCGGGGCGAAAGATCTGCAAAACGTTTCGTATAAATACTTACAGGATGACTAAAATGTAGTTTTAAATTTGGATTAATAGCATTAAATCATATATATGGAGGCTTAATTTACATAAAATAACGTTACGCACGCGTGTTGCGTCGGTTTGATTTTAAATAAAATTTATATCAAGACATAGATAAAAAAAATAAGAATGTCGCAAAGACATAATCGAAATTTTATAAAACATTATATTTGAAAGGAACGATGTAGTTACTATCCCGATATATAAGTGATATATCGGTTATCGGTCCCCTACCGAGATATCGGTGCAAGATATGTCAGAATTACGGTACCGATAATATCGGCGATATTGGATCGACATTTGACTAATATATCACCGTTTATCCCGATATCGGTACATTTCTTCTTATTTCTACCATTCATCTTTCTTTTTATTGTTGCTATTAGTGTTTTAAGTCTTAATTGTTAGTTATTACTCTTAAATGTTAGTGTTTTAAGTTTAGTTAGTTCTTACTTGCTACAATTGTTAATGTTTTGCAAGTTGGAAAAAGTTGATTTGTTAATGACTTAATTGTAGGAGAGTATACTGAATTGTTAGTGTTAAATTGCTATATATATAAATTTAGCATGATATTAAAATTACCGATAACCCACTGCGATAATTGAAATCTCAAATATCAGTCTTTGACCGATATCCGATATTTTACCGCATTAACTACTTAGCAAAGGAAACAAAATATGTTACATTGATTGAAAACTATAAAAAAACGAATACCGACACCGGTATTGACGTTGTTTGGTCTGTATCAGTTTGGTTCGTGTTGTTAGTGTACCGGCAATCGGTATACTTTATAACTCAAAAAATACATTATTCTAAACACACCTTGGTTCGTTAAGGTAAAGTACTCCGTATTGTTTATAATACAAGAAAAATTATTTACAACGATTTCCTTACACAAAGTCGTCAGGTGTAACCTAAAAATAAAGTTGTGTCATACATCGATCTGGTAATACCTAACAATAGCAGTGTTGTTTGTTGCTTGGCCAGTATCGATTCAGTTTGTCACGGTAGTGGCATTCAATATAGCTTACGATACCAAAAAATACAATATTTCGAATACAAATCCGTTTCCAACAAAATTTACACCGTAATGTCGAAATAAAATATTAAGCACAGTCACATATTATATTTTGAGTAAAATGTCATTTACGTCCATGAGAGTTTGTCAGTTTTGCGATTTTCGTCCAAATGTTTGCTTTCGCATCTGAGTCCAAAAGGTTTGAAAATTTTCATCCAGCTCGTTAACTCCATTCATATTACTCCGTTAGGTCAGGGGTATTTCTGGCTTTTTTGTTAACTTAAAGGGAGGTCTTTTTCAGGGTATTCGATCTTTTACATAAAGTGAAAAAAACTGAATTGTTCTTTAAGTTAGCAAAAAAGACAGAAGATTTAATGGAGAAAAATGGACATAGTTAACGAGCTGGATGAAAATGACAAGATTTCAAACCTTTTGGATTCAGATGTAAAAAAACAAACCTTTGGATGAAAGTCGCAAACTGGCCAAACCTCAGGGATGAAAATATCATTATACTCTATATTTTTTTACATAAGCTAACGAACGAAATTTACTGGAGAAAAATCAAATTAGTTAACTAAAAATTAAATAAATTAAATTTGTATGTTATATATATTATAAGCGGAAAGTTGAAGCTAAAAAGAACTAGAATATAGATACACATTATAATTTATATATGTAGGAACCGTTCGCATAAAATAAATAAAAAATTATTTAACTGAATTACACAAACAGAAAAATAAAGAAAGCAGTAAATTACAGTACGGATTACAACAAAAATAAAGAAAATACAAGAACAAAAAATAAACAAAATTAAGGTTCTTGGCTGAGGATCGTGTTAGACACGGGTCCCTTAAAACAAATTTTGAGTCTCCCAGGAGAACTCGTTTGTTCCAGGATACAACAGCCGAAACAGTTGCACTGCCGGAGATGACTTCAACCCGAAGATATACGTTGCTGTAAGAAAGAGGAAGAAGATTGTAGAGAATTCGTTGGTAATTCGGTGTGTCTTCTGGTGTTGAGGTGATGATGTATTTATACTGCATTTGGGTTGAAACAGTCAAAAGGAATTAACTTAACGAATTAAATTGCATTAAACGTCTTTAATGCACTTTAGTTCGTCAGTTACATTCCTGGTCAAGACCCTTAACTCGTCTGTTTCAACTGCTGAAGTGTAACTGATCTGTCATTAACTCTGGAAGCAGCAGGTCGCGCGCGCGCGCCTCCATATGCCAGCTTGCTGGTGCGCTCGCCAGTGTGGCTCACATCCTTGCGCGAGTTTACTGGTGCGCAACCCCTTGCGTGAGCATCCGTGCGCAAGTATGGCTCACATCCTTGTGCGAGCCTACTAGTGCGCAAGCCCTTGCGCGCGCATCCTTGCTCCACAGTCCTATTGCGCGTGCGCCATTATGGCTCACATCCTTGCGCGAGCCTACTAATGCGCAAGCCCTTGCGCGCGCATCCTTGCTCCACATCCTTGCGCGTGCGCCAGTATGGCTCACATCCTTGCGCGAGCCTACTGATGCGCAAGCCCTTGCGCGCGCACGCCACGTCAAAGTGCAAAGTGCGCCATCAAAGCGCCACATTGCGCCCATCGGCCACGCCACGCGTGCGCGAGTGCGAGTTAGGGTGCTCCGCACCCTTCGCGAGTACACTTATGTGTGCTTCCATGAAACAATATGGAAGGAGTGTTCCCACTTAAATACCTATTTAAGTTTCATCACTCCTCCTATGTGGGACAAGATGCTACTTTCCCATTTATTTCAGCATTTAATGTTTCAAACACCAAACTTTGAGCATCGATATCTCATTCATCTTAGCTCCGTTTTGGACGTGGTTTAGTTCGTTGCGAAGCTCTTCCAACATAGAACACAAACCTGGAAATAAATATCTTTATAAACCTCAGTTTATAATATTTATTTATCGTCCAAAATTAGGAAATACCCATTTCCTATATTTGTGAAAAATGTTATTTTCACTTAATTTCCAACAATCCCCCACATGAATGGAAATCGATCTTTCCCCTTTCAAGTTTCAAGGATACAAATTCAACAGTCAAGTATTGCAAGATAGGTAGGCGTAACCTTTGAACCTTCTTTTGTGAAGCATACTTAGCCTCCTAGGGTCTTGTAGACGACAATATACATTCACACAATACTCTCCCTAGTTTTGTCATCTCCTCATGGTTGTGTCCGTTCATGGTCATTGAACACTTTCCTGGTTCTGTGAGAGCTCTAGGATTTGCGCATCCCCACAAATCCATTCGAAGCGACCCCACTTCTCTCTAACATAGGTGATTCGTCGAATCATTAAAATCAACATGGTTAATTTGATTTCCTCAAATCCTTAACCTCAACATGCTTAACCTTACTTCATGTCACTGATTGGAATGGACTAGGAAGTATATAACTCCCTTTATGAATCTTTTGGGGCACCCCCCCCACAGTGACTCCCTTTGGGTTTATGATTAAGTTTGCCTATTGAACCTAGATCTTGGGATCTCTAGTCAACTAGGTTAGGTTTCCCTCATATTCCCTTCATCCATGGGCTTTAGTCCCATTCCTCTTGATGTCGTATAAACTAAATCTCTGCTTAAGCCTTTCGTTAACGGGTCTGCAATATTCTCTTTTGACTTCACATAGTCAACCGAGATAATACCCGTTGAGATTAGTTGACGTACTGTATCATGCCTACATCGAATGTGCCTTGATCTGCCATTGTACATAGAGCTTTGTGCTCTCACAAGCGCTGATGTATTGTCACAATGTATGCAAATCGCCGTCAACGGCTTTGGCCATCTTGGAATATCTTCCACAAATTGACGTAGCCACTCCGCCTCTTCACCGCTTTTATCTAAAGCGACGAATTTGGATTCCATCGTGGATGTAGCTATAATTGTTTGCTTGGACGACTTCCAAGCTATAGCTGCTCCCGCAAGTGTAAGCACGTATCCACTTGTCGATCTATGATCCTTTATATCCGAAATCCAGTTCGCATCAGTGTATCCTTCGATCACTACTGGATGACGGGTATAATATAATCCGTAATCTCTCATGTATCTTATGTATCTTAGCACCCGTGTGATAGCTTTCCAATGATCATCATTTGGATTACTAGTGTATCTACTTAGCCTGCTTACTGCATATGCTAAGTTGGGTCTAGTACATGTCATTAGATACATGTGACTACCAATGATCCTTGAGTACTCTAACTGAGCAACTCCTTCGCCTCTATTTTTCCTTAGACGTTGAGTATTATCAATCGGAGTTCGAGCTATACTCGTATCTTCCGAATTGAATTTCCCAAGGATCTTGTCCACGTAGTGAGTTTGACTTAAGATAAGACCATCTTGCGTTCTAGTGATTTTTACACCAAGAATCACATCCGCTAAGGCCATGTCTTTCATGTCAAACCTCGCTTTCAACATGTCTTTAGTTGAGTTGATCATATGATCGTTACTCCCAATGATAAGCATATCATCCACATAAAGACATAAAATCACATAACCTCTTGGTGTGTCTTTATAGTAAACACATTTGTCGCACTCATTTGTTTTGAAACCATTTTCAATCATGACATGATCAAACTTTTGGTGCCATTGTTTTGGAGCTTGCTTCAAGCCGTACGAAGACTTGACCAATTTACATACTTTGCCATCTTTTCCTGGGGCGGAAAAACCCTCGGGTTGTTTCATGTAAATCTCTTCTTCTAAATCGCCGTTTAGAAATGCGGTTTTTACATCCATTTGGTGAACTTCCAAATTTCTTAAAGCCGCAATTGCAAGAACCGATCTTATAGAGGTTATTCGTGTCACAGGTGAGTAAGTATCAAAGTAATCTAGACCTTGTTTTTGTCTAAACCCTTTTATTACTAGCCTCACCTTGTATTTATCAATACTTCCATCAGCTTTCATCTTCCTTTTGAATATCCAACGATATCCAAGTGGTTTACAACCAGGTGGAAGATCTACTAACTCCCAAGTATGATTTTGCAATATAGAATCAATTTCATTTTTAATTGCTTCTTCCATTGAGGTCCTTCCGCAGAAGAAACCGCTTCGCGATAGGTATTGGGCTCACCCTCAACCATATAGCTCATGAAGTCTGGCCAAAAGATTTTGCAGTCCTTGGCCGTTTACTTCGTCTAAGGTCACCTTGGTCGACCTCTGGTCGATCATGTGTTTCATCTAGCAACGTAGATGAACTTGGACCTGCTTCATCAACCACTGTTGGTGAAGTTTCATGTGGTTCTCCTAGCATAGGAAACACATTTTCAAAGTATGAGACGATGTTAGGATTTGCCTCCATGATAGTGTTTACGTGGATATCGGGATTCTTGGACTCATGTACAAGAAAACGATGTGCACTACTTTGATGTGCATATCCTATGAATACACAATCAACAGTTTTGGGTCCTATCTTAAGAGTCTTATGAGGTGGTACAATCACATTTGCTAGGCACCCCCACACTTTCAAGTATTTGTACGAAGGCTTCCTTTTTCTCCATAACTCATATGGAGTTTCATCCCTATTTTTAAGTGGTATCTTGTTCAAAAGATAATTCGCTGAGAGAATCGCGTCCCCCCACATTTCTCGGTTCACACCCGAACTGATCAACATGGCGTTCATCATTTCTTTTAATGTACGGTTCTTACGTTCCGCAACGCCATTTGATTGTGGAGAATAAGGAGGTGTACACTCATGTACAATCCACTTTTTGCGCATAAATCTGCAAAGGTGCGACATATTCACCTCCTCGGTCGCTTCTAACCGCTTTTATCTTCTATTTAAGTTGATTCTCAACTTGGTTTTTGTAAAAGATAAACTTTTCTATTGCTTCATCTTTACTTTTAAGTAAATATACATAGCAATATTTAGTACAATCATCAATAAACGTGATAAAGTACTTATTTCCTCCACGTGTGGGAACCGCTTTTAAATCACACACATCGGTATGAATTAAATCAAGGGGTTCGGTTATTCTTTCAACCGATTTAAACGATGATCTTGTAAGTTTGGATTCTACACATGTTTCGCATTTGTAATCGGAATCAATATGGAATGTTGGTATCATATTTAATTTAATTAAACGTCGTAATGAATTAAAATTTACATGTCCTAATCTACCATGCCAAACATTTGAAGACTCAATCATGTAAGTAGAAGTAGAAATTTCATTCATGTTTTTCTTGGTGTTAACCACCATTACATTCATTTTGAACATACCATTAAGGGCATAGCCCTTTCCAACATACATTCCACGTCTAGATAAAACAAATTTGTCCGATTCAAACACTAGACGAAAACCAAACTTGTTGAGCATCCAACCCGATACGAGATTCTTCTGTATATCCGGGACATAGAGGACTTTGCTCAACGTGAGCTCCTTGCCAGAAGTCATCTTCAAGATCACCGTGCCTTCACCCTTGATGTCAGTGGTAGCTTTATTTCCCATCTAAAGCTTTTCTTCACCCGTTGCTTCCTTGAATGTTGAGAACAATGACTTGTCTCCACAAACATGGCGGGTTGCACCCGTGTCAACGAACCATCCTGGTGGGTTGGCGCCCACCACGTTGACTTCTTCAATGATAGCCGCTTCCTCGGTTATCATTGCAATTAGAGGCATACCATCCTCATCAACCATATGCGCACGCTCACGCTTGGGTTTCTTGCATTCGTTAGCACGATGCCCCGTCTCGTTACAATTGTAACAAGTACCTTGGAAAGGCGCAGACTTCTTTTCACAGCCCCCTTTCTTGGTCCAAGGTTGTTAACTTTTGCTTTCCCCTTGTCCTTTTTCGTTAGTTTACCCCTTTTGCCTTTGGAGGAATCCCCAACTTCCACCATGTTTGCTTTAGCCGCAGCTTGCGCAATGGTGCGTTTTTGGGCTACCCTATTGTCGTCTTCTATTCGAAGGCGGACCACAAGTTCCTCCACCGTCATTTCCTTTCGCTTATGCTTTAGATAGTTTTTTAATTCTACCCACGAAGGAGGCAATTTTCAATTATTGCTGCCACTTGAAACGTCTCGCTAAGTACCATGCCCTCAGCGTGGATGTCATGGAGTATAATTTGCAACTCTTGGACTTGGTTCATAACAGTCTTGTTATCGACCATTTTATAGTCCAAGAAACGGGCGACAACAAATTTCTTTGTTCACGCATCTTCCGTTTTGTACTTTTTGTCCAATAGATCCCATAATTCTTTGAAAGTCTTGACATTGTAGTACACATTATACAATGCATCCGAAAGGCCATTGAGCACATAGCCTCGACATATGAAATCCGTATGCTTCCAAGCATCAACCACGCACTGAGCTTGAGCGTCGGTCTCCCCTTCCGCAGGTTGGGGAGCGGTTTCAGTCAAGAACCTCGCAAGGTTCATGGTGGTCAAGTAGAAGAACATCTTCTGTTGCCACCTCTTGAAGTGGAGACCCGAGAACTTCTCAGGTCGTTCAGCATGGTTTGCCACTGTGGTCGCTCCCACAGTGTTGGCAGGGGTTCCAACGACAAGGTTGTTAACATTCGTGTTCACGTTGTTGTTGTTTTCAGTCGACATTCTGAAAAGTAAAATTAAAATTTTAGTCCGAAAATCTGTTTTAAACCAATAAAAACAGAAGTAAACTCTTAAATTTAA
Source organism: Scalesia atractyloides (assembly GCA_947069175.1). Classification (NCBI taxonomy): domain Eukaryota; kingdom Viridiplantae; phylum Streptophyta; class Magnoliopsida; order Asterales; family Asteraceae; genus Scalesia; species Scalesia atractyloides. The sequence continues at coordinate 95,390,920 of CAMTDV010000005.1, read as the reverse complement.
TTTACCACGAATTAACCGTTTGGCTTCTAAGTCCAACTTTGAAGACCAAAAACAGAAAATTCTTATTATTTTTTTAGCGCACACTTACTGTTTGGCTTCTAAGTCCAACTTTGAAGACCAAAACAGAAAGTTTTTTTAAAGTAATTTTAAGAACGAAAGGAATTGAAGTAATCCGAAATGGTTTTCAACCAAAGTCGCTCCTTTGAAGATGAAAACCGACAAAAAAATTGTTTTTAAAAACACAAACTTCCAAACAGAATGGTTTTGATTCTACACGAATGGTGTTTTAAAAATTGGTTTTAAGATTGTAGGAACCGTTCGCATAAAATAAATAAAAATTATTTAACTGAATTACACAAACAGAAAAATAAAGAAAGCAGTAACTTACAGTACGGATTACAACAAAAATAAAGAAAATACACGAACAAAAAATCAACAAAATTAAGGTTCTTGGCTGAGGATCGTGTTAGACACGGGTCCCTTAAAACAAATTTCGAGTCTCCTAGGAGAACTCGTTTGTTTCCAGGATACAACAGCCGAAACAGTTGCACTGCCGGAGATGACTTCAACCCAAAGATATACCTTGCTGCAAGAAAGAGGAAGAAGATTGTAGAGAATTCGTTGGTAATTCGGTGTGTCTTCTTGTGTTGAGGTGATGCTGTATTTATACTGCATCTGGGTTGAAAAAGTCAAAAGGAATTAACTTAACGAATTAAATTGCATTAAACGTCTTTAATGCACTTTAATTCGTCAGATACATTCCTGGTCAAGACCCTTGACTCGTCTGTTTCAACTGCTGAAGTGTAACTGATCTGCCATTAACTCTGGAAGCAGTGGTCGCGCGCGCGCGCTCCATATGCCAGCCTGTTGGTGCGCGCGCTAGTGTGGCTCACATCCCTGCGCGAGTTTACTGGTGCGCAACCCCTTGCGCGAGCATCCGTGAACAAGTATGTCTCACATCCTTGCGCGAGCCTACTGGTGCGCCAGCCCTTGCGCGCGCATCCTTGCTTCACAGTCCTATTGCGCAGTGCGCCATTATGGCTCACATCCTTGCGCGAGCCTACTGATGCGCAAGCCCTTGCGCGCGGGTAAAAATACAAAGGCGGCTCTCAAGCGGCGTTGCGAAGTGCAAAGTGCGCCATCAAAGCGCCACATTGCGCCCATCGCCCACGCCCGCGCGCGCGAGTGCGAGTTAGGGTGCTCCACACCCTTCGCGAGTACACTAGTGTGTGCTTCCATGAAACAATATGGAAGGAGTGTTCCCACTTAAATACCCATTTAAGTTTCATTACTCCTCCTATGTGACAAGATGCTACTTTCCCATTATTTCAGCATTTAATGTTTCAAACACCAAACTTTGAGCATCGATATCTCATTATCTTAGCTCCGTTTTGGACGTGGTTTAGTTCGTTGCGAAGCTCTTCTAACATAGAACACAAACCCGGAAATAAATATCTATATAAACCTCAGTTTATAATATTTATTTATCGTCCAAAATTAGGAAATACCCATTTCCTATATTTGTGAAAAATGCTATTTTCACTAAATTTCCAACAATATACACATGGTCAAAATTTATGAAAAATTACTCTTTATCGCTTGTGTTTTGGAGTGTAGTAGTTGGCGCCCGTAAAAAAATTAATATAAAGCAAATTTTGCCAGGATCTTATAAGAAAGGGTTATTGGATTTGATCACCTTCAACTATTGGCTATTAGCCGCTGTCACCCTCAACTATCATTTTAACGCCCGTCACCCCCAACTTAACACTTGGTGTGTTCTTTCACCATGTCGTTAACTGATAACTAACTTTTGATAATGTTACTATATTTTTGGGGTGTCATATGGCTCTTAGGAAGGTTTTAGGGATTTTTGTACACCCCCAAAAGTATAGTAACATGATCAAAAGTTAATGATCAGTTAACAACAAACACTAAGTGTTAAGTTAAAGGTGGTGGGCGTCAAAGTAATAATTGAAGGTGACACCAGCCAAAAACTAATAATTAAGGGTGATAAAATCCAATAACCCTATAAGAAATGGAAAACTAGAGATCGATGAGAAGGGAATATTAATTAATTAAAGAGATAAAAGTAGTAACATTAAGTAAAGAGAAAGTATTCATAGATTATGAGGATACCCCTTTTATTTAGTTTTTTGTTTCTAACACAAAAAATAACTATAATTTCAATTTCTTATCAAAATTGAGTTTTCATTTTGACCTCTCTCCTGGTTGTTCTTGAGTCGAACTAAACCAAGTTAAAGTCATTTGTTAGCTTTAATCATACTTTAAACGAGTCAACCCTAATAAATTTGAACTTTTCAACTAAGCTACAACTTTAAACAGTGGCGGACATACCTTGTATTATGGGTAACCCTTTAACCGCTCATCGGTAGTGTAAAAAAATTACGATTTTTCGATATCGTTATCCCTTAAAATATTTATGTTACCCCTTTTTTAATATTATTACAAGCCCACATCTAATACTAAATAATACCAACATCTAAAACTTATCTAACAGTTAAGCCCAAAACTCAAATATATGTTCATTTGTGAGTCTTTTTGTGAGAAAAATAACAATACGGTAGGGCCAGACCGACAGGCTTAGCATTTTAGGCGAAGGCCGGTGGGGGAGAAGCTATCGGTAATCAATTATGCATCCTCCAAAAATGTTAAACCAGCCCCCGCAATACGCACATAAACATCAGAGCAGCGACCAACAAGCACGATACTACCCACGCACAACCCAGACCATCGTCCGCCACCCAAACTCTGGTGTGCCGTCGGCTGCCCGCTACTCCGCCAATCCACGTTCATCTCTATTCTATGGCTTATTTGAGTCTTTTTCTATTCTAATTTGGGTGTTCACCGATCATAATTTTTTGAGCAAATTGATTATTGAGAATTGTTTATTTGTAATTGATTATTTTAATATATTTATATACTGTAAATTAGCAACATCTTGCTGCTTCATGAAGTTGTACTTCAAACATGGGGAGTTTTTAAAAAAATGACTTTTCACTTCTATCCCAAAGGTTTTCATTTTTGAATTTTAACCATTTGATTCTTTTTACTTTTAACCAAAGCTTTTCATCTTTTGCAATTTAACCCCAACACTTTTTTATTTTCAACTTTGAACCCCATGTCTAAATTTCATTTACATCTACTTTTCATTCGGTGTTATTTTTTTCATTTTTATTTATTTTGTTTTTACGAGCTTTTCCGGTGTTGCTGGTCACTAGCAGTGGTATAGCATTGATGCTACTGGCACTATTTATGCCTCCTGCCGCAACGCGGGGGATTATTACTAGTTGGTATTATGTGGAAATTGGAATTGATTAGGATGTGGGGCCTTTTTAGTTATGTGCAATTGATTTTATTAGGATTTAGGGCTTATTTAGTTATGTGCAATTGGAATTGATTAGGATTAGCCTTTTTAGGATTCGACGTGCACCATTTCGACACGTACTGTTTTCGATCTGAACCGTTTCGACCCATACCGTTACACCCCGTCCTGTTTCAACTCGAACCATTTTTTACCTTAACCATTTCGACCCGAACCGTTTCGACTCGTACTGAACCGTCGTATGAAGTACGTAAAAAAAAGTTGAACGTTACCCCTATAATTATTTTCTAGATCCGCCACTGAATTTAAGCTCAAACTTGACTCGAATTCAAAATGCTACATCTCGTATTTTAAATGCGACACTTGTCTCATTTCAAATTAGCTCAAATACCATGACTAGATCAAAGAGTTGAGTTTTAGTCGTGAAGAGAGGGTGACGGTAGGTTTTAAAGGGAGAATGGATGGTATGATACGGAAATGGCCGATGTGAGAAGGTTTTAATAATAAAGTTGTGGGATTGCAACAATGGGCGATGCGAGATCGTAACAAAGGGGCGTGGAACAAGAGCTTGCGGAAAATAAACGTGCGGGCCTGGTTTCGAACATGTAACCTCCCAAACGCCAGGCCTTATTTGAGCTAGAGATGGGCATAATCGGGTTTTATTATTACCCGGAACCGGTTCCAACCCGGACCCGGTTCTGCTTGGATGTCATTGGAACCGGGTTTGGTGTGGAACCGGGTCCAGTTCCTACCCGGGTTCACACCCAAGAATATGGAACCGTGTAGAACCAGGTACGGGTATTATGGAACCGGGTATGGTGTGGAACCGGGTATGGTGCGGAACCGGTTTCTGATAGTGTTGAGAACCGGTTCCTGACAGTAAAACCTGACTTTTTTACTGTTCAGAAACCGGTTCCTGACAGTCAAAACCTGACTTTTACTGTTCAGAACCGGTTCCTGACAGTCAAAACCTGACTTTTACTGTTCAGAACCGGTTCCTGACAGTCAAAACCTGACTTTCACTGTTCAGAACCGATTCCTGATAAAAATGTTACCGTTAGAACCGGTTCCTGGTAAATGTTACCGTTGGAACCGGTTCCTGATTACAGAATCAGTTGTCTATATAAACCCCTTTACACTTTACACTTTACAGAATCGGTTTTTCCATATAAACTTAACACTTTAACAAGAGATAACGATGGCTTGCAACGATGAGGTCGTGGTTGTTTTGGAAACCAAAAGAAACCCCGTTATTTGGAAGCACTTTGACTTGTGCTTGATGTCGGATAGCCATGAAATGGCTAGATGCAAGGGGTGCGGGAAGTTCATGAAGGCGGCGGCCAACTCGACGCTCAAGAAACACACCGACCGCCATTGTCCGGTGACAAAGGCGAAAAACAATGAAAAGGGTGAAGCAATCGAAAGTTTAGTTTGTTTTATGTATTGTAAACCCATTTGTGTTTTATGATTAGTATGTTTGGTTTTTTATAATGTTTCTTGTTTAGGTTGTTTGTGTAACCGGGTACTTGTTTCTAGCAAAAACTAAAAAAAAAAACTCACATTAAAAATATATTGACGCCGGGTCTGGAAGGTTACCGTAGGAACCGGGTATGATAAGAACCGGTTACGGGTACAACCCGGTACGGGTTGGAACCGGTTCCGGAACTTATTTTTTTCCAAAAATGTGGAACCGGGTAGGAACCATCGGTATTTTAAACCCGGAACCGGTTCTACTATATGGTCGGGTAGGAACCGGAACCGGTCCCAGGTAGGTTCCACCGGGTCGGGTTTGGAACCGGTTATTATGCCCATCTCTAATTTGAGCTATCAAGCAAACCAAACAGTTAGTTGATTGTGGCTCATACTCCACTCATTTAAAAACCAAGCCAACTCAACTCCACCCGGATAAATTTCAAGCCAATTTCGACTACTGTGTTTCATTACAGAGATAAGTATGGAAAAAATAAATATAACAAATAACTGGGATGATTAATGGGTCCAAAGTAACATTTATTTTTTAGCTTCACTTTAACTACTCTAGAAACAATGTAACAGTCAAAATAAAGAAACAACAATATTAAATAACCATATTAATTAATTATTTAATTATTAATTAATATTAATAGAAAATTTATCCAACAGGAGGATGACATAGCAAGTCCATTTACAATCAATATAACTTCAACTTTTAGGATGATATTAACTAATAAAATAACATATATTAATTAAATGTATAACAAACAGCATTGCGCAGGAAAATGTTATACCACCTCGCATCACAAAATTTTGTTCTCCCAGGAGTGTCGGGTTTCGGTTTTTATACGATCTTGTGTATACCGATGTTGAGATCCGAGGATATGGAAATGAGGAGAGAGAGAGAGTGGTGCCATGCGGCTTTGAACACGCGTTTTTGGTGAGCTTTGATGGACTGTGAGGGTTTCTTAGAGTTGAACCTGATATCAAATATGTGAATCATTGGGTCTGCGGAACCCGAGGTTAAGTAAAAACCATCCGCTGACCATGCCTGGTTGATCAAGGCGGATTGAGACTCACTGCTTTCTTGTTTCCAACCGAATTCATGGATTTCTGTTCGTCTTAGTCTGATGTCAAATAGTCGTAGCTGCCTCTCTGGAGTACTGCAATTAAGACGTAAAAGTTTCAAAATATTAGTGGAGTTTGTGGACCAGAATGGAACTAGCGTAGCGGTTATATATATGGTATGGGTCTTGGTTCTTAGACCTTCAAATGAAATAATCTAGATAGGGGTGTAAACGAGTCAAGCGGTTAGTGAGCTACTCGAGATCGGATTGCTAAAAGCTTGAAGCGAGCTCGAGCTTGAGCTTCACATACTGAGCTTGAAAAATTTGAGCCTAAACAAGCCTATTATGTATATAATAAGAAAAAATTAAACAATTACATAATAAATATTATATATATAAAACTAGATTAGGGACCCGGGGTATTACACAAGTTAATTAAATATTAATTTTAAATAACATGTCATATAGTTCTTAAAATCTATAATTTATTAGAATTTGACATGTGATATTAAATATTTAATATGAGAAAGATACGGAATGTATAAATAAACTGGTTATTTCTTAAGAGTTCTAAAAGTTTTGCATTATTTAAAGTTCTGAAATTAACGCAACCTTTTATAATAAAAGATTACATATTATAGATTGTTATAAGTATTAACATAAACTATTTTGTTATAGGTTATTATTTTTGTAATAAAGCAAAAACATGATTAATATAAATGAAAAACAAAATGGTAAAAGATAAAGAGATAAAAATCATGGATTAAAATAATATATTTTAATTATTAATTTGTAAATATAATTTATTGATAATGTTGGGGGCCATCGGGGGCGAAAGTGAAAAGTGCACTAATTTTACTCAAGGCGTGTATTTGGTTTGTAATTGTAATTGGTTTTCTTTATTGATTATGAATAAAGAATACAAAGCCCTATATATAGATAAACTAATTACAATTTAGCACCCTCAATAATAATAATCTTGTCTATCTAAACAATCTAGTTTAACATTCCCCCGCAAGTTGAGGGCGGGGAACGAACTGCAACTTGGACCCTAGAACTCAAATCTTTGTGAAGATAAGGGCTTTGTAAACACATCAGCAATTTGATCATCAGTCGAGATGAACTTGACATTCAACTTTTCTTGAATAACTTGTTCACGAACAAAGTGGTAATCTACTTCAACATGCTTTGTGCGAGCATGAAACACTGGATTGGCAGAGAGAGGTTGCACCAAGATTATCACACCAAAGAGTTGGTGCCTTGCTAACCAGACCAAGTTCATGAAGGAGAGATTTTAACCAAATCAGTTCTGCAACAGTATCAGCAATAACCTTATATTCGGATTCTGTTGAAGATGAGAGACAGTTCGTTGTTTGCGAGCAGACCAAGAAATAAGGTTGGAACCTAGATAGATAGCATATCCCCCCGTGGATCGACGATCAAGAGGGCAACCAGCCCAGTCAGAATCCGAGAATGCCCGAAGATTAGTAGCCCAATCAGAGTCAGAAAAGGCTTGTAGCCTGGACCCTATGTTGTGACGAAATAGTAGGCCAAGATGAGCCGTGCCCTTCAGATAACACAATATGCGCTTCACACCAGCCCAATGATTCTCAGTAGGAGCATGCATAAATTGGCACACCTTATTAACTGCAAAGGCAATGTCCGGGCAAGTTAAGGTTGCATATTGAAGAGCACCTACGTCTGCTTGTATCTGGAAGGATCATCAAGTAAGGGACTATCATCAGGTAAGAAGACATGAGAGGTACTCATAAGGGATGATATGGGTTTGCAGTCTGCAAGACCTGCTCGGTGAAGGATATCAAGAATATATTTGCGTTGAGACAGAACCAGATCAGAACCATGATGCACCATTTCAATGCCCAAGAAATAATGTAATTGACCCAAATCTTTGAGTGCAAACATAGAGCTGAGATCTTTAATAACAGCATTAACAGCCCAGAGTGATTACCTGTAATGATAATGGCGTCTACATACACAAGAAGATAGACAATCGTGCCACTTGAATTGAGATTGAATAGGGACGGGTCAGTTTTGGACCCGTGAAAACCCAACTGAAGAAGAGCCATTGACAGTTTTGTAAACCAGGCACGAGGGGCTTGCTTGAGCCCATATAAGGACTTGTGTAATAAGCACACATGATCTAGCCTGGTTTGGTCAACGAAGCCAGGAGGTTGTCGCATATAAACCGTCTCTTGAAGATCACCGTGCAGAAAGGCGTTTTGGACATCTAACTATCTGAGAGACCACTTATTTGTGACAGCAAGTGACAAGACAGTCCTAATAGTAGCAGGTTTGATTACTAGGCTGAAAGTCGTCATGATAATCAACCCCATGTTGCTGGTGAAATCCTTTTGCCACAAGCGTGCCTTGTACCTGCTAATATTTCCGTTTGGATCCGTTTTCAACTTGTAAACCCATTTACAATCGACGACATTAGTATGAGGGGCAGGGGGAACTAATGTCCATGTCCCATTCCTATGTAGCGCATCCAACTCGTCAGCCATGGCTTGGCGCCATTCTATAGACTTATTAGCAACGGTAAAAGAGGTGGGCTCAATGGGTAAGGTGGGGTGGTGGTGGCAATGTAGGCAGTGGATTATAGCGAGTGGGTGGCTTGGGATGGAGACGTAGGTTGGGAGGCCGAGGTCTAGGGGTTGGGGTTGATTGGGCCGTGTGCATGGTGGGTTCGGTTGAGGATCCTGGAGACGGGTTTGTGGATGAAGTGGTTGTGGTTGGTAGTGGATCCGTGGAGGGTGGTGGTGGTGGGATGGGTTCGGTTGGAAAACCGGGTGGTGGTTCAAGAAAGATGGATACATAGATGGTTCGGGCTGTGGTGAGGATTGGGTAGGTACTGGTGTATGGTATGGGAAGATGTGTTCATTGAAGCGAACATGTCGAGTAACGTAGAGTCGTTCGGTGGATGGGTCAAAGCATCGGTAGCCATGGTGAACAGGACTGTAGCCAAGAAAGACACACGGGGTGGATCGAAATTCAATCTTATGACGATTGTACGACGAAGATAAGGAAAACATTGGCATCCGAAACACGAAGAAAGGAGTAATCAGGTTTCCGTTTAAAAACATGTTCATACGGAGATTTGTTGAAGGAGACACGAGAGGGAAGACGGTTGATTAAGTAAACCGTTGTTTCAAAGGCAAATTGCCAGAAACGTTGGGGAAGACTGTACTGTGCAAGAAGAGTAAGTCCAGTTTCCACAACATGGCGATGACGACGCTCGACAATCCAATTTTGCTCACTTGTGTGAGGGCAAGAGCGTCGATGAATGATACCAAGACTAGTGCAAAAGGACGTAAGAGGACGAACTCCCCTCCCCAATCAGATTGTATACTTTTTAGTTTGGTGTTAAATTGTCGTTCTGCCAATTTAATAAAGTTTGTTAGCACGTTGTAGACATTAGACTTTTGAACTAATGGATAAAACCACATGTATCTAGAATGATGATCTACACATAATAAAAAGAAACGACAACCATCAAATGATAAGTCGGGCGAAGGCCCCCAAACATCACAATAAACAAGGTCTAAAAAATTTGTACTACGAAAAGTTGAGTCTGACAAAGACAATTTGGAAGACTTGCCTAATTGACACGAAGTACATAAATTATTAGATACTTGTCCGAAATGGGTAAAGAAAAACGTGAAACAATGGAATGAAAAACTTGAGCATGAGGGTGTCCTAAACGTTGATGCCAAGTGGTGGAAGATGCTTTGACAGCAGTGAATGCCACCTTGGGAATAGACTTGAGCTGTGGCAGACAAATGGAGTACAAGCCCTATTCACTGGGACCCGTTAGGAGGGTAGTGCGTGTAGACTCGTCCTTCACAACAAAATAAGATGAGTGAAATTCAAAGAAAACATCATTATCAACACAGAATTTTTTAACAGACAAAAGGTTTTGTTCTAGTTTAGGAACATGAAGTATATTGGATAATTTAAAGGTTTTGTTAGGTGAATAAATGGTTGAGGATCCAATGTGAAAAATGGGTAGTGGGTTACCGTCACCAATAAGTAAAGAATCATTACCAAAGTACGCTTCAGGGTTGTCAATGCCAGATAAGTCTGGGGTAGCATGTCCATTAGCTCCAGTATCGGGCTTCCAAGTACGTCCTGATTGTGAGCCAGCATCTGAGGAAGTAGCATAATTGGCCTGTGGCGCTGTACGTGACTGATTTGGCATTAAGATGGAGATGACCAATGCCACAATGGTTACAGTGGCCATAAACAGTGTTTTGGGTTGAAGCCCAAGAAAATTGACGTGTGCCACTAGTATCCCGATTGCGGTTATTTAGGTTAGCACGAGAGTTGCCACGCGAAGAACCAGAGAGCTACGGTTGCTTCGGTTGTTAAATGACCGAGACCCAAAGTAAGCTTGTGGTTGTAATGAAGGTGCAGGGTTGAGTTTGATAACCCAACTGAGAGGCCATTAGTTGAAGGGTATGAAGCTGCTGCTGTATGGTATCAATGTTGGGTTGTTGAGTGGGTGTGACAGCAGCCGTAATGGGCTGCTGTGCTGGTGTGGCAGCCGCAAAAATAGCATGTGGGACCTGCTGATTTGCAGCCAAGATCTTTTTGATCATAAAATCATGGTCACTTAGTCACCCATGAAGCTCGTTAAAGGTAACAGGAGGGGAACGAGCCAATAAGCTAGCCTTGAGGCCATTGTATTCTTCACGGAGCCCTGTAACAGTTAACATGACTAGGTCTTTATCCTTCATTGGTTCACCTATGTTGGCTAGAGCAGTAGCATACTCTTGGGCCCGTGCCAAGTAGTTGGCTGGTTTTTCATCACCTTGCATGGTGATTCTCAGTAAACTTTTGAGGGTAAATTCATGAGAGGAAGAAACAGGTGCATAAGCGCGTTCTAGTGATAACCATACCTCACGAGAAGTTTGGCCTTGAACATGTTGAAAAGATTCTTCAGAGACCGTGTTGACAATAAGCATACGTACGTGGGCATCATTAGAAATCCATGGAGCATAGCTAGGGTTGACAGTAGTGGTAGTTCTAGTTGTTACATTCTCTGATGGGCACGGGATGATACCATCCACATAACCGAAAAGGTTATACGAGGCAAGAAAGGGTTCGACTATCTGTTTCCAGTAGCCATAGCTTGTAGGTTTTAGAGTGAAACTAAATTTGTGAGAGTTGTGGGTAGCCTTTTCTTGATTTGTAAAGAGTGCAATGGCAGCCATAGGAATCAGTTAGGGTTGATTGATAAAAAGAACAATAGAGCTGCAGCCGGAAAAAAGAAAAAAAAACGTGAATAGTACCCTGGTGACAGTGACGGTAGCTAGGGTTTGTATATTAGGGTTAGTATGGACTACGCTCTGATACCTACTCAAAGCGTGTATTTGGTTTGTAATTGTAATTGGTTTTCTTTATTGATTATGAATAAAGAATACAAAGCCCTATACATAGATAGACTAATTACAGTTTAGTACCCTCAATAAAAATAATCTTGTCTATCTAAACAATCTAGTTTAACAATTTTAACATTATTTTACTAATTTCGTGAAAATAACGTTAAAAGCAGGGGACGGTTAATCATGCATCATGTGGTGGCGTTGATAGCGGAAAGACAAAAGGGTGCATGCACTAATCGGTCTTTGTCCCGATTGCTAAGTGTTTTGTGCCTTATGTCCAAGGCTTGATGCAAAACTACTATCGAGCCGAAGGTCTCACTGAAAGCAGCCTCTCTATTCCTACGGGTAGAGGTAAGGCTGTCTACATTTTACCCTCCTCGGACCCTACATTAGCTTTGCTATTGGTGGGATTTACCGAGTATGATGATGATGATTTGAAACTTATTAATTGACAAATATTATCTATATCTATTTATTTAGGGTAAAGGATAAAAAGATAAAATTCATTAATTAAAATAATATTTTTTATTTGAATCTTATTAACAAATATTATCTCTATCTATTTATTTAGGCGGGAAAACATAACTGAAATCACTTCATAGAGCGACATGTGTCCCTTATATGATTTACTTTATTAGATGTATAGAAGATATAGATATAGATTATGCTAAAATAACTAAACAATACATATATAGAAAATTATAATTACAGAACATATATATACAAATCTCTATCTCTATAACTAACAAATAAAAATAATTGGGAACACTTGTCATCATTCTAGTCATTTACTTCATATCTCTCTTTGATATTTAATTATGAATACTAATACTAATTATTTACTTATGGATAGTTATTGACCAAATGAGTAAAAATATAAAACTAATATAAATTTTCTAACTATTTTTTCCCACTAAGTTCAAAATTATGTTCGTTGAAATATTAAAAAAAGGAAGAACAATGATAATCGTTTTTATGAGTGATTTCTAGAAATTTTCAATTATTTCACATGGTTAGATTGTTTGAATGGAAAAAGTACAATGTGTCAAATATTAAAAAAAAAATAGGTGGTATTAAAAAAATCCAAGTTTTAGATCTTAATTTTTTATATGTATTAAGATATTTGTATATTTTATAATTGCAACTATGTTCGAGTCAACAGGGTTTAGTGTTTTACCTGGTCTGAACCATAAAAAGATTGAAGTCACACGGATTCGGTAGAACACTCATACACTTGCTTTCTATCTGATGCTTGTAATCAGCTCGCCCCGTTTGTAAATCGAATCCAATAATCCGTTTATCCGCACCAACCGAAACCACCATCTGCTTTTGTTGCATTCCAGCAACACCCATTACAGCTGACGAATGCATACTTCTATGCAGCACTTTCGGTTTCCAACAATCCTCACCGTTTCTCTCAGTCCAATGAACAACCGCATGATCACTTCCACCGGTCATAAAACAAACATCTTCCCATGGCATGAACGTTATGCTGTTGATAATACCCTTGACGTGCGGTTTATCTTCAAAGAAAGTGACACGTTTTTTCTGTAATAAGATTAGCAGTTGTTTTGAAATTCACGTAGAAAATGCATATAACATTGCTTGTAATAATCATATAAGTAAAGTACACAGATAGTCCTTGTGGTTTTCTAAAATTTGGATTTGGTCCCTAGCTTTTTCTAAAAATACCTGGATGGTCCATGTGGTTTGCACATTGTAACGCATTTAATCCCCAACCAACAAAATGCGTTACAATGGGCAAACCACAGGGATCATCCATGTACTTTTGGCAAAAGTGAGGGACTAAATGTGTTACAAAGTGCAAACCACAGGGATTATCCATGTACTTTTGGGAAAAGTTAGGGGCTAAATTCGTTACAAAGTGCAAAACACAGGGATCATCCATGTACTTCTTGGCAAAAGTTAGGGATTAAATGCATTACAAAGTGCAAACCACCAGGACCATCCGTGGACATTTAGAATGCTAGAGACCAAATCCAAAATTTTGGAAAACCACAGGGACTATCCGTGCACTATACTCAAAGTTTTATTTACCTCTTTTGTTTTATTTAAATTAAGGACTGCTATCTGAGAGTCACCGCTATCGGCACTGTAGACGGTGAATACGCTGCCACCGTGTGGGTGCCACGCTATATCTTCAGGCCATCTTCGATTCTTGGTGGATGCACAATCAGCTGTACTAAGATGAGATGCACTTGATCTGTCACTGCAATAAATATTTTAAAATCTCTACAGGTTATGTAAATGCGTAAAAGTAACAAGTATTAGTCACACGAATTTAGTTTGTTTATAATGATAATGATACGAACCCAGATATGGGTCAGAACGGGTCGGGTTTTAATCAGCTGCAGGGGTCTAATTAACCCAGCAGTTTTGGCTCTAATTTTAATTAATTCAGAAGTGGGGAAGTGGGGCTGAATATTAGGGATAGTAACTGCCTGGTTTTTTACGTTTAAATATTTTATTCTCCATTCAGTTTAGGATGTCTTGGATATTTTATTTGTATTGTCATCTCTGGTAAGAATTTAGGAGACTAGCCCCTCTCGATCGGGCCAACTATCGTGTTTGTTCTTGTTTCGGTTTAATTAGATTTTCAGTATCTATCAGATAATATCTATCTTTATCCAGTAACTAAGTAACTTAGAAAATAAACATAATATAATAATATATATCTTTATCCAATTATTAAGTAAACTAGTGATTTCACCCACCACGCGCTGCTGCGGCTTTGAAAACGTAAAGTAACTCGAATTTATATCTCTAATGAAAACATATTATATTTGACCTAAATCGTTTCAGAACAAAATTTACATCAAAACGTAGACCAACTGAAAATGTGCATAACGAAAACGTATTATACTTGACCCAGCTCATTTCCGAAAAAAAAATTACGTATAAACGTAAACCAACTTGAATTTATACGGACACGTACATAAAAATAAGCACTTAAGAAAATAGTGTTTTTTAAAGTTAAAGAATGGTATCACGCACTGCCGCGGTGTCAAAACGTAAAGTAACTCAAATTTATACCGTCTAATGAAAACATATTATATTTGACCCGACTCATCTCCAATAAATTTTACGGTAGTCTCCAACCAAAATTTATGGCAAAAAGTAGACCAACTAAAAACGTACATAAAAATAAGCACGAAAACATATTAAACATTAGTTTAAATCATCGTAAGCAAGTATTTGATAGTTTATATTTCTTATAAGGTTCTAAGAAATCTGTATAGCAGCTTGATACATGTAGCGATATTCATTATATATAAAACATACCCTTTGGCTTGAATTTGCCATAGATTTACAAGTCCATCAAGAGCACTGCAAAACATTTCAAAGCAGTCACTAACATAACAAAAAAAAAGTTGCAGGAAAAATATATGCATATATCAATTCCAATAGGAATGGAAACAAGATTTTCAGTGAGTGGTGCTGTCGTAAACACCAGCATGTACCTGGCGTCATCTATGCAAATTCCAGATAAAAACATGTCAGTGACAAAAACTCCCTTGAATAGTTAGAAAAGACAACTGTAGCCTATAACATGTTAACACCTCATGCAAGATATTTTTTTCTTTTCAGAAAGCCAATTCATTGTGTGATATGTTATTTGTTGAAACTGGTATAAATGAAACATGATACATACTTTCGTCGCCTATAGAGTATTTTATGATAAGGGTGGCCTTAACGAAAAACGATCAATAAATGGGTGGCCTGACATTTATTAGAAAGAAAAAAAACTGAACATGAATCATTACTATAAATTGGTTTCCAAATTAAAAATCCATGAGTGTCTTGTTTTTAGCTCCTCCATTTGTTGCAAATAGAAATAAACTAGTGAAAATGATTATTTAAAACTGTTACGCTACCATTTTGTTCCTTTGTATTAAAGTTTTGATAAACAAAATATCGTAAATTATTCTAACAGTTTCCTAGGAATAAAAACTTAAAACACTTGGATACCTAGTAACAAAAAGCTGATCATTTGTCGGACACAAAGCAAGACTTCTCAACTTCCTCTTATGCTGAGATGGAATGTGATTGGATGTCTGGCAATTGACTGTGCGAGGTGAAGATGAACTGCATACCATCTGAATTAAATCCTTGTGTTCTCGCTGCTCTGCGATATCATTTTTTTTTGCAAAAGGTGAGCATCCAAATTAACGAAACAAGTACGTACACAAAAATATGATGGATCGGTGACACTCATATCTCATGCACACTTTGCAGTTAATATCGGTGATATATCGGTTATCGGTCCCATGTAAAATATCGGTCAGAACATCATCGGTACCTATTTATCACCGATATATGACCGATATTCCCGATAGCAGGACCTTTCTTCTTAGTTCTACTATTCGTCTTTCTTCTTATTGCTGCTATTAGTATTTAAGTCTTAATTGTTAGTGTTAAATTTTGGTGTTTCAAGTCTTAATCAGTTCCTTCTTGCTGTAATGTGTTTTGCAAGTTGCAAAAGATTAATTTGTTAATGGTAGGAGAGTAATTTAATTGCTATATATATAAATTCTGCATGATATTAAAATAACTGATATCCCACCGCGAAAACCTATATCTCAAATATCGGTCCTTGACCAATATCCGATGCTTTACCGCATTAACTGCTTATGATGCACAATGTTAAGAGTAAATACAGCCCTTTTTGGGCACGCGGACGTGAAAAGTTTTTAACATGCTAAACCAATATTTTGGCTGATTGCATACAAAAGGTAACCAGCTTCTTTTAGACCAGAAAAAATCATTAAAGTTTCAAGATTTTCGAATTAAGATGATTTGACCAGGTAACCGACCAAGGTGATGATTGATGACATAGCAACTGAAGGTAACGTTTTGACCAAGTTGACTTTTTAAAACTTTGATGGTAATTAACTCTAAAGAAAGTGGCAAATATTACCGAATTTCCTTTTTGTCCCTTTGGATTGAGTCTCACCACCTTCATGTTCACGTGAGATTCTATGACCCTTTTCTTTCACAGCACTTTTGCTATGTGTCGGAATTGATCTACTATCAGTTTCTTCCATCTTGACAGGAACAAACGGTTTGGGATTCACTGCAGGGATAACAAGTTGCGGCCTTTGTTCATGTTTCCCGTTTCTAGAATATTCACCGGTCTTTGTAGGAGTAGGACTACATGATCGCCTCTCTTCTTTCACTTTTACACCGTTTTCAGAAACCTTTTTAGATGGCACGGTGTTCCCTCGACTTCTAAGGTGTGCCAATTTACGTTCGGTTTCTCCTAACCTCTTTTCAGCTTCTTCAAGCTGCATACCTTCTCCAAAATGATATTAGCATTTATTTCCCAGTTTAAAATATAAATTCTATAATCATATTCAGCACTCCAATTACATACAAAACATTCAAAATTTTGGACAAAAAGTGTTTTAAGTAAAACCATAGTTACCAAAGGCACTCTAGGCGCATAGGCCTTGCCTAGGGCCTAAACGAAAGGCGCAAAAAAAGAGAGGGCTTGAGAAAAAAAAGAGCGCACTTAAATAAAAAAGAATAAAAAAATTATGTAGTAGAATAATACTATTCTTCAAATAAAATTAACAAAAGCTATTATATAACATTTAATATCATCTAATTAGTACCTAAAGTTCTAAAATAGTCAAGATTCAAATGTATTTCCAAAACTTGAAAATTCTAAAGTCTAAAAGTTCTAATCCGGATTAGAAATCTGGATGAAAGTTGCTTCATTTGATATTGCGTAAGCTTATATCGTAGAAAAGATCAATAAGTTTGTATTAAATAGTAACAAAAAAGAATGAATCGGTATTTGGTGCACCCGGAGAGTTGAAGCGAGCACCTAGGAACGAGAAGCGCTATTAATGGGCCTCGCCTGGAAAATGGGCCTAGACGCATGAAGCGAGGGCTTTTAATAACTACGAGTAAAACTAAATCCGGCCTGTACGAAATTAGTCATTTTGGCCATTACCCAAAGTAACCACCTCTAGTGGCATTGACTTATCTTATCATCACACTTTGTTTTGTCTATATATAGTATAGTCAAATCCCCAACACGACAACAAACGCTCAAATATAACAACGTTCGGGTTAAGGTTGAAATCTTCTTACACATAGTACACACAAAATGAATATCAAACTATAATATCCATGGTGCATTACACTGCTTCAATCCAGAAATACTAAGTGTATACATATATGATTTGTGCAAATTTCCAATTTTCCCCCAAAACGTCATCAATTTGTACTTTTCCGTCATAAAAGTGACATATTACGTTATGACAATCACAAAAAAAAAATACCCTACAATTGAACATAATATTGATTGCATAAATCAGTAAAAACAACAGCAAAGAAAAGAATGATTGTGATGATATTGACGATGAGAAGAGTGAGTAACAAAACCTGAGATTTGTAATAGGTGACACGTGTACGGAGATGATCGACTTCTTTGGCGCGGTGTTCGATTAAAGCGATCAGAGCCTCTTCTTGCTCCTCTCTCTCGGTCTTCTCGTCACCGGAGTTCGACGCCATGAATTCCGACGGCGGCGATGGTGGTGATTTTGGGTTTTATTGGTCACCAAACCGACCTTTCACGCCTTTTGCAAGGAAAGGGGTAACTTGAGTTAAATGCTTGGTTGATCAATGTGGTTTGTAAATATAACAGACTTACTCTTAGTGGTTTAATAATTACACGTTTGGTCCTAGTGTTTATAATTTTTGCACTCGTGTGGTCTTTATTACTAACCTAAGTTAAGTTATCCAGTTAAGTTTGTATTAAATTACCAAAGTACCTTTTGCTTAGTAAGAAAAAAATAGAAAATAGTTAAATTAAACAAATATCTCTGTGGGTCCCACCCTAACTTCTTCCCTAAATCACCATACCACTCCTGTATCTCTCTCTACCTAGATCTCTCTCTCTTCCCAAACAAGCACCAGGTCTCTCTCTTTGCGTCTGAATAAAACATATGACACACCAACAACCTAACCAAAACCTCAACTTGACACATAATCAGATTGATCAGACCAGATCCGTTTTCCCATCTTCCTCTAAAACCATAATCAAGTTGATCAGACCTGCTCATCTTCACATATACTTCAATAAACACACACACTTCACGCTAACACGAGCTCAGATTGGAGAACCGGTGATCGGAATCCAGAAAACCGGCGGAAATCTGCGACGGAGACGGCACCACCTGTTCGAATTCCTCCTTAGAAGGCGACGGAGAAGGCACCGCTGGTTGTGAATTGCTGGGATGTTACTGTTGATTGTGAATTGTTGATCTCCGTCGCAAGATGGGTTTCCACCCGTTCTCCGGCGATACCATCTTCGCCGGATAATTCAAATTTATGCCAATTTCAACTAGGGTTGTTGTTGGGATTGCCATCGGTGGGGTTTTGATTCTTGATGTTTTGAGTATATTAGACTTTTTCAAGATCTAATATTCTTGATCATATCGAATCAGACTATAATTTGCTTTGAAATTTGGGATTTACTGCTAACAATAGTGATGGCAGAGAATTGGTGGATTGAAAGTGGAAGTGAGTGGTAGTTTTAGAGAGAGAGGGATAGTGGAAGAAGAATATGAGGGTGGGTCATCTTTATTTTTTATTGTTCAGGGGGAATCTAGTCATTTGACACACATCTAACTAAGAAAATTAACATGGGTTAGTGATAAGGACCACACTGGTGCAAAAATTACAAACACTGGGACCAAGCGTGTAATTATTAAACCACTAGGACCAAGTCTGCAATATTTGCAAACCACAGGGACCAACCAAGCATTTAACTCGGGTAACTTATCTAGTGTCATAATATAATAATGAACAAAACATAAATACATTGTTGTAAAAATCGCGACTAATCCGCGATTAACCGCTAGTCGGCTTCTACCGAATAATTTTTCACTAATCAGTCAATTAATCGTTATTCGGTCCAAGCCAGTCAAAGTCGTGGCTAGTCGGTCCAAGTCGTTCTAGTCGTCCCAATGAAAATCCTTAAAGAATTGGCCCAATATATAACTTTAAGCCCATTTCCTTTAAAGCCCTACCCTAATATCATTGCACTGATTACCTCCAGGCCATCATCGGCATCAACGACAACAAAATCACGTACACTTCTTCCATGGTTCAACTAACATAACCGCACACCTTCTTCCACACTCTGCCGTTCATCTGTTTCTTTCTCCGGCAACGGTGATTCGTTCTCTGGCAGCGCTGATTCGTTCTCCGGCGGAGATAAGCTCCACCAAAAAATGGGAAATTGGCAGTCCGAGACGAAGCATTTATTTATAAAAAGTTTTAAACTAGGGTCGAGGTAAACTCTTAGTAAAGATGTCAGTCACTTAGAGCTTGGATAAATGAATCGAGTAAGTAGCTTCCGAGAGGAGATAAGCACGCGAATAAAGTGATAGTGTAACTCAAGATGTTTTATACTTTGTGGGTGATAGGATTCTGAGTGATAAACAGAGCATTGCGATTATCACATAAGATTGTAGGTAGAACAGTTGGAAGTGCATGAAGTTCTTGAAGAAGATTAGTTATCCAAATTAGTTCAGCGATCGTGTTCGCCATAACTCTATATTCGGGTTCACAACTGGAACGAGAAACCTTTGTGTTAAGTATAGAATTTTATACATTGTGGATCATGTATCCTAAGCTCAGTCTGAACAAAGGATCCTCAGGAACTGGTGAAGGAAGACTAAGGATCGCGGATCCTCAACATTATTCTGATTAACTAACAATTGTTTCCAATGTTGCTTGGCTTTATTTTTCAGGTATATCGCGAAGAGGACTTGTTCTAATCGGGAATCACGGAGAATATGCTTTCCTTTTTTAGCACGTGCAAGGGCTAGTGACCGTTATTGGAGAACGTGGATGCTTGGCTGAATTTTCGGATAGTTGGTTCGTTAGGATTAGCTAGATATTTAGTGGGGTATTGAGCTTGATAGATACACGAGTTCTGATCGAACACATACACTCGCATACATTCTCTCAAAAACCATACACACGACACCCTAGTTTTCATTGTAACAAGCTCAATACTTCCAAAGTTGTACTCTTTTGCATGCAATATAGTTGGTGATCTGTAGTTTCCATCACCCGAGGTTTTTTATGCCGGAGATCATTCATTGATCAAGGTCTTTTTCCTCGTATAAATCCCAGTGTTTGTCATTGTTTGCCTTTCATATTTGTTCACATTATTGTTCATAATTCGAGCACTCAACCTCACAAAATCAATTTGGTTACATTATCCTTATTGTGATTTTTGACCAAAACAGTTTAGCGCCCACCATGGGGCAATCAGTGCTTCAATTCTAAAAATCTCATTAATTTCATTCATTTTTGTTCATTCCCATCAACTACATGGCTTCTCAGGGAAAATGTGATTCAAATGCCATGTCGGCGGTTACCTCATCCCAGACTTGTGCACCGTTGCCTCCTCTTCCCCCTACACCCATGAGGAGTGCTGAGAATCCTCAGAAGAAAACTACTCCTGTTTACACATGATTGAAAACCTCCACCGTTTCTTCATCTACAGTTACTAACAGTGATGTTTCTACTTTGATTTTGCAGCTGAAGAGCTACATGGAGCAGCAGGACAAAACCACCAAACGATCCTCAGGGAGATTGATAAAATCAAGAAGCAGAAGAGATCAGTGGAGGACCACTCTCCACTGATGCTCAGGTCATTGGATTTCGCTTCTCCAGCATCAACGATCGAGCATTCCAGGGGATCCAGTGTTCAAATTTAAGGATCCTCCAATTACCAGAAAGGATCACTGGCGATGACACAGGCTCAAGGATCCTCGTCTCAAGTTCCGGGATCCTACTTCCAGCCTCAAGGATCTCTATCCTTCAGCGAGAATCACTAGGAATCACGGAGCCTCAAGGATTCTTCTATGAACCTCGAGGATCGCAAGAGATGTACCAGTCCAGAGGATTCTATGCACCACATCAAGGATCATCATCTCAAGTGCAAGGATCCAACTTGTTCCAGGATCAAGGATCCTTATGGAGCCAACCATCCAGGAACTTTGAAGTTCATACAGGAGACTTCATTCCTATGCAGACTTTTGCCTCATCTGGTCCAACTATTGCACCTGAAGTGTCTACTTTTGGATATTCTTCCGGGATACCGGTCCCACACCAGTCAGGAGGTAACAATCTTAATACGTCTTTTGGTACTAATTATGGTTCCATGCAGGATACAGGTATCAATCAGGTTATGGCACGGGAACTCCAGAAGCTTAAGGATATGATATCCAGTGTTCCAAGAGTGGTTAAGCCCATTCCTGAGATCCCAGATGGAAGTTGCAAGGTGTCTTTTTTGCTCCTCCTATATGCAATGCTGAGATACCAGAACGCTTTCAAACCCCCAACATGAAGCTATACGATGGTACAACTGATCTGGAGGAGCATATGACACAATACCGGGAGAGAATGGAGATCAACCCCATTCCATAAAGGTTAAAGGAAGCCTGTCTTTGCAAGGGTTTCGGATCCACACTCACTGGATCAGCATTAAAGTGGCTGCTAAGTCTTCCTCCTTACTCAATCACTTCATTTTCTCATTTAGTTAATTTGTTCAATAATCAATTTTCATGTAGTAGAACTTTTGAACGATTAACTAGTGATCTATATAGGATAACACAGGGTTGTGATGAATTCTTAAGAGATTACATCACTAAGTTTAGTAGAGAATCCTTAGAAATCCCTAACCTAGATATTGCCACTGCTGTAGAGGCATTTAAGATGGGATTGCTAAAGGATTCCTCCTTCTATGATGATCTTGTTATGACACCTTGCAGGAATTTAGACGAAGTAAGGAACAGGGCATTGCGGTTTATTCGTTTATAGGATGATAAAAGGATCCAGGAAAGACTGTCAGGATCCTCAAAACAGGAAAAGCAAGGATCATTCTTTAAGAATAATCGATCCAAGTCATACTTAGGAATGACAACCACAATGTGCATGCAGTTGAACAAGATGAAGACGATGAGGGCTATCCTCCTACATCCGAATATTGTTTTTCTGTTGATAATCATGAACTAATGCTTGCTATGCAGAATCTAGGTGATAAAGCTAGATGGCCTCGAAATAATGAGAAGGCCACAGCCAATAAAGACAAGTCCAAATTGTGTGCTTATCATGAGGACTTTGGTCATCTTACTGATGAGTGTATAGTGTTGAGGAAGGAGATTGGCTATCTTCTCAGCAAAGGATACTTGAAGGAGTTGCTCGGGAGAAAGCGATCAAGGACCCAGGATCCTGAAAAGATTCCTGAAAGAGCTCCACCTCCACCCGCTGATGCTCAGATAATTAATTTCATCTCTGGAGGCTCAGATATATGTGGAACCTCGTTTTCGGCAGCAAAAAGACATGAAAAAGAAACAAAGATGGAAAATGGAGAAAGACCGGTTCGAACTTCAACACTAACTCAACAGAAAGTGATATCCTTTGATGAGGATGACCGTGTGGATATACAGGATCCTCATCACGACGGTTTAATTATTACCTTGTTTATTTCTAACCACTTTGTTTGCAGGATCCTTATTGATGGAGGGAGTTCAGTGAACATAATTCAATTGGATGTCCTCAAAAGATGAACATTCCTGAATCCGAGATCATATCAAGATCATCGTTGCTCGTGGGATTCAGTGGAGAAACAAAGAATACATTGGGGGACATCAAACTCTCAATTTATATAGAGGGAGTGAATTCTATCAAAAAATTCTGTGTAATAGATTGCTTATCTTGTTGTACTGTTATCCTTGACAGGCCATGGATACATGATATGAAGGCAGTCCCCTCAACATATCACCAATGTGTCAAGCTCCCAAGTCCATGGGGAGTCGTCAAGATAAAGAGTGATCAACAGGAGGCAAAGAACTGCTACACTTCTTCGATGAAACCAGCTTACAAATCCAGGGAAGCATAGCAATTAAAGTATCCTCCAAGAGACGTCATGGAGGCTAGAGAACAAAACGTCAAGGATATACTATTAGATCCTGAGGATCCCGATCCATGGTGTATGTAGGATCTAGGATCCAGGACAGCATAGAGCAGGATCTAATATCCTTTCTGAAACGAAGAAAGTCTACCTTTGCGTGGAAGCATGAAGACATGACAGGTATTTCAAAAGATGTTATAACTCACAATCTTGGTATTGACAGGTCTTTCAGGCCAATTCACCAAAAAAGGAGAAAATTTGCACCTGAAAGAAATACAATTATCCAAGAAGAGGTAGACAAGTTACTAAAGGCATGTATGATTAGAGAGGTTAAATATCCAAGGTGGCTAGCCAATGTGGTTGTTGTTCAAAAGAAAAATGGAAAGTAGAGGGTATGTGTCGATTTTAATGATTTAAACAAGGCATGTCCCAAGGATCCTTTCCCTTTACCCCACATTGACTCCATGGTGGATGCTACGGCGGGTCATGAATTATTAACTTTTATGGATGCTTCATCTTGTAACACCTCGTAAAAACTTGTCCCGTAAAATTTCAACACGTGTCCCGCTGATCCTCGTATGCCGTGTGCTAGACGAGATGGATTAAAATCGCCAACATGTTATTTTATAACCTCTGAGTGGTGAATAATTAAAGTTGAGGGGTTAAACGTGTCAACAAGCTTAAACTATGCCTCTGAGTGACTTTTTAACGAACCTGGAGCTTAATAGTGTTCAGTTATACGTTCATTAATACCCGAAACCTAACTTGAGGGGCCAAAGGTGCTGAATATGGAAGTTATTCGAAGTTGTAAGGTTGAGGGACTGAACTTGACAAGAAAGAAACATGTTTGGCTGTCTCGGAGCCGGGTCGCGGACCGTGACCGGTCTGGCCTACCTCTCTCGCGCCCCGCGAGAGGGTGCAAGTGACAGCCAGCATGTGGAGTCGTGGCGGCCTGCATGTTTTGCACATATACGCGAGTTTGCCACCCTCTAGCAGCTCAAGACACGTCCCTTAACACTTGTACTCATCCGAAACTGATCACCAACACCTGGAATGATCTGGTTTAAGCTCTTCAAGTATGTATAGAGGCCTTGTGTGCCTTGTATCCTTGCTCATTTTAAAAAATCATCTCTTATCTCTTGCTCTGGCTTTCTTGGAGATTCCTGACCATAAGGAGACTCCACTTAGTTCTATTTTCGTGCTAGGACGTTGAGTAAGTGTCCTTAACTCCTCTTGTTAAGTTTTATTAGGCTTTAAGCCAAAGTCAAAGCGTTGACGTAAAAACGCTTTGACTTTCGGCTAAGACCATTACGGTCCAGCCATAGTTCGGTACGAACATGGCTACGTGATCGTAATTAGGTAGGTGTTAATCTCTAAAAAGGGCACCTCCTAATTACCACGTTTGCTTGGTCAATTGACGGGTCAAAGTTATTAATAAAAAGTCAAAGTGGGTCAGATCTGAAAATAAATTCATAAATGATAATGTAGGTGTTATAAAATATGTTTTGACACTTAAACAACTCGGTAATATTTATTAAAACATGTGTAAACATGTTCGGCTCGTCAATTCCAGGTTTAAGGTCGGTTCGCAACCGAAAGTCGTGAAGTTTGACTTCTATTTTGACTTTCAGTTCTGACCCGATTTAGCAACTCTAGCTACTTAAATTAAGTTTCATTGTGACCATGTTTAGTTGTAGTATAACCCTCTGGAGTTATATCACAGGGTTACATAGTAATCCGAGCTTTTATGCAAGTTTCTGTTAATTATGTCAAACTTTGCTAAAATGCCCTTTTACTTAAAAACAATGTTTTAATTACAAATGAGCATACAAATGAATTATGTACTGATGTATAAACATGTCTAACTTATTTTAATGCCAATAATCTGGTCATAACCCAAGTTTTGTTTAATTATCGCAAATCATGCTTTTAAAGGACCAAAATGCCCTTTCGGCATCTAAAATAGTTTTTAACATAATTCTTCAACAAAACTCATTACCTATTGATGTAATATCATAATTAGGATTACTCGGGATGTTAAAATCAAATTGTATACTGAGTTATGCACAAGCCTTTGTATAATGCCGATAAATGACGATATTACCCTTATGATGCATAAAATGATTTTAAAGACACTTTTTATAACAAAACCATTTACCTACTATTATAATATATTAAATAACTTATTTTGGTTATATAAACCTGATCATAACATCAATTTTCCTTAATCATCTTGAATATCGTCATTTAACGACTTTATCGCCATTTAGGCGCATAGTATGGTTTAAAACCAAATTAAAGCACCAAGAGTTGATACCTATTGATTTCAAAACTCATTTTACATATAATTACAGTAAGTACATCAACTAAACTCAGATTCCCAAGTAAATTATCAAGCTATGTGTGAGATGACCAAAATGCCCTTACGGGGCATAGTTTGGTCTTAAACTCTAAACACACACATACTCGATATCCTACTGATATAACATCATAAATAAACTTTTTTTATAGTAAGATTATGACCATTACATCAGTTTGCTCATAATTTCTTTTACAAGTCTTAAAATGACCAAAACGCCCTTTTGAGGCGTAACTTGATTTTAAAACCATTACGGGCATACATATTGATATCTTACTGATGTTACAACATGTTTAAAGTATAATGGCGTATGGAACTTGTATAGGACTCACCCGGTTTCCCGGTTTCGCTTATATGCGTACGGTTCGGCCTACGTAACTAGTTTACGTAATTTAACCGAAACGGGTTTAACCTTATCATTTTATTATCAAAATCCAGAATGTAATATGTTTACCCATATTAAACAAGCCTCCGTGCTTGTTGGGTTCAAACTACATTCTATTCCGGTCACCGCTTAATCTAGCGTCTAGTACCGTTATTATCCTTAAGCTACCCGGTTCGAGTCTACAAAGTAGATAGGACCCGTTAGCATTCTAATTGGTTATAAATACCATCTTTTCCAGACTAATAGCCTCCCGGTAGATTGCCATCTAAGCTTACTTTTGAATATTCGGCTGAGTTAATTATCTTATTTGAAGAACTGCTCAGGTAAATACTTTTAACTTATTTTCCCTATACGGGCTTGGGACACGGTATAATAATACCGCTTGGTCGGGTATGGGATCATGTTATCGGATTGTGATTTACTAAATCCTTATAACCCGTTTTATTCTGTATTGTTTGATAACTTAAACATTGGGGGTTAATTCGACCATGTCTGGGATATCCTTGGCTCATTTAAGTTACTAATGGCCCCGACCTTAAGCGCGGGGTGTAGGCATACACCTGACAGACGCTAATAATGAAATGATTAAATCCCACTGGTGGATAATTTAAAGTGGCGTGTCGGTTAATCAGGATATTCGGTTTCTACACTGGACCCATATGTATTGACAAACATGTAAAACTGTAAACAAGGTCATTTTGAATTATCCCAAGTTATTTATAAAATGTGCCAAGTGCACCGAAAATCATTTTAATAAATGTTTACAAAATGAGTCGGTTACTAGTATTTACCAGTGAAAACTGACGTATTTCCAAAAGACCAAGTTACAGGTGGCAACGCGGAATAGATTGGGAGCTGCGTAGTAGCTAAATAAGGATCTTGCAAGTCCATAAGCTGCCAAAGTCTGTAGAACAATTTCCTTTGAATATTTATTCGATCCGCCTGTGGATTCGTTATTACAAGCATGTAATTATTATTTTCGAACATTTGGACATTTGGTTCGTAATAGTAATTTAAACTCCAAGACTTCCGCTGTGCTGTGTGTTTGTTTGGTTATGATGATATCAACTTACGTCACGATATTCCCCAACCGGGCCCACCGGGTTACACGTGGAAATCGGGGTGTGACAGGTTGGTATCAGAGCCAACGTTCGAGTGAATTAAACACTAGCCTTTTGTGTTTAATCTCGAATATACACGAATAGCACATTCCTTAGACTTCCGAGTCTAGGCTTTAACCTAAGAGTATTCATTTCATTATTCAGTTATTATTATTGTTTTGCTTTGTTTTAATTTGTTATTGAAGCAGGAATTATGCCGCCTAAATTCAGACGAGGAGGAAAAGGCAAAGGACCCATGAGTAGGGGTGTGAATTTCTGACACGACCCGGAAACCCGACACGAACCTAACACGAAATTCGCGAGTTTAGGTTTCGTCTAAACGGGTTCGGGTCAGTTTTGGGTTGAACACGTGAACCCGTTTAGGTTTACGAGTCAGGTTCGGGTCAACCTGGTCGGGTTGGCAGGTTGACCCGTTTAACACATTTATACTATATTATATTTTTTTACAATATATTTATCTCATAAATTAAATGGGGCGTGTATTTTATGCCATGATTATAACTTAAAAGGAGAAATTAACATAGCTTTTATAATTTAAATATGATATTATTATATACATTTGTGTTTTTTAAGTAATTTTTAATTTTAATATATTAGTTTTAGAAAAAAAAATTAAAAAATTCGGGTTAAACGGTCGTGTTCGGGTCAACCCACAAAACTTCGGGTCGTGTTCGGGTTCATATATATGATACGATTTTCGGGTTCGGGTCGGGTTCGGGTTCGTGTAAAATTTTCGGGTTCGGGTTCGTGTAAAATTTGCGGGTTCGGTCGGGTTTAACCCGCCAACCCGCGAACACGACCCGTTTAGCACCCCTACCCATGAGGGGAGGACCCTCAATGACTAGACCATCTTTCACTAGACCATCCTTCAGGCCACCTTATAGACCTTCTCTAGCTGGAGCAGCTAATGTACCAGAGTACAACCCTTACGAAGGATCCGGAGATTCTTCATCACCCTTTGAACCTTACCGACATTCAATTTCACATGAATACTCCCCACCTCATTCACATTCTCAGCATTCCTACCATTCCCATCAATCTCACCATTCACACTCCCATTCCCAACAAGAATACTTCAACTCCTATTTCGATAACCCGGTCAACCAACCCTCACCCGAAACCCCTCCAGTTGACTCACCGACACATATGGAGGAAGATTCCGACCCGGAGGAATTCCCACAAACCGGATCCTGCGGTCACCTTATCGAGCTGTCTAGTGGCTCAAACTCCTTGGCAGGATCTCCGTTCTGAGGTCCTGATGATTATGAACAACGATGGGCGCAATATGTGTTTGTAAACACGCCCTCCTACCATAGCACTCCCCATCACCATCCCCCATCACCACATCCTCAAGCCGAGGATGTAGAAATGCAACAGGTGGACCAACCTCAGCCACCACCTGAATCATCATCACAACCACGCCGAAAGCATGGGGAACGTATGTCGGTGCGTGTTGGTCAAAGGTCGGATTCGCTACCACCTTTACCACCCTCTTACCCGTCATCCCTAAGGACCCACAAATGGGTGGACCCTCAAACACATCGTCAGCGGCAGAACCCCCGCCGCAACCAGCTGTTAAGCCTCTGCATCAACCACCTCTACCACCGCCGGATTTTGCCAACCCAATACTTGCATATACAGGACCATCAGGGTTTCACACTGTTGACCCTCCTGGCTTGTGTAATTACATCCATCATGGAATGGAGTAGGATCCTTAATATTATGCAGTTATTCATAATAACCTCTACCATTCTTCTTACCCTAGTTACCACCTCCTTATGCCTCTACCGGATATCCGCCTTACGGGTATCCGTATCCAGTAGCACCTCAGCCGCAACCACCTCCACCTCAGCCTCAACCACAAGCACCATTCGAGGCCATTAATGAGGCCTTAGATCAGGTCAGGGAAATGCGGCAACAAGTTAAGAAATCGGAGAAGAAATCGACCAGATTTATCAAGAAGCTTTATAAAGCCGTAAAGGGGAGGAAGGATGAGTAGAATTTGTATTTCCATTTATGTAATTTAAATTCAAAAAGTCCATGCGTGGACATTGTTATTTCTTTTAAACCCCTGCGTGGGTATGTTTTTCTTATTATAGTCCCTGTGCGGACTAAATTTTGTACTAAGACCTCTTTAGAGGCAATTATGTAATCCCTACCGTTTTAATGAAATTTTCAAAATTTTGATTTGCTTATGCAATCTTGTTACCTCTTTTTGGCGAGCCTCGATTTTAATTCGAATTTTATCGCTCCGCCGTAAATTCCAAAAGATCTTTCATGGTCCCTATGGACCTAAGTTATATGTAAAGCGTTCGTTGTAATGCAAAAGCCTAAATTGTTTAATAATACCATGGCTAACCCATAAAAAATCTTAATTCACCATATAGTACCGAAGCGTTATGGCTCATTCAGACGGTGCTAGCAGCCATCATAATGATGATGATCCGAATAGGACAAATATAGTCATAAATGAGGATGAGTTCCAGGCTCGCATAGATGCAGTTGTAAGCAAGGCTATGGAAAAAGCCTTAGAAAAGTTTAACATGTCGAGTGTTACTCGCTCTAAGACGGTATCAAAGGCTGTCTCAAAACCTCCCACCTCTGAGAAGAAAGATGATTCGGTACATTCCTCAAGCGTGAGGAGTGAGGCTAAGAAAAAGGAAGTCCATGATAAAATCAACACTCCCTCTGGTGGCTGTTCATATAAGTACTTCGTCTCGTGTAAGCCACGAGACTTCAATGGAGAGAAAAGGGCCATTGAGACCCTAAGATAGCTTGATGAGATCGAGACAGTGGTTGATATCAGCGGCTGCGCTGATAAGGACATTGTGAAGTTTGTATCTAATCTTTTAAGGGTAGCGCCCTGATTTGGTGGAAGGCATTAATGCAATCATCAGGTAAGGTCCACCTGTATAACTTGGGATGGTCCCAATTTGTGGACTTCGTCAAGGACACTTACTATCCACCGCATGAGGTGGAAAAGATTGAGATGGATTTCCTTGCTCTCACAATGAAGAACCTCGATTGTCGGAAGTTTGTTACCGACTTCGACTCATACTCCCGGCTAGTACCTTATCTGGTCACGCCAGAACCTAAGCGCATTGTGCGCTTCATTAATGCTTTAGCTCCAGAGATTAGGAGCTTAGTTAAGGCTGTTAAGCCTAGCACTTATAATCGGCTGTTGAGCTAGCCCTCTCCCTCACTCAAGATTATGTGAGGCGATTGTCGGCCGGAAAGGAAGCTGAGGGAAAGAGAAAAAGGGAGGACGATAACACCCAACGGTTTAAGAAGAAAGGAAAGTTTGGATCCCACGGGAATCAGAACAGGTCTGGAGATAGACCTGTGTGTAAAATCTGCAACAAAAGGCATGGAGGCCAGTGTAGGTATGACCCAAAGGCTAAGCCTTGTGGGATTTGTAAGAAAACGGGACACAAGACCCTGTAGTGCAGGGATATTAAGGATGCCACTTGCTTCAATTGTGGTGAGAAAGGCCATATAAAGACTAACTGCTCCATGAATGCAAAGGATGAAAATGCAAAATTTGGTGGAACTAAGAAAACCAATGCTCGAGCCTTTCAGATGAGTGCTCGAGAAGCTGTCAATGACAACAACGTTATAACAGGTACCTTCCTCATCAACGATACCTTTGCTAGAGTTCTATTTGATTCGGGGGCTGATAAGTCGTTTGTTGACCATAAGTTTAGCAAACTATTAGACTTACCCGTAAGAACTCTAGACATAACGTATGAGGTAGAACTTGCCGACGGAACCATTGAAACCGCTTCTTCCATTCTGGATAGATGCTTTATATCCATCAAGAACCATTTAATTCCTATCTATCTTCTGCCAATGAAATTGGCAGGGTTCGATATAGTCTTAGGCATGGATTGGTTATCCTATAACCAAGCCCGCATTGCCTGTGATAAGAAACTAATCGAGATCAAAACCCCATCCGGTGAAATGCTCACCATCTTTGCAGATATGCACTACGGGTTGCCAGAAAAAGCTGCCATGCTTAAGGCTCCCGATGCATGAAGAGAGGTTGTGTCATCTATATGGCACAAGTAACCGTCGATGAACCTAAGCCAAGGATTGAAGATATACCCGTTATCTCGGACTACCCAGATGTCTTTCCTGAGGAATTACCCAGTCTACCCCTGGATAGACAAGTCGAGTTTAGGATCGACATTCTACCTGGATCTGCACCTATTGCGAGAGCACCTTACCGTTTAGCACCAACAGAAATGAAGGAACTAAGAACCCAGCTCGATGAACTTTTGGAAAAAGGCTTTATACAGCCTAGTTCATCACCGTGGGGAGCTCCGATCTTGTTTGTCAAAAAGAAGGACGGTTCAATGCGTATGTGCATTGACTACCGTGAGCTTAACAAGATAACGATCAAGAATCGTTATCCATTGCCCAGGATCGACGATCTATTCGATCAACTGCAAGGAGCAAGTTATTTCTCCAAGATAGATTTAAGATCGGGATATCATCAGTTGAAGGTTAGGAGTGAAGATGTCCCAAAGACCGCTTTCAGGACAAGATACGGACATTATGAGTTTCTAGTGATGCCTTTTGGGCTCACTAATGCACCAGCAGCATTCATGGACCTCACGAGTAGAGTCTACAAGCCTTAGTTAGATAAGTTTGTCATAGTCTTCATTGATGACATACTTATCTATTCTCGTAATCAATCCGATCACGAGAAACATCTTAGGAGCATTGTGGAATTACTACAAAAAGAGAAGTTGTATGCTAAATTCTCTAAATGCGAATTCTGGCTTCGCGAGGTCCAACTTCTTGGGCATGTAGTTAGTGAGCGTGGTATTCAGGTGGATCTCGCTAAAATAGAAGCTATTATGAACTGGGAAGCGCCAAAGACCCCTTCTGAGGTCTGCATTTTCTTAGGATTGGCTGGCTATTATAGGAGGTTTATCGAAAACTTCTCAAGGATAGCCACTCCCCTGACTGCTTTGACCCGCAAGAATATCAAGTTCGATTGGGGTCCAAAATAGCAGGAATCTTTCGAGATCTTGAAGCAAAAGCTGAGCAATTCTCCAGTTTTAACCTTGCCAGAAGGCATTGAGGAGTTCATCGTTTATTGTGATGCATCGCACACTGGCATGGGATGTGTGCTTATGCAAAGGGGCAAAGTGATCGCCTATGCATCACCAAACTCAAAGTGCATGAAAAGAATTACACCACCCACGACTTGGAACTGGGTGCCATTGTATTTGCACTTAAACTTTGAAGGCATTATTTATACGGAACCAAGTGTATTATATACACCGATCACAAAAGACTCCAACATTTGTTCAATCAAAAGGATTTGAATATGCGACAACACCGTTGGATGGAAACCCTTAATGATTATGATTGTGAAATCCGATACCATCCCAGCAAGGGTGCTGTTGTGATCGCCGATGCGCTTAGTCGCAAAGAAAGGATTAAACCTTTAAGGATTAACGCCAAAAGCATTGAAGTCAGAAACAGTTTGAACGAAAAGCTACTTGATGCGCAGAAGCAAGCCCTGATGAAGGTTAATATTGCAAATGAGGAATTAGGTGATGCCTGGAAATGATGGAATCCTCAGATTCAATGGACGAATTTGGGTTCTAGTATTTGGAGGACTTCGAGATTTGATCCTCCAGGAAGCGCATAACACTAAGTACTCTATTCACCCGGGAGGTGATAAGATGTACCAGGACTTAAAATCTAATTATTGGTGGATGGGTTTGAAGAAATCCATAGCCACCTATGTAGCTAAGTGCTTGACGGGTTCGCAAGTTAAGGCTGAACATCAAAAACCGTCAGGACTTCTACAACAGCTTGAGATTCCCACTTGGAAATGGGAAATGGCAACTATGGAGTTAATCACCAAGTTGCCAAAGACCAAGCATGGTAATGACACGATTTGGGTCATCGCGGACAGGCTGACTAAGTCAGCACATTTCTTGCCAATCAAAGAAACATTTAGTTCGGACAAGTTGGCCAAGATGTGTGTGGACGAGATCGTGTCCCTACGTGGAGTGCTGGTGTCTATTGTATCCGATAGAGATACAAGATACACCTCTCATTTTTGGAAATCTTCCAACAATCTCTTGGCACTCGATTGAACTTCAGTACCGCTTATCACCCGCAGACTGACGGACAGAGTGAGCGTACCTTTTAAACTTTGGAAGACATGCTACGTGCAAGTGTGATCGACTTAGGTGGTAATTGGGACGACCACCTACCCTTGATTGAATTCTCCTATAACAACAGTTATCATACAAGTATCAAGGCTGCACCTTTTGAGCCTTGTATGGGAGAAAATGTCAAACGCCCGTTTTTGGGCAGAAGTTGGGGAAGCCCAACTAACAGGACCTGAGATAGTCCTAGAAACGACGGATAAAATCTTGCAAATCCGCGACCATCTCAAAGCTGCCCGAGATAGGCAGAAGAGCTATGCGGATAAGAGGCGCAAACCTTTTCAGTTCCAAATTGGGGACAAAGTGTTACTAAAGGTGTCACCTTGGAAAGACGTCATGCGATTTGGTAAAAAGGGCAAGTTGAGCCCAAGATATATAGGACCGTTCGAGATCGAATGAGTCGGGTCCGTTGCTTACAAGCTCAAGTTGCCTGAAAAGCTAAGTGGAATTCATGATGTGTTCCACATTTCAAACTTAAAGAATGTCTAGCGGATGAGTCGCTAGCAATGCCGCACGAGGATGTGCAAATTGACGAAAACCTGCATTTCATTGAGAAACCGATAGCGATCGAAGATCGTCAGGTTAAGAAGCTTCGTAGAAAGCACGTGCCTATTGTAAAGGTCAAGTGGGAAGCTCGACGAGGTCCCGAGTATACATGGGAAGTCGAGTCCACTATGTGACAAAAGTATCCCTATCTATTTGAATAAATCTCGAGGTCGAGATTTCTTTTAACGGGGTGAGGATGTAACACCTTGTAAAAACCTGTCCCGTAAAATTTCGACACGTGTCCCGCTGATCCTCGTATGCCGTGTGCTAGACGAGATGGACTAAAATCGCCAACATGTTATTTTATAACCTCTGAGTGGTGAATAATTAAAGTTGAGGGTTAAACGTGTCAACAAGCTTAAACTATGCCTCTGAGTGACTTTTTAACGAACCAGGAGCTTAATAGTGTTCAGTTATACGTTCATGAATACCCGAAACCTAACTTGAGGGGCCAAAGGTGCTGAATATGGAAGTTATTCGAAGTTGCAAGGTTGAGGGACTGAACTTGACAAGAAAGAAACATGTTTGGCTGTCTCGGAGCTGGGTCGCAGGCCGCGGCCGGCCTGGCTTACCTCTCTCTCGCCCCGCGAGAGGGTGCCAGTGACAGCCAGCATGTGGAGTTGTGGCAGCCTGCATGGTTTGCACATATACGCGAGTTTGCCACCCTCTAGCAGCTCAAGACACGTCTCTTAACACTTGTACTCATCCTAAACTGATCACCAACACCTGGAATGATCTGGTTCAAGCTCTTCAAGTATATATAGAGGCCTTGTGTGCCTTGAATACTAGCTCATTTCAAAAACTCATCTCTTATCTCTTGCTCTGGCTTTCTTGGAGATTCCTGACCATAAGGAGACTCCACTTAGTACTATTTTCGTGCTAGGACGTTGAGTAAGTGTCCTTAACTCCTCTTGTTAAGTTTTATTAAGCTTTAAGCCAAAGTCAAAGCGTTGACGTAAAAACGCTTTGACTTTCGGCTAAGACAATTACGGTTCAGCCATAGTTCGTACGAACATGGCTACGTGATCGTAATTAGGTAGGTGTTAATCTCTAAAAAGGGCACCTCCTAATTACCACGTTTGCTTGGTCAATTGACGGGTCAAAGTTATTAATAAAAAGTCAAACTGGGTCAGATTTGAAAATAAATTTGGTGTTATAAAATATGTTTTAACACTTAAACAACTCGGTAATAATTATTAGAACATGTGTAAACATGTTCGGCTCGTCAATTCCAGGTTTAAGGTCGGTTCGCAACCGAAAGTCGTGAAGTTTGACTTCTACTTTGACTTTCAGTTCTTACCCGATTTAGCAACTCTAGCTACTGAAATTAAGTTGCATTGTGACCATGTTTAGTTGTAGTATAACCCTCTGGAGTTATTATCACATGGTTACATAGTAATCCGAGCTTTTATGCAAGTTTCCGTTAATTATGTTAAACTTTGCTAAAATGCCCTTTTACTTAAAAACAAGGTTTTAATTACAAATGAGCATACAAATGAATTATATACTGATGTATAAACATGACTAACTTATTTTGATGCCACTAATCTGGTCATAACCCAAGTTTTGTTTAATTATCGCAAATCATGCTTTTAAATGACCAAAATGCCTTTTCGGCATCTAAAATGGTTTTTAACATAATTCTTCAAGAAAACTCATTAACTATTGATGTAATATCATAATTAGGATTACTTGGGATGTTAAAATCAGATTGTAAACTGAGTTATGCACAAGCCTTTGTATAATGCCGATAAATGACGATATTACTCTTATGATGCAAAAAATTTTAAAGACACTTTTTATAACAAAACCATTTACCTACTGTTATAATATATTAAATAGCTTATTTTGGTTATATAAACCTGATCATAACATCATTTTCCTTAATCATCTTGAATATCGTCATTTAACGACTTTATCGCCATTTAGGCGCATAGTATGGTTTAAAACCAAATTAAAGCACCAAGACTTGATACCTATTGATTTCAAAACTCATTTTACATATAATTACAGTAAGTACACCAACTAAACTCAGATTCCCAAGTAAATTATCAAGCTATGTGTGAAATGACCAAAATGCCCTTACGGGGCATAGTTTGGTCTTAAACTCTAAACACACACATACTCGATATCCTACTGATATAACATCATAAATAAACTATTTTTACATTAAGATTATGACCATTACATCAGTTTGCTCATAATTTCTTTTACAAGTCTTAAAATGACCAAAACGCCCTTTTGAGGCGTAACTTGATTTTAAAACCATTACGGGCATACATATAGATATCTTACTGATGTTACAACATGTTTAAAGTATAATGGCGTATGGAACTTGTATAGGACTCACCCGGTTTCCCGGTTTCGCTTATATGCGTACGGTTCGGCCTACGTAACTAGTTTACGTAATTTAACCGAAACGGGTTTAACCTTATCATTTTATTATCAAAATCCAGAATGTAATATGTTTACCCATATTAAACAAGCCTCCATGGTTGTCGGGTTCAAACTACATTCTATTCCGGTCACCGCTTAATCTAGTGTCTAGTACCGTTATTATCCTTAAGCTACCCGGTTTGAGTCTACAAAGTAGATAGGACCCGTTAGCATTCTAATTGGTTATAAATACCATCTTTTCCAGACTAATAGCCTCCCGGTAGATTGCCATCTAAGCTTACTTTTGAATATTCGGCTGAGTTAATTATCTTATTTGAAGAACTGCTCAGGTAAATACTTTTAACTTATTTTCCCTATACGGGCTTGGGACACGGTATAATAATATGCTTGGTCGGGCATGGGATCATGTTATTGGATTATGATTTACTAAATCCTTATAACCCGTTTTATTCTGTATTGTTTGATAACTTAAACATTGGGGGTTAATTCGACCATGTATGGGATATCCTTGGCTCATTTAAGTTACTAATGGCCACGACCTTAAGCGCGGGGTGTAGGAATACACCTGACAGACGCTAATACTAATGAAATGATTAAATCCCACTGGTGGATAATTTAAAGTGGCGTGTCGGTTAATCAGGATATTCGGTTTCTGCACTGGACCCATATGTATTGACAAACATGTAAAACTGTAAACAAGGTCATTTTGAACTACCCCAAGTTATTTATAAAATGTGCCAAGTGCACCAAAAATCATTTTAATAAATGTTTACAAAATGAGTCGGTTACTAGTATTTACTAGTGAAAACTGACGTATTTTCAAAAGACCAAGTTACAGGTGGCAACGCGGAATAGATTGGGAGATGCGTAGTAGCTAAATAAGGATCTTGCAAGTCCATAAGCTGCCAAAGTCTGTAGAACAATTTCCTTTGTAAATATTTATTCGATCCGCCTGTGGATTCGTTATTACAAGCCTGTAATTATTATTTTTGAACATTTGGACATTTGGTTTGTAATAGTAATTTAAACTCCAAGACTTCCGATGTGCTGTGTGTTTGTTTGGTTATGATGATATCAACTTACGTCACGATATTCCCCAACCGGGCCCACCGGGTTACACGTGGAAATCAGGGTGTGACACATCTGGATTCAGCAAATTTAGATGGAACCATCTGATCAAGAGGATACAACATTCATGACTCCCACCAGAATATATTGTTATATTGCTATGCCCTTTGGTTTAAGAAATGCAGGTGCTACATACCAAAGGTTGGTGAATATGATGTTCAAGGAACAGCTTGGACACACAATGGAGGTATACATAGATGATATGGTGGTCAAGTCTAAAAGAACTGAGAATCACATGAAGGATCTTGAAGAAGCATTTAATATACCTGACCAGTACAACATGAAGTTGAATCCTTCCAAATGCCATTTCGGAGTTAAAGTTGGAAAGTTTTTAGGATATATGGTCACCAAGAGAGGGATCGAAACAAGTCCGGAGCAGATCAAAGCCATAGTCAACATCTAATCTCCTGCCAATGCTAAGGATGTGCAAAGATTAACAGGAAGAATTGTAGCTTTGAATAGATTCATCTCAAAATCCTCTGAAAATGCAAGGATTTCTATGATATTCTGAGGAAAAATAAGAAGTCTGAATGGACTGAAAAGCATGAAGTTGCTCTACAAGCCTCAAGGATTACTTATGCTCTGCACCAGCTTTGATGAAACCTGAAGATGAAGAACCATTATCCTTATATTTAGTTGTTTCAGGTAAAGCGGTAAGTGTGGTCCTGGTTAAGGATCATGAAGGCCAACAACATCCGGTATACTATGTAAGTAAAAGTCTACTTGATGCTGAGGCCAGGTATTCTCATTTAGAGAAACTAATTCTTGCTTTAATCATGGCTTCTACTAAACTTAGACATTATTTTGAAACTCACACTATAATCGTTAAGACTAACTTTCCTATTAAGAATGTCCTCAGGAAGCCTGAGATGTCTGGCAGGTTAGAAAAGTGGGCAGTTAAACTTAGTGCATATGACATCAAATATGAACCTAGGACTACCTTCAAGTCCCAAGCTTTAGCTGACTTTGTGGTTGATTTCAGTAGTGATCTACAAAGGGAAGCTAAATTGGAAGTGCCACAAATTGAAGAGACTAGGGATCCCTGGACACTCTTCACAGATGGATCTTCAATGTAAAGGGAAATGGACTAGGCTTACTACTAAAATCGCCACAGGGGGACATTATACCCCAATCTATTGCGTGTGGATTCCAAACCACTAATAATGAGGAAGAGTACGAGGCCTTGATAGCAGGTTTGCAATTATCTAAGCATATGAGGATCAGGTATCTTCAAGTATATGTAGATTCCTTATTAATTACTAACCATTATAATGGATCCTATACTGTCAAAGGTGAAAAACTAATCAAATATTTAGAGATAGTTAGGAATTTGGCAGATTCTTTTCCTTTTTTCAGCCTTAAACAGGTACCCAGGGAGGAAAATGTGGAAGCGGATGCCTTAGCCAATCTTGGATCCTCACTGAAGATGCTAGAGGATGTGAAGATACCCATCATCCATATTTCGACTCCTGCAATTGAGGAAAATGAAACAATAGAGATAGTGGAAGATGCTGCAACTGTACCTAGCGATGATGCACAATCAATTCCAGGATCATGGATCCTTCCAATCCTGAATTATATTCAAAAAGGGGAAGTTCCCATTGGGGAAAATCCTAGAGCCTTTAAGATAAAGGTATCCCAATTCACTATAATTAATAACTTGCTGTATAAAAGATCTCTTGCAGGTCCCTATCTACGATGCATTAGGGATCCTGAGATCTAAGAAGTCTTGAAGGATTTTCACGAAGGAAACTGTGGAAATCACACTGGGGTCAGAGCACTATTTTCAAGGATTCTCAGAACAAGATATTATTGGCCTACAATGAAGAAGGATGCTCTGGAGTATGCAAGGAAATGTGATGCTTGTCAGAGGAATAGTAATATTCTTCATCAACCAGCAAAACCTCTGCATCCTATATCCTCTTCTTGGCCATTCATGAGATGGGGAATGGATATAGTAGGTGTTAGGGATAGAATTTTAATGTTTATGGATCATATCCTTCTATATTATTAGATCATGGATCCTCAAGACACGGTGCAGGAAGGCTAAGGATCATTGATCCTCATTATTGTTCTAATTAGCTAACAATTGTTTCAAATGTATTATGGCATGGTTTTGCAGGAGCTTTTCGAAGATGACCTACCAACCGAGAATCAAGGGAATATGCCATTATTCCAGCACGTGCCAGGAGTTCGTGATCGTTGTTGGTTAACGTGGGATATTGCAGCGATTTTCGGATAGTTAGTTAAGGATAGTTTTTTAGCTGAATAAAAGGGATATTGAGTTTGAATAAGAAAAGGATTCGAACACACACATCTGTGACCTACACTGCTCTCTGATACGCACACTAGCAACATTGTAACAAGCTCAATATTTCCGAAGTTGTAGTTGTTTTTGCTTAATACCAATTGGTGATCGGTATTTGCCATCACCCGAGGTTTTTTGTGCCGGAGATCATCTCTTGATCAAGGGCTTTTTCCTCGTACAAATCATTGTGTTTATTGTCATTTACTTCTGATTTTTTTGTTCACACACTTGTTCATATAACCAAGCATCCAACCTCACATTCAAAGTTTGGTTACATTATCCTTAGTGTGATTTTTGACCAAAACAGTTTGGTGCCCACCGTGGGGCAATCGGTGCTTCAATTCTAAAAACTCATTCATTTCATTCATTTCTATTCATTTCCATCAATCACATGGCTTCTCAAAGAAAATCCAGTTCAAGTGCCATACCAGCGGTTACCACATCTCAGCCTAGTGCATCATTGCCAACCCATTCCTCCTGCATACCAGAAGAGTGCTGAGAATCTCCAGAAGAAAACTACACCTGTTTATATAGGATCGAAAACCTCTGTTGTTTCCTCATCTACTCCCACTAACAGTGACCTCTCTACTTTGATTTTGCAGATGAAAGGAAACATGGAACAACAGGACAAAACCAACCAGAGGATCCTCTGGAGATTGTTGAAATGAAGAAGCAGAAGAGATCAGTGGAGGATCACTCTTCACCAATGCCCAGGTCATTGGATTTTGCTTTTCCAACATCGACGATCTAGTATTCTCAAGGATCCGGTGTCCAAATGCAAGGGTCCTCCAACTATCATCAAGGATCATTGGCGATGACACAGGCTTAAGGATCCTACTTCCAGCCTCAAGGATCACCTATCCTTCAGCGAGGATCACTAGGAATTACGGATCCTCAAGGATTCTTCTATGAACCTGCAGGATCGCAAGGGATGTACCAGCCCAGAGAATTCCATCCACCACATCAAGGATCCTCATCTCAAGTTCAAGGATCCAACTCGTTCCAGGATCAAGGATCCTTAGGGAGCCAACTGTCCAGGAACTCTGAAGTTCATATAGGAGACTTCATTCCTATGTAGACTATTGCTTCATCTGGCCCAACCGTGGCACCTGAAGTGTCCACTTTTGGATACATTTCTGCGATACCGGTTCCAACCCAGTCAGGAGGTAACAATTTCAATACATCTTTTGGTAATAATTATGGTTCCATGCAGGACACAGGTATCAATCAGGCTATGGCGCGGGAACTTCAAAAGCTTAAGGATATGTTATCCAGCGTCCCAGGAATGGTTAAGCCCATTCCTGAGATCCCGGATGGAAGTTACAGGGTGTCTCGCTTCGCACCTCCTATATGCAATGCAGACATACCAAAACGCTTTCAAACCCCCAACATGAAGCTGTACGATGGCACAACTGATCCGGAGGAGCATGTGGCACAATACCGGGAAAGAATGGAGATCAACCCCATTCCAGAAAGGTTAAAGGAAGCCTATCTTTGTAAGGGATTTGGATCCACACTCACTGGATCAGCACTGAAATGGCTGCTAAGTCTTCCTCCCTACTCAATTACTTCATTTTCTCATTTAGTTAATTTGTTCAATAATCAGTTTTCATGTAGTAGAACCTTTGAACGGTTAACTAGTGATTTATATAGGGTAACACAGGGTCATGAGGAATCATTAAGAGATTACATCACTAAGTTTAGTCAAGAATCCTTAGAAATTCCGAATTTGGATATTGCCACTGCTGTAGAGGCATTCAAAATGGGCTTGCTTAAGGATTCCTCATTCTATGATGACCTTGTTATGACACCTTGCAGGAATTTAGATGAAGTAAGGAACAGGGCATTGAGGTTTATTCGTTTAGAAGATGACAAAAGGATCCAGGAGAGACTCTTAGGATCCTCAAAACAGGAAAAGCAAGGATCATTCTTTAAGAATAATCGATCCATGTCATACTCTAAACACGACAATCACAATGTGAATGCAATTGAACAAGACGAAGATGATAAGGATTATCCTCCAATATCTTAATATTGTTTTTCTGTGGATAATCATGAACTAGTACTTGCTATGCAGAATTTAGGTGACAAGGCTAGATGGCCAAAGAAAACTAGGTGACAAGGCTAGATGGCCAAGGAAAACTGATAAACCTGGAGCTACTAAGGATAAATCCAAATGGTGTGCTTATCATTAGGATTTTGGCCACCTAACTGATGAGTGTATAGCGTTGAGGAAGAAAATTGGCTATCTTCTTAACAAAGGGTATTTGAAGGAACTGCTAGGAAGGAAACGCTCAAGGACTCAGGATACTGAGTGTAACATTTGTCAAAAACGGGTTTTCCAAACCCGCTCCGTTTGTAATCGAATATCAAGTTATAAATGTTTCGTTGCGTATTTATGTCCATTTTAATTTTTAATGATGCATAATTAATAAACAAACTAGAATATAAAAGTTATATTTGATAAAAAGTAAAAAAAAATAATTAAAAAGAAATGTAGGCTGCCGGGACTCGAACCCGGGTCAGCCGGGTTTAATCACAAAGTCTTATCACACACACACATAACCACTCCGCCACTTGTTGTTTTCTGTCAACTCTAGGAAACAAATAAATTTTATAGTTAATCGTAAATCAAGCTGGTTACGCCAACTGTAACCGAAATCGGTCACCAAACGTCCAAAGACGTTTGATTACTCGCGGTTTACCGATTATAACCGCAACACCGACATCTCCAATCAATTGAGATTTGAATGGACTTGAATTCGAGAGTGGATCGGTTTTAATAACCGAAAACTTTCATGTTCTGAATTACTTCAATCATAGACCCCTCTCGCGACTCAAACACATCTGCAGACCTTCGAATTTCACTTTCGCAATACTTTCAGTTCGCCGGAGAAGCTAATTGAACTCGCCGGACTTTCGTCGGAAAACCGTGTTTTCCATCAAATCAGTAAGTCTCTCAATTCTTTCGTTGTCTATCAATTGTTAAGCTATTGCTAACTCAAACCCTCCAATCGGAATCAATTTCAGACGTCGATATCGGATAATTCCCGCTCGCCGGAAAACTTCTGAAAATTCTTATCTCCCGCTGTAAAACGGTATAGACATTCAAACCTTCTGATAACTCTTGTTTAAAACTTCAATTCCTCAATTAGCTAATCAAAACTGTTAATTTGTTCGCTCAGTTGAAGTTCATAAAAACAGAGCCGACGCATTGCCGGAATTCTGAGATAAATCATTCCTCCGGTATGTTTACTTCCAACACCGTCTCTGCCATTTCATTTTAGTCTTATGAATGTTTGTTAATCGTTTTAAAGCAAGAAACAGTTGAGTAAATAGTTGTCTGTAAATTTAGGAAGAAGATGAAGTGTGCTAACATTATAAGATTAATTAAAATCGGTATTATAAACGGGTTAGACACACAGTCCAGCGGTGGACTGTGTGCAAACAATACGCACACGCCGCGAGTTTGATCCTTGATACACACACCCTCTCCGTAATAAAGATGTTTTATTTTTCTAACTGAACCGGATTAACTTACGTTAGATGTTAAGTATAATAAAATCTGTATATTAACCAAGTTAGACACACAGTCCAGCGGTGGACTGTGTGTAACATTAAGTCACAGGTCCCGGGTTCGAGACCCGTTGACGACACCGGTTCGATGATTTAAAACATTTTTGAAAATAAAAGAATTTTGAATAAACTGAGTAGTATATAAATATAATTAAAAAAGAATTATTTCGGGTTAGACACGTAGCTCAGTTGGGAGAGCTGCGTGCACGCGAACGGGAGGTCTCGGGTTCGAGCCTCACCCGGCGCATACATTTACACAATGAAATCGGTCAAACAGTCAAACGGTCAACGGTCAACGCAAAAGTCAACATATTTTTATATTTTTATTTATTTAATTTAATTTAAAAATCAATTAAAAATACTTAAAAATAATGTTTTTAAAGATAGGAAATAGCCTTAAACTCACAAAAATAGATCTAAAATCCTATTAAAATTATTAATAAAATCCACTCATTTACTATATCTTTCGTTATTATTTAGGTTAGTCTATCCTCGTTGTTAAATCCGTCCAACTCGTGCGCATCTCATCATCTCCAACCGAACGCACCCAATGTGAGTGAATCTCTACAAAATTCCCCGTTTTAATCACGTTTTTGGGGTGTATCATGTGTCTTACCATTTATTATATTTAAATCATTGTGCAAACATCATATCATGAACAAATGTGTATTCAACTTGTTTCAACTGTTGTGTGGTTATTGTTTAGATTTAATTTATTATTTCCAGTACATGCAATTTCATAGGCCGCCGCTCCCCATTACATTATGAGCGTTGAGCAATTCCCCATTACATTATGAGCGTGAACCTGGCGTTGCCAACATACGATCGGCTCCGTTTGATTGAGCCTTGATCGCACAGACATTTATCATTTTCAGTACATGCAATACGATCGGCTC
Source organism: Scalesia atractyloides (assembly GCA_947069175.1). NCBI lineage: Eukaryota > Viridiplantae > Streptophyta > Magnoliopsida > Asterales > Asteraceae > Scalesia > Scalesia atractyloides. The sequence goes on along the minus strand of CAMTDV010000005.1, from coordinate 95,346,757 downwards.
CGTTTGATTGAGCCTTGATCGCACAGACATTTATCATTTTCAGTACATCATTTATCATAGGCCGTCTGTTTCCCCATTTTTGTTATTGTATGTTATTGTATGTTGTATGTTATAGTTTGGTTGTTATTGTTACTGATTGAATATTTACATTTGCTCACTTATGATTATTGCACAATTTTTCCTTGATAAAATAACGAGAAAATCAATAATAAATGTTTATCTAACAAGGTTCACTCGCCAACTTATGTTGACCCAAAAACCCCCATTTTTACACATGATACAGGTGAACCAGCTGCAGCAAGAAACACATAGGATTGACTTAGAAGAGTAAACTGGTTTAGAGCTTGGATTGTTTAGTTGGTTATTTTTCTTTGTATTTGTATGGACATCTTTGGATTATTGAGAATGTAATTTTAACTTTAATAAATATGAAACATATTAGTAAATATCATGAGCTTTGGTGATAACCCAATTATGCCCCGACTCTTATTCCGCTGCGGGTCGGGGTGTGACAGATTGGTATCAGAGCCATGACTATAGGGATATAGGATAGGTTATTAGACCCTTAGAGCCTATACTATAGTTGATTAGAAATTTTTAAGATTTTTGTGTGTTACATGCCAAATTTCATGATATTTATATGTTTTATGTTAAATGTTACATTCAATGTTATGCAAGCATGTTCATAAGTATATATTATCATATAATGCCTATCATGAATCATATTCTCATAACATATCATATCCATGAAAGCACACATCACATCATTTTCATGATTGTTTTTACAATGATTTTTGTATTTTCAAATCTCATCAAAGTGAGTTCTCATGACGGGCATGTAGTAACTGGAAGGGTACAAGTACCGGTAGTCGAAACGTCCTGTCTAGGCTTGGCATTCGTATAAATCCAAAATAAAGGACCAGTTTGCCTACCTAGGGACTAACGATGAGAGTACGAAGTACCTATTAGGCCAAAGCATGCTATACCAAACGTCGTGTGAGCTAACCCCACTTTGAGTTGTCATTGTGTCTACACCTGGACACATTCCGACCATACATCTCGTAAACATATTTTGTGGTTTTCATTCGGGTGATGCGAGTGTTAAATCGCCAATACTAATGTGAATCCTACCAAGCAAATAGTCATGGGGGCCCACATGACTATACAGGTGAAGGTATGGGGGACATTTGAGGCCCAACATGAGCAAACCCAAGACATCCTATGGATGTAGTTGCATTATTGATATTTGTGTTATTTTCATTTTCTTTAAGACACATGACACCTAAAAAGACTCCATAAACTCACAATCTTTTTATGTATGTTCCTGTAGATGTCGACTAGACAACAACGAGGGGGTAAAAGATCAGGAAGGTCTCACGAACGCTTGGCCACACAAATCGCGAAACAAATGGCCGCGGTGCTTCCTGACATTGTGGTTCAAGTCAACAAGCTCTCGCCACAAATCCCACTAATCCTCCCCAGCAAGATGACCAGAACATCGGCAACCCTCCTACCAGCAAGTGCTCATATAAACATTTCAAGTCTTGCGATCCTCCTAAATTTGAAGGGACCGAAGGTGTCACTGCTCTCCTCCACTGGTTTGAGGAAATGGAAAACACCTTCCTCAATGCGATTGTCCCGATGATCGCAAGGTACGATACGCGACCGGGAGACTATTTGGGGTAGCTCTTACCTGGTGGAATACTGAAAAGGGTAAGAGGGGAATTGAAGATGCTATGGCCTTAACGTGGGAGGAGTTAAGGGAAATCATGTCTAGGCGGTTCTGTCCTAGGAGTGAGATTAAAAAGTTGGGGACGAATTTCATTCTTTGAAGCAAAAGGAGGGAGATCATACTTCCTACAACAAGAGGTTCTTAGAGTTGAACCAAATGGTCCCTAACTTGTTCACCCCAGTTTACCGCTTAATCGAGCATTATATTCGAGGTCTTCCCTCGAAAATTCAAGATTCAGTTCTCAGCACTTCACCACAACACTTGAAGCTGCTATGGAACTAGCTACTGAACTGACCGAGAATCGAATTCGCAACGGTAAGTTTAAAGAGGAGAAAAAGAAAGCCCCCGTTGAGGGTCAAACTTCAAACCACTCACCTCCTCCTCTAAGTTTGCTAACAAGAGAAAACGTAACACCAGAAACTTCGCTGTCACACAAACCAATTTCCCTATCCCAGCTGCACCCATTACCCAAGTTGCCCCTTCACCTGCACCATACAAAAGACAATACTCTGGCCCATTACCAAAATGCAATCGTTGCCAATACCACCACTTTCCTGATCATCCCTGCCAACATTGCACCGACTGTGGTCGCGCAGGTCATTCTGTTCAAACCTGTCGCATACCTCAGTCGAACGAACCAGCCACCAGCCTTCAACCCAAACCCACCAACAAATAATGGGTCAAGCCCAACAACCCCTACTATTACCACCTACCCAACATTTAGCCCAATCATACTACCAACCCAACTATCCCATGGTACAGCCTATGCGGGCTTGCTACAATTGTGGAGACCCAAGCCACTTTAGAAACACTTGTCCAAGGTTGGTGAACATTATTCATGCTCAAGCCCAAGCCAATCCAGTGAATCAAGCTAACCAAGCTCCTCCACCTGCAAGAGGAAGAGCTTTCAACATCAACGCTAATCAGGCTAGAGCTGACAGCAATGTGGTTAACGGTACGTTAGTTATCAATGGTAGTTATGCATCCATGTTGTTTGATACTGGCGCGGATAAAAGTCTTGTGTCTTTAGAGTTTGAACCCATCCTAAACCAAATCCGTGATAAGCTCATGGAATCATAACAGTAGAAGTTGCTGACGGAAAACCGGTCTCATTAAACTCTATTATACGCAACTGTACTCTCACCTTAAACGACCACGATTTTCCAGTTGACCTCATTCCTATGAAGTTGGGAAGCTTTGATATTATAATTGGTATGGACTGGCTCAGCCAACATCAGGCTGAAGTTGTATGCGCGAGAAGTTTATACGCATTCCTCTTCCAAACGGTCAAACTCAACGAATCTTTGGAGAAACCTCATCGAAAGGGCTCAGATTAATGTCCTGTCTTCAAGCTCAAAAATATCTTCGCAAGAATTATGTCGCATTTTTAACTCATGTCGTCAAAAAGGGAACCATGGAGAAGAAACTCAAAGACATCCCAGTAGTAAAAGATTTCCCGCAAGTTTTTCCTGACGACATTTCAGGACTTCCTCCAGTAAGAGAAGTCGAATTCCGTATTGATCTTATACCTGGTGCTACACCAGTTGCAAAGTCTCCTTATAGGTTAGCCCCCTCTGAAATGCAAGAGCTAGCCAGTCAATTGCAAGAGTTGACTGACAAAGAATTCATACGTCCTAGCTCCTCACCTTGGGGTGCACCTGTCCTTTTTGTGAAGAAGAAAGATGGATCGTTTCGCATGTGCATCGACTACAGAGAACTCAACAAGTTAACAATCAAGAATCGCTATCCATTACCTCGCATTGATGATCTTCTTGACCAACTTCAAGGCGCCAACTGTTTTTCAAAAATTGACCTTCGTTCTGGTTATCATCAACTTAGAGTACATGAAGAAGACGTCCCAAAGACGCTTTCCGAACTCGTTATGGTCATTATGAATTCATGGTCATGCCATTTGGTTTAACCAACGCTCCAGCTGTCTTCATGGATCTAATGAACAGAGTCTGCAAACCCTATCTCGATCGTTTTGTTAGAGTCTTCATCGACGAAATTCTCATTTATTCAAAGTCTAAGTCTGATCATGAGCGGCATCTTCGACTCATCCTTACACTCCTAGAGAATGAAAAGCTTTACGCCAAATTCTCCAAATGCGAATTCTGGTTAAAAGAGGTACAATTCCTTGGACATGTAGTCAATGACAAGGGAATACATGTCGACCCCTCAAAGATCAAATCGGTACAAGAATGGCAAGCGCCACTACAACTGAAGTAAGATCATTCCTTGAATTGGCTGGTTATTATCGTCGTTTCATCTCAAACTTCTCTCGCATTGTTGTACCATTCACGGCTTTAACTCATAAGGGAAAACCTTTCATATGGGGACCCAAACAAGAAGAAGCCTTCCAAACCCTTAAACACATACTCTGTGATGCACCAATCCTCACTCTGCCTGAAGGTTGTGATGACTTCGTGGTTTATTGCGACGCGTCAGGACAAGGACTAGCTGTGTTCTAATGCAAAGAGGAAAGGTTATAGCTTATGCTTCAAGATAACTCAAGACTCATGAGAAGAACTACACCACCCATGACCTAGAACTTGGAGCCGTTGTGTTCTCTCTTAAGATATGGAGACATTATCTCTACGGTACTAAGTGTGAAATATACACTGACCACAAGAGTCTTCAACATATCTTCAATCAAAAGGAGTTAAACATGAGGCAACGAAGATGGGTTAACTTCTAAATGACTACGACTGTGAAATTCGGTACCACCCTGGCAAGGCAAATGTGGTGGCTGATGCACTCAGTCGAAAGGGTTATGCGAACTCCATTCATCTTCTATGTTCGCAAATCATAACTGACATTAAAGATCAAATTCGAGAAGCCCAGCATGTTTCTGTAACGGAGGATGATGTACGAAAGGAGCTGTCCTGTGGAGCTGAACTTAAAATTGAAACTAAATCTGACGGTATTCTGTACTATCTAGATCGCATATGAATTCCTGACCACAACAACCTTCGTGAATTTCTTATGAATGAGGCTCACAAAACACGATACTCTATACACCCAGGAGCCGATAAGATGTATCAAGACCTTCGATACACCTATTGGTGGCCTGGAATGAAAAAGGATATTGCTGTTTTTGTTTCCAAGTGCCTTACATGTTCCAAGGTGAAAGCTGAACACCAAAGACCCTCAGGACTACTGATCAACCTGAAATACCCGTATGCAAGTGGGAAAACATAACCATGGACTTCATTACCGGGTTACCTCGCACTTTGGTGGGTATGACACTATATGGGTAATCATTGATCGTCTTACAAAATCAGCTCACTTTATTCCTATCCACGAAGATTTCAAGAATGAGAAGCTAGCTCGTATTTACATCAGCGAAATCGTAAGCCGACATGGTGTACCGTTAAGCATTATTTCAGATCGTGATGGCCGTTTCACTTCACGAACATGGCAAGCAGTACAAGCCGCTATGGGTACACGATTAGATCCAGTACCGCTTATCATCCTCAAACTGATGGACAATCTGAACGCACCATTCAAACTCTTGAAGATATGCTTCGAGCATATGTCATAGACTTCAAGGGAAATGGGACGCTCATCTACCATTAGTTGAATTTTCGTACAACAACAGCTATCATTCAAGCATCAGCATGGCACCTTTGAAGCTTTATATGGTCGTAAGTGTCGATCTCCAGTATGTTGGCACGAAATTGGGGAAGCTCAAATCACTGGTCCAGAATTGATTCAAGAAACCACAGACAAGATCCATCAAATTCGAAACAATCTTCTAGCGGCTCAAAGTCGTCAAAAGAGTTATGCAGATAAACGACGGAAGCCTTTGGAGTTTAACATTGGTGATCATGTACTTTTAAAAGTATCACCGTGGAAGGGAGTAGTTCGTTTTGGTCAAAAAGGCAAGCTAGCACCACGCTACGTAGGACCTTTCAAGATACTCGAAAGAGTAGGACCTGTAGCATACAAGCTTGATCTACCAGAAGAACTCAACAGGATTCATCCCACATTCCACGTATCAAACTTGAAGAAGTGCCTCGCTGATGAGAACCTCCACATTCCTCTGGAAGATATTCAGATTATGAATCTATGCATTTTATTGAAAGACCAGTAGAGATCATGGACTTCGGAGAAAAACGTCTACGACGAAGTCGCATTCCAATTGTTAGGGTACGCTGGGAGTCGAAACGGGGACCTGAGTTTACTTGGGAACGTGAAGACTCAATGCGCGAAAAATACCCGCATCTTTTTCCTACTACTACTTAAATTTCGGGACGAAATTCCTAAAAGTAGGGGATACTGTAACATTTGTCAAAAACGGGTTTTCCAAACCCGCTCCGTTTGTAATCGAATATCAAGTTATAAATGTTTCGTTGCGTATTTATGTCCATTTTAATTTTTAATGATGCATAATTAATAAACAAACTAGAATATAAAAGTTATATTTGATAAAAAGTAAAAATAAAATAATTAAAAAGAAATGTAGGCTGCCGGACTCGAACCGGGGTCAGCCGGGTTTAATCACAAAGTCTTATCACACACACACATAACCACTCCGCCACTTGTTGTTTTCTGTCAACTCTAGGAAACAAATAAATTTTATAGTCAATCGTAAATCAAGCTGGTTACGCCAACTGTAACCGAAATCGGTCACCAAACGTCCAAAGACGTTTGATTACTCGCGGTTTACCGATTATAACCTCTACACCGACATCTCCAATCAATTGAGCTTTGAATGGACTTGAATTCGAGAGTGGATCGGTTTTAATAACCGAAAACTTTCATGTTCTGAATTACTTCAATCACAGACCCCTCTCGCACGGCTCCGTTTGATTGAGCCTTGATCGCACAGACATTTATCATTTTCAGTACATGCAATACGATCGGCTCCGTTTGATTGAGCCTTGATCGCACAGACATTTATCATTTTCAGTACATACATTTATCATAGGCGTCCGTTTCCCCATTTTTGTTATTGTATGTTATTATGTTATGTTGTGGTTGTTATTGTTACCGATTGAATATTTACATTTGCTCACTTATGATTATTGCACAATTTTTCCTTGATAAAATAACGAGAAAATCAATAATAAATGTTTATCTAACAAGGTTCACTCGCCAACTTATGTTGACCCAAAAACCCCCATTTTTACACATGATACAGGTGAACCAGCTGCAGCAAGAAACACATAGGATTGGCTTAGAAGAATAAACTGGTTTAGAGCTTGGATTGTTTAGTTGGTTATTTTTCTTTGTATTTGTATGGACATGTTTGGATTATTGAGAATGTAATTTTGACTTTAATAAATATGAAACATATTAGTAAATATCATGAGCTTTGGTGATAACCCAATTATGCCCCGACTCTTATTCCGCTGCGGGTCGGGGTGTGACACTGAGAAAGTGCCTGAGAGAGCTCCTCCACCGCCAGCAGATGCTCAGATCATTAACTTTATTTCTGGTGGCTCTGATATCTGTGGAACTTCGTTTTCAGCGGCTAAAAGGCATGCTAAGGAGACGAAGATGGAGAATGGGAAGAGACCAGTTTGAACATCTACACTAACACAGCAAAAAGTGATACTTTTGATGAGGAGGATCGCGTAGACATTCAGGATCCTCATCATGATGGTCTTGTCATTACTTTTTTTATTTCTAATCATTTTGTTCGCAGGATCCTTATCGATGGAGGGAGTTCAGTGAACATAATCCAGTTGGATGTCCTCAAAAAGATGAACATCCCTGAATCGGAGATCATACCAAGATCATCGATGCTCATGGGATTCAGTGGGGAAACCAAGAATATATTGGGGGACATCAAGCTTCCAATTTACATAGAGGGAGTGAATTCTATCCAAAAAATTTGTGTAATAGATAGCTTATCTTGCTGTAATGTTATCCTTGGCAGGCCATGGATACATGACAAGAAGGCAGTCCAATTAACATACCACCAAGGTGTCAAGCTTCCAAGTCCATGGGGAATAGTCAAGATAGAAAGTGATCAGCAGGAGGCGAAGAATTGCTACACTTCCTCAATGAAACCTGCTTCCAAGTCTAGGGAAGCATAGCAATTAAAGCATCCTCCAAAAGACGTCATGGAGGCAAGAGAACAGGACGTTAGGGAAATACTCTTAGATCTTGAGGATCCTGAATCCAAGGTGTATATAGGGTCCGAGATCCAGGAGAGCATAGAGCAGGATCTAGTATCCTTTCTTAAACGAAGAAAACTACCTTCGCCTGGAAGAACGAAGATATGACAGATATTTCGAATGATATCATTACTCATAAGCTTGGTATTGACAGGTCTTTCAGGCCAATTCACCAAAAAAGGAGGAAGTTTGCACCTGAAAGAAATGCAATTATCCAAGAAGAGGTAGACAAGTTACTAAAGGCAGGTATATAATAAGAGAAGTCAAATATCCAAGATGGTTAGCCAATGTGGTTGTTGTTCAAAAGAAAAATGGAAATTGGAGGGTATGTGTCTATTTTACTGACTTGAACAAGGCATGTCCCAAGGATCCTTTCCCTTTACCCCACATTGACTCCATGGTGGATGCTACGGCGGGTCATGAGTTGTTAACTTTTATGGATGCTTCATCTGGATTTCAGCAAATTCGGATGGAACCATCTGATCAAGAGGATACAACGTTCATGACACCCACTGGCATATATTGCTATATTGCTATGCCCTTTGGTTTAAGAAATGCAGGTGCTACATACCAAAGGCTGGTGAATATGATGTTCAAAGAACAACTTGGACACACGATGGATGTATACATAGATGATATGGTGGTCAAGTCTAAAAGAGCTGAGGATCACCTTAAGGATCTCGAAGAAGCTTTCAATATCCTTAACCAATACAATATGAAATTAATCCTTCCAAATGCCATTTCGGAGTCAAAGCTGGAAAGTTCTTAGGATACATGGTGACCAAGAGAGGGATTCGAAGCAAGTCCGGAGCAGATAAAGGCTATAATCAACATCAAGTCTCCTGCCAACGCTAAGGATGTGCAAAGATTGACAGGAAGAATCGCCGCCCTGAACAGATTCATTTCAAAATCCTCAGAAAGATGCAAGGATTTCTATGATATTCTGAGGAAGAATAAGAAGTTCGAGTGGATGGAGAAGCATGAAGTTGCTCTACAGGCTCTCAAGGATTACCTATCCTCAGCACCGGCTTTAATGAAACCTGAAAATAGGGAAACATTATCCTTATACCTAGTTGTTTCAGGTAAAGCAGTAAGTGCAGGTCCTTGTTAAGGATCATGAAGGCCAACAACATCCGGTATACTATGTAAGTAAAGTTTACTTGATGTTGAGGCCTGGTATTCTCATTTAGAAAAACTTATTCTTGCTTTAGTTATGGCTTCAACCAAACTAAGACATTATTTTAAAACTTATACTATTGTCGTTAAAACTAACTTTCCTATCAAGAATGTTCTCAGGAAACCAGAGATGTCGGGGAGAATGGCAAAATTGGCTGTTAAACTTAGTGCATATGACATTAAGTATGAGCCTAGAACTGCTATTAAATCCCAAGCTTTGGCTGACTTTGTGGCTGATTTCAGTAGTGATCTACAAAGAGAAGCTGAATTGGAGGTAAAACAACTTGAGGAGACCAAGGATCCTTGGACACTCTTCACAGATGGAGCCTCGAATGTTAAAGGAACTGGACTAGGCCTACTACTAAAATCGCCACAGGGGGACATTATACCCCAATCAATAGCATGTGAATTCCAAACCACTAATAACGAGGCAGAGTACGAGGCCTTGATAGCAGGTTTGCAATTAGCTAAGCATATGAGGATCAGTTTTCTTCAAGTGTTTGTGGATTCTCTATTAATTACTAATCATTATAATGGTTCTTATGCTGTTAAAGGTGAGAAACTAATCAAATATTTGGAGATAGTCAAGAAATTGGCAGATTTGCTTTTTTCAGCCTTACACAGCTACCTAGAGAAGAAAATACAGAAGCAGATGCCCTGGCTAATCTAGGATCCTCACTAAAGATACCAGAGGATGTAAAGATACCTATTATCCATGTCCTAACTCCTGCAATTGAAGAAGATGAAACAATGGAGATAGTGGGTAATACTGCAATTATATCCAGTGATGATCCAGAGTCGAATTCAGGATCCTGGATCCTTCCAATAATGAAGTATTTCAGCATGGGGAAATTCCGATTGGCGAGAATCTTAAATCCTTTAAGATAAAGGTATCCCAATTCACTATATTTAATATCATGTTATACAAGAGATCTCTTGCAGGACCCTATCTACGATGCATTGAGGATCCTGAGATCCAAGAAGTCTTAAAGGATTTTCATGAAGGAGACTGTGGAAACCACACTGGGGGCAGAGCACTATTTTTCAAGGATTCTCAGGACAGGATACTATTGGCCTACAATGAAGAAAGATGTTGTGGAGTATGCGAGGAAATGTGACGCTTGCCAAGGACATAGTAACATTCTCCATCAACCGGCAGAACCTCTGTATCCTATACCCTCCTCTTGGCCATTTATGAGGTGAGGAATGGATATAGTAGGCAAGCTTCCCAAGGCACCGGGAGGAAAAGTGTTCATGCTAGCTATGACAGACTATTTCTCTAAGTGGATAGAAGCTGAAGCTTTTGCCCAAGTCAGGGAAAAGGAAGTTATATCCTTTATTAAAAGAAATATCATTACTAGATTTGGAATTCCTTCTGAAATTGTTTGTGATAACGGATCCCAGTTTATTGGGGGTCGTACTACTAACATTTGTGACAGCTGGGGGATTAGGATGATCACATCAACACCAGTCCACCCACAAGCTAATGGCCAGGCATAATCATCCAACAAGATCATCATCAACAACTTGAAGAAGAAGCTTGGATCCAAAAAGGGCAAATGGGCTGAGGAATTACCTTATGTCTTATGGGCAGACAGGACAACTCCCAAGAATGCAACGGGTCAGACTCCCTTCTCCTTAGTCTTTGGAACTGAAACAGTGTATCACACCCTGACCCGCAGCGGAATAAGAGTCGGGGCATAATTGGGTTATCACCAAAGCTCATGATGTTTACTAAAATGTTTCATATTTATTAAATTCAAATTACAACTTAAATGTTCGAATCAAATTCATACAATTACAAGGAAATGAAACTAAGTAAAACAATCCAAAGCTTAAACTGATTAATTCTTCTAGGCCTTCCTATGTGTTTCTTGCCTCAACTGGATCACCTGTATCATGTGTAAAATGGGGGAAATTTTGGGTCAACAAAAGTTGGCGAGTGAACCTTGATAAAACATTGTTATTAATTGCTTGATGTATTTAATATTGAAAATTTGTGCAATAATCACATGTGAACAAACATATGTATATAACAAACACAAACCACATTGGATGAGTAATGACATAATGATGATGTATTGGAGATCAAGGCTCAATCAACGGAGCGATCGAATGACATGATGATGATGATGTATGTGAGATCAAGGCTCAATCAAACGGAGCCGATCGAATGAGACACCTGTACTCAACCCGTATCCCACGAGGAGCTGATGGGCCTAATGAAATGCTTACACTGAAATGATAAATTCAAACTAAACATAATTCACACAACAATTTGTACACATTTGATACACATTAGATCACACATATGATGAATACACAAGTGTTTATATTTATATAATAACAGAATTGTACGACACATGATACACCCCAAAACGTGATTAAAACGGGGAATTTGTAGAGATTCACTCACATTGGGTGCGTTCTTTTGATGTCGTTGGATGCGCACGAGTTTTGGGATTTGATCGACGAGGAAAACTAACCTAAAATAATAACGAAATAGTTCGGTAAATAAGTGGATTTTTTTAGGTTTATTTTTGTGAGTTTAATGACATTTTCTAACTTTTAAAAAAATTATTTTTAAGTATTTTAAATTGATTTCTAAATTAAATAAATAAATAGAAAGAAATAAAAATTTTGACTTTTTGGACCGTTGACCGTTGACCGGACCGTTGACCGGTCGGACTGTGGAAATGTTGTGCGCTGAGTGAGGTTCGAACCCGGGACCTCTCATATGCTTGCACGCAGCTCTACCAACTGAGTTACGTGTCTAACCCGAAATATTATATGTTTTAATTATATATATATATACTGATTAGGTTGTTATTTTATTTGGTTTATATTAAAAAGGATTTATATGTCGAACCGGTTGCAGGGACCCGGATTCGAACTCGGGTCCATCGGTTCGTAAGCGCGCAGCCCAACCAGTTGGCTGTGTGTCTAATCTGTTTAACTTATGGTTTATATTACTCTTATAAACATACTGTGACTTGTTCTGATTCAGTTTTAAAAAGGTTGGTTTTAATTCTGAAAATCGGTGTGTAGTAAGGTTCGAACTCGTGACGTGCGCTGTGTGATTGCACACAGTCCACCGCTGGACTGTGTGTCTAACCTGGTTAAATATTCTGTTTTAATTAAACTTATACACAATGTTCGACTTCATATTCTTCATTCATAAAGACACAGACAAAGATGTCCGACTGTTCTTGTTTAAATCGTTTGTCTAACATATAATTGATTGAAATGTAATGGATAAAGAGAGTTACGGAATCGAATGTACCGAACAAGATGTTTTTCTCAGATTTCCGGCAAGGGTCGTCGGCTCTGATTTGTGAATTCGTCTGAGTGGATCAATTAACAGTTTTGATCAACGAATTGTGAAATTAAGTTATTAAGCAAAGGTTATCAGGGGGTTTAGATGATTGTACCGATTCACAGCGTGACTTCGGAATTTCCAGAGATTTTCCGGCGAGTGAAGGAATTTCCGGCAACGTCGTCTGAGACCGATTCTGGTTGAAGGAATGAAGTTAATATATGTCTAACAATGGTTTGAAAACGAAAGAATCGAGAAAATTACCGATTTGGTGTAAGTCTCGGTTTTCCGGTGAAAGTCCGGCGAATGCAGAATATCTCCGGCGAGTGCTAAGACTTCGAGAAATTGTGCGATTTTGAGCGAAAAGATTACCAGAGACTTGGGTGAGTATTTATAAGGAAGAAACAGAATGAATCGAGTCGAATTTGATCTTGATTCGTGGTCAATGTTTCTCCGACGGTTACACTTGAATTGGGGGATTAGACATCGGTTATAACCATGCCGAAGTTAATTCACGCGTTCAGTCAAAGGAAACGGTCGAAATTTAGCGAAATCGTCGGTATTTCCGGCGACTGGGGATTGGGCCGCTGATTACTGGATTTGATTTTGAGTTTTATTATAAGTATTAATTGTTTCAGTATATTAACAAAAGACTCATGTGGCGGAGTGGTATGCTGGGTGTTTGTTGAACCGGCTGACCCGGGTTCGAAACCCGGCAGCTTCCTTTATTTTTTTCTTCACTCGTTTTATTGTTTATTAATTATAGTTTATAAATTCTAATATATTTATTAATTATGTATTGTTTAAAATTTAAATGAGCATTAAATAAGCAACGAAAATTGTAACTGACTATCGATTAATAAACGAAGCGGGTTTTGAAACCCGTTTTTCGACAGATGTTACAGTATCCCCTACTTTTAGAAATTTCGTCCCGAAATTTAAGTAGTGGTGGTAACAGGAAAAAGATGTGGGTATTGCTCGCGCATTGAGTCTTCACGTTCCCAAGTAAACTCAGGTCCTCGTTTTGACTCCCAGCGTACCCTAACAATTGGAATACGACTTCCTCTTAAACGCTTCTCTCCGAAGTCCATAATTTCTACTGGTCTTTCAATTAAATGCATAGATTCATCGACTTGAATGTCTTCTAGAGGTATATGAAGGTTTTCATCGGCGAGGCACTTCTTCAAGTTTGATACGTGGATGTGGGATGAATTCTGTTGAGCTCTTCTGGTAGGTCAAGCTTGTATGCTACAGGTCCTACTCTTTCGAGTATCTTGAAAGGTCCTACATAGCGTGGTGCTAGCTTGCCCTTCTGGCCAAAACGAACCACTCCCTTCCACGGTGATACTTTTAAAAGTACTTGATCACCAATGTTAAACTCCAAGGGCTTTCGTCGTTTGTCTGCATAACTCTTTTGACGACTTTGTGCCGCTAGAAGATTGTTTCGAATTTGATGGATCTTGTCCGTTATTTCTTGAATCAATTCTGGACCGGTGATTTATGCTTCTCCAATTTCGTGCCAACATACTGGAGATCGGCACTTACGACCATATAAAGCTTCGAAAGGAACCATGCCGATACTTGAATGATAGCTATTGTTGTACGAAAATTCAAACTAATGGTAGATGAGCGTCCCAATCCCTTTGAAGTCTATGACACATGCTCGAAGAATGTCTTCAAGAGTTTGGATGGTGCGTTCAGATTGTCCATCAGTTTGAGGATGAAAAGCGGTACTGAGGTCTAATCGTGTACCCAAGGCGGTTTGTACAGCTTGCCATGTTCGTGAAGTGAAACGACCATCACGGTCTGAAATGATGTGTAAAGGTACACCATGACGGCTTACGATCTCGCTGATGTAGATACGAGCTAACTTCTCGTTCTTGAAGTCCTCGCGAATCGGAATGAAGTGAGCTGATTTTGTAAGACGATCAATGATTACCCATATGGTGTCATACCCACTGGAGGTGCGAGGTAACCCGGTAATGAAATCCATGGTTATGTGTTTCCCACTTCCACACAGGTATTTCGGGTTGGACTAGAAGTCCTGAAGGTCTTTCATGTTCAGCTTTTACTTTGGAACAGGTAAGGCATTTGGATACAAAAACACAATATCCTTTTTCATGCCAGGCCACCAATAGGTGTATCGAAGGTATTGGTACATCTTGTCGGCTCCTGGGTGTACAAAGTACCGTGTTTTGTGCGCCTCATTCATAAGGAAATCACGAAGGTTATTGTGATCGGGAATCCATATGCGATTTAGATAGTACAGAATACCGTCGGATTTGGTTTCGATTTTAAGTTCCGCTCCACAAGACAGCTCATCGCGTACGTCGTTTTCTGTTACAGAAACATGTTGAGCTTCTAGGATTCGATCTTTGATGTCGGTTATGATTTGCGAACATAGAAGATGAATGGAGTTCGCATAACCCTTTCGACTGAGCGCATCGGCCACCACGTTTGCCTTGCCAGGATGATACCGAATTTCACAGTCGTAGTCGTTAAGCAGTTCGACCCATCTTCGTTGCCTCATATTCAACTCCTTTTGATTGAAGATATGTTGGAGACTCTTGTGGTCAGTGTATATTTCACACTTGGTACCGTAGAGGTAATGTCTCCATATCTTGAGAGCGAAAACAGCGGCTCCAAGTTCCAGGTCGTGGGTAGTGTAGTTCTTCTCATGAACTTTGAGTTGTCTAGAAGCATAGGCTATCACTTTTCCTCTTTGCATTAATACACAGCCTAGTCCTTGCCCTGACGCGTCGCAATATACTACAAAGTCATCGCAACCTTCAGGAAGTGTGAGGATAGGTGTGTCACAAAGTTTTTGCTTTAGAGTTTGGAAGGCTTCTTCTTGTTTAGGTCCCCATATGAAGGGTTTTCCTTTATGAGTCAAAGCCGTGAGTGGTACAGCAATATGGGAGAAATTTGCAATGAAGCGGCGATAGTAACCAGCCAAACCAAGAAATGATCTTACTTCGGTAGGGGTACGTGGCGCTTGCCATTCCTGTATTGCCTTGATTTTTAGGGATCAACATGAATTCCCTTGTCATTGACGACGTGTCCAAGGAATTGTACTTCCCTTAACCAGAATTCACATTTCGAGAACTTAGCGTACAGCTTTTCTGTCCTTAAGAGTGTAAGGATGAGTCGAAGGTGTCGTTCATGATCAGACTTAGACTTTGAGTAGATAAGGATGTCGTCGATGAAGACTATGACAAAGCGGTCGAGGTAGGGTTTGCATACCCTATTCATTAAATCCATGAATACTGCTGGGGCGTTGGTTAAACCAAATGGCATGACCATGAATTCGTAAGACCATAACGAGTTCGGAAGGCGGTCTTTGGGACGTCTTCTTCATGTACTCTGAGTTGATGATATCCAGAACGAAGGTCGATTTTTGAAAAACAGGTGGCGCCTTGAAGTTGGTCTAGAAGGTCATCGATGCGAGGTAATGGGTAGCGGTTCTTGACCGTTAACTTGTTGAGTTCTCTGTTGTTGATACACATGCGAAACGTTCCATCTTTCTTCGTCACAAAAAGAACAGGTGCACCCCAAGGCGATGAGCTAGACGTATGAATCCTTTGTCAGTCAGCTCTTGCAGTTGACTGGCCAGCTCTTGCATTTCGGATGTGGCTAACCTATAAGGAGATTTTGCGACTGGTGTAGCGCCAGGTATAAGATCAATGCGGAATTCGACTTCCCTCATGGGAGGAAGCCCTGAGATGTCGTCGGGAAAGACTTGTGGGAATTCTTTCACTACAGGTATATCTTCGAGTTTCTTCTCCTTGTTTCCCTTCTTGACGACG
Source organism: Scalesia atractyloides (assembly GCA_947069175.1). Taxonomy (NCBI): domain Eukaryota; kingdom Viridiplantae; phylum Streptophyta; class Magnoliopsida; order Asterales; family Asteraceae; genus Scalesia; species Scalesia atractyloides. Next base: position 95,330,599 of record CAMTDV010000005.1, on the reverse strand, counting down.
TGAGTTAGGAATGCGACATAGTTCTTGCGGAGATATTTTCGGGCTTGAAGGCAGGACATCAATTTGAGTCCTTTCGAAGGGGTTTCACCAAAGATTCGTAGGGTTTGACCGTCTGCAAGAGGAATGCGAATGAACTTTTCGCGGCATACTACTTCAGCATGATGTTGGCTGAGCCAGTCCATACCAATTATAATATCGAAACTTCCCAACTTCATAGAGATGAGGTCAACTGGAAAATCGTGATCGTTTAGAGCGAGGGTACAATCTCGTATAATAGAGTTTAATGAGACCGGTTTTCCGTCAGCAACTTCCACCGTTAGAGATTCCATGAGATTAGCACGAGTTTGGTTGAGGATGGGTTCAAATTCTAAGGACACAAAACTCTTATCCGGCCAGTATCAAATAACATGGATGCATAACTACCATTGATGAGAAACGTACCGTTAACCACGTTGTTGTCAGCCCTAGCTTGGTTGGCGTTGATGTTGAAAGCTCTTCCTCTAGCAGGTGGAGGAGCTTGGTTTTCCATCTCCTCGAACCAATGTAGGAGAGCAGTGACACCCTCGGTCCCTTCAAATTTAGGAGGATCACAAGACTTAAAATGTTTGTAAGAGCACTTGCTAGTAGGAGGGTTGTCGATGTTCTGGTCATGTTGTTGGGGAGGGTGAGTAGGATTTGTAGCGAGGGCTTGTTGCACTTGGACCACAATGTCAGGCAGTACGTGGCCATTTGTTTCGCGATTTGTGTGGCCAAGCGTTCCTGAGACCTTCCTGATCTTTTACCCCTTCGTTGTTGTCTAGACGACATCTACAGGAACGTACATAAGAAGATTGTGAGTTTATGGAGTCTTTTTAGGTGTCATGTGTCTTTAAGAAAATGAAAATAACATAAATATCAATAATGAAACCACATCCATAGGATGTCTTGGGTTCGCTCATGTTGGGCCTCAAATGTCCCCCATACCTTCACCTACATAGTCATGTGGGCCCCCATGGCTATTGGCTTGGTAGGATTCACATTAGTATTGGCAATTTAACACTCACATCCCCCGAATGCAAACCACAAAATATGTTCATGAGATGTTTGGTCGGAACGTGTCCAGGTGTAGACACAATGACAACTCAAAGTGGGGTTAGCTCACACGACATTTGGTATAGCATGCTTTGGCCTAATAGGTACTTCGTACTCTCATCGTTAGTCCCCAGGTAGGCAAACTGGTCCTTTATTTTGGATTTATACGAATGCCAGCCTAGACAGGACGTTCCGACTACCAGTACTGGTACCCTTCCAGTTACTACATGCCCGTCATGAGAACTCACTTTGATGAGATTTGAAAACACGAAAATCATTGTAAAAGCAATCATGATGTGGTGTGTGCTTTCATGGATGTGATATGTTATGAGTATACGATAGGCATTATATGATAATACATACTTATGAACATGCTTGCACAATATTACATGTAACATTTAACATAAAACATATAAACATCATGAAATTTGGCATGTAACACACAAAAATCTTATAAGTTTCCAATCGACTATAGTATAGGCTCTAAGGGTCTAATAACCTATCCTATATCCCTATAGTCATGGCTCTGATACCAATCTGTCACACCCCGACCCGCAGCGGAATAAGAGTCGGGGCATAATTGGGTTATCACCAAAGCTCATGACATTTACTAATATGTTTCATATTTAATAAAGTCAAAGTTACATTTTCAAATATCCAAACATGTTCATACAATATAAAAGAAATAAACCAAATATAACAATCCCAACTCTAAATCATTTTATTCTTCTAGTCCAGTCCTATGTGTTCCTAGCTGCTGCTGGCTCACCTGTATCATGTGTAAAAATGGGGTTTTTGGGTCAACATAAGTTGGCGAGTGAACCTTATTAGATAAACATTTATTAATGAATTACTTGTTAGTTTATCAATGAAAAATTGTGCATAGTCATAAATGAGCAAATGTAAATAATCAAGCAGTGGCAAATAGCAATCACAACTATAACATACAATAACATATGATAGCATACTTGAACATACCAACATCCTACAATAAATAACATAATTGAAACTGTGCGATCAAGGCTCAATCAAACGGAGCCGATCGTATTGCATGTACTGAAAATGTAAATTGTCTGTGTGATCAAGCCTCAATCAAACGGAGCCGATCGTATTGCATGTACTGAAAATGTAAAATGTCTGTGCGATCAAGGCTCAATCAAACGGAGCCGATCGTATGTGGGCACGCCAGGTTCAACCTCATAATGAAATGGGGAACATGCTCAACGCTCATAATGTAATGGGGAGCGGCGGCCTATGAAATTGCATGTACTGAAAATAATAAATTGCCTCCAACAATAACTACACAACAGTTGAAACAAACTGAATACACATGTTCATGATATGATGTATGCACAATGATTTAATTATAATATATATATAACAAGACACATGATACACCCCAAAACGTGATTAAAACGGGGAATTTGTAAAGATTCACTCACATTGGGTGCGTTGGATTGGAGATGGTGAGATGCGCACGAATTAGATGAGCGGAACAACGAGAAATACTAACCTAAATAATAACGGAAAAAATATATTAAACGAGTGGATTTTACTAAGGATTTTAATGAAATTTTTAGATATATTTTTGTGAGTTCAAGGCTATTTTCTATCTTTAAAAATGTTATTTTTAAGTATTTTTAATTGATTTTTAAATTAAATTAAATAAATAAAAATATAAAAAAAATTGTTTATTTAGCGTTGACCGTTGACCGTTGACCGCTGACCTGTTGACCGGTTCGGTCAGGGACATGGTTTGCGCTGGGTGAGGCTCGAACCCGAGACCTCCCGTACGCGTGCACGCAGCTCTACCAACTGAGCTACGTGTCTAACCCGAAATAATCTTGTTTTTAATTATATTTATATACTTATTCAATTTAACCGAAAATTCTTTTAATTACAAAAACATTTTAATTCAACGGACCGGTGCTAGAGACGGGTTTCGAACGCGCGACGTATGACTTAATGTTGCACACAGTCCACCGCTGGACTGTGTGTCTAACCTGGTTATTATCTCGGTTTTTATTATACTTAACAACTAAATGAGTTAACCCGGTTTAGTTTTTAAACAAAAAGGCATTTTTATACATAAGGAGTGCGTGTAGCAGGGATCGAACTCGGGACGTGTATGATTTTTGTTTGCACACAGTCCACCGCTGGACTGTGTGTCTAACCCGTTTATAATTCCGATTTTAATTAATCTTATGTCATCTCTGAACTCGTCTTCTTCATTTCAAACACAGACATCAATCAAAGGAACTGATACGTGGTTAATTTAGTTAATGAACATGATGAACAATTTGAAAGCATTGAACCGAAAAGTTCGGGGAACGAAAATACCGAACAGATCGTCTTCTTCAGAGAATCCGGCGAAGCTCGTCGGCTCTGTTTTGGAACCTTCGGCTGTGAGAATCAATTAACAGGTTTAAGGGATTAGATGTGAAATTGAACTAATGAGTATTGATTATCAGCACGTTTGAATGAGCATACCGGTAATCAGCGAGTTTCCGACAATTCCAGAAGTTTTCCGGTGAAAACAGAAAGTCCAGCAATGTCGTCTGTGGTTGATTATGAGCGATGGGTTAATGTTAGTAAGGTTCTAACAATTGATTGAAACAGTAAAGTCGAGGTATTTTACCGGTTTGAGTTGAATACGGTTTTCCGGCGACTTTTGCAGAAAATTCCGGCGAGCTGATTTAGGCGTTCTGATGGTCTGAAAATGTGACGAAAATGAAATGGAGTATTGGTATGATATTTCTGAGTCGCGAGAGTGGTCTGAAGTTGAAGAAATCTGAACCTGATGATTTTTCGGTTATAAAAACCGATAATGATGAGGCTTTATGATTAATCAATTCCGACTTGATTAAAAATCGTCGGTGCATCGGTTATAAACTGAATGTGAGAATAAACAAACGAATTGACGATTGATTTGCCGATTACCGTTTTTCAGTTGGCGTAACCGGTTTAACTGGGTTTGTGTATAAATCTCATTTGTGTTCCTAGAGATAACAGAAAACACAATGTGGCGGAGTGGTCTTGTGAGTGTGTGTTAAGTCGCTGAAGTTGATTTCTGGCTGACCCGGGTTCGAGTCCCGGCAGCAAAATTTTTTTTTATTTATTTTGTTTTAACCTTTTATCAAATATACTTTTTATAGTTTAGTTTATCTATTAATTATGTATCGTTTTAAGTCAAAATAATCATAAATATTCAACGTGATTTTTATAACTTGATATTCGATTACAAAACGGAGCGGGTTTTGGAAACCCGTTTTTGACAAATGTTACAGTATCCCCTACTTTTAGAAATTTCGTCCCGAAATTTAAGTAATAGTAGTAGGAAAAAGGTGCGGGTATTGTTCGCGCATTGACTCTTCACGTCCCCAAGTAAACTCAGGTCTCCATTTCGACTCTCAGCGTACCCTAACAATTGGAATGCGACTTTATCGCAGACGTTTTTCCCCGAAGTACATGATTCTCTACGGGTCTTTCAATAATATGCATAGATTCATCAATCTGAATATCTTCCAGAGGGATGTGGAGGTTTTCGTGACACATCTTCAAGTTTGATACGTGGAATGTGGGATGAATCCTGTTGAGTTCTTCTGGTAGATCAAGCTTGTAAGCTATAGGTCCTACTCTTTCGAGTATCTTGAAAGGCCCTACGTAGCGTGGTGCTAACTTGCTCTTTTTGACCAAAACGAACTACTCCCTTCCACGGTGATACTTTTAGAAGTACATGATCAGCAATTTTAAACTCTAAAGGCTTCCGTCGTTTGTCTGCATAACTCTTTTGACAACTTTAGGTCGCTAAAAGATTGTCTCGGATTGGATGGATCTTGTCTGCGGTTTCTTGGATCAATTCTGGACCAGTGATTTGAGCTTCCTCAATTTCGTGCCTACATACAGGAGATCGGCACTTACGACCATATAAGGCTTCAAAAGGTGCCATGCCGATGCTTGAACGATAGCTGTTGTTGCACGAAAATTCAACTAATGGGAGATGAGCGTCCCAATTTCCCTTGAAATCTATGACACATGCTCGAAGCATATCTTCAAGAGTTTGTATGGTGCGTTCAGATTGACCATCAGTTTGAGGGTGATAGGCGGTACTGAGATCTAATCGTGTGCCCATGGCGGCTTGTACTGCTTGCCATGTTCGTGAAGTGAAACGACCATCACGATCAGAAATAATGCTTAACGGTACTCCGTGTCGGCTTACGATTTCGCGGATATAAATACGAGCTAGCTTTTCGTTCTTAAAATCTTCGCGGATAGGAATAGAGTGAGCTGATTTTGTAAGTCGATCAGTCACTATCCATATAATGTCATACCCACCAGAAATGAGAGGTAACCTGGTAATGAAATCCATGGTTATATTTTCCCACCTCCATATAAGTATTTTAGGTTGGACCAGAAGTCCCGAGGGTCTTTGGTGTTCAGCTTTTATTTTGGAACATGAAAAACACTTGGAAACAAAATCAGCAATATCCTTTTTCATTCCAGGCCACCAGTGGGTGTATCAAAGGTCCTGATACATCTTGTCGGCTCCTGGGTGTATAGAATATCGTGTTTTGTGCGTCTCATTCATAAGAAAAATATCACGAAGATTATTGTGGTCAGGAATCTATATGCGATCTAGACAGTATAGATTACCGTCGGATTTAGTTTAAACTTTAAGTTCAGCTCCACAAGACGGCTCCTTGCGTACGTCTCCTTTCTGTTACTGAAACATGCTGGGCTTCTCGGATGTTGATCTTTGATGTCGCTTACGGTTTTATTTATACCAGTTTTGAGGGAACCGATGCATTTGTAATGATCATAAACAAAAACTTCAACCATGACGATATTTAAACCTACACGGAACTTTTCATAACCTCCTGGTAATGCTTTTGATTCTTTGCCAAGAATACTTATATATAGGAAGTACCAGCGGCGTATACACCATATCCTTGTCAAATTTTCATTGGCTTTATCAGTAAATCATGATCAGTTCTATGTGACTCTAAAACATAAACAACACAACAACAAAACTTGAGTCTCAATTCTGAAATGATACATGACTAAATGTTGACAGTACCTCTCTCGTTGGTTTTGATGAAGGGGTCAGTCTATGTAAAAGTGTGACACAACCCAACTTCTTTAAATGATGAGATTGAGATACGTCGAGATGTATGATGATATAAATGTTCAATCAATGAGTATAGAACAAAACTGTAATATCAAATCGTATTAAAATTCTTGGATACATAATTTCCAAATTTTACAACTGGAATACGGAAAGATGGAGATAACGTAAAGAAAAACATTAAAACTAGACGATTAGAGTTGAGTCTTGATTCTTGGCGAGGAGAAATTAGTTGGGTGATTCGTTTGGGCCGTTATTATTTTCAAAAGTATTGGTGTTGATGTTATAAGCTCTTCCTCTTGCAGGTGGTGGAGCTTGGTTAGCTTGATTCACCGGATTTGCTTGAGCTTGGGCATGAATGATGTTCACCAAACGTGGACAAGTGTTTCTAAAATGACTTGGATCTCCACAATTGTAGCAAGCCCGCATAGGTTGTACCATGGGATAGTTGGGTTGATAGTAGGTTTGGGCTAAATGTTGGGTAGGTGGTAGTAGTAGGGGTTGTTGGGCTTGACCCATTATTTGTTGGTGGGTTTGGGTTGAAGGCTGGTGACGGTTCGTTCGCTGAGGTATGCGACAGGTTTGAACAGTATGACCTGCGCGACCACAGCCGGTGCAATATTGGCAGGGATGATCAGGAGAATGGTGGTATTGGCAACGGTTGCATTTTGGTAATGGGCCAGAGTATGGTCTTTTGTATGGTGCAGGTGAAGGGGCGACTTGGGTAATGGGTGCAGCAGGAAAGGGTAATTGGTTTGTACGACGGCGAAGTTTCTTGTGCTTCGATTCCTTTTACCAGTAAACTTCGAGGAGGAACCAGAATGGTTTGAAGTTTGAGCCTCAATGGGGGCTTTCTTCTTCTCCTCTTTGAATTTACCGTTTCGAATGCGATTTTCGGTCAGTTCAGTGGCTAGTTCCATAGCCGCTTCAAGTGTTGCTGGTGAAGTGCTGAGAACTGAATCTTGAATTTTCGAGGGAAGACCTCGAATATAATGCTCGACCAAGCGATAAGTTGGGATGAACAAGTTAGGGACCATTTGGTTCAACTCTAAGAACCTCTTGTTGTAGATGGTATGATCTCCCTCCTTTTGCTTTAAAGAATGGAATTCATCCTCCAACTTTTTAATCTCAATCCTAGGACAGAAACGCCTAGTCATGATTTCCCTTAACTCCTCCCAAGTTAAGGCCATTGCATCTTCAGTTCCCCTCTTCCCTTTCTCAGTATTCCACCAAGTGAGAGCTACCCCAAATAGTCTCCCGGTGGCGTATCGAACATTGCGATCCTCGGGACAATCGAAGTTTAGAAAGGTGTTTTCCATCTCCTCGAACCAATGTAGGAGAGCAGTGACACCCTCGGTCACTTCAAATTTAGGAGGATCACAAGACTTAAAATGTTTGTAAGAGCACTTGCTAGTAGGAGGGTTGTCGATGTTCTGGTCATGTTGTTGGGGAGGGTGAGTAGGATTTGTAGCGAGGGCTTGTTGCACTTGGACCACAATGTCAGGCAGTACGTGGCCATTTGTTTCGCGATTTGTGTGGCCAAGCGTTCCTGAGACCTTCCTGATCTTTAACCCCTTCGTTGTTGTCTAGACGACATCTACAGGAACGTACATAAGAAGATTGTGAGTTTATGGAGTCTTTTTAGGTGTCATGTGTCTTTAAGAAAATGAAAATAACATAAATATCAATAATGCAACCACATCCATAGGATGTCTTGGGTTCGCTCATGTTGGGCCTCAAATGTCCCCCATACCTTCACCTACATAGTCATGTGGGCCCCCATGGCTATTGGCTTGGTAGGATTCACATTAGTATTGGCAATTTAACACTCGCATCCCCCGAATGCAAACCACAAAATATGTTCATGAGATGTTTGGTCGGAACGTGTCCAGGTGTAGACACAATGACAACTCAAAGTGGGGTTAGCTCACACGACGTTTGGTATAGCATGCTTTGGCCTAATAGGTACTTCGTACTCTCATCGTTAGTCCCCAGGTAGGCAAACTGGTCCTTTATTTTGGATTTATACGAATGCCAGCCTAGACAGGACGTTCCGACTACCGGTACTAGTACCCTTCCAGTTACTACATGCCCGTCATGAGAACTCACTTTGATGAGATTTGAAAACACGAAAATCATTGTAAAAGCAATCATGATGTGGTGTGTGCTTTCATGGATGTGATATGTTATGAGTATACGATAGGCATTATATGATAATACATACTTATGAACATGCTTGCACAATATTAAATGTAACATTTAACATAAAACATATAAACATCATGAAATTTGGCATGTAACACACAAAAATCTTATAAGTTTCTAATCGACTATAGTATAGACTCTAAGGGTCTAATAACCTATCCTATATCCCTATAGTCATGGCTCTGATACCAATCTGTCACACCCCGACCCGCAGCGGAATAAGAGTCGGGGCATAATTGGGTTATCACCAAAGCTCATGACATTTACTAATATGTTTCATATTTAATAAAGTCAAAGTTACATTTCCAAATATCCAAACATGTTCATACAATATAAAAGAAATAAGCCAAATATAACAATCCCAACTCTAAATCATTTTATTCTTCTAGTCCAGTCCTATGTGTTCCTAGCTGCTGCTGGCTCACCTGTATCATTTGTAAAAATGGGGTTTTTTGGGTCAACATAAGTTGGCGAGTGAACCTTATTAAATAAACATTTATTAATGAATTACTTGTTAGTTTATCAATGAAAAATTGTGCATAGTCATAAATGAGCAAATGTAAATAATCAAGCAGTGGCAAATAGCAATCACAACTATAACATACAATAACATATGGTAGCATACTTGAACATACCAACATCCTACAATAAATAACATAATTGAAACTGTGCGATCAAGGCTCAATCAAACGGAGCCGATCGTATTGCATGTACTGAAAATGTAAATTGTCTGTGTGATCAAGGCTCAATCAAACGGAGCCGATCGTATTGCATGTACTGAAAATGTAAAATGTCTGTGCGATCAAGGCTCAATCAAACGGAGCCGATCGTATGTGGGCACGCCAGGTTCAACCTCATAATGAAATGGGGAACATGCTCAACGCTCATAATGTAATGGGGAGCGGCGGCCTATGAAATTGCATGTACTGAAAATAATAAATTGCATCCAACAATAACTACACAACAGTTGAAAGAAACTGAATACACATGTTCATGATATGATGTATGCACAATGATTTAATTATAATATATATATAACATGACACATGATACACCCCAAAACGTGATTAAAACGGGGAATTTGTAAAGATTCACTCACATTGGGTGCGTTGGATTGGAGATGGTGAGATGCGCACGAATTAGATGAGCGGAACAATGAGAAATACTAACCTAAATAATAACGGAAAAAATATATTAAACGAGTGGATTTTACTAAGGATTTTAATGAAATTTTTAGATATATTTTTGTGAGTTCAAGGCTATTTTCTATCTTTAAAAATGTTATTTTTAAGTATTTTTAATTGATTTTTAAATTAAATTAAATAAATAAAAATATAAAAAAAATTGTTTATTTAGCGTTGACCGTTGACCGTTGACGGCTGACCTGTTGACCGGTTCGGTCAGGGACATGGTTTGCGCTGGGTGAGGCTCGAACCCGAGACCTCCCGTACGCGTGCACGCAGCTCTACCAACTGAGCTACGTGTCTAACCCGAAATAATCTTGTTTTTAATTATATTTATATACTTATTCAATTTAACCGAAAATTCTTTTAATTACAAAAACATTTTAATTCAACGGACCGGTGCTAGAGACGGGTTTCGAACGCGCGACGTATGACTTAATGTTGCACACAGTCCACCGCTGGACTGTGTGTCTAACCTGGTTATTATCTCGGTTTTTATTATACTTAACAACTAACTGAGTTAACCCGGTTTAGTTTTTAAACAAAAAGGCATTTTTATACATAAGGAGTGCGTGTAGCAGGGATCGAACTCGGGACGTGTATGATTTTTGTTTGCACACAGTCCACCGCTGGACTGTGTGTCTAACCCGTTTATAATTCCGATTTTAATTAATCTTATGTCATCTCTGAACTCGTCTTCTTCATTTCAAACACAGACATCAATCAAAGGAACTGATACGTGGTTAATTTAGTTAATGAACATGATGAACAATTTGAAAGCATTGAACCGAAAAGTTTGGGAACGAAAATACTGAACAGATCGTCTTCTTCAGAGAATCCGGCGAAGCTCGTCGGCTCTGTTTTGGAACCTTCGGCTGTGAGAATCAATTAACAGGTTTAAGGGATTAGATGTGAAATTGAACTAATGAGTATTGATTATCAGCACGTTTGAATGAGCATACCGGTAATCAGCGAGTTTCCGACAATTCCAGAAGTTTTCCGGTGAAAACAGAAAGTCCAGCAATGTCGTCTGTGGTTGATTATGAGCGATGGGTTAATGTTAGTAAGGTTCTAACAATTGATTGAAACAGTAAAGTCGAGGTATTTTACCGGTTTGAGTTGAATACGGTTTTCCGGCGACTTTTGCAGAAAATTCCGGCGAGCTGATTTTGGCGTTCTGATGGTCTGAAAATGTGACGAAAATGAAATGGAGTATTGGTATGATATTTCTGAGTCGCGAGAGTGGTCTGAAGTTGAAGAAATCTGGACCTGATGATTTTTCGGTTATAAAAACCGATAATGATGAGGCTTTATGATTAATCAATTCCGACTTGATTAAAAATCGTCGGTGCATCGGTTATAAACTGAATGTGCGAATAAACAAACGAATTGACGATTGATTTGCCGATTACCGTTTTTCAGTTGGCGCAACCGGTTTAACTGGGTTTGTGTATAAATCTCATTTGTGTTCCTAGAGATAACCGAAAACACAATGTGGCGGAGTGGTCTTGTGAGTGTGTGTTAAGTCGCTGAAGTTGATTTCTGGCTGACCCGGGTTCGAGTCCTGGCAGCAAAAAAAAAATTTTATTTATTTTGTTTTAACCTTTAATCAAATATACTTTTTATAGTTTAGTTTATCTATTAATTATGTATCATTTTAAGTCAAAATAATCATAAATATTCAACGTGATTTTTATAACTTGATATTCGATTACAAAACGGAGCGGGTTTTGGAAACCCGTTTTTGACAAATGTTACACTTTTTCTCCTCCTTGAATTTACCGTTTCGGATGCGATTCTCGGTAAGTTCGGTAGCTAGTTCCATTGCGACTTCAAGTGTTGCAGGCGAAGTGCTTAGAACCAAGCCTTGAATTTTCGAGGGGAGGCCTCGAATGTAGTGTTCAACCAAGCGGTACACGAGGGTGAACAAATTTGGGATCATCTGATTCAGCTCGAGAAATCTTTTGTTGTAGGAAGTATGATCTCCTTCCTTTTGTTTTAACGAGTGGAATTCATCTTCCAACTTCTTGATTTCGCTTCTTGGACAGAAGCGTCTTGTCATTATTTCCCTTAGCTCTTCCCATGTTAAAGCCATGGCATCTTCGACTCCTCTCTTACCTTTTTCTGTATTCCACCAGGTAAGGGCTACCCCTAACAGTCTCCCGGTTGCGTAACGTACCTTGCGATCCTCGGGACAATCGCAATTGAGGAAGGTGTTTTCCATTTCCTCAAACCAGTGGAGGAGAGCAGTGACACCTTCGGTCCCTTCATATTTTGGGGGATCGCAAGACTTGAAGTGTTTGTAGGAGCACTTTTTGGAGGGAGGGTTGTCGACGTTCTGGTCTTCTTGATTGGGAGGGTTGATGGGATTCGCGGTGAGAGCTTGTTGGACTTGAATTACGATGTCAGGAAGCACCGCGGCCATTTGTTTTGCAATTTGGGTGGCCAAGCGTTTGTTTGACCTTCCCGACTTTCTACCTCCACGTAGCTGCCTAGCCGACATCTTCAGGAACATACATAGGAAGATTGTGAGTTTAAGGAGTCTTTTTAGGTGTCATGTGTCGTTAAGAAAAATAAAAAAAATAATATAATCATCAATAATGCAACTACATCCATAGGATGTCTTGGGTTTGCTCATGTTTGGGCCTCCAATGTCCCCATACCATCGCCTGTATAGTCATGTGGGCCCCCATGACTATTGGCTTAGTAGGATTCATATTGGTGTTGGCGGTTTAACACTCGCATCACCCGAATGAAAACCATGAAATATGATTGCGAGATGTATGGTAGGAGGGTGTCCAGGTATAGACACAATGACAACTCAAAGTGGGGTTAGCTCACACGACGTTTGGTATAGCATGCTTTGGCCTAACAGGTCCTTCGTACTCTCATTGTTAGTCCCCAGGTAGGCAAACTGGTCCTTTATTTTGGATTTATACGAATTCCAAGCCTAGACAGGACGTTCCGACTACCAGTACTCGTACCCTTCCAGTTACTACATGCCCGTCATGGGAACTCACTTTGATGTGATTTGAAAATACAAAAATCGTTGCAAAAATCATAGGAATTGTGTGGTGTGTGCTCTCATGGATATGGTATGTTAGGAGGATATGATTCATGATGAGCATTGTATAATAATATGTACTTATGAACATGCTTGTATAACATTGAATGTAACAATAAACATAAAGCATATAAACATCATGAATTTTGTATGTAACGTACAAAATCTAAAAATTCTAATCAACTATAGTATAGGCTCTAAGGGTCTAATAACCTATCCTATATCCCTATAGTCATGGCTCTGATACCAATCTATCACACCCCGACCCGCAGCGGATTAAGAGTCGGGGCATAATTGGGTTATCACCAAAGCTCATGATGTTTACTAAAATGTTTCATATTTATTAAATTCAAATTACAACTTAAATGTTCGAATCAAATTCATACAATTACAAGGAAATGAAACTAAGTAAAACAATCCAAAGCTTAAACTGATTTATTCTTCTAGGCCTTCCTATGTGTTTCTTGCCTCAACTGGATCACCTGTATCATGTGTAAATAGGGGAAATTTTGGGTCAACAAAAGTTGGCGAGTGAACCTTGATAAAACATTGTTATTAATTGCTTGATGTATTTAATATTGAAAATTTGTGCAATAATCACATGTGAACAAACATATGTATATAACAAACACAACCCACATTGGATGAGTAAATGACATAAATGATGATGTATTGGAGATCAAGGCTCAATCAAACGGAGCCGATCGAATGACATGAATGATGATGATGTATGTGAGATCAAGGCTCAATCAAACGGAGCCGATCGAATGAGACACCTGTACTCAACCCGTATCCCACGGGGAGCTGATGGGCCTAATGAAATGCTTACACTGAAAATGATAAATTCAAACTAAACATAATTCACACAACAATTTGTACACATTTGATACACATTAGATCACACATATGATGAATGCACAAGTGTTTATATTTATATAATAACAGAATTGTACGACACATGATACACCCCAAAACGTGATTAAAACGGGGAATTTGCAGAGATTCACTCACATTGGGTGCGTTCTTTTGATGTCGTTGGATGCGCACGAGTTTTGGGATTTGATCGACGAAGAAAACTAACCTAAAATAATAACGAAATAGTTCGGTAAATAAGTGGATTTTTTTAGGTTTATTTTTGTGAGTTTAATGACTTTTCTAACTTTTAAAAAAATTATTTTTAAGTATTTTAAATTGATTTCTAAATTAAATAAATAAATAGAAAGAAATAAAAATTTTGACTTTTTGACCGTTGACCAGACCGTTGACCGGACCGTTGACCGGTCGGACTGTGGAAATGTTGTGCGCTGAGTGAGGTTCGAACCCGGGACCTCACGTATGCTTGCACGCAGCTCTACCAACTGAGTTACGTGTCTAACCCGAAATATTCTATGTTTTAAATTATATATATACTGATTAGCTTGTTATTTTATTTGGTTTATATTAAAAAGGATTTATATGTCGAACCGGTTGCAGGGACCCGGATTCGAACTCGGGTCCTTCGGTTCGTAAGCGCACAGCCCAACCAGTTAGGCTGTGTGTCTAATCTGTTTAACTTATGGTTTATATTACTCTTATAAACATGCTATGACTTGTTCTGATTCAGTTTTAAAAAGGTTGGTTTTAATTCTGAAAATCGGTGTGTAGTAAGGTTCGAACTCATGACGTGCGCTGTGTGATTGCACACAGTCCACCGCTGGACTGTGTGTCTAACCTGGTTAAATATTCTGTTTTAATTAAACTTATACACAATGTTCGACTTCATCTTCTTCATCCATAAAGACACAGACAAAGATGTCCGACTGTTCTTGTTTAAATCGTTTGTCTAACATATAATTGATTGAAATGTAATGGATAAAGAGAGTTACGGAATCGAATGTACCGAACAGGATGTTTTTCTCAGATTTCCGGAAAGGGTCGTCAGCTCTGATTTGTGAATTCCGTCGGAGTGGATCAATTAACAGTTTTGATCAACAAATTGTGAAATTAAGTTATTAAGCAAGGGTTATCAGGGGGTTTAGATGATTGTACCGATTCACAGCGTGACTTCGGAATTTCCAGAGATTTTCCGGCGAGTGAAGGAATTTCCGGCAACGTCGTCTGAGACCGATTCTGGTTGAAGGAATGAAGTTAATATATGTCTAACAATGGTTTGAAAACGAAAGAATCAAGAAAATTACCGATTTGGTGTAAGTCTCGGTTTTCCGGTGAAAGTCCGGCGAATGCAGAATATCTCCGGCGAGTGCTAAGACTTCGAGAAATTGTGCGATTTTGAGCGAAAAGATTACCAGAGACTTGGGTGAGTATTTATAAGGAAGAAACAGAATGAATCGAGTCCGAATTTGATCTTGATTCGTGGTCAATGTTTCTCCGACGGTTACGACTTGAATTGGGGGATTAGACATCGGTTATAACCGATGCCGAAGTTAACTCACGCGTTCAGTCAAAGGAAACGGTCGAAATTTAGCGAAATCATCGGTATTTCCGGCGACTGCGGATTGGGCACGCTGAATACTGGATTTGATTTTGAGTTTTATTATAAGTATTAATTGTTTCAGTATATTAACAAAAGACTCATGTGGCGGAGTGGTTATGCTGGGTGTTTGTTGAACCGGCTGACCCGGGTTCGAAACCCGGCAGCTTCCTTTATTTTTTTCTTCACTCGTTTTATTGTTTATTAATTATAGTTTATAAATTCTAATATATTTATTAATTATGTATTGTTTAAAATTTAAATGAGCATTAAATAAGCAACGAAAATTGTAACTGACTATCGATTAATAAACGAAGCGGGTTTTGAAACCCGTTTTTCGACAGATGTTACAGTATCCCTTCTCCTTAGTCTTTGGAACTGAAACAGTGTATCACACCCCGACCCGCAGCGGAATAAGAGTCGGGGCATAATTGGGTTATCACCAAAGCTCATGATGTTTACTAAAATGTTTCATATTTATTAAATTCAAATTACAACTTAAATGTTCGAATCAAATTCATACAATTACAAGGAAATGAAACTAAGTAAAACAATCTAAAGCTTAAACTGATTAATTCTTCTAGGCCTTCCTATGTGTTTCTTGCCTCAACTGGATCACCTGTATCATGTGTAAAATGGGGGAAATTTTCGGTCAACAAAAGTTGGCGAGTGAACCTTGATAAAACATTGTTATTAATTGCTTGATGTATTTAATATTGAAAATTTGTGCAATAATCACATGTGAACAAACATATGTATATAACAAACACAAACCACATTGGATGAGTAAATGACATAAATGATGATGTTTTGGAGATCAAGGCTCAATCAAACGGAGCCGATCGAATGACATGAATGATGATGATGTATGTGAGATCAAGGCTCAATCAAACGGAGCCGATCGAATGAGACACCTGTACTCAACCCGTATCCCACGGGGAGCTGATGGGCCTAATGAAATGCTTACACTGAAAATGATAAATTCAAACTAAACATAATTCACACAACAATTTGTACACATTTGATACACATTAGATCACACATATGATGAATGCACAAGTGTTTATATTTATATAATAACAGAATTGTACGACACATGATACACCCCAAAACGTGATTAAAACGGGGAATTTGCAGAGATTCACTCACATTGGGTGCGTTCTTTTGATGTCGTTGGATGCGCACGAGTTTTGGGATTTGATCGACGAAGAAAACTAACCTAAAATAATAACGAAATAGTTCGGTAAATAAGTGGATTTTTTTAGGTTTATTTTTGTGAGTTTAATGACTTTTCTAACTTTTAAAAAATTATTTTTAAGTATTTTAAATTGATTTCTAAATTAAATAAATAAATAGAAAGAAATAAAAATTTTGACTTTTTGACCGTTGACCGTTGACCGGACCGTTGACCGGTCGGACTGTGGAAATGTTGTGCGCTGAGTGAGGTTCGAACCCGGGACCTCTCGTATGCGTGCACGCAGCTCTACCAACTGAGCTACGTGTCTAACCCGAAATATTCTATGTTTTAATTATATATATATATATACTGATTAGCTTGTTATTTTATTTGGTTTATATTAAAAAGGATTTATATGTCGAACCGGTTGCAGGGACCCGGATTCGAACTCGGGTTCTTCGGTTCGTAAGCGCACAGCCCAACTAGTTGGGCTGTGTGTTAATCTGTTTAACTTATGGTTTATATTACTCTTATAAACATACTGTGACTTGTTCTGATTCAGTTTTAAAAAGGTTGGTTTTAATTCTGAAAATCGGTGTGTAGTAAGGTTCGAACTCGTGACGTGCGCTGTGTGATTGCACACAGTCCACCGCTGGACTGTGTGTCTAACCTGGTTAAATATTCTGTTTTAATTAAACTTATATACAATGTTCGACTTCATCTTCTTCATTCATAAAGACACAGACAAAGATGTCCGACTGTTCTTGTTTAAATCGTTTGTCTAACATATAATTGATTGAAATGTAATGGATAAAGAGAGTTACGGAATCGAATGTACCGAACAGGATGTTTTTCTCAGATTTCCGGAAAGGGTCGTCGGCTCTGATTGTGAATTCCGTCGGAGTGGATCAATTAACAGTTTTGATCAACGAATTGTGAAATTAAGTTATTAAGCAAGGGTTATCAGGGGGTTTAGATGATTGTACCGATTCACAGCGTGACTTCGGAATTTCCAGAGATTTTCTGGCGAGTGCAGGATTTCCGGCAACATCGTCTGAGACCGATTCTGGTTGAAGGAATGAAGTTAATATATGTCTAACAATGGTTTAAAAACGAAAGAGTCGAGAAAATTACCGATTTGGTGTAAGTCTCGGTTTTCCGGTGAAAGTCCGGGGAATGCAGAATATCTCCGGCGAGTGCTAAGACTTCGAGAAATTGTGCGATTTTGAGCGAAAAGATTACCAGAGACTTGGGTGAGTATTTATAAGGAAGAAACAGAATGAATCGAGTCCGAATTTGATCTTGATTCATGGTCAATGTTTCTCCGGCGGTTACGACTTGAATTGGGGGATTAGACATCGGTTATAACCGATGCCGAAGTTAATTCACGCGTTCAGTCAAAGGAAACGGTCGAAATTTAGCGAAATCGTCGGTATTTCCGGCGACTGCAGATTGGGCGCGCTGATTACTGGATTTGATTTTGAGTTTTATTATAAGTATTAATTGTTTCAGTATATTAACAAAAGACTCATGTGGCGGAGTGGTATGCTGGGTGTTTGTTGAACCGGCTGACCCGGGTTCGAAACCCGGCAGCTTCCTTTATTTTTTCTTCACTCGTTTTTATTATTTATTAATTATAGTTTATAAATTCTAATATATTTATTAATTATGTATTGTTTAAAATTAAAATGAGCATTAAATAAGCAACGAAAATTGTAACTGACTATTCGATTAATAAACGAAGCGGGTTTTGAAACCCGTTTTTCGACGGATGTTACACAGTGATCCCTACAGAATGGTAGTCCCTACGGCCAGGACAAGCATCCGTGATCCTGAAGTAAATGTTGAACTCTGGCTCAAGATCTGGATACCGTGGAAGAACTTAGAGACTTGGCGAGAATTAGGTCGGCTAGCTATCAACAAAGGATGGCTGGAGCTTACAACAAGAATGTCAGGGTCAGAAGATTTCAGGTAGGTGACTTGGTATTGACGAAAGCATTCCAAAATACCACGAACCATGCTGATGGCAAGTTAGCACCAAAATGGGAAGGCCCCTATCTAATTGAAGTTGAGGCATGAAAGGGGGCATATCGTCTGTTAAACTATGGATGGTGACCTTCTGCCAAGAGCCTGGAATGCTATCCACCTAAAGAAGTACTTTATGTAAGGATCAAGGATCCTCATAGGATATATGATCCTCACTTCGGCAACATTTTACTAATGCTTTCATTTGTAGTATACCTCTTATTATTTATTATAAAGTAAGGATGTTGAATTTCCAACATTCAACCTTATCAAGCTTTAAGTTTTGCAGAAGTTATGACAAAGGATCAAGAGGTTGGCCACCTCTCCAAAGTTTTTGGGCTTGTCCCCAGCTAAGATATCTATTACCTCCTACGGGTCTTTACCATTCACACGAATTGGGTTCCGACACCCTCGCCAGTTGTGCACGTTATCCATGTATAGTTCGAGGCAATGGGACCAGTACCCGCTTTAGGGGCTGACAATTTCATTACTGTTGGCTATATGTAAGGATCCTAAGTATAATGGTAGACGTACCATACATCCGTTCCTAAGGTTTCTAATGTTTTCACGTTAGCTAAGGTTTTGGCATTTTCATGTCACTTACGATCGGTTAGTCGCAGTTTAGGCCATACACCAGAATCCTAAGGTTTTGGCATTTTCATGTCACTTACGTTGGGCTTGTCCCCAGTTTGTTGGGCTTGTCCCCAGTAACTAATGATTCTTTAATTTGATGTTTGGCTTAGTCCCAAGTTAAATACTGCTACAGGTTTACGAAGTTTAACAGCTAAGGATCCTGAATCCTAAAGTCCTATCGATTGTATGCTTTGTTGACACAACTGTAAGTATTAAGGATATAGAATCTTAACTTGGATTCACTGGTACGATCCTTCATTTGCCTTTGTTTTATTTTTGGTTTATTTATGTTACCCTTCAACCTTTGCAACAGGGTGTGTGATCCTTGATCATATGATGCAAAGTCTTTAAGATAGAACTTGTTTTCACACATATTCAGTGTTCTTTTTAACACTTATAAATTCCAAAATCATATAGGGAATTGACCAATAAGTATAGATGCAACGATATTCAAAACGTAAAATAAGTAGGTGACACCAAAGGTAGCCAAAAGATTAAAGTGTATTTATTTAAAACCCTTTAAGGGTTGTCAAAATTGCCTACCCAAGCTTCTACCAGCAAAACGTGGCCCGTCCACTTGGGTTGGCAAAGGGTGTCCATACTAACGGGTCATACATTGCAGAGTTTAAAAGTGCAGGAAATAAAAGGTGGGGGGCATCAAGGGCTTCATCCTCCATAAACAGAAGGACCTATCCACCTCTGCTACCCCCTATTGTTCGAAGGATCAGTGATCCTTAACCCTAAATACTATTGTTTAGTTATAGACAATCATTGTTTGAAATCAAAATACCATCAAACAAAAACCAACAATCCTAAAAAATGGGCTCCGACCACGTCTAGAATTTTCCATCATCGCCCATTCATGCAACCTACTCCACGGCTGCTTCACCACCTTCACCTCCTTCTCCCTTGCCACCAGCCGCTGCCTCTGCCAGATCCATCACGCTGCTTGGCTCTGCCTCGGGATGGGTGCCTGCTCAGGATTTTCTTCGTCACCCAGCTCGATCAACCTCTGGTTCCAAGCAGCCACATCCCACTCAGCCCTGCCAAAAGAAGGATTCATGGCCTCTTCAACCATTTTTATCCTATCTTTGAGGATAGACCTAATGGCAGAAACCTTTGCCTCATCAGCAGCCTCCAATCTCTCTTTGTTAGCCCGAATCTGATCCACCAAGATCTCCTTCTCCAAGCGCTTGACCTCCTTTTCCAAGTTGGAGATCCTTTTGTCCTTGGCAGCGGAAATTGTGCAGAGCTCATCAAGCTGCTCTTCAGCTGTAGCTAGGAGTTTTCCTTGGAGGGCTTCGAGTTGGGCTATTTTTTGCGTAAGACAAAATTTTCAGGTGCAGTGAACCTCAAGGTTCAAGTGGAATTCAAGAATAAGTGATCCTTACCTCAGCGATGAAATAAGAGATTTGTTGCTTGATCTGGGAGGTATCCTCGGTTGGCTCGCTCGGTTTCTTCCTTTTGCTCCCGGATTTGGCTCTGGAAGGCATGGCCCTTGTTCCTGGATTACTTTGGCCCGAGGCCAGTTCATCCTTGATGGAGCGGGGGGAGATGATACTTTGAAGTTCTCCGAGATCAAACTTGGTGGCAGATTTGGATGTAGACTTGGCAGCACCTATGCAGATCAAACTCAGATAAGTATTTACAAGCTATCTAGTTTGTTGAATATTTTCATATACTTGTATACAAATACTTACTTGACATCGTGACAGAGGTAGAGGTATCTTCTTCTAAATCCTTGATCTTGGGGTAAAAGGTCTTCACAGATGTATCAAGTGCCCAAAAGGCAGCAATCCTTACTGGCGTGGCAGGTAAATCTCTCAAGGCATCGTAGCTGGTCACTGCATGCACAAAAAACAGGATCAGTTATCCTCAGTATAACAAAAAGTAACATATCCTAAATCCTACCCTTCAAGTTCTACTTTTGGGAAGATACTCCCCCTGAGGAATGGAGTCTCTTCTCACAAAGAAGAACTGGTTTTTCCAGTTGGTGTCATTCTTGGTGATTTTGAGTAGTGGGGTGAGAATTTTGGACTTGGATTTGAAAAGATATCGATAAGACCCATGAGTCACAAGACTGTACAGGTTGGGGAATTCAGTGATACCAAAGCTTAGACCCTCGTTCTTGATCAACTGTTCTATAGTATACAATACCCTCCACAGCATAGGCATGGCCTGGTTGTAGCACATGCCGGTCTGGGAAAAGAATGTTTGAGTAAACACTGGGAAAGGATATGTGTAGCCGATCAAGAATGGAGCGGCAGGAAAACAGATCCAGAAGTCTGATTCGCAATCACTTCTCAGTGATGAATTAAAGGGTCTGAAAACTGTTTCCTCCGGGAAACAGGGGCGTATTTGATCAATTTTGGGATCGGTAAAATGACAAAGCTCCTCCGAAGGGTTTTTCAGAAGATTTTGGCTCTTGGGAGTGTGATCTTGTGGTTGATCTTTGAGAGGGGAGGATTGGGTTACCATTTTTCCCATGGATTGAAAAAGAAAAACAGAGGATTGAATAGGGAGAGAAAGAGGATACCTGTTTGATGCTCTGGATATGCGTATAAAAAGGCAGAGATCAAGTTTAAATAAGAGATTTGATCTCTATCCCTATGCTATAAATAATGAAGTTTGTTGCAGGTTATCAAATCAAGTGACGTCACACTGAGCAACGGATATATGCAAGTGGCAAGGCTAGTTTCTTTCTAACAGAAACATGACTAATTCTTAGGGCATTTAATTAGTCATGTTTTGGGGGCAATTGTTAGGGATAGAATTTTAATGTTTATGGATCATATATCCTTCTATATGTCTGGATCATGGATCCTCAAGACACGGTGCAGGAAGGCTAAGGATCATTGATCCTCATTATTGTTCTAATTAGCTAACAATTGTTTCCAATGTATTATGGCATCGTTTTGCAGGAGCTTTTAGAAGATGACCTACCAACCGAGAATCAAGGGGACTATGCCATTATTCCAGCACGTGTCATGAGTTCGTGACCGTTGTTGGTGAGCGTGGGATATTGCCGCGATTTTCGGATAGGTAGTTAAGATCCCATGTACCCGATCAAATAGAGAAATTACAAAAGGTTTGAAACTTATGAAATAGGTGTGTTCTTTGATCAAAAAAAATGAATTAGGTTCTCGTACATATGGGTGTTAACATACAAATTTGTTTACCGTAAGAAGTGAAAAAATATTAAATTAAAAAAAAACTTTTCTCACATTCGTTATAGAAAAAAAAAGATTAAAAAGTGTCTAAAACAGTTTTAGAGTTTTCGTTAAAAAAACTATTTAGAGGTAGAAAAGTAATTTGGTTAAAGTAAAAGGAAAAAAAAATACAATAGTTAAACTATATGGATTGTAAATGAAAAAGTTTACACTAGATGACAAAATAGAATAAAAGACAAAAAAAAGATGAACTTGTAAAACACGTATTAGATGTAGTATAACATTATTCATCTTATTTACTTTTATATTTATATAAAATTTAAGTATAGTGTTGCTATGTTAAAAAAACTGACATTTCTTTTAAAGTTATCGTGTATGCATAAAACTTACATAATTATGAATATATTGTTGTGTGGTTATGTATATAAGGTTGTGTAATTATGTACATATTTGTGTTGTTTACGTGCAAAAGTGTACTTGATGTTACGTAGGGGAACTTCCATCTACCTCCGAAGAAGTATCACTGACAACAAGCTCAGCAAAGGTGACACTTGGAAACTATCTCCAGAGCTACGACTTCAGAGTCCTTTAACATCTATGGAGCTACAACTCCGAAGTCATATAATGCTATGAAGCTACGACTTACAGGCCCTACAACCATTTCATTACCTTGGGACTTCTGCTATGGAAGTGAGACTTATGTAAATTAGCATAAACCAATTGCTCAACTTTTGTTTGGAGCATGAGGTATGGATCGTGTAGAAAAGATAGACAGTAGGGATGGCAAAATACCCGAGCCCGACGGGTATACCCGAAATCCACACAAATGGGACATGTATACCTGATACCCGACGGGTATTGGGCCGGGTATGGGTTTAATTTTAAAAATTTTCACGGGTATGGTTCGGGATGGATTAGGTGATACCCGACCCGATTACCCGAAACCACATACCCGTTTACCCGAACTATATACCCGATCATATACCCATATATTTTAATTTATATTTTTATTTTAGTATGCTCATAATGTGAAAAAATAAATTTTCTTTTAGTATATGTCTTTAATAATAGTATTTATATTTTGTATGTTGTGAATTATCTACGTATAGGTGTATAAGTACTATAAAGTTATTATAAATTTATGATAAAACTTATATGTATGTAATGTACATTTTAAATTTATAATAGTTGTTGCATAAATAAAATTATATAGTTGTTGTATAAATAAAATTATATAGTAATTATAATAGTAAAATATGTATTTGGAAATCCCATTATATATCTTTTACAAACTAACGGGTATACCCGATACCCACGGGTATACGCGGTACCCGATGGGTAATTACCCGACAAATACCCGACGGGTATTGGTCGGTATGGGACACGATTTTACAACCAGGTATGGGTATGGGATTAGCAATACTCGACCCATTGTCATCCTTAATAGACAGACATGCAAGCGGATAGTGATACAAGCATGAAACGACTCAATATTGACATATCTAACCTGGGGCACCTAAGTATACGATGTTGTGCATCACACACAATCCAATACCAAAAGCTTTAAACCAATAACCGTCTCCCACGTGTAGTTTGCCTTGCAAACATTGTCGGACATGCAACGTAGCACAACAGTCCAAGCCAAAGACGAGTGTAAATGTATGTCATTGTGGCGAGGCTAATAGTTAACATTAAATGTTGATCTAATCCCAACGAGGCTCAAACTAAAACACACAAATCTAAAACCAAACCACTAAACCGGCTCTACATATGATTTCATCCAAATTAACCAACACGGGATTACAAGATCCAAAAAACCCGAGCGAAAAATGGATTGGGTGGGTTACTTGATTGATCTGGGTAGTGAACACAATCTAAGATCAAAACCGAAGACTTTCGATGATCCTGTTACCTTTTAATTGGTTTTAAAATTAAAAAAAAAAATCAAGTTGTTGTCATTGTGTTACGAATTTACCATCTCAATTTCATCCCGATTTATGTTTCTTGGAAGCCGACTGAAATTTCAAAGTCAACTGCAGATTGGGTCAAATCCATGATCTGAAAAATACATTTCATTTTTTTTTAATGTTGTTTATTAATTTATAATTATGTTTATAATTAAAGGATTAAACTATATGTGCCAGCTAAGATGACAACTTAGCTTAATTGGGATAATATTTAAAATTAAAAAGTTAACATTAATTGGGATAATATTTAAAATTAAAAAGTTAATAGATAATAATACTGTACAACGAGAGTGGAACATGCAACAAAAGCGGAAACATTCTTAATTAACTTGATTTAAGGGCCAGTTTAATTTAATATCGAAATTAAAATAATGTTTGGTTAATAATTAATTAATGTTATCTACAGATACCGCTTCAACATAGTTTGCAATAAATTAATTCAGTGTAACTATTAAATTGAAATATAGGTAAACTATTTATAAAAATAGGAATAATGGATTTTAATAATCCAAACTTTTAGTCGTTGGCCGGCAACGGTCCTAATTTCAAAAATAACTGGTGGTGGTCCCAACTTTTCACATATTGTAAACAATGAGATTTTACTAAAAAAACCTTAATTTCTTTTTGTCTCTTTATCTTTTCCGGTTTAGTAAAGGTCCATTGGTTTACATTATACGAAAAAGTTGCCGAAAAGGATAATGAGACAAAAAGAAATTAAGGTTTTTTTAGTAAAAGTCCATTGGTTTACAATATACGAAAATTTGGGACCACCACCTGTTATTTTTTAAGTTGGAACCATTTCCGGCCAATGACTAAAAGTTTGGATTATTAAAATCCATTATTCCATAAAAAATATTATAAAATTATAAATAACATGTTTATGCTTAAAGTGGTTGTATGTTTGCTTTAAGAGTTTTTCAAAAATAATTTTGAAATTTCCATTTCTAACTCTAAATTTTACATATTTGACAAATTAAGTTAGAAGTTTCATTTTTAAGTAATTTAACCCTTTGATTAATTTGATATTATAAAATTATAAATAAGCAACATGTTTATGTTTAAGTGTTTAAGGTGGTTGTATGTTTGGTGGGAGTTTTTCAAAAATAATTTTGAAATTTTCATTTATAACTCTAAAGTTTACATATTTGGCAAATTAAGTTTGAAGTTTCAATATTAAGTAATTTAACCCTTTGATTAATTTGATATTTCACTTTTAATTCTAAAGTTTCCATCTTTTGAAATTAACCCCTTTGATTTTTATTTTTTTTGCTTTTAACACAAAATTTTTCATCTTTAACAATTTAACCCCAACACACTTTTACTTTCAATTTTGATCCCTTAGACTTTTCATCTTTCGTAAATTTTCCGTTTAACGTTTCGTTCTAAATTTTCCGAGTTAACACGTCGCAATGTTCGTGTGAGGTTCAACATTTTTTCATCTACTTTCCCGTTTGATAGGCCCATCGCAGCGCGTCTATTTTTCCCGTTTGATAGGTTTGTCGCAATGCGTGGTTCAGAGTTCGACTTAGTTATTCTTTTCTATGTTTTACACACACGCTCGTGGTCATGTATGAAACATTTACTTTTCATCTAATACGATATATAACTAAAGAATCTCCGCCGCATTGCGGCGGGTGATAATTCTAGTTCATTTCTAAAATGTAAAACACTAAAGTCAAATTGTAACATTGTATGCAAATCTTACATTGAATTTAAACATAAGAAATATTGTGTCTGTTTTAGGATCTAATTATTCGCATTAACATGGGGTAATGAGCGTGGGTGGTTCAACAATTTTACGTATGTTTTTCGTTCAGTGTTATTTATTTCTTTTTTATTTATTTTATTTTTACGAGCTCTTCTCATGTTGGTGGTCGCTGGCAGTGGTGTGGCATTGGTGCTACTTGGCACGATTTTACGAACGTATTAAACCTATTAAGTTTTTTACTAATAATTTGTTTCGAGTTTACCCTTATACCTCATTTACTTAAAGAATAAAAACTATTTTTTGCGTGCATATTTTTATGTACGTGTCGGTATGAATTCGATTTGCTCTACGTTTCGACGTAAACTTTTTCTGGAAATGAGTCAGGTTAAATATAATACGTTTTCGTTTAAAAAACCATTTTTACGTGCATGTTTTTGTGTTCGTTTCATATAAATTTTAAGTTGGTGTGTGTTTCAACGTATACCTTTTTGGGAAACGAGTCAGATCAATAATTATATGTTTTCGTGCTTATTTTATGAATGTTTCGAAAATTTTGTTTCGAATCAAGTGGAGTTAAATTGTGGTTTCTTTTTTCCCCTTTTTTCAATTTTTTCGTTACATGCATTACGTTTTCTATGTATGAGTGGGGTCACATGTAATACGTTATGATTGTACGGTATAAATATGATTTACTTTATGTTTTGATCCAATCACAATGCTTATATAGGTTACATTGAGTTCAATTGGATACGTCAAAACGCACGTTTTCATATGATTAACGCATCACATAACGTTTGGATTAATCTATTTGATGTTTACGACGTATCCACGCCGCAATGCACGAGGGTGTTATTGCCAGTTTGGATAAATTCTGAAGAATCAGATAAATAGATTTTATAGGATTCAATGCATAAATAAATCATAAATTAATCGAAATTAAACAAAAGTTAGGGAGACAGCGAGGTTAATTGTGTCCCAATTCTCCAATACATCATTTCGTGTACCCACCTTCACCCACGTCACCTAGACATCAATCACTTTTTCTAAAGGTGTGAATTATTCGCGAATATCGGGAGGTCTAGCATACATTGTCTTGACCGGGTCCGCGCTAGAGAGCCCCCTCGCACAATAGATCCTCAATTTAAACCCCTCAATGAGAAACCCCTATCACCAAGACTCGAACTTGAGACCTTGAGAGGAAAACTCACCGGACCCACCATAGGTGGAACTTAAATATCCGTATCCACCACTAGAGCACTAGTGATGGTTAGACACAAACCACTTAACTATTGAATTATTAACACCAAAAATTACAAATATATATTATTCCAAATACTTTGATTCTTAATTTTTATACCATATAAAATTGGTTACAGGATGGTTAAACGGTAGACTTAAATTATGAATTTAGTCAATTATTAGGTTCTAGTGTAACGCGTTTGATACTAATAGAAATTAAAATTTACATGTTCAAAATAGTTTCTTTCATTTTAAAGAGTAAGTTAAAACCCTAATGAATTAGAAAAGAATAGTATTTATGTATTTTTAACACGTTAACTCAAACACAATGTAAACATACTTTTAAATCTACATTAACATGGACTTAAACCTTCAACTTGTAGAAACGAGCGTTTTACAGCATGCACATTGATACCCCTAGACTACAATCCCTCATTTATGAGCATCAATGTATCCAATGATTCATATTCTAGCTATTGATTTACTTGTATGCATATTTATATAAAATCAGTTTGCAACATGATTGTATATTATGGTGTTGTACTTTATGTTTGACTTCTTTTTTGTGCCCTATTGGTGCTATATGTTTGGTTTGTGGTGTTGTACATTTGTTTCCTCTATAAAAAAGCTCAACCCTCCCCTCATTTGGTCTTTTCACCGCTTGCCTCTTTACTTGTCAATCCTCCAACGATTACCGACGAACCTCTTCTTTGGACAAATGTTGTTACACTGGGGTGGGTGTGTTTCTTTTTGCTCTTTCTGTTTGGTTAAGGCTATTGTTAACCCTTTAGGATTTTATGGTATGCATTAGTCTTTGTTGTATAACTAGTAGAGGTACTCCGTGTTTCGGGCGAGAATTCAGTTGATATCGTTTTGCTTCTTTAAGCTACCATCACTCACAACAACAATCAAAAGAAAAAAAAACTCAAGTCTAATATATTGTTAGATTAAAAGAGCAAAAAAAGTAAATAAATAGATAAAAAGAATACATTTGCATAACTAAATATAAAAGTTTTCCTAATAAAATTTATCAAGATATAAATAGAGGAAATAAAGTAACTTATGAAAACTATTTTCCTAATAAAATTTATCAAGATATAAATAGAGGAAATAAAGTAACTTATGAAAACTATTTTCCTAATAAAATTTATCAAGATATAAATAGAGGAAATAAAGTAAGTTATGAAAACTATAATTACATAAATATAATAATAAATATAAAGAAGAGAAATTAATTAATCAAATGACCACAAAAGAGAATAAGGTTGAAATGACATAAATGTAATTAATATCAAATTATTGTCCAATCAAATGACTATTCATAAGAACCTTCATCTTATATTATAGAATGTTCGACGAAATGTTGGTTGATTCTAGACATTTGGACAACAGTTTTTTTTATTGTTGGTTTTACGATTAGGCTAATTAATCGTTAGGGTTTAATTGTGAGGCGATGTTTTCTATCGCATCCTTGTTTATTATTTTTTTTTATTTGTTTGGGGATGGGGATTTTGAATTGTTGGTGTTTACAACGTTGTGGCTTCATTGACGATGAGTTAAATTTCATATGAGAGGTTATCTGTATGTGAGTTTTACTTTGATAAGAATATGGGGTTGTGGGTTTCGGTTGTTCCGACAATGGTGGTGTTTGAAAGTTTGGGTATTTGTTTACCATGTTACTCGATGGAGATGACTATGTTGTCGTCTAAGAGAGCTAAACTGCATGTAAGCGATTACCTTGTTATTGTTGTTTTTGATAGTTGAGACTTTGGGGTTTTGGTTGACACTAGTTGTTGAAAATTTGGGGTTTGTATTTCATGTTCCACAAAACTTTGGTGTTTGTGGATGAAGATGAGTATTTGTAATCTAAGAGATGTAATCTGGGTGTATGCAGTTAGCTTCGTATTGTTGTTTTTATTGTTTAAAACATTTTTGATTGCTTGTTTTGACTATTTGTTTTCTCAATGGAGAGTCTATGGGTTGTCTAAGAGTTACGCATGTTTGATGAAGGTGACTATAATGTTATCCTTCAGAACTAGCAACGTATGTTTGTCTGCTATGATGTTGTTTCATTGTTGGGCATGGCAACACATGTTGCAACCATAATGGAAATATGAGCAGTATTTTGGTTGTTGAATGATGTGATACATGCATTGTCTGGAAAACAGTTGGTAGTTCTATTAACAATGCTATGATGATGATGATGATTATGGGCCTAGGATTCACTAATGGAAATATATCTCCATTTCATATATTTATACTTTTATTTCATGTATTTATACCTCAATTTCATATATTTTTAAGCAAAAGTTTTAGCCAAGTTTGGTTTTTGCTATTCACTGAAATTAAATGAACCAAACAGAAAACTGTCAATCCAACCGAATAAACCGAAGTGGTTAACCGAAAACCGATTGGTTAATAAAATAGACTAACTGATGACTTTCGTTTCAGCTTCGGTTGAGGATAATAATCGAACTGATCGAACCATGCACAACATAATGAAATGGATTACCCGATTATTTCGATTTTGATGTATATCTATTAAAATAATGCTACAATAAATATGATATGAATAAAAAAACTAAAAAAACGAGTATCACAAGACGATGTGTCACTCTCGCCGTATCACACGAGCATCCTGCTAGTTATTTAAAAACAGTATATGGTTGGAGCATCTGCTAGTTATTTAAAAATAATATATGGTTGGAGTTGTATGTCCCTTTTTGCAACATCAAATATCAAATTCATCAGAAAATGAATAATTGTTTACCTTTTTATGTAAGCTAAGGTTTCACAATTGATTGGTTTCAAGAACTTTATTAACAATTATGAAACAAAAATAATACATCTAAAGTCTAGACATATATGGAACAAAAATAATTCATCTAAAGTCGACATATCTTGAACTTGTGCAGATATTGACAGATTGAAATGTGCGAGTAAAATTTAACCTTGCGTTACGATAAAACCATTGAAAGACTAATATCATCTTCAAGCCAAGTAAAAGCTTGTAATTCGATTAAGGGGGTGTTTGGCCTAGCTTTTATTTTTTGGCTTGTGCTTATATTTTACAGTAGCTTATAGCTTATTTTCTATCATTTGATAAGCTCTTTTTAAGTGTTTGGATTAGCTTATATTCTACAAGTTAATTATGCATCTTAATTAGTTGTTAAATCCACCATTCTTTAATTTGTTATAGTAATAGTTGCTTCAATAATTATTAATCCACAACTATTTGAGGGCAAATGAGTAACTCACACCCTTACACAAATAAGCTTCTTCAAATAAGCTAAAAAACCATCTTTAACTAAGCTTCTTCACAATTAGCTTATATAAGCTAATAAGCATAAGCTTAAAAAGCTAAAATAAACACCAGATTAAACTTATTTTGTTAAAAAAAAGCTAAAAAAGCTATAAACTTTGTTAAAAAAGCTAGGCCAAACACCCCTAATTCAGCATATATTATCATAAACAGTTACTTCATGTCTTCGTTACAGAAGAGATAAAAATATTGAATAATTAAAATAACATGAAATTATCAATAACTGAGAAACCAATTGTTATATTATGTTTTTTTAATGAAATTGTATGGTTCAATTATAGTTATAACTTATATCTGTATAAATTCATATTCGCCCAAAGTCGGTGGTTAAACTGATGTTTGACCAAGTTAAATGAACCATTCTTTTGAACGCCAAATGTTACTTCTACCTTATTTTACACCAAGTATTTAAATAATTGTCCGGATTTAAACCTGAAAACTCTCATTTAAGAGACATATGTATCTACTAAGTAGGCTAGCCCCACGCTTCGTTCTAATTTTTATTAATCTCAAAACGAATAATAATTAATTTGAAATTATGGGAGACAATGAGGTTAATTGTGTCCCAATTCTCGAATACATCATTTCGTGTACCCACCTTCACCCACATTACCTACCACTTAATTATTGTATTATTAACACCAAAAATAAACAAATATAATTTTCCTTACATGTTAACTCCTAATATAACCATTTTACCTTTTATTAGGATAATCATAACCCCCCTTCCCACCCACTAAAAAAGAATAAAAAAGAAAACAACCGTAAAAACTTAGAAGATTACCTTCATCCAAAATATATATATGTGAAGTATTAAATTAATCTTTAGAATGAATAATTATGTTATCTTTAATAAAATTACGAAAATAATACACTTAAACGTATCAAAAACCTATGTAAATTGAAGATGTAGGACCCGAATTCGACCCATAAACCGACATTATTAAAGTCGACCTGATAATTTCAGGCTAAGTGGACCAAAATTCAATTACGCTTATGTGGCAAAAGGATACAATATCACAAACAAAATTATCACACCTATTCCAATACAATGAATATATCTCTATCAAAACAATTATGCATTTTTCTGAGCCCACCACAACACGATAGCGATATCAAACTCTAATTCGCCTGATATATATACTCTATAATAAGGTAACACAACATGTAACACTTTAATGTAAAAGTTGGTACCAAAACTCGAAGCTTGAATACTAGTACCAACTTCATAAACATAACCAAACGTGTAACAATTGCAATTCCTATGTTAAAATTGGTTTATTTTGAGACATATGACAAAAGCAACATAACTGAAGGAAAGTTAGATTCAAGGAAACTCCCTTAGAAGCCATTGAGTTATTGAAACTAATGTTTTAAAAGATATATCAAATTTTTAGAGATCTCTACCATCTATACGTATATATATATATATATATTATATATGATTCGGTTAAAGAAGAATCACTCTCAGTTAGTTACAACAACCATAAGAACTATTTCTAACCACTAATATATTGACAACTCATTCTCTAATTTTCATATTCAGAGTGTACTTTTGTAGAAGGACTTCCATAATCCAATATCTCTGTACAAGTCACATCTCATTCTCATCCCCCCTCTCTTCTCCTCTCTCCTCTCTCTCATCTCTCTCTCTCTCTCTCTCTTTATTCAAATTCAAGATCTCTGCTCTTTTATTTTTATCCCCATGTACCTCCAAAATCCTAATTTTTTTCCAGCAAACAACAAATTGATAAATGGAAAAATAAGATCTACAACAACCCTGATCAAAATGTTGGATTTCTCTTCGTTTTTGATCATCATCAGTTTCAAGAACAGACAATAGTGTGTGTTTCGTAGTGAGAGAAACACGAAAGAGAGAGAGAGAACCCGGTTGACGTTCCTGGTCGGCTAGGGTTCCTTTTCGTTCCCATTCACAACGGCAGCATCCACAGCAGCGATTCCGACGAGTATGACGACGGACCGGCGGCGGCGGCGGTGAACGGCGGTGAATCGGAGGAGGAGACGGCGGCGGAGAAGCGGAAGCGAGTGGCGGAGGCGTATTTGGAGAAGACGAGAACGGTTTTGAGGAGAAGCGGAAGCGAGTGGCGGTGGCGAAGGATATTGATGAACTAGGAGGTAGAGAGGATGGAGATTGGGATTCTATGGTTGCTAAGATTTTGCAGGCGAAACAGCTTGAAGAGAGTGGACGTGCTCGTAGATTGATTGATTGATTTTTAGTTGTTAATTGTTTTGATTGTGGTAATTAATCTGTAGTTTACAGTCATATTTTGGAGAACAAGTGATTGAATTTGAGGTTGTGATGTTATCTAAACGGTTATTGTTATTGAGATGCATTGTTGCAGTTGGTGGGTTGAGATTGGCAGTGATAGCTCGAAACAAAATTTCCGACAGTTGATGATGATGGCGCGGCGAGAATGGTAGAGGGTAGGTTTTTGAACCTGCTGCAACCCCACTTTGTAAAAAAAAAAAAAAACGTGTGTAAAAAAAAAGTTTTCGTAAAAAAATTCAGTATAAATTTTTGTTCTTTGTAAAAAAGTTTGAGTAAAAAAACAAAAAAGTGTTAGTAAACAAAAATGTTGTGCAAAAGTTTTTTGTAAAAAAAGATTAAAACCGTTAAAAAAGTTTTCGTAAAAAAATGTTAAAACCATAAAAAAGTTTGCGTATAAATTTTTGTTTTTTTGTAAAAAAGTTTTTGTAAAAAAAGTTTAAAACCGTAATAAAAAGTTTAAAATATGTGTGTAAAAACGGCGCGTAAATACGGGGCGTAAAAAAACAGGAAGGGGTGGGGGGGTAAAAAGATGTTCTGGGGTAAAATTTTTTTAAAGTTATTTGTAAAGCCGTAAAAATGTGTAAAGCCGGGGTGTAAAAAAAAGTTTAAACACGAGGCGTAAAAAAACTTTAAAACCGAGGCGTAATTTTTTTTAATCGGGGCGTAAAAAAAGTTTCAAAACCGGGGGGGGGGGGGGGGGGGGGGGGTACGTGTTTTAAAACCCGCGTGTAGAAAAATGTTTTAAACCGCGTAAAACGGGGGGGGGGATGTTTTTAAAACCGGGTAAAAGGGCGTAAAAACGGGGGAGGGGGAATGTTTTAAAACCGGGTCGTAAAAAAAAGAGGCGTAAAAACGGCGCGTAAAAAACGAGGCGTAAAAAAAAACGCAAAAAACGAGGCGTGAAAAACGGCGCGTAAAAAACGCGCAAAAAAAGGGGCGTAATAAAACCGGGCGTAAAAACGGGCGCGTAATAAAAGGCGCGTAAAAACTGAACGTAAAAAAACGGCTCGTAAAATGTTTTTTTTTGTAAAAAATCTTGAAAAACATTGGTTTTTGTTTAAAAAAACTGATTTCAAAATGTTTTTTAATAAAAAATTATGATTTTAATAAAAAACAATAAATAAAAACAAAAAATTAATAAAAAACAATAAATAAAATAAGACAAAAAAACAATTTACCAAGCTACCCTTTTAGCATTAAAATATAAAAAACATAATAAGACAAAATGATTTAATATTACTTTTAATCTCATCCATCCGATCCAATTGTTAGAAAGTGGTTCTCACGGTTCTCACAACTGGAGGTGTTTTTCATTTTACCCATCCGCTATATATATATATATATGTGTGTATATATTTATCTTTGAAGATAAATGAGAGATGAGGAGATATTTGCTTCATTTTGTTTATTTTGACTAGTGGTATGAGAAGTGAGACCGATATCAGGAAAATGTTGATCGAGAACGAAGGTTTGTGTAGAGGAATATACCGGATTCCTCAATCGGCCAGGCCTCCATATACATGGCAACAGATCATAGGCTCATCAGCAAAGAAACATTGCACTCTCTCTCGTTTGGTGGTCTCGCACGCAGCAGATCATTTCACTAACAGAAGGAACAAAAGTTTGATAAAAGAATTATATCCACCAATCATAATAGAAGTGATGTCAGCTCACAAGATGGGTTTCTCATATTTAGTGAGTTTCTTTCTGAATTGGTTATAGGTATAGCTTAGTGGAGATGAATATAATCGCCAGTGGTCCGTCAGTGAAAATTCGTCGTTCATAAAAATATTGTTCTTAAAAAATACTATCATTATCATTGGTGTTACAATGGAACTTAAGTATAGAAAGTAATGAATTCCTAGAAAAAAGAAAGTGGTAATAGGCAGGGATGAGTATCAAAGCGAAAGTACCGATTCTGAAAAATATAAAAAGTGAGTACCAGTATTGAAAGTGTTCGATACGGTATGGTTTAATACCGATATTTAAAGGTAAATCAACCCACCGAAAACGCATAAAAGCGGAAACCGAAGTGGTACCAAAAGTGATTCCGTGCATACATGTTCGGTACCAAATGCTCATAAGGATACTCATAATTATTCATGAAGTACAATAAAATATTTAATAATTAAACATAAAGCCTTGTGATTAATTTGGAGAAGAAATAAGCCGTCCAAAAACGTGGCGAAGTAGGAGGCGGCAATAAGAGGGCCTACCCCACGAGCAACACGCATGGAGGATGATGATTCTTTGTTATTAGTTAATTCAGTGTTTGTTGTTAAGTTGTTACCAAATAAAATGACTTTTACTTTACTACAATTAAATAAAATAAAAATAATAGATACAATACGTAAATATTTTATGGTCACATCTTCTCTTACTACACACTCGTAAACAAGAAAAGCAGACATAAAACCAGTGACGGATCTAGAAAATGTAGGAAACCGTTCGCATAAAATAAATAAAAACTTTATTAAACTGAATTACAAAACAGAAATAAAGAAAGTAGTAAATTACAATACGGATTTACAACTGAAATAAGCAAAATACAAGAGCGAAATTCAAAGAAAAAGGATGTTCTTGGCTGAGGATCGTGTTAGACACAGATCCCTTAAAACAAATTCCGAGTATCCCAGGAGAACTCGTTTGTTTCCAGGATACAACAGCCTAAGCAGTTGCACTGCCGGAGATGACGTAACCCGAAGGTGTACCTTGCAACAAGAAAGAAACAAAAGATCTTGTAGAGAGTTCTTTGCATATGTTGGTGATTCGGTGTGTCTTCTGGTGTTGTGGAGCTGCTGTATTTATACAGCTTCTGGGTCTAAACAGCAAAAGTGAATTAATTCAACGAATTGAATTGCATTAACGTCTTTAATGTACTTTAATTCGTCAGTTATTTCTTAGTCAAGACCCTTGACTCGTCTGTTTCAAATGCTGAAGTGTAACTGCTCTGTCGTTAAGTCTGGAAGCTTGAGTTCACGCGTGCGCGCGCGCGCGCGCATGATAGGTGCTCTGATCGCGCGCGCCATTTCATGCTCAAACCCACTCTTCTGATGCGCGCATCCATGCGCGACATGACTCTGTTGCCCGCCCGCCATTTTGGCTCACATCCAAGCGCGCACACGCCACGTCACCAGTGAACCTGTCTAGTCACGCCACACAGTCACGCCGTACTCGCTCACTTTGGTGCGCCACGTGCGCACACGTCAGGAGTCCGCGTGCGCCAACCTGGACCGCCTGGCCATGCGCCCCTACCGTGTACCTGCGCGCCACCCATGCCACGCTATCTGTATGCCACGTGGTCCTTGCAACCTTTGTGCTGAGCCACGCACACGTGGTAAAAAATACAAATGCGGCTTGCGGCGTTGTGTGCTCAGCCACGCTCACGTGGTCAAAAATACAAAATGCTAATGCGCCATCAAAGCGTCACATTGCGCCCATCACCACCCGCGCGCGAGCGCGAGTCCTTTTGCGAGTACACTTAGTGTGTGCTTCCATGAAGCAATAAGGAATTAGTGTTCCCACTTAAATACCCCTTTCAGTTTCATCTCCCTTCCTATGTGGGACAAGGTGTTACTTTCCCATTTATTTCAGCATTTAATGTTTTAAACACCAAACTTTGAGAATCGATATCTCATTCATCTTAGCTCCGTTTTGGACGTGGTTTAGTTTGTTGCGAAGCTCTTCCAACATAGAACACAAACCAGGAAATAAATATATGTGTAAACCTCAGTTTATAATATTTATTTGTCGTCCAAAATTAGGAAATGTCTATTTCTTATATTTGTGAAAAATGCTATTTCACAAAATTTCCAACAGAAAAAACGTCAAGGGGCAACATTTCATAAATTTCTTTTCAATAGGGATAGCGAAACCAAGAAAACGGCACATTTTTCCAAACTTTACACTATCGACAGAACGTCAGGAGGGTAGCGAGAGCTATCCCTACTCTCAAACTACATCTTCCCATACATAAACACACATAACATATTAACATATTCTATATTCTCAATGAACACATTTTTCGACCTAAAGATGTTCTTCATCTTTGACATGATTGCTCCACCTACCGTCGCTTATCTCGATTAGAGTGCATCTCTCTTGAGAGTTCTTACAGAATGCACCACCATATCTAATGATGTTTTGAAACTAACAAATATTTTTATGTTTATATCGATTCGTATTATGGTGGTAGTTAGAAGATTTAAACTATGGTAATATATGGTTGTGGGTAAACAAGTGAGAGGATTTAAAGCTCGTATAAACACATCTTGTTGAAAATTTTGAGGTGTGAATGAAAGTCTCAAAAGTGGTAGTTGCTCTTTTTCACATTGGTGTAGGCACAAATTGAATGGTTATTTATATGGTGAAACCTTTATCACTCTATTGAAAGCTTTATGACCATTATTTGGTTTTAATTATCTCATGTTTCATCTTCTCTCTCAGTCTGGCGTACCCTGGGAACAGACCTTGGATCTGTTTAAGGGAATTGTGTCAAACACAAACCTGGTTCACATATTCTCTCTCAGTCTGGCGTACCCTGGGAACAGACCGGGAATCTGTTTAAGGGAATTGTGTCAAACACAAACCCGGTTCACGAACACTGTTTCTTTTTGCTTTACTTGTTTTTGTTTCAGATTATCTTTCTAGTTCATATCAGTAGCAGATTCATATCAGTAGCAGATTACTAACACATCTATGTATATCTAATCACCTAGTAGTGTGATGTTCTAAAAAATGGATTTTTGGTGCTATATCTTACTTGGCTATTTAATGTACATTCACATAACCATTTGTTTTTGTAATTGAGGAAATTAAGATTTTCATAAACAAGTATGTGACTATGTAATGTGCATACACATAGTCATGTGTATGGTAATCTTTTGAAAAGTTAAATCATTTAGTCCTATGTTCACCCTAAGAAACCATAAAGTTATAATATTGGTTTTGGGACACACATATATATAACCCTTTCGTGTATTCACGTAGCATTTTTCTAAGTGGGTGTGATGTGTGATTTCAAGTACGTAGCACACCCGCAAACAAGTAGTATTGTAGTAATGAGCTCACAATCACAGCAATGGTTGTTTTAGCTTTTGTACTCTAGGTTAACAAAAATATTATAAAAATCCATATAAATATAAATCACTTTTTGTAAATCCCACGATGAATGTGATCCCACTAAACATAACATAAATGACCACCATCGCGCACACAAAAACATTGATACACAAGGATACTATTGATGTGCATTGAAATCAACACATAGATACATAAATAGACGCCACTCGTGCCGACATAAGCATAACATATATTTAAATTGTTTGAAGACCAAAAGAAACTTAAGTTGTGAAACGATTGGGAGGGAGAGAATTAGCGTCCGTATAGAAGAATATATAGTAGTTATTCGATATTATTGGATTATTTTTAAATAAAACTCTTAGGTTGCTCACACTTAAATTTTCGCACGTTTTTCTTAATATTATATATTGTCCTAAAACATATTCAACAACGTGAGCATGTCAAACAATGTCCATTCACATGTTTTTAGCCTTCAATGGAATGCACGTTTCTTATAAGATGATTGTTTATCTTATACGTAATCATGTTCTAAACTATAAATTTATTTATTTATTTAGAAAATAATCAAGTTCCTCATATTGTTTCATTCACGAGACGGGGTGTGGTGTAAAGTTTTATTTTAGTAGAATATATAAATTGTATACATCTCAATAAGAAGTTGTCTACATGGTAATGACTAAGGAGTGTTACTAAACTACCTTTTTTAAGAATTTCCCAAATATATGTATATTAAACAAGCTTAATGACTTTAACATGTTCGAATTGGGTTAGAGATTTTTTTTATGGGAAAAGAGAAATGTGTTGTTTATTTTAATGATTTTATTATATCAGCCCTTATTATGTAATTTATAGTTGTTATAACTATCATTAATTTTAAAATTAATGTTTTGGAACTTTCTTTTAATCACTTTGATCTAATTTCGGAAATCCAAATATGCAAACAATTAAGTATATAAAAATTATATAAAATATTACCAGTCATCTTTTGTGTTGTTTAAGACTATACGCTATGGTGGGCAGTAGCAAGAGCATGCCATGTAGGCACCACGTCACCAAAATAGTTTTGCCTTCCACATCACAAAAAGGAAAGGGGTGGTTAAATGCAAGGTGTGTTCGGTGCCAAATATTTCATACTTTGACACCATCAGTGGTGAAATGTTTGGTTCGATATGCTGTTCGGTTTTTTTATTTATGTTTGTTCGACTTTGTTGCTCGGTTTCATATTATCTCCATCCTACATGTATGTTTATGTCACCTTATTAGGTTTCCATTCAGTTGTCGTGGTTGTTACAACTCGATTATTGGCTTGATTAAGTGGTTGATGTTCAATTATTGTTGCAATTTAAAAGGTTCAAATACGGTCTAATTAATGAAAAATATAATCTTGTTGATTATTGTTGTGATTTAGAGGTTAAGTTGATGAAAAAAAAATCGTGTTCACCTTCAGATGTTCTATTATTGTTGTGATTCGATTTTGGCTTATATGATGATTCATAAGAAGTAGGGGGTGCTCATCGAATCAAATGTTGAATTTTCGAATTGCTCGAATCGAATTTTTCGTATAATTTATATTTTTGCTTGAATTTGCATTCGATTCTAATTCGATTAAAAAATTTGTTTTAAGTCTTAAGTAAAAATATATAATAAACTTGTTGAAGTTATGGGCTTTGTATTGGTTTGTTAATGAACTACTTTAATACTTTGAATAAATTTAGAGATTAATTTATACTATAGTTCAATAAATGTTATATATGTATTATATATAAAATAATAAATACCTATGTATAATTTTAATTCGAATTTCGAATCGAATCAAACTTTAAATTATAAATTCGTATTCGATTTACTGGACTCGAATTGAATCGAATTCGAATTCAAATTCTTGATAATCGAATCGAATTAAAACGAATTCTAATTTTTTCGAATTCGAAACGAATTTTAAACACCCCTGTTAAGAAGGTAGGAGTTATTTGAACTGTTTCAATTCTAAACATTCTAATGCAATGTTGCAAGTTTGATAAAAAAAAGTGATAAGAATTATAAAATCATAAAAGTGGGGAAAAAAGTTTAAGCTCGGTATATCTAGTTTCAATAAAACACGATTTAAATGAATTAATTTTAGTTATATCCAAACTTTGTGACTTAGATAAATGATTGATTTCTTCTTCTTCTTTTGTAAACAACAATGGCAGTATGATACTTATTACTCGAACCCTCCACCTTATAAGCGTAAACATCGTTTTACACACTATAATACCGTTAAGTCAAAGTCTCTTTAGTAAACAATGGCAATATGATACTTACAAGTAGGGATGAGTTTGGCACCAGTTCAGTACCAAAAGTAGCGATAAAGAAAATCGCCAAATATAGGCTTACAGGTACCAGTACGGAATTTGAAGGTGGTACCATACCGTACCGAACCGGTATCAATCCCCAAAACACCAAAAATTATATACTGAAAATCATTCAGTACAGGAAATTCGATACCGGTTCGATTTCAAGATTTGATACCATTTGCTATCACAAGTAAGTGGGGATATTAGTATTGTATATTATTAATATATAGTTTACAAAATATTATATATTATAACTTTGTTTGTATAATAGTAGAAAATATGCATCGAACATCATTCAAGTTGAATGGAGTGTTTAAAAAAACGTAAATTGAAAAAACCGATCCGAATAATAAATTCAGTATTCAGTTGGGTTTTTAACCAAAACCGAATTGTTAATTTGTTGTTTGGTTCCACTTTTTTTTCTTTGGTTATATGAATAATCCTTTTAACTACTATATTATTAAATAAAATATTAGTATTTATTAAACAATATAAAATTTATGTTTGAACTTTGTGTTTGTGTGTAAAACTATATACCGAATTGGTTTGATTATTTGGTTTAAATTATTTGTTGACTTGCCATTCGAAAGACAAACCAAAATTTAATTTGGAAAAAAAGTATTTTTGTTCAGTTCTGTTGAAATCGATTTGTTTGGTTGTTAACCGAAATCAAACCGTATTGAATTCGGTTGAATTTGGTTCGCTTTACATGTCCCCAATTCGGATTGGTACGGTGTTTGTTTTTTTTTTAAATAATATTATTTTAAATTCAGAAAACTTGCCAAGTTACATCAAAGCAGAAGGTAGCCGGGCAACAAGCTGCGCCGTCAATCCTTTCTGAATTGCAAACCCTAACCTTCCAAATACAAACCCTTGCCCCCTTGGGGTTGAACAATTGTTTTAGACGACCGTTGAACCCTCGTCAAGAAGTGGATAGCTTCTGGCGTTAGGGAGCCAAAAGTATCAAAGGCAAAAGGGACAAAGACATGCTGGTTCTTTGCGCAAGCTTTAGCGTGCTTATCCACTTTCTTTGATTCTGCCTTTCTTGCCGCTTGTCCAGCTACAAACTCGTTTTCCCTTAAACCAACCAAAGGGGAAACCCCCGTGAGGTCTACACAAGCATGTTTCCCCCCAGCCCAGCCAAAGACGAGCAGATCCGCTGGTCGCAGAGTAGATCTTCCTTCCATAGGGTCCGTGAGGAAATTCACAGGGCCTCTTTCTTAGCCGAAATCCCAGCTCTTCTTAAATGTCCCACAAAGCATCACGCACCCAGTCGTGCTGATATTTGAACCCAGGGAGCTCTTTACAGTGAACTGCGTGCTCCCCGTATTTATCCATACAAGCTTTACGACGTATCGGGCAAGTTTCATCTTCCAGGTACATAGGGATCATCAACCGGTATTTGAGAATGACTCTATATTCTACTGCAGACATACATTGTCCCAACCCCTCAATTGGTATAACGGTCAAAATTTCCTGAGCATGGGGACCTTTCAGGCACTCAAACACCGCCTTCTGACGGGATGACAAATTAAAAGCTTCTCTCAGGCTTTGAGCGATTTTGCTAAACAGCGCATTCGCCAAAGTTTTTTGTGGCTTCGAGGGGGCGGTGTCCTTATTAGAAAAACCGCCAATATCCAAGTCTGGGAGAGAGACATTTAAACGTTCAAACGCCTGCTGATAGTCCGGGTCAAACCCGACGACCTCACAGTTTCGAAGGATATGATCCTGTAGTTCCCAAGACTGAGCTCTAGACGCTACAAAGGCATAAGCCCCAACATCTCGAGCTGAGAAGAGGCCCAAACCACCTAGACGCATTGGCAAAGATGCCAGACGCCACTGGAGGTCACCAAAGAAGGGGCCGCCAATGCGGTTTGACAAGTCCGCAACCCAAAAAGTAACTTAGTGACCCCCATGCACGACCTTAGCAGAAGGAGTTCACATTAGGGATCTCTCAGGCAGGGTAAGAGTTTCATGAGGTCAACCGCCCCCGAGGCTCGCCGCCCTGCCAACTCCTCAAAAACCAAATAAACGAACTAATCCAACTCTAAACTGAATCGATGAACACTTCTACAAGTTTACATAAATATCAAATACAATCACCCTAATTTTCCATTTGATTAATGACATTACATGATAAAATATCAAACTAGAGTAAATGTTGGGGAAAATGAGGAAAAGGAGACTAGTGCTTTTTGGAACAAGTGGGAAGATTGGATACAAGA
The DNA here is from genome assembly GCA_947069175.1 of Scalesia atractyloides. NCBI lineage: Eukaryota > Viridiplantae > Streptophyta > Magnoliopsida > Asterales > Asteraceae > Scalesia > Scalesia atractyloides. The sequence continues at coordinate 95,288,306 of CAMTDV010000005.1, read as the reverse complement.
AAGGTGACTAGAAGATAAAGGTGTGAAGAGGGTGCATGATAAGTTAAAATGCACCTTATCTCATGGAGCAAAAACCCATTTGTCGGACTCGGGACAAAGATTCCTGTGTTTGTAACTTGTGGTTGTAGCCACACACAAACTCACAAATCATGGCTTTGGTCCCCACATTTGTTGTAACCCATCCATAAAACACGTGACACTTCCTTTCTGTCACGTGGTCATCTCTTTGGGGTTTTGTAAACTTTCAAAACATCATATGAAATCAAATATATTGGGTTTAAATTTGAAGTTGTATCCAATTCATTGAACGCGTTACATGTAGACATGGTCTAGTTTTTGTTATTAATTTCTAGTGGTTACACCTGCGTTGCAGCAGGACTAAAAATCACGTCAAACTGTATCAGTTCATGTAAAATTCATTCATCAAACTATATGTATTAATTTCCTCTAGGTATTCTTATCTTTTGAAAAAAAAAAAAACAAATAGTAGCACAGACACCCATGTTTTGCAAGTGAGTCAGATTTTACTAAAACGATGAGTAAGTTACGAAAGATGTATAAAATATATAAGGAGATTTCTTACCTTAGTCATAGAAGACAAAGAGGTGATTGGCGAAAACCTAAACATGTAAATAAGAACCAATATGAGTAACCCATAACAAATTAAAAAGAACCAATCCTCTATTAATTTCTTTCCTTTGCTACATAAAAAAAAATCAAAAACAGTAGTATGCATAATTCAAATAAACTGAATCATATATATTTTGTTTATTAAAGTGTTAATGCTAATTTTTCTAGGACCGTAAGCATAGATAATTTTTACATAAACTTTAAAAAAAAAACAGAGAAAATTATGAATGTACTCAAGAAAATCATAATTTACGTTTCTCGATTTATCATAATTCTCTATCAAAATATAAAATCCGAAGCTTTATGCTTCTACAAGCGCACATGCTGCTTCAGCTTCCACTGTGCTAATTAACGACCATCAATGAACTCTTCAATGCCATTCTTAGGACTTCTGTAGTGGGGCGTTTTGCAAGGGGGAGAAGCCCCAAAGCGCCCCCAACACCACTACGGGGGGCGTTTTGGGGTAAAAAAATTTGATGGGCATGATACACACACCGGCGTTTTGCAAAAGTCTCCACTCACACACACATATATACATACATTTATATGTATAAATAAAGGGTTAATTTATTAATTCGGTAATGAGGTAGGGGCGTTATGACTACGGCATCTAATGTCAAAACGCCCCATGCTGACGTGGCACGCCACATGTCAGACAACTCCCCTTCAGAGGCTTTTTGACTGCACATGGCCTTAATGAATGAATATAGAGCTTTAAGTCCTTGAATTTCTTGCTAGGTGTGTTGAATATCACATAATTCAATCTAATTTCCTGTGGCATTATATCAATCGGAGCACACCTAAACGTCAGATTGTCCATTACAATGAACACTTATGTTAATCAAATGAGTTCAGTTTAATAAAACTGACGTAAACAACGTTATTGAATGTGTTGTGTATATCTTTTAGAATAAACTGATTATGTGTTGTGAATATCTGTTAGAATTAATTGGTTAAATACCTGATAGTGCAGTGGTAGTTAAGGCGCGATAGAAAGCATTTTAATAATCAAAGAAACAAAATCAAAACTAACCAGGAAAGCGATGATTGGTACCTGAATCGTGATCGAAGTACATGATTGTTAAAACTCATGGCGGTAGACGGAGGTGTGATGAGATGGTGTGGGGTGGTTGTGCAACGGCAGGAATAATGATGGTGACTGGAGGTGCGGATAGTTTGATTCAGAACCGAATTTGAGAACAAGAACTAATCGAGTTTGATGCCTCTAGATTTGCATATTTGATATGAATTCATGGAGATTTTTTGTTTCATGTGGAGGCAACCGGATTGATTTTGATGCGTTACCGTAGTTACATTAGGTTCATAAAGAATTAATATATGATAGGTCATGAATTACGAATTTATGATAGGTTTGAATTCAATTTACTGCATTAGTTACAAAACCCTTAGACTTCCTTCTAATTAATTTATAAAAACTATCAATTTCTTTAAAAAATTTATTTAAAATTGGATGGTGTCAAAAAGACAGTTTTATCCTCAAACTAACCTCATTTAGTATTGTATCATATTGCATAAAAACTTGCAATTTCTTAAATTTTACGGTCATTCCTTTGAAATGTTTTATAATATAATAATATAAATATATGAAAATGTAATATAATATAGTATAGGTATTACAGTCCATATGAATCTATTTATTATATTTATACATACTATTAGATCATGAAAATCCCAAAGGTTGCATGTCTAACCTTTAAAAACTTTTATTTAATTCTTTTAATTTAATTCATTTAATGGAAGACATAAGAGGGCATAAATTTCATCGATCAAATGTCTAGATTGCCCTCAAAGTGTCTTAAAACTTTGGACAATGTCCAAGTTTACCCCTCAAAAATGACTTGCTTTATTTATACATGTGGCTTCGTAACTTGTACACATGGTAAAATTACCAAAATGGTAAAAAACCCAATTTACTTAATAAGTATTATAGATTATAGACTTATAGTAAAAAAAATACAAATTATTCGTTATGTCGAAATCGGCTTCATAAAGGATTCTTTAACCAACATTTCGACCACTAAATTGGACACTAAGCCGAGTGTTCTATCGTTAGACATGTTGACTAGTTAAACTGGCATGAAAATGATTGTGTATGATTTTTCCAAGTTATATATATATCTATCGGTTAGACATGTCTGATCCCTTTTAGGCAAATGATACCTTGTTCTGTTGCATCCGGATAATAGATACTTAGGTCTAGGAAATGTCTCGCCTTAAAATATTAACTACGAGTAAGAAGAGAGCTCAAAATTTAAGCTTGCCTGAGTGAGAGTAGTCAATGATTAAGGATCTTCTACGAAGTTTTCATATCAGGGTCGTTTCAACGTTTTTGGAGGCTCTAAGCAAACTACAAAGTCGGGACCCTATTGAATTGGTATAAAGAAAATCAACAATTGAGATTTGATACATTGAATAACCACAACAATGATTTTTCCTAATGTCGGCTCTAATTTCACCTAATCCGCAATCAGTTTTACATTGGTTACTCAAAAGACATCACATGTAACGAGGTTTGGTGTGTTGTGGCGTAGCTTTTGGATTCTGGAATGAAGTGTGCACGGAGTGTGGACTCATGGAGCAAAATCCTAAATCTTGAGTCTAGAAACTTTGTTTAAATTGCTAAAATCAAGTCTAATATATGAAATGAAAAAAAAATTGGAGGCCCTTATTTTAGGTGGCCCTAGATCATAGCTTAGGTTAATAAGCCTAACGGTCCGGCCCTGTTTCATATGACTAAGAAAGAGAAGTTTTCGACTTTCGTACTACTAAAAAAGAAAAATCTTGAGGTACTTGTATGTAAACATTCAATATTAGTTAATATAATATATACATATATATTTGTGACAATTACATATCTGTCTAAAAATCAGAAATCAGAAATTAAATGTTACTGCTTATGTTAAACCTAATATAAACTCACCGAGTCATTGTATCAATTAGCAAGAACAATAAATATGTATTATTAAAATTAAGGGTAAATTACTTTTTGAGTCCCTGTGTTTTAGTGGTTTAACCATTTGAGTCCAAAATCAAAAAGTTTAACGCTCTGAGTCTCTAACCGCTCATTTTATAACGTTTTGAGTCCCTATGTTTTAGTTGTTTTAACCATTCGAGTCAAAAATAAAAAATACAAATGTTAAAATTGGACTCAAAACGTTATAAAATGAGCGGTTAGGGACTCAAAGTGTTAAACTTTTTTATTTTGGATTCAAGTGGTTAAAACCACTAAAACACAAGGACTCAAAAAGTAATTTACTATATATATATATATATATATATATATATATATGTAGGAGTAGGATCAAATACAAACCATATTTTGTGTATAAACTGTAATAATCATTTAAAAAGTGTCATATGTCATCCAATTAATATAGAGAAATGACAAAATAACAACCTAAATAATATCAATTATATTGAATTCTCTATAATTATGCAAACAAACAATTAATTAGTGTCATATGGCATCCAATTAATTATAGAGAAATGGTAAAATAACAACCTAAATAATATCAATTATATTGAATTCTCTACAAGTATGCAAACAAACAATTAATTTTTATTTGGATATTTCTTTTCTTTTCAATGTGCTGATAAAGAAAAGTGCTAAATCATTCACATATGTGTTAAAATCAATCATCTTGATTAATTTTAATGTGCTAATATAACTTAAATGTGATACTTTTATGTGTGTATTGTTTTAATATGTGCTAATTTAACTATTTTTATTTGCTAGGATCGGTTCTTACAATTTATATGATAAATATGGTTTGTGCCGGAACCAACCCCTATATATATATGTGTGTGTGTGCTAGTAAAATTATATTATATATACAACAATATACAATGCATGAATAATAACTTCTACGATGGAAATTTACCATCTCATGCTTTAAGTTTTTTTATTATCATTATACTTAATCAATTATCATTTAATTTGTTTTTCTCTACTAGTTTGTTAATATATAAACTTATAAGATATAAGATACATTGTATTTAGGTTACAAATTCAAATTCGGCTTTTCAAAAACTTGACAGAACCAAATTCCCAAATTCGGTTTTCTGAATCACAATTACTTATTTTAAACCGATTAAACCTGAATATTGAAGCCAAACATTCGAATTTGCACTGCTTTTCCGAATTTGATTTGAAATCGGTTTGAATTCGAATTCGAGTATTTTCATACAAATAAGTACCCAGAACTTTCCCATGAACACGCTAGGTTCAAAGAAAATAAATTTTAATAATGTGTGATCCTTCATGTTTGCTTGCAAAGATCATATGGAAACGAATATGCCATTTAATTTATGGAACATAATTTCCAAGTGGCACTCCTGGTCCTTCCAAATGCGCACAACATTGCGGTTGCAAAGCAGGGATCACTATTATTGACCAATTATTATTAATTAATTACAAAATGCCCCCTACATTTGTTTATATACCATGTGTGAATATGATCTTCTTGTGTTTCATGACCAATCTTCACATTATATTCCTTTCATGTTACACTAGTTTTATATTAACAACTTGATAATGCAATATGTTGTGTTAGTTCCGACACATATTGGAAGGGATAAATCTATCAAACTTATCATGAGTCGATTTCTAGTGTTTTATCGACTTATCGAACAATTATCGTGGTTGCCACACATAGTCATACGTCTACCACAATTGTTTGACCCCTTTTGAATCCAAGATTGTTAGATCTAGTTTCTAGTCGCGTTGTGACACAACCAAAACCATTGCCAATGCATAAAGTTTCGATCAAAAGCTAAATATTATCGAACACGACCATCGTTGAAATCAATCGCTGAAATTAATTTGATCAAAATCCAAATGTCCTAGGCCGCCTTTACTATTACACATGACATGATGCTCCTTATAACATATAATCAGGCGTTCTTTTTGATAACTTTTTTTCCTACTTTTGATTATAAGTTAAATATCGATGCACCCAATCATAGTTTTAGGCATAATATCTTAGTTAACATTTATTATAAGAATATTGTATTTAAATAACCCCAACTTTTACCAATTGACCAATAACACTCCCAACTTTCGATTTGTATACCACCACTCCCAACTTTCAACTTATTGGCCGATAACACTCTCTAACTGACAGAACCCTAACCATGTTAGTTTTTGCTGATGTGACCCTTTTTGCTGACGTGACATATGATGTGGCAGCTGATGTGGTATTTTTGATGATGTGACAGCTATGGTATTTTTCAATGACGTGACATATGATGTGGCAGCTGACATGACATTTTTATGACATGACAGCTGACATCAGCTAATTGGGTTAGAGTTCAGTCAATTAGGGAGTGTTATCGGCAAATAAGTTGAAACTTGGGAGTGCTGGTGTAAAAATCGAAAGTTGAAATAGTTATCAGCCAATTGATAAAAGCTAGAGTTATTTAAATCCAATATCCATTATTATAAATCAATAGTTTACAATCATAAAATGTGAAAGTGTCGAAATACCTCATAGGAGGATTTTGAATGGTACCTCAATTATGCCCAAATCAATACTTGGATTTACAACACCATTTAATTGATCATATTGCAATTCTATCACCAGTGACAATATCGATAAATGAGTTTGTGACCATTACTCTAACTACAATAAAACGTTATATATTAAGAAAAGGGTGACCTTTTTGTTACTAAATGTTGTCACAACCCAAAGAAACTCAACGATGATATTGATTATTCTATTCATAAACAATTTACACAAACCTTAAAACTTACCCAAATCTTATCATAATACCATCGATGTTATGTCATTTTCCTCTTTATAAGAGACGCGTGATATGATATATGCCACTTATATTTTGTAGACCTCTTTTATAATAACACACGGATTTAAATTGTAAAACACTTTACAAAAGGTATACACGACTCGGTCTCTTATAACTTATGTCATAAAGTGTAAAACACTTTGCAAAAGGGATATATAATTCAAATAGATCAAAACCACCATCATGAATGTATTATACCAATAACTAACATCAAAGTTTCAGTATCGTTCTATTGATGTAGATAATAAAAACAAAAATGATAAGTAAAAAAATTATACAACTTGATTACTTTGTTTCTTTTTAATAAACTTGGAATACTAAGTAAGGTGCTGTTTTTTTTTTCTTAAAAAGATCTGCGTAGGTTCTTCTGTCTGCGCTGCGCAAACCACACACAGACACTGTCATTTGCAGACTGTTTGTTTTTCTGAAAATGTTTCATTAAAAAAGGTCTGCGCGAGCTCCTCTTGGTGCAGACTTGGCCCAACCACTTTAAAATCTTGTAAGGTCTGCAGTGGGTTAAACACCACCACCCACTGCTACTGTCCACCACCACCACCACCACCGTACACCACCCCACCATCACCATCACCACCACCCACCGTCCACGTCCACTACCCACACACCACACCGTCCGTACCCACTACCAGTTTATTTTAGAAGTCTACATACGTTAAAAAAAACAAACAGTTTTCTTCTTGCAGACTGCAGAGGTTTGGTCCACCTTTTCTTCTACAGATGTCTGTAGATGTGGTCCACAGACTGCAAACATTTTACCACTTAAAAAACAAACTGCACCTAAGTAATATAAAAGAAAGTAACTAAGTAGTGAGTTGATTTTTATGATAATCAGTTTAGGCAACTCAATTTAATTATTTATATAAAATCGTAAAACTTATAAAATGTTAAAGCGTAAACGCTTTTATAGTTAGAGAAGAGGTTTAAGTAAGTTGAAACAATTTTAGGGGTTGTTTGTTTACCTCTGAATGGGGCTCTTAATGGTTCAGACATCTTACACCCTTAGTGGTTCAACAATTAATGGTTCAGACTGTTTGTTTTGCGGGCAAATGTCTGAATGGTTCAGATATTTGCCTCTAAATGGTTAAGCGTCATACTAAGTCTGAATGGTTAAGACCTCTAATCTAAATTGGTCAGGCATGTGTCTCTAAACGGTTAAGCATTATATTGGCTCTTAATGGTTCAGACCTCTTACTGATTCAACACTTAATGATTCAGACCTCTTACTGGTTTAATACTTAATCATTCAGAAGTTATAAAACAACCCCTTAGTGTTTATTAGAATTGTTTGTATAATTAGATTTTAAAAATAGCGTAGCTATTAGTGGGATTTGGGGAGGGAATGATGTAGACAAAAATTATCTCTATCGCAAAAGATAGAGAGACCGCTTCCAGTGAGACCTCCACCTCCAAAGTCATAACCACACATAGAAGTCAAATTAGGATGTACATAGCCACTCAAAAACTGTACCTTTACCAAAAAGTATAGTATGAACAAGTACCGTATCAAATACATACACAAACAAGCGACACATGCAAAGACGACCCAAAACACACTAAGAAACAAAGCTCATAAGGTAAGGATAAAAAAACAAAACGCACCTTACTCCTAAAAGTCTTTAACCTTATTTTTACGTCTCCGCAAACTTCTATATTCGACCATGTCATCAGAAAATGCAAGTGTAACAAATCCTGTCTAATCCCCTCATTCAAAGTTAGTTTCGGTCTGCCCTTACTCCTCATCCCCTACACAGTAAGAGTTTCCGTGGTTCTAATCGTGGTTGTCACTTGTCTCCTCTTAACATGCCCATACCATCCCAACCTCATCTTTCTTAGCTTATTCGATATACCACCCATCCCCAATCTATTCATAAAGATCTTATTTCTTATCTTATCCAAGCTAACGTGCTTACACATCCACCTCAGCATCCTTATCTCTGTTACATCTAACTTACGTGTATGTGCCTTCTTTATGTCTTAATCCGTATTGTATAACATATTAGGTCTAACTTTAACCATATAGAACTTTTCAATTAATTTAGTTGAGAGTCTTTTTGTCACACCCCGACCCGCAGCGGAAAAGGTGATCGGGGCATGATTGGGTTATCATCAAAGCTCATGACATTTATTATAACGTTTCATATTCATTAATACATTTAATGGGAAATATACAATCATAATTACATCATGTCCTAAACATCAATCTAGGCTTCATTGTTTTCTTCTAAGGCATTTCCTATGTTTTCCTTGCTTCATCATGTTCACCTGTATCATGTGTAAAAATGGTTTTTGGATCAACAAAAAGTTGGCGAATGAATCCTATGAAAAAAAATTTGAACAAGTTTATTTAATTGATTATAAAACAAAGTGCAGAACCACTCATGAGTAAAAATAGATGTAAACTTATTCACCAATCATTTAATATTAAATAATGCACACATGAACAATAATGGATCGTTTTGAGGCACGCGTTGCTCAACTCGTCTCCCACGAGGAACTGATGGGCCTAATGAATGATTTGCATATACTTGACAATATGAAATACATAACTACAAACAATATAAACTAAATAATACACACACGAACAATAATGGATTTGTTTTGAGGCACGCGTTGCTCAACTCGTCTCCCACGAGGAACTGATGGGCCTAATTAATGAATTGCATATAACTCGACAATATGAAATACATAACTACAAACAATATATACAATCTAAGTGGTATGACACAAGTTTAAATAAACAAGTTAAATTTTGGTGACACATGACACACCCCAAAACGTGTAATTAAAAAGGGGAGTTGTAAGATTCACTCACATTGGGTGCGTTCGGTTGATGATGTTGAATGCGCACGAAGTTGGTTTTAACCACGAGTGAAACTAACCTAGATAATGGCATAATGGTTCGGTAAGTAAACGGATTTTATTAATCCATTTTAGTAGAATTGTTGGGTGTATTTTTGTGAGTTTAAGGCTATTTTCTAACCTTAAAAATGTTATTTTTAAGTATTTTTAATTGATTTTTAAATAAAATAAATAAATAAAAATAATAAAAATTGTTGACTTTTTGCGACCGTTGACCGTGGACTTGTTGACCGGTCAGGCTGTGTAATTGTGTGCGCCAGGTGAGGCTCGAACCCGAGACCTCCCGTTCGCGTGCACGTAGCTCTACCAACTGAGCTACGTGTCTAACCTGAAATATTTCTGTTTTTGATTATATTTATATACTAATTGAATTAAACCGAAAATCATTTATTTTTAAAAACGATTTTAACGCATCGAACCGGTGTTCTCCACAGGTCTCGAACCCGGGACCTGTGGTTTAGGTTAACACACAGTCCACCGCTGGACTGTGTGTCTAACTTGTTAAATAATCTGATTTTTATTATACTTATATACAAACTAAATAATTTCGTTTCTGCTTTAATTAAAAAGTTTGATAATTGTCCGGACCGTTGCGGTAATCCAGACTCGAACTCGTGACGTGTGATTGAACGTTCACACAGTCCACCACTGGACTGTGTGTCTATCTTGGTTATTATTCCGGTTTTTATTAAACTTAACATCTATCAGCAGTGGATCCGGTTCAGTAAAAAAAAGAACATTTTTATTAAAGCGAGTGTGCGTGGGACAAGAATCGAACTCGAGACATATGCGTGTTTTATTTGCACACAGTCCACCGCTGGACTGTGTGTCTAACCCGAGATATATCTTGATTTTAATTATACTTGTATAATACTGAACTTCGTCTTCTTCGTCATACTTAACCAGAAAACATATTTCGACTGTTTCATCGATTTTAATCAAGTTCGTTAGTGTCTGGTGGTTAATTACATGTGAGATTAATAAAAAGAATAAGAGATTAAGTGTAAGGTATACCGAACTAGACTCCTCTGTTTCGCCGGCGAAACTCCGGTGACAGCAAGCTATTCCGGCGACGTGGTGTCTTGCGGCAGAGGGTCTTCAGCGAGCTTGAGGTGAGTGTGGGTGGCTTCGGTATGAGTTCTGGGTGTTCAGTAAGGCTCAGAGGTGAAAGGCTCGGTTTTCCGGCGAGTTACAGAAGTTCTCCGGCGAGGGAAATTAAGTCAGGAAAAAGTGTGATTGTGAGCGAAAAAGCTAGCAGAGGTTTGAGGAGGTATTTATAGGGCAGAACATCGACGAATTTGGTCCGATTTCCGTCTTGATTCGTCGGTCAATAAGTTTTCCGGCGGTTATGACTTGCGTCGTGGGTTCAGACGTCGGTTATAACCGATGTAGTAGTTAAAGCTTCGGTTAAAACTGAAGAAACCGTCCAATCTCGGCGAAATCGTCGGGATTTCCGACGACTGCGATTGGGCGCGTCGGTTTTGAATTCGAGAATTATAATATGTATTAATTGTTTCCATTAATTAACAAGAAACACAAGTGGCGCAGTGGTTGAGTGTGTGTGTGTTAAGTCATTGCTGAAACCGGTTGACTGACTCGGGTTCGAAACCCGGCAGCAACCGTTTATTTTTAAACCACTATTTTTAATACTTTTTCAAATATAAATTATATATTCCAATATACTTATTAATTATGTATCGTTTAAAATTGATTTGGGCGTTAAATACGCAACGAAATTTTTAACTGATTGTTCGGTTAATAAACGGAGCGGGTTTGGTAAATCCGGTTTTTGACGGATATTACAGTATCCCTTGCTTTTTAGAAATTTCGTCCCGAAATTTAAGTAGTGCCATATTTGTCTAAAAAGGATGGTGTTTAGTTTGACAGTTACATACTTAGAAAAAAAATAAGAGTTTAAATTTTGTTTGAGGCGGTAACGTCCCTTGTAAGGGTTAAGTACCCTGTTACAGGAATCGCTTTTTGTTGCCTACGGTAAAATATTGATAAGCAGAGTTGATTCGCTAAATATGACGTAAGAGTTTTGATATGTTTGGAAGGATATGGTTATATCCTAAAGCAAAACTTCTAATACTACAACCTACATGGAACTTCTCATAACCTTCTACCAATGCCTCTGATCCTTTGACAAGAATACTTATATATAGGAAGTACCAGCGGCGTATCCACCATATTCTTGTCAAATTTTCATTGGTTTTATCAGTAAGTTATGATTGGTTCTATGATATGACTCTAGAACATAAATAAACACCACAACCAATGTACCAAGAAATTACTAAATCCTACATAGAACTTCTCATAACCGCCTGACAATGCCTCTGATCCTTTGACAAGAATACTTATATATAGGAAGTACCAGCGGCGTGTCCACCATATTCTTGTCAAATTTTCATTGGTTTTATCAGTAAGTTATGATTGGTTCTATGATGTGACTCTAGAACATAAATAAACACAACAACCAATATTTGAGTCCACATTCTGATAGCATACATGTTTGAATGGTGACAGTTCCTCTCTCGTTTGTTATGATGGAGAGGTTAGTTTATGTAGAAATAGAACACAATCCAATTTCTTTAAATGGCGAGGTGATATAAATGTAACACAAATTTCAACCAAGACAATACTAAATCCTACATGGAGCTTCTCATAACCGCCTGATAATGCCTCTGATCCTTTGGCAAGAATACTTATATATAGGAAGTACCAGCGGCGTATCCACAATATTCTTGTCAAATTTTCGTTGGTTTTATCCGCAAGTTATGATTAGTTACCAAGAAATTACTAAATCCTACATAGAACTTCTCATAACCGCCTGACAATCATCTGATCCTTTGACAAGAATACTTATATATAGGAAGTACCAGCGGCGTATCCACCATATTCTCGTCAAATTTTCATTGGTTTTATCAGTGAATTATGATTAGTCCTATGTGACTCTAAAACATAAACAACACAACAACCACAGCTTGAGTCTAAATTCTGATAGTATACATGTTTGAATGATGACAGTACCTCTCTCGTTTGTTATGATGGAGAGGTTAGTCATTGTGGAAGTGAGACATAGCTCAACTTCTATAAATGATGAAATTGAACACACTGAAATGTATGATGAACAAACTTCAACCAAAACATACTAAATCCTACATGGAACCTCTCATAACCGCCTGATAATGCCTCCGATCCTCTGACAAGAATACTTATATATAGGAAGTACCAGCGGCGTATCCACCATATTCTCGTCAAATTTTCATTGACTTTATCCGCAAGTTATGATTAGTTCTATGTGACTCTACAACAAACACAACAACCAAAAGATCGTATTGCATGTACTGAAAATGAAAAATGTCTGTGCGATCAAGGCTCAATCAAACGGAGCCGATCGTATTGCATGTACTGAAAATGAAAAATGTCTGTGCGATCAAGGCTCAATCAAACGGAGCCGATCGTATTGCATGTACTGAAAATAATAAATTTAATCTAAACAATAATCACACAAACAGTTTATACATGGAACCTCTCATAACCGCCTGATAATGCATCCGATCCTTTGACAAGAATACTTATATATAGGAAGTACCAGCGGCGTATCCACCATATTCTTGTCAAATTTTCATTGACTTTATCCGCAAGTTATGATTAGTTCTATGTGACTCTACAACAAACACAACAACCACAAGATCGTATTGCATGTACTGAAAATGAAAAATGTCTATGCGATCATGTACTGAAAATAATAAACAATAATCACTCAAACAGTTTATACATGGAACCTCTCATAACCGCCAGATAATGCCTCCGATCCTTTGAAAAGAATACTTATATATAGGAAGTACCAGCGGCGTATCCACCATATTCTTGTCAAATTCTCATTGGCTTTATCCTTAAGTTATGATTGGTTCTATGTGATTCTAAAACATAAAGAAAAATATAAAACTAAACGATTGGAGTTGAATCTTGATTTTCGGTGAAGAGGACTAGTTGGGTGGTTTCGTTTGGGCCGTCATTATCTTCGACAGGATTGGCGTTGATGTTGAAAACTCTTCCTTTTGCTGGTGGCCTAGTGATTGGGTTTTCTTGATTTAGTTGGTTAACTGGGTTTGATTGAGCTTGAGCGTTTATGATGTTAACCAATCGAGGACACGTGTTTCTATAGTGGGTAGGGTCGCCACAATTGAAACAAGCTCGAACATAAGGTAACATGGGGTATTGAGGTTGTTGATATGTTTGGATCATGTTTTGAGTAGGGGAAGAGATTTGGTTTTGAGGGGTGCGGCAAACCTTGCTCAAATGACCATAGCGTCCACAATTTGCACATAGTCGACAAGGTAAGGTAAGGGGATGGTGATAAAAACAGGTGTTACATCGAGGGTGAGGTCCAAGGTATGGTTTCTTATTTGGGTAAGTTGAGTTGGGTGCTACTTGAGTGATTGGGATAGCTTGGATGGATATGGCGTGTGAAATTGGTGGATTACGTTGGATAGTAGCGAAAAGTTGCCTGTCTCTTTTTCTCTTAGAAATGGGTTGAGAAGGGGATTCGGTTTGGGTGGAGTTTGAAGTTTCAGTTGATGCTTTATCCTTCATCTTCTCCTCCTTGAAGTCTTTGTTCCGGATTCGGTTCTCGGTGAGCTCTGTAGCTAGCTCCATTGCTGCTTCCAAAGTTGCAGGCGTGGTACTTATTACAGAGTCTTGAATCTTTGACGGAAGACTTCGAATGTAGTGCTCGATCAAACGGTAGAGGGGAGTGAACAAGTTGGGAACCATTTGATTTAACTCGAGGAATCTTTTGTTGTATGTGGTGTGGTCGCCTTCCTTTTGCTTCAACGAATAGAACTCATCTTCTAATTTCTTGATTTCGCTCCTTGGGCAAAACCTTCTTGTCATGATTTCCTTCAACTCTTCCCAAGTCAAAGTCATAGCATCGTCAACGCCTCGTTTGGCCTTCTCTGTATTCCACCAAGTAAGTGCTATCCCATATAATCGACCGGTAGCATATCGCACTTTGCGATCATCGGGGCAATCGCAATTTAGAAAAGTGTTCTCCATTTCTTCAAACCAATGGAGGAGAGCGGTGACACCTTCAGTCCCTTCGTATTTTGGAGGGTCGTAGGATTTGAAATGCTTGTAGGTGCATTTAGTGGATTTGGGGGAGGGTTGATAACGTGTTGGTCTTCTTGGTTGACAGGATTAGCGGTAAGTTCTTGTTGGACTTGGATTACAATGTTGGGTATTACGGCAGCCATTTGTTGAGCGATTTGGGCAGCCATGCGCTCGCGGGCTTTTCCTGATCTCATCTTCCTACGGGCGAGGCTAGAAGACATCTACAAGGAATACATATCAAGAGTATGAGTTGGATGCTTTAGGGATCATGTGTCGTATTTAGGAATGAACTTTTATAAAATAAATAAAAATAATAAAATCTACTACATCCATAGGACGTCTTGGGCTTTGCTCGTAATTGGGCCTTGCATGCCGCCATACTTCACCTTCGTAATCATGTGGGCCCCCATGAATACCGGGTTTTTCATATGGTTCGCATGTGTTAGCCTGGTTACGTACACTAAAGCCCGGAGAAAATCGAGAAATATGTATGTAACGTATGATATTCGGAATGTATCCTAGGTGTGGACACGGTGACACCTCAAAGTGGGGTTAGTTCGAACGACGTTTGGTGTGGCATGCTTTGGCCTAATAGGTCCTTCGTACTCTCATCGTTAGTCCCCAGGTAGGCAAACTGGTCCGTTATATTGGATTTATACGAATGCCAACCTAGACAGGACGTTCCGACTACCGGTACTTGTACCCTTCCAGTTACTACATGCCCGTCGCAGAACTCACTTTGATGGGATTTGAAAATTGCGACAAAATCTTTGAATAACAAAAGTATGAACATTGAAATATGTATGATGAATGTGTATGTAAGTATGTATGTTTGACTGTAAGTATAAACAAATATGAAACAAATAAACATCATAAGTTTGTATGTAACCACCTAAACAATTAAAATTTAGGCAAACTATAGTATAGGCTCTAAGGGTCTAATAACCTATCCTATATCCCTATAGTCATGGCTCTGATACCAATCTGTCACACCCCGACCCGCAGCGGAAAAGGTGATCGGGGCATGATTGGGTTATCATCAAAGCTCATGACATTTATTATAACGTTTCATATTCATTAATACATTTAATGGGAAATATACAATCATAATTACATCATGTCCTAAACATCAATCTAGGCTTCATTGATTTCTTCTAAGGCATTTCCTATGTTTTCCTTGCTTCATCATGTTCACCTGTATCATGTGTAAAAATGGTTTTTGGATCAACAAAAAGTTGGCGAGTGAATCCTATGAAAAACATTTGAACAAGTTTATTTAATTGATTATAAAACAAAGTGCACAACCACTCATGAGTAAAAATAGATGTAAACTTATTCACCAATCATTTAATATTAAATAATGCACACATGAACAATAATGGATCGTTTTGAGGCACGCGTTGCTCAACTCGTCTCCCACGAGGAACTGATGGGCCTAATGAATGATTTGCATATACTTGACAATATGAAATACATAACTACAAACAATATAAACTAAATAATACACACACGAACAATAATGGATTTGTTTTGAGGCACGCGTTGCTCAACTCGTCTCCCACGAGGAACTGATGGGTCTAATGAATGAATTGCATATAACTCGACAATATGAAATACATAACTACAAACAATATATACAATCTAAGTTTAGATCACAATATGGTATGGCACAAGTTTAAACAAACGAGTTAAATTTTGGTGACACATGACACACACCCAAAACGTGTAATTAAAAAGGGGAGTTGTAAGATTCACTCACATTGGGTGCGTTCGGTTGATGATGTTGAATGCACACGAAGTTGGTTTTAACCACGAGTGAAACTAACCTAGATAATGGCATAATGGTTCGGTAAGTAAACGGATTTTATTAATCCATTTTAGTAGGATTGTTGGGTGTATTTTTGTGAGTTTAAGGCTATTTTCTAACCTTAAAAATGTTATTTTTAAGTATTTTTAATTGATTTTTAAGTAAAATAAATAAATAAAAATAATAAAAATTGTTGACTTTTTGCGACCGTTGACGGTTGACTTGTTGACCGGTCAGGCTGTGTAATTGTGTTCGCCAGGTGAGGCTCGAACCCGAGACCTCCCGTTCGCGTGCACGTAGCTCTACCAACTGAGCTACGTGTCTAACCTGAAATATTTATGTTTTTAATTATATTTATATACTAATTGAATTAAACCGAAAATCATTTATTTTTAAAAACGATTTTAATGCATCGAACCGGTGTTCTCCACAGGTCTCGAACCCGGGACCTGTGGTTTAGGTTAACACACAGTCCACCGCTGGACTGTGTGTCTAACTTGTTAAATAATCTGATTTTTATTATACTTATATACAAACTAAATAATTTCGTTTCTGCTTTAATTAAAAAGTTTGATAATTGTCCGGACCGTTGCGGTAATCCGGACTCGAACTCGTGACGTGTGATTGAACGTTCACACAGTCCACCACTGGACTGTGTGTCTATCTTGGTTATTATTCCGGTTTTTATTAAACTTAACATCTATCAGCAGTGGATCCGGTTCAGTAAAAAAAAGAACATTTTTATTAAAGCGAGTGTGCGTGGGACAAGAATCGAACTCGAGACATAAGCGTGTTTTATTTGCACACAGTCCACCGCTGGACTGTGTGTCTAACCCGAGATATATCTTGATTTTAATTATACTTATATAATACTGAACTTCGTCTTCTTCGTCAGACTTAACCAGAAAACATATTCCGACTGTTTCATCGATTTTAATCAAGTTCGTTAGTGTCTGGTGGTTAATTACATGTGAGATTAATAAAAAGAATAAGAGATTAAGTGTAAGGTATACCGAACTAGACTCCTATGTTTCGCCGGCGAAACTCCGGTGACAGCAAGCTATTCCGGCGACGTGTGTCTTGCGGCAGAGGGTCTTCAGCGAGCTTGAGATGAGTGTGGGTGGCTTCGGTATGAGTTCTGGGTGTTCAGTAAGGCTCAGAGGTGAAATGCTCGGTTTTCCGGCGAGTTGCAGAAGTTCTCCGGCGAGGGAAATTAAGTCGGGAAAAAGTGTGATTGTGAGCGAAAAAGCTAGCAGAGGTTTTAGGGGGTATTTATAGGGCAGAACATCGACGAATTTGGTCCGATTTCCGTCTTGATTCGTCGGTCAATAAGTTTTCCGGCGGTTATGACTTGCGTCGCGGGTTCAGACGTCGGTTATAACCGATGTAGTAGTTAAAGCTTCGGTTAAAACTGAAGAAACCGTCCAATCTCGGTGAAATCGTCGGGATTTCCGACGACTGCGATTGGGCGCGTCGGTTTTGAATTCGAGAATTATAATATGTATTAATTGTTTCCATTAATTAACAAGAAACACAAGTGGCGCAGTGGTTGAGTGTGTGTGTGTTAAGTCATTGCTGAAACCGGTTGACTGACCCGGGTTCGAAACCCGGCAGCAACCTTTTATTTTTAAACCACTATTTTTAATACTTTTTCAAATATAAATTATATATTCCAATATACTTATTAATTATGTATCGTTTAAAATTGATTTGGGCATTAAATACGCAACGAAATTTTTAACTGATTGTTCGGTTAATAAACGGAGCGGGTTTGGTAAATCCGATTTTTGACGGATGTTACACTTTTGTTGCACAATACTATAGTAATTCCTCTCCACCCACATCATTTAACCTGGACATGTTGTTCTCCACCTTATCTACACACGATCCTAAAATACTTAAACTTAATTGCCAACAAAACCATCTACTCCTTAATGGGTTGGTCTCCACCTTATCTACACATGATACTAAAATACTTAAACTTAATTGCCAACAAAACCATGTACTCCTCAATGGTAAAAGAAAATAAAAAGGATATCTAAATTCTTACCTTTACATAACCAAAAATTCTTTTATAATAACCAAATGTTTTCGAGGTGAATTTTTTATTTCAAATACATTTTTCATGGCTTTATAGTCTAGTGATATTTTTGATGATGGGAAAAGTCTTTGGGACCAATAGGTCCTGGGTTAGCATCCCACAACAGGGTTTTCTCATATTTATTGGGTTTGCTCCTGAATTGGTATATGATCGGGTGGTTCCGCTGATGGCATGATGATACCCCAGTGGTCTGTCATTGATCAAAATTTGTTGTTAAAAAAAAATTCAATCACATTTTTATTTGGGAAAATTACGAAATTAGCCAAGAAAAAAGTCAAATTACCAATCTAGCCACCTCATGCGTCTTTGGAAGGCCACTCACAGATCCCAAGTCGTCTGATGCGTCTGCATGGCCAAATATTGTGTCCGCCAATCCCTAACTGACACGTGGAAAGACTCATCTCATCCCACACATGAAAGACTCATCCCATGCGTCCGCGGACTCAACCCATGCGTCTGCGCACTCATCCCATGCGTCCGCGGACTCATCCCATGCTCGAAAGACTCATCCTATGCGTCCGCAGACTCATCCCATGTTTGAAAGACTCATCCCATGCGTCTGTGGCCACGTGTCTATTTTTTATTGGGTTTCGCCCTAAAGACTCATCGCATGCTTGAAAGACTCATCCCATACATATGAGTGGTATTTCAAGAACACATTAAATGGCTAGATTGATAATTTAATTAAAGTTTTGACTATATAGGTAATTTTCCTTTTTTATTTTTATATTGAGCTCATTGTAATGTAATGCTAATGCTAATTGGGTGCAATAGGAGCCGGTAAAAAAAGGCTAGTAACCGGAAACAGCCGGTAACAACACGCAGTTGTTGTGTAAGAATTAGGACCCGCGAATAAAATGCTTGCACTACCAGTTTTGACCCCTCTGTCTCTCCAAAAGCCCCGTCATTCTCTCTCTCTCTCCCCTCTTCATGAACTTCCTGAAATCTTCTTCCCTCATAAACACACAGATTACTTATCTTCTCATCACAGATTTCTCAACTAATCCTCCACAGATTATTCACCAACTGCCTTTCTGTGCGATTCAACAACACCAAAATCACCTGTTTTGTGGCTGTTTCTGGAGCTAATTCGCTCAATCTGTTGCTAGATTGAAGATTATCCTTGTTTTAGCTCTGATTTGATCCGATTTACACCTTTCAAGGTCGAGATTTAGGGTTTTTGTTGACAGTATATGTGTATATCGTCTTGTAGATGATTTGATCGACCTTCGTTAACTAAAATGACGTCATCTGAAGTATCAAGCAAAGGTAACAGAGACACGCTTTCTTCTTCGTGTAGAAATGACGGGTTGCTGATTCGGTTAACGGCGTTCCGGTCTCCGGTCACGGTAAAGGTATATTCTGGCGAGTTTTTTTTTTTAAATCACTGTTGAGTGATTTTAGTATATTACGGTTAGGTTTTGTTGTAATTGATTTCGTTTTTGACTTTTTTTTACATTTAATGTTTAGTTGACGCGGATATGGCGCTTTACAAGCATCTATGGCGAGCTTGTGCTGGTCCGCTTGTTACGGTGCCTCGTGAAGGGGAGCTAGTGTTTTACTTTCCTCAAGGACACATAGAACAGGTTTTATTTTGAATCATTTTGTGAAGTTTTGTAAATCTGGTTTGGTTTAGACGATATGCTACGGTTAATTTGTGAATTAGGGTTTTAAATAGGTTTATGTTGATGAATTTGTGTTATATGTTTGTGATGTTAAGTGTTTAAGTAGTTTTTGTTGATTGATGTTGGATAGGTTGAGGCGTCTACCAATCAGGTGGCGGATCAACAGATGCCGGTGTATAACCTTCCGGCGAAGATACTTTGCCGTGTTGTTAACGTCCAATTGAAGGTACAATTGTTGAAGATGTAATACTTGATGTTGGTGGTGTGTTCTGTTGTGTGTTGTTGTGTTGGTTGGTTTAGTTATTTTTGTGGATGTCTTCGTGTAGGCGGAACCGGATACAGATGAGGTGTTTGCGCAGATCACTCTGATGCCCGAACCGAATGTGAGTATCATGAACTTGATGAGTTGACATGATCTGTTTTATTTAGTGTTCAGATTGTTGATCGTTTTGCCGACATTTTTGTGATGACAGCAAGACGAAAATGCAGTTAAGAAGGAATCACCGCCGCCTCCAGAATCGAAGTTTCGTGTGCATTCTTTTTGCAAGACGTTGACTGCTTCTGATACCAGTACACATGGTGGATTTTCGGTTTTTAGAAGACATGCTGATGAATGCCTTCCTCCATTGGTTAGGCAGTTTCCATAAACAAAGATTGCCTTCTATTTCTTTCCTGTGTTAGTATAATTTGTATTGATTGTGATCGTTTGTTCTTTTTGGGCAGGACATGTCTAAGCAACCCCCAACACAGGAATTGGTGGCTAAGGATTTACACGGAAACGAATGGTGTTTCAGGCATATATTCCGTGGTAATTGCTGAAATCTTTATTACTCGATCAAGCGGATACCTTTTTTGGTTGTAAAAAAGATTAAAAGATGCTTTAACGTCGTATGCCTCAACCTTCATGTATTAATAATTGTGTCTAAATGGCAGGTCAACCACGAAGACATCTGCTTCAAAGTGGTTGGAGTGTTTTTGTTAGTTCTAAAAAACTTGTTGCTGGTGATGCTTTTATCTTTCTCAGGTAATAATTAGTTTCACCTTTCCATAATCCCTGTATTTGTCATTTCATGTTCTCTTTCTTGACTAATGATATGGTATATAACATGTAGAGGCGAGAATGGTGATCTTCGAGTCGGGGTAAGACGTGCAATGAGGCAGCAAGCAAACATTCCTTCATCTGTCATATCCAGCCATAGCATGCACCTTGGTGTCCTTGCAACAGCGTGGCACGCCATTCAAACCGGAACAATTTTTACAGTTTATTACAAACCTAGGTATGTTATATGACAGAATATAAATATATACTTTCTGTATGTTGTTTTAAGGGGCTACCCAACAATCTTATTGTCCCGTTATCTGATAACATGTTGCTTAAATTTCACAGGACTAGTCCTGCAGAGTTCATCGTTCCATTTGATCAGTACATGGAATCTCTCAAGAATAATTACTCTATAGGGATGAGATTTAACATGAGGTTTGAGGGTGAAGAGGCTGCAGATCAAAGGTACAGTTGCTATGAATTACTCATCTTCTTGATTGCATCTCTTAAATCCCGCGTTATAATTTGTTTAATATCGTAGATTTACGGGAACTATTGTTGGGATTGAAAAACGCGATCCAAAAAGCTCTTCCGAATCTAAATGGAGATATCTGAAGGTATTAATATGCTTCTAAATTACTAGTTCTTTGAAATTGTACCTTTCTTTATGATGGCTATCACATATCCTAATAAAATATTCTAAGATATTGTAGGTACGCTGGGATGAAACATCTTCGATTCCTCGTCCAGATAGAGTGTCCCCTTGGAACATAGAACCTGCTCTCATGCCTCCTGCAATTAATACTCTTCCGGTGCAAAGACAAAAAAGACCTCGGTCAAACGTTTTGCCGTCTTCCCCCGATTCCTCTGTTCTCACTAGAGAAGGTACCTACTTTTATTTTTTGCTATGGGTGGATTGGGTAATGGGTCAAAAGGGATTCTAAGTGGGCCAGGTTAGGTTGTGTCGACTTGACCTGTGAACCGTTTTTTGTCCATTTTTATCAATTTTCAATATAAATAATGAATGCTTAAAGTGATTAAAAAGTGGATAATGTATCATTGTGTGTGGAGGCCACCCAAATCATTACCTTTTTATTAAAGCCACCCATACATTGAAAGCTTGACCCTACCTTATAGGATGCATCTTGTTTTGTTTGTGCCATATCCAATCAAAAAGTAATGAAATAATGTAAAATGACTAGATCCTTGTTTTGTTCATGTAATCCATTTTGAAAAATAATATTACAGTAATAAACTAGATACTTGAATATATTGATTTAGTAGGTTGTACACAACTACATGTCAAAAAAGGCTTTCGAACAGTTTTTAATCCGTTTCGCCCATTACTCTTTTAGTTAAGATTTTCTTTTGACCTATTTGAGATTAAAAAAGCTGCCCAAATCCACCCTTTTACAAGTAGACGGGTCAAAACTGACAACTACACATTAAAAAAGCCTTCCGAAGACCTTTCAACCCGTTTTACCCGCTCCCTCGTAGCTAAAAACTTTTTCAACTCGAGATAAAAAACCCCAAATCGGCCCTTTCACAAGTAAACTGGTCAAAACCTCTATTAGCACTGTGAGACTGCAATTTTCGTCATACTGTAGGTAATGCTGAACTATGAAATTTGTTCTTTAACAAGTTGACTCTTTATTGGTGGTACAGGTTCATCAAAAGTGGCTGCAGCAGACCCTTCACTAGGAAGTGTTTTCTCAAGGGTCTTGCAAGGTCAAGAGTTATCGACCTTGAGAGGCGCTTTCGTTGATAATAAGGAGTCAGATTCATGCGATAGACCAATTCGATGGACACCTTCTGTAACAACAGATGATGAAAAAGTTGACCTTTCTGTTTCTCGGTGTTATGGGCCGGATAAACTTTTGCCTGTTGGCAGGACTGCTGAATCCTCCTTCACTGATCTATTATCGGGTTTCGGGTCCACCAACGGTTCCGTAAACGAGCTGTCTACACCAACCAGTGGGAAAACAAATCCATGGTCTGTTACGCTTACACCCTCCAATCTCTCACTCAACTTATTAGGCAGCAGTATTAAAACCAATCTTCAATCTAGTCAAATCTCATATCCGATAACAAGAGATGATAGGTATAGCGCTTTTGACGATTATACTCTTCATCCTAGCCAACAACACGGGAAGTGGCTGATGCCTCCACCGCTTCCTTCATATCTCCAGACGCCTTCTCACTCCAGTGACGTGATGCGAAACTCGGTTAAACAAAATGAGTCCATGAGACCTAAAGATGGAAGCTGCAAAATATTTGGTGTACCCTTAGCTGCTAACAGAAATACGTCAGACGTACGTCAAGGCTTGCAACCGCAACAGTACCTTGACTTTGACTCTGATTTGAGGTCTGAACAATCGAAAAAGTCGAAACCTGTTAATAATTTAGCAATCGGTCAAGAGCAAGAGAAAGAATACCAGAGCTTCCAGTCAGTTGTGAGGGATGGTCATGTGAAAGCTCAGAGTGTTTCTACAAGAAGTTGTACAAAGGTATTGTTTTTTAGAAAAAAACAAGTTTTTTGCTAGTATGATCATTAGATGTGGTCGTCTCGAACTGAAAAAAAATATTTCTTTAAAATTGAATTTTTAAAGCATAAAAGTAACATCCTATATATCTTTGTTAAAAAAATAATTATTGTTGCAATAGTAAGTTTTTGTAATCATATATGACACAATAAACAGTTATAATTCTATTATTATCTGGACTCAAGTGTTTTGGGTCAATCCAATCTTGACCCGTTTGCCACTTTAATGGTGTTTTGACTTGTAAGCCATGATATTTGTAGGTTCATAAGCAGGGGATTGCCCTTGGTAGGTCTGTGGACCTCACTAAGTTTAACAACTATAACGAATTGATCTCCGAATTGGATGAGTTATTCGAGTTCAATGGTGAACTAAGGAACGGAAATCGAAATTGGTTAGTTGTGTATACAGATGATGAGGGTGACATGATGCTTGTCGGTGACGATCCGTGGCAGTAAGTACTTCTACACTTTTTTGTTCCATTTGTTATAGTTTACTATAGATAGCAAATGTGTTATCATGATTATATAACACAATTGTTTCCATTTTAACCAAAATGTTTATTCGGATCAGGGAGTTCTGTGGCATGGTTCGGAAGATGTTCATTTACACGAGAGAGGAGGTTCAGAGAATGAATCTGGGGACTTTACATTCAAGAGACAATGACAACTCATCAGTAGCAGAAGCCACGGATGAAAGGAAACTCGAGAATGCATGAGCCTTAAATAATATTCATAATTAGCTAGGTAAATATGATTTCGCGGTCAAGAAACTTACAGGTTAATGTTGTAGGTGAATTAACTATTTGAGCTGCGTTGCATGAAGATTGGCGATCCAACTTCTTGATGGATCCCGGTCTTGGTAGTATATTATTTTCAATTTTGGACGCTGAAGCATATATATATATATATATATATATATATATATATATATATATATATAAAATATAATATATATATAATATATATGATACACATAAGCGCGTAATAAACGATCCGTGAGATCGTTTTATTATGTATAGTCTGTTCTGTTCTGTGCTCCAGTTTTTGCATGATGTTACAAGTTATATGTGATTGAAGCCTGAACTCTCATCTTGTATAGTTTATAACATATGCTTGTGATCATGCCTTTGTTTTTAGGTCACTTGGAAAGAATAAATTAGCTTATATATCATTTTATAAATACAAGACTAGGGGTGATGTTTTATTTTTTTGTGATTGTTTAAATCTATTTCAAGATCTTATTTTTCAGTCAATAATGAATTTGATGTGATCATTATATTCTAAAGAGGTCTGAAAGCAAGCAGAAAATTGAGATAAAAGTTTAACATCTGTTATTCTCTTCTTATTCCAATTCTTTGAGGCTATTGAGGCTAACCCACTCTACGGGTATCTTTTGAGAAACTGACCATCTTGAATCGATCTATATTGACCATCTTGAACGGGTCTATAACGTTGGTGGTTTCATTCCTCAGCTAAATGCCTCCCAAAAAGCAGAGCCGGCAATCAAAGATATGTCGGCCACACTCTACCAAAATCATCATCCCAAGTAAAAGCAGATACTCGCTAGATGCAGGTTGCTATGGCGAAAAACAACTACTCTTTTATTTCCTACCGCCTTGCTGGAAAACACACCATGGCCGGCACTGCCACCTCCATTGCCGGAATCGCCACAATACCAAAACCACACACAACCATCACCTGCGTCATCTACACCGACACAAATACAAGTATACAACTACCAAAACCGACACCAAAATGTGAACAATTACCAAACAGGTCTCCATCAAGGCCTCACCCCTCACGAACATCAAAACCCTCCAAAAATTTAAGATGCAAACCTTTAGAGGATGAAGCCGGACGACATGAGTGGCGTCTGCCATGGCATCGACGATGGTGCTACATCATGATTGAGTCGAATGCCACCGAAAGACACGAGAAGCGCCCACCGTGGTGGTCAGTTGTAACTGTCTCAAATGCAAGTAGCAGTGTTGAATGGTGTTCGACGTGGTGCACCGCTGGCTCTTCTTCAGTTTCGGGTCTTGAGGACCGTTTTTAGGGCAGAAGTATTGATACGTCCCCACACTTCAATCCATGCAGCATAACCTTTAACCCACGTTTAGCTCTAAGTAGCCATTTCATGTTTTAGTGTTTGGTTTTGTGTTTTCATTTCGTAATTTAAGAACCGTTTTGAGCTTGATAAAGCATGCAGAAAATTCAATTAAAGTTTAATGTTTGTAATTATCTTATTCTTTTTTATTGGAGCCTAATCAACTATACGGATATCTATTAGGAGATTGACCATTTCGAATCAGCCTCTAACAGATGGCCTCACAAGGCCACGAGGGAAAATTGCGCCCTTCCTATGGGCACCCCAAAATTGAGCCCCTTGCGGGTCTGTATTGCCGCAATGGTGAATATAGGTGGCCAAAAAGGTATATATCTTTAAGCACCATACAAGATATATTTGTTTTAAATAAAATAAAAAAGGTTGAACAGTGGTGAATGATGGGTGTTTTCGTAGTTGAAAGATTAGGTGAAAAAAATAAAGGGTGGTAACGTGATGCTAAGATAGTATAAAATTATTGATATATATCTATTTATCTATACTATATAATAAAAGAAATTATTTAAGAGACATTTGTCATCATACTAGGCTATGTGTTATGGATAATTATTATTTTAATATAAATTCTTTTAATTAATTATGAATAACCCTCCTACTAAATAATATTTAGTTTAATATCTTATGGATAATTATTTTTTAGTTTAATGTCTTATGGATAATTATTATTTTAATTTAAATTCTTTTAATTGATTATAAATAACTCTCATACTAAATATTATTTAGTTTAATATCTTATGGATAATTATTATTTAGTTTAATCTCTTCTAATTAATTATAGATAATTCTCCTACTAAATATTATTTTGTTTAATCTCTTCT